>CM054941.1:5569844-5753729 GCA_029168755.2 Tillandsia fasciculata | reverse complement strand
GCAACGCGCAGCCACCCAGGGCCGACACGTGTCCCTGACCCGTGCACCGCGAACCAACGAACAGTGGGCACCAATCAGAGCTGCCACTGGACGACACTACTCACTGCTCTGACGCTCACTCCCGCCGCAGCGTCGCGTCGCGCCATCGCGTCGCGTGCGTTAGCGCGTCGCATCGCGCTGACCCGCGAATGGGAGGCCGACACTGGCCGTCCCCGCTGACACGCGCCAGGCGCGTCGCGCCTTCCCCGCGCACGCCCACGCTCCCCCGGTCAGAGCGACCAATAGGGAGGTGACACGTGGCGGTCCCACCTACCACGCGCGCCTCGGGCCGCGCGCCACAGCGCGTCGCGCGCGAAAAGCTTACCTCGGGATTCGCGCCCGCTGCCTCGGGATTCCGCGCCTGCTGCCTCGGGATCCGTGCCGCTGCCTCGGGATCCGTGCCGCTCGGGATTCGGGCGCTGCTACAGTAACTTTCGGGCGCACCTCATTCGGACCGGGCTGCTACAGTGAACCGGGTTCGCTACAGTCCACCCGGTTCGCTGCAGCCCGAAAAACCCGATTGCTACAGTAACTTTCGGGCGCCCGGAACCCATTTTCGGGCGCCCGAAACTTGGGCCCAAGCCCAGTTTCGCCCGTTTTCGCCCGTTCTCGCCCGTTTTTCGCCCCGTTTTCGCTCAAATTTGACGGGCAGCCACAGTTTAACTTGATTTACCTCCTGGTACTTAAACTTTTCAGTTTGGACCCTTTTTGATCTGCCAAAAGTCCCACTGTATTTGAATTCGCTGGCGGAGCCCGTTCCCTCAATCCGGGTGTCCGATCAACGCGAGATTTTTACTGTGGCCATAAAACATATTTACGGAGCTCCCGTAATTTTCTCAGAATTTTCTGAAACTGTGAATTTTCCACTTACAATCTGGGCCACTTTCTCATATAAAATTTTAGATCTCTTATTTTAATTCCGATTTGGGCCCAATTCACTTCCGAGTAACCCTTTACCTCCATAAATTCAATAAAATAGCATTTCATACCATTTTATTTACATTTATTTATATACCGAAATTCCGGTTCACTACATTCTACCCCCCTTAAAATAAGTTTCGTCCTCGAAACTTGAATCATATGTCGACCCTTACTTGGTCGAGAGGGAGGAAAATCTTGCCCTCACTGCTGGGCACGCTGAACCTCGTGACCGGCTGCTGTTCGACCCAAATTACTCGAACAGTCCATTCCTGGATCCCTATCTTAACCCAGGGACAAACACAGACCGGGTGTCTGACCACTTTCACCCAGTAGGTGAGAGAGACATTGAGCACTTGCTCTCTCTCAATTGCCACAAATGGCGAAGTCTCTTCTTGTGAAATCTTCACTTTAATTCCGCGACCTTTTTATCTTTCACAAGGAGGTTGCATCTGCAACTAATACATTTATCGCATTTTTCGGTCACTCACTGCCTAATGTGGAGGGCAAAAGCCAATCCACGAGTCCTCAACTATCACACACGCTGCTAGCGCTCTAAATCCACGGGTTATCAGCTAACCCGATATCTCAGACTACCAATAGGTCCACAGACCACAGTCCAATAGGGGCCTATAGCCCAACTAGTCCAACTCTGTATAATGGCTCTCACTAGCACACAGACCCAATCATCATACGGGTAGATCCTCACTTAGGATTGCTACACCAACACTCCCACTAGGAGCTACAATACCTCAATCACCACTAGCTCTACAGCCTGGTCATATCTCACTCTCAGTGTACTAACCTCAGTGTACTACTAGCCTCAATGCTCACACGTGGCATTCCACGTTCCCGGGTCATCGCTCGGACTACCGTCCCGACCAATCTCTATCATGCCCCGCCATCAGGTCTCGGGCCGCTGTCTCTCACAGCTGACTGCGCCTGCCCACTGGGCTACAGGCCCACAGTCCACAAACATGGTCCAGGCACGGATCGTCCACAAGCGAACCCGCTAATCGTCGCCACGCGACCACTACGCTCCACTGAGCAAAACCCAGCTAACTAGTCGTCAATCTATGACCCAAATAATCTATCAACTCTGGCCACACTGGGCAAAGGCTAATACGCCACCTAATCAGCTCTCTCTGGCTAAACGATACTCGTGCTCCATGAGCACCCAAACAGTTGGGCGTCCTTTGCCCCCACGCTAACTCGTAAAATTCAGTGTCAAGCAACTTGCTTAAACACGCGTATGACTCCTGTACACCTCTCCCAACTGGGTCGAGGCACCACAAATAACTGTCCACCAACTCTGGTGATTATCACGCGAATCCTACGGTGGCAATCCTTGCCGTTACAGCGATCCATCAAATTGGCGCCACAAAACTCCCGCTCACTTGCGAGGTTTTCGAATCTCGAAACCTGTCCCGGGTCTTACCAACCCCACAATGCGGCAATTTAGCCACAACTATAGGCCACACGGTCACTACCGTCATCAGGGCGAACTCATGCCGCCAGGCCCGTAAATCTTTCTTGCCCTAACCCTTAGGACATACTTACTTGGTTCTCGCAACATAGCGATCACCATTTTCTTCGTGAGTCGGTCTCTCACTGGACCTCGCTGACCGCACTTTGCCAGCAAACTAGCTGACACAAGCTTATAACACCCCCTGCTGAAGGTGCGGGGTGCACTGACAAAAGCTCGGTGGCCACTGCCACCCTCTCTACTGTCGCCCCAACATGCGGCGACGCCGTATACTCATACGTTGTTTGTGCAGCCTCAACTTGCTGCGCTATCACCACTGGAGCCTATCTATCTGCTCCAGCTGTCATGCTGACGCTACTCTTAGGCGTCGAAACCTGTCTTCCTGTCGGCGGAAAATTTCCGCCGACGGCAAGAAGTCTGACCTACTGTTGGACCACTCCAACAAGTGCGGTCACCTGCTATCGCAACTCGTATACCACGTTTGACCCCGAGCCCTCTCGGACTCGAGTCAAACAGGTGCGTTTCCCTATGTGGTGTCATCGCTACTATGCACACCACAACGAAACAACCAGCCCAAACTTAGCCATTTGAGCATCGCGCAGTCCCTATACCGACAAAAAGGCTCGTCGACCAAATCATGCGAAAGTATAAAAGGGTACTCCTTTTCATCTCCAACATTACGTTGTCGGCCGCCAACGTAATATCCGAAGAATGAAAGCTCGTCGCCCTCGATCAGTCCCAACATCCTTTTTGGGAACAACAATAACCAATCAAATACTTTCGCCCAATAATCCACACACTCTCTCGTGCTAAACCCTAGAGTCTCCCTAAGGTTTGCTAACCACCTAGGACTATTCCTAGGCTCTGATACCACTCTAATCTGTCACGCCCCGAGTCCGCCAATTTGTACGGTTCGGGCACGCCAACAGACCCGCCAATCGGGTAAGACCTTTTTCTACCCGAAAGGAACGGTAACATCCATAATAACACAACAAGTGTATGCGGAAGCTCAATATCAGAGTACTAAAAATCACTATAAATTTAAAACTTTCATTCAATAACTAATGCGGAAATGAAAGCATACAGGAGTGAACCATAAATTAAACTTATTACACTTTACAATTCTGAACTTGCAAATAAAATTATTACATTTTCTTTACATAATTCCTCACCATACAAGGTTCACTCAAGAAATATATAGAAAGGGATACCTCTGCTAGACCCTCTAGGTCACTATGCTGCTGGGCCCTTGCCCCTGTCGTATGCCTCGCTGTCGTCTGCATCTGATCTGTCTCGACCGCTGCATCCATTCCCGAACCTGTGGGGGGGGAGTCACCCAAGGGGTGTGAGAACTACGAGCGAGTTCCCAGTGGGTTCAACCACCGAGAGAAAGTGTCCTACACCACTTGGTCCAATGGAAGCAATAATAATAGTGTGCTAGGAACTAAAATCCTCAACATCAATATGCAGCTATGCAATAATATATCACTACACTATCTGTGTACAACCATCGACCCAGCACTACTCTGTCTAGCCACACTAGGCTGCTAAGCACCAACTCGGCCACTATGCCGCTGTATACTGGGTTCAACTAACCCGGCCACCCTGGCCACTCTATTTTTCTTTATTCTTTAGATTCTGGTGCTTTAGTTCAAGTTAACCCTTGGAAATTCTTATCCAACGGGCCCGAGCCCGGTAGTCTTGCTACCATAAGATAAGATTTCTAAGGTTGCCGATAACACTCGCAAGTGTTACCCCGTCCTGCCGGGGGACTTGTCATACGGGACACTGCCCGATAGGGTCACTGCCCAACTCTGACAAGAGTACTCTATCTACCAGTCATACGGGTCGCTGCCCGGGAGAGGGACCCTGTCCAACTCCTGACCGTTGTACGTTCGCCCCCGAGGTACGCCCGTTTTATCTTTAATTTTTCTTTCTTTTCTTTTCTTTTTCTTTCTCTTTTATTTTAGTTCTTAGCCTCTTTGCTTTTGAACACTTGCTTTCCTTTCTTATTCGAGCTTATAGCTCCCATTTTGCCACTGGCAATTACTTTCTCTTTTCTTCGAGCATTTAGCTCCTTGCTTTCACTTTTAGCCCTTCGAAAGTACCTCGTCCGACGGGTCACTGCCCAGGGAGTCCTGCTCCACTTGACGAGTCTCAAATTCGAAGGCGTCATTAATATGCTCTTTTATTCTCTTTATCTTAAGCAATTTGCTTGTCTTGCTTATTAACCAATTTAGCTCTATCTTGAGCAATTTGATTGTCTTGCTTATTATCACTTTTTCATCTCTTACCCAGGGTCTTGCCACACGGTACTAGAGAGTCACATGGACTCTTAAACATTTCACTTTTATCTCTTTAACTCAAATTGAAGTTAAAGTTATTATCCATTTGCCCAGATACCCTATGACCTTCTAGGGTTGTATTTTGATCAGCTTATTAACCTTGGGATCTTATCCCACTTTCCTGATTCCTCATTGAATCCTAGAGTTAACTTAACTCTATTTTCTGTTCTACTATTAACTTAGAGTTATACGGACTCTACTTTCCTGTTTTTCCTTTCATATCTCCACATTTGATCCATTTCTCGTATCTTCTTTACTTTCCTGTTTTCCCTTTCAGATCTCCACATTTGAACCATCTTTTCCATCCTCTTTATTCCTTACTGAATCCTAGAGTCAACTTGACTCTATTTTTCCTGTCTGTGAGTTTAAACTCTTCTAGCTCAACTTAGGTTCCCTTTACCTAAGTCTCGTGTCATACTTGTCCTAGAGTTCCTTGACTCTATGCTGACTCTAGGTTACCTTAGGTTTCCTCTACCTAAGTTCCATGTCATACTCATCCTAGAGTTCCTTGACTCTATGTTGAACACTAGTTCTCCTTAGGTTATCTTTACCTAATTCCATGTCATACTCATCCTAGAGTTCCTTGACTCTATGTTGATCACTAGTTCTCCTTAGGTTATCTATACCTAAGTTCCATGTCATATACACCCTAGAGTTCTCTGACTCTATGTTGATCACTCTATCCAGTGTCCTTAGGTTATCACCTAAGACCATGCCACTCGTCCTCCCTAGGATAACTCCTAAGTCTGATGTCACTCGTTAAACCCTAAATCTCGGTTTTCTCCTAGTCTTACTACCAACATGTCCTTTTCCTTATTGCCACATGATTCCTAGGGTTATACCCTAACATGATCACAATCATAATCCATTAATCATTCTCATGCATGCAATTGATTCATTTCATTCATCATATAGTAATTACTTCTACGCATGCATATTCATCATATATCTTTGGCAACCAACAGTTGCACTTTATCTCTGTGTCCATTTGCACATACACACCTATTCCTCTATCTCTGGCAACCAACAGTTGCTCTTTTTCATCTGAATCCGTCTACACAGGCAATCATAATCATAATTACCTAACGCCTCTAACAGGCTACTATCATGCTTCGAATCGAAAAGCAAAGGAGCAAGTGGAGAGGTCACCCAATTTCGGCAGAATTCCCCACCTTGTAGTGTACCCAATTGCTTGTAGACACTTGCAATTGGTCTCCACGCGATTCCACTCGTTTTCTTGAGCTTGTACGCAAAACGGCGCGCATTCGCCGAGTCCGCACGCAAAACGGTGCACGTCCCCTATACCTGCACGCAAAACGTTGCATGTCATTAAAAACCCACACGTAAAATGATGCGCGCCACATCAGCAAGCACGCAAAACGATGCGCGACAACACGATCTGCACGCGAAACGGTGCACGTACCTCAAATCTGCACGCAAAACGGTGCACGCCTCACTGTGGGGTTGCACGCAAAACGGTGCACGTTATTTTCCAACCCTACATGCAAAACAATGCTAACATTAGTGACGGCACGCAAAACGTGCGCGACAATACGAACTGCACGCGAAACGGTGCACGTACCTCGAAACTGCACGCAAAACGGTGCACATCTGACTGTAGGGTTGCACGCAAAACGGTGCATATTTTTTCTAGCCCTGCACGAAAAATGATGCAACTATTAGAATCTACACGCAAAACGATGCGTATTGGTCCAACCCGCACGCAAAACGGAGCACATACCTTGTATTAGCACGCAAAACGGTGCACGCTCCTTTTTCAACTTCGCACGCAAAACGGTGCATGTATTCCAAGCTTGCGCCCAAAATCGTGCATATTTGTTGAATCCGCACGCAAAACGGTGCATGCTTCCCTCGAGCGGCACGCAAAACGAGACGTGCCCAAAACGCTCGCAAAACTCGCGCCGTAAAACGGCACAGAAAAGTTGGGTCCCTAACATGCACGTGGCAAAGGGGGTCAAATCCAAATCCAAAGGGAATCTTAAAACTGTGCCAAAAATACCGCAAAAACGACAAACGGGGCTTACCTCGACAACATCGTGCCGTACAATCACGCCCAAAAGGCTTTTTAGAACATCTAGCGCGCTCCACGGAGTCCACGGCGTGCTCGTGCGCCCTCGAAAACCCCGGGCGAAATCGCCCGGTTCGCCTCCTGGTACGCTCGGGTGAAGCCAAAAAGGAAAAAAGAAGGAAAAACGGGGCTTTTCGGGCCTAAATAGGCCAAACCCGAACTTTCGGGCGCACCTTTCGGGCGCCCGAAAGATTTCGGGCGGCTACAGTAACCGCCCGAGCCGCGGTCCACGGTCCATGCCTTGCCAGCAAGGCGCCACGTCAGCAACGCGCAGCCACCCAGGGGCCGACACGTGTCCCTGGACCCGTGCACCGCGACAACGAACAGTGGCAGCCAATCAGAGGCTGCCACGTGGACCGCACTACGCACTGCTCTGACGCCCGCCGCAGCGTCGCGTCGCGTCAGCGCGTCGCGTCGCGCTGACCCGCGAATGGGAGGCCGACACGTGGCCGTCCCCGCTGACACGCGCCAGGCGCGTCGCGCCTTCCCCGCGCACGCCCACGCTCCCCCGGTCAGAGCGACCAATAGGGAGGTGACACGTGGCGGTCTTCACCTACCACGCGCGCCTCGGGCCGCGCGCCACAGCGCGTTGCGCGCGAAAAGCTTACCTCGGGATTCGCGCCCGCTGCCTCGGGATTCGCGCCTGCTGCCTCGGGATCCGTGCCGCTGCCTCGGGATCCGTGCCGCTCGGGATTCGGGCGCTGCTACAGTAACTTTCGGGCGCACCTCATTCGGACCGGGCTGCTACAGTGAACCGGGTTCGCTACAGTCCAGCCCGGTTCGCTGCAGCCCGAAAAACCCGATTGCTACAGTAACTTTCGGGCGCCCGGAACCCATTTTCGGGCGCCCGAAACTTGGGCCCAAGCCCAGTTTCGCCCGTTTTCGCCCGTTCTCTCTCCCGTTTTTCGCCCGTTTTCGCTCAAATTTGACGGGCAGCCACAGTTTAACTTGATTTACCTCCTGGTACTTAAACTTTTCAGTTTGGACCCTTTTTGATCTGCCAAAAGTCCCACTGTATTTGAATTCGCTGGCGGAGCCCGTTCCCTCAATCCGGGTGTCCGATCAACGCGAGATTTTTACTGTGGCCATAAAACATATTTACGGAGCTCCCGTAATTTTCTCAGAATTTCTGAAACTGTGAATTTTCCACTTACAATCTGGGGCCACTTTCTCATATAAAATTTTAGATCTCTTATTTTAATTCCGATTTGGGCCCAATTCACTTCCGAGTAACCCTTTAACCTCCATAAATTCAATAAATAGCATTTCATACCATTTTATTTACATTTATTTATATACCGAAATTCCGGTTCACTACAACAACGTCTAGTTGGATTGGCACATCCGGAGTTTTTTGTAAGGGTATTAGTGTGGCTTCCCCTTTGTTTGTCGGGTTTGGTTGGGCATTTAAGGGCCGTTGGTCCGGTTTGGTGGTAGGACCGGGGACCTCGACGCATCGCAAGACTTTGGTTGCTGACTGCTCAACACCGTCAGAGGTGGTCCGCGAACCAGTGGCGCCATAACAGGGAACTCCAAGTCGAGGAGCAGGCTTACTCATGTTATTTCGATCAGATGGACGGAACGGTAGGTTGCCGGGCGGGTCGAGCCCGTCGTCTGTCTAAATCTTAGGGCGGTTCAGTCCGGTAGTTTTTCATTTAGGGTTACCACCGAGTTTCGCCAAGAGATATATATCGTTTCGCGTGTCCTTGCTTCGAGATGGATTATTGAGCGCCCCAACAGTGTTCGTGGGTGGTGATGATCAAAATTTCCAGACCCTTTTTGGCTCAACTTGCATGTGTAACGACTCGCGTCTTCGGGTGACCTTACAGACCCTCAGGGACCAAAGAGGTAGCCAAACTCCAAAGGTGTGAGTTTCGGCATCGCGGGGTGAGCTTTTGGACGGCCAAACGTCCGGAGGCTTCGAAGAACGCAGGAGTTAAGGCCTTTACGACCAAGCAACGCAAGGAAACGATGCGTCCAATCAAGATCACTCCGGAAAGACAAGTGGAGCAGTCGATGCCTGGAGCGGTAAGGGTCAGATGGGAGACATACCGATAACCGCGATTACGCAGCTGGACGGATCAACAGCAGACTTTTGGTGGCTTAAATTGACAAGGGATGTAGCACAACTCGTGGCTCGCTTTTGGGGTTGGTCATCGAATAAGGGCCGAACTTCAGCACCCGGCGGGAAAACTGCAATCTCTCCTAGTACCAGCGAGAAATGAGAAGATCACGAGGGGCGCAAGGCCAATGGGAAGCGCAAGTCGGACATGTTTGGCCACTTTCCCCATTTATTGGATTCCTGGCGTATTTAAGTTTCGGGGACGAAACTTCTTTTAAGGTGTGAGTGATGTAGCACTCGAGAAATTCAAGTGTGTTTGCGGGCGAGGAAGCAGATCTAAACCTTAGTGATTTGCATACCGGTGCGCGAATTGCACAGTTTCCGATGCACAAATTCTGCCCTTTCGATCCGAGTCTGATCTCGGAAATCTAAGGTCGCCAATGCGACCGTCTCATCGAATCGAGTGGAAATGGTATAGACCATTTACTGATCCGACGGTCTGATCGTCCGAAAATCAGCAAGAAAACTAGTGGGGCCCGCGACTTAAGTAAATAGTGTTTTGAATAGTAACACCTGTTTTTTTGTTTCCGCGTGGCCAACGTCGCGGATCGACTGTCTAAGTCCGAATCTGACGATCCAGATAGTCGATTTAAATAGCGTTGTCGATCCGAGCGCAATGGCATAGACGAAATCTACGTTTGAAGATCCTAGAATCGCGAAAAGCGTATAAACTGTATTTCGTACAGTAATTATGGACCGAGAAATTATCCGGCATTTTCGTAAACGAACAAACACGCTACCTGATAGATTTCGTCGAGCCGGACGTCGTGGTGAAGTCCGTTTTTCCGTTTGGCGACTCGAATGCCTCAAAAAGGTGAAAACGGTGAAAAAATGCGACATTTTACGCAATAACCCCTATATTTTATGCTCTGATTTGCGTGCTGCTTTACGAGAAGGACTTAAGTGCGCGCGAGACATAGTTGCTGTGAAGGACTGGGCTCAAATAGCAAGAGTAGAGGCGTTTAAAATGCATCTTGTAGCATGCCTACATGTATAAGTGTGTTGGGTTAGGGTTTCTCTTTAAAACCCTAATCCCGTGGTCCTCAGCCCAGCCGCCAGCTCCAACCTTCTTCATCACCCTCTGCCTCTCTCCACGAGGTCACGCCACCAAGCGCCGCCGTCTCGTCGCCGAGAGGAAGAAGAACCAAGGAACTCCTTAGATCTCGGATGGGAAGGTGAGGGATTGCTCCCAGCGGACTTGGGTGGTTCCAAGCATCATCTGGGAGTGTCTCTACACGAAGTTGACACCGAGCCAGGGTTTCCCTGACGTCGGGCGCCGCCGTGAGCCGCCGCGGAGGTCACCTTCTTCTCCAAGTTTTCCGGGCGGGTGAGTTTTTTGGGAAAAAACTTCATGTAAATGACTCATGAGTGTGTATATGAGGTACCTGACTCGTGAGGAACTTACCAGTGAAGTCCGGCTTGCCGCCGGTGCCCCCACCGGTCGCCGCGGGAGCGACTCTTGCCGAAGTGATTAATCGGCCGATCTACGGCGAGGGCTTTTTCCCGGCCGTTAAACTCAGATCAAGACCGTCGATCCTCTTCTCCTTATCGACTGCAACCTGTTCCCGAGTTTTGTGGTGATCAGCCAAGGATCGGGGGTGTACGGACTGTTGAGTTATTTAGGATCCACAAGGATCTAAATAGGTACTATCAAACACCTAGAGGGGGGTGAATAGGTGTAATATTATAAAAACCAATCTCAGTGCAAAAATAAAAAATATGCGGAAAATAAAAATCAACACACCGAGATTTACGTGGAAACTCCAATCCAGGAGAAAAACCACGGGACCTACACGCAATAACAATCCACTAAGAATTGAAGAATAACAAGGTGATTACCGACTCCACGGACTCGACCCCTCCTTCAACTTCTTCGGACCTTGCGCTGACCGGTTGGATGTCCACGCAATAACAATCCACTAAGAAAAGAAGAATAACAAGGTGATTACCGTCTCCACGGATTCAACCCCTCCTTCAATTTCTTCGGACCTTGCGCTCCACCGTTTGCACGTCCACTGCACACGTTCGAATCCACGAACGCCACTCGAATCCACGAGCACATGTTTCGAATCCACGAAACGCCTTCAACACACCGAATCCACGGTGCCACGTCGAATCCACGACGCAAACTCAGCCGGTAAGAATATTGGCTTCGATGGTGATCCTTTGCTTAGATTATCAATGAAGATCCATGGGAAAAATCTCTAAGCAAAGATTAGATCAATTCGACAAAAGATATGTTCTTGAAAGAACCATCGAATTGACCTAAAAGAGGCTATAAAGAAGAACGATAAAAACCTAGCCTCTAGGGTTGCTCTCAAGTGTTTTATAAATTGATCGGCCGTGCTCCCCACGTTTTTGAGAAACCCTAAATGTCTATTTATAGTTTAGAAACCTTTGGAAAGAGATAAGAATCAAAAACTTACCTTATCTGGAATTTTTCAGGACGGCGATCCGGATCGGATTACTGCGATCCGGATCGTCGTAACGAGATTGACGATTCCAGAAATCCAAGGGTTCGGGATCCGGATCGCAAGGCCCGATCCGGATCGTTCATGAATTTCAGCAACATCCAATGTTCGGGATCCGGATCAGAATAGGCTTGGATCCGGATTGGATTTGCACATGAACTAATACCCTTCGGGATCCGGATTGGATCATCTGATCCGGATCCTGAACATGTCCCATGTCCAGTTTTTGATTTTTATGCAATTAAAAATTCATCCAAGTGTTTCTACACTATAAGAAAGTATTCGGATCACCAAAATTATTTAGTTAAACATACCTGATCCTTTTGAATACTTTCTTCTTGAGATTGATGTAACTGATCCACAATTCTTCATCTTCAATCTTCAAGACTCAAGACACTGAGTGTCAACTTGAGCTCTTGTTGAATCTTCTCTAAGTCTTTGATTGCTGATTGACAATTTGATCCCTTTAAGACTCCGACTCAACTCACTGACTTGACTCACGAAATATGCCAACACCAAAATGCCGTAACAATCTCCCCCTTTGGCAATTTCGTGACAAAACCCAAAAATACATAAAAACGCTCAAGTCACTCATCTTAAACCAAAAATTCGAAATTCAATGTCATCACCAAAACATTGATTTTCTTTGCGTGAAAGATCCAATAAATACAAAATTACATTTGAACCAAACAGTCCTAGAACATACTCTATGACTTAGGACTTGGAGTCTTAAAGTGATGTAATTCCTGCAAAACAAAACTCCAAACAAAATCAAACGTTAGTCGTTAGAAATTAAAATCCTACATTTGATTCGTCCTTTTGGTTCTTTTGTTTTTCGGCTCTTTCAATTTTTTCTTTATCTCCCCCTATCTTGAGCATCTCTAACATGTTCTCCATGTTCTCCATGTTCTTGAGCATCTATGTTCTCCCCCTTTGTGATACGATCATCATTTTCCGTTCTCCCCCATTTTTCCATTTTCGTTTGTCCTCTCTTGATGATCTCATCTCCGTCATTTCTCTTCTCCCCCTTTTTGTCACAAATTGTCAAACAGTGAACATACTAGACAAAAGGACACTAACAACATTAGTTCATAGAGAAAGAGAGATAAAAGCTCAGTTCCGGTATATAACAAAAATGCAGATTGCGTACCGGTACCAAAAGCAAAAATCAAATAATTTCTTGAAACAAATCCAGATTTTGAAATCTTTGAATTACCGATTTGTATTCCATCAAGAAACAAATTAAGTGCTTTAAACCAATGAATTAATAGATGTCATTCAATCCAATTTTCTTTCATTAGAATAATTTAGAAAAATAAAACCAGAAAGAGTATGTAAGCACTTTAGCGCATCAACTTTAAACAAAAGTCATCGTTTCATGCAACAAGAAATAGATTATACCAAATCTATCAAAAATACTCAAAAATGAAACGAAAATTTATGAAAATTAAAACCCTTAAAGTTGAACAACTTCAATCACATCTAACCTGATCTTATGCGTAATGCCTTTATCAAATCATCAATTTTGGTAAAGAAAATGAAATACAAAGATCAATAGATGTTTGAAATCCCAGATAAGTTAGATAATATATCTAGACAATCTGTTGAAGGAGTGGCTCTTCGAGCATCTTATATCAAAAATCCCACCTTATACCAACCATGAAATATGACTGAGTCAAATATTTCATTATGCATTTCATCAACATTTTTGAAACAAAATTTGCTTTGCATTCATGGAGTATCTTTTTCTTTTTCTTTTCCTCCATGTGGTGGTAGTTTTCACACTCCTCATTGGGATGTAACTCTTTCCACATCTTTTGAGCATTTTACTTTTCTTTGACTCCCCCTCAATTGGCTATCAATTATTTAATATATAAGGTATTCAACCAAAAATTGATCTCGCATTCATACTCGACTAAGCAATCAAATATGATAATGACTATACCAAGAGATCATTGAGAGAGAAATTGACTTTGATCACTTAAAAGATGAATTAATTAACATAAATGATCATTGCAACATTGAAATATTATGATATCAAAAGCATAATAAATTTCTAAATGCGTGAAAGGATGCAATTAAAGTCAATTTAGCCAATGCTCAATTAAACAACTCCTTTAAATGAAGTGTCTTCAAGATTATGAATATGGAGTCAAGTTGATAATCCAAGAAAATTAATTTGGAGTGAATGAACGTGAAGCCCTTTTTATTCAATGCACTTGTTCGTAAAAACCCTTTTGTTCAAAAACAAAGTATAAAAACAAAGAGCATTGAAAAACATGTAATGCAGAGATTAAGAAAAATATGAAGGGAAAACCAATCAAAGCATTACACACAGTCATAAGCTATTTAGAACTTAAGACAAGGAAAGATATCACCTTTCCGAATCCAAAATCGCTGGATCTTGGGTTGTCTTGATTCATTGTGCCCGGGGGTTGTAGCTTTGACTGTTGGTCCACCTTAGGTCTTTGCCTCGCAATGATCCACTTGAATGATTGATGTTGTGGCTCGGACCTTTGGTGGGTTGAGTGAACTCCTTTGACTTGATGTGTCTTTTGATTCCGTTGAGTCCGCTCCGTAGATGAAGTTGCCGAAGTATTTTTCTTTTTCTTTTTCGGGCAATTCTTCACCAAATGTCCTTCAAGTCCACATAGGTGACAAGTTTTTCCTTTCAATTTATTGTGGAACTTGAAGCCTTCACAGTTTGGTTCTTTTTAAATCCCAAACCAACCTTGCTTGTTTGACCTAATCCGGACATACAATCTAGTTTCTTGGAACCGGTTGAAAGCCTTTGTATGTCGGATTTGAGTTGATGAACTTGCTTGGTCAAAGCTTGGTTGGTGACATGAATTTCTTCAAACTGCTTTTCAAGAAAACCAATCTTGTCCATATATGATTTAGCGTTTGTCTCCGATTGGTTTAGCTTTTCTTGGAGGATTTTATTGTTATCCAATAAACGTCCATGTTCCTCCTCGAGATCATGAAGTTTGATCTTTAAAGCTTGATTCTCGTCTTGAACTTCAAGTCGTTGCTTCCTCAACTTCTTGTTAAGTTTGGCCATCTTCTTTGATTCCGCAAGAAGTTGTTGGTATGCCTCAACGAGTTCTTCTTCGTCCGACTCCCCCTCACTTGATGACTCTCCTCCGGATGTTGATGTTTCATGCAAAATCAAAGGAATAGAGTCAGTGACTAAAGATGATAAACACAAATTAGAAGAGGGAATTTGAGAGGCATGAAAAGCAACAAATTTTTCTTTTTCCTCTTCACTTGAGGTCGATTCATCGAAACTAGAATCGTCCCAAGTTTTTGCTTGCAAAGCCTTCTTTTTATATGATTTCTTAGAAGGACAATCCGTTGAAATATGGCCGTAGCCTTTGCATCGATAACATCGGATTTCCCCTTCGAAATCATCTTTTTCTTTTTCTTTAGAAGGTTTTGCAACGCCTTTGAGTTTAGAGGATTTAGAACCCGATGATCCTTTAGATGGTTTCGTGGATGAAGATCCATCGGTTCGATTCTTCCAAAATTTCCGACGAAATTTCTTTGTGATCCGCGCCAATTGTTCTTCAAAATCGGCAAAAGAGATTTCATCGTCGGAACTCGATTCGTATCTTCTTCCTTTGTTGATTTGAATGCAATACCTGTAAGCTTAGAAGAAGACTTGGAAGAATTTTGATTAGTAGGAAAAGTCATCTCATAAGTTTGTAAAGCACCTACTAATTCCTCTACACTCATCTCATCCGGATGACTAACGGTTTCAATGGCGGTAACCTTTGCCCTAAACCGTTCCGGAAGAGTCCGAAGTATCTTTCTTACAATTTTCGACTCCGGGATCTTTTCTCCTAAATTAGCACATGTATTAATTACATCTTGAAGTCTAGTGTAATAATCTGTAAACAATTCATGCTCTTCCATATGAATAGAGTCAAATTGACTTGTAAGCATCTGGAGCTTTTGAATTTTTACAAGATTAGTACCCTCATGTGTAATTTTGAGAATATCCCAAATTTCCTTCGCGGTTTCACACGCGGAAATTCTTGTAAACTCAGTCGAGGAAAGAGAATTAAATAAAGCGTTCATACCTTTCCCATTGTAAGAAGATCTTTCGATTTCCTCTTTAGACCATCTAGAGCGAGGTTTTGGGGTAGTAGAATTTCCTACTTCCTCAACCGGATGCACCCAACCGTATTCAACGGTTTGCCATACCCGCTCATCAATAGAGATGAGAAAAGCTCTCATCCGCATTTTCCAATATGCATAATTGGTCCCATCAAAAAGAGGAGGTCTAAAAATATTACCACTTTCACCCACATGATAGATAAACCTAAAACCCGCTCTGATACCAATTGTAGAGTTATTTAGGATCCACAAGGATCTAAATAGGTACTATCAAACACCTAGAGGGGGGTGAATAGGTGTAATATTATAAAAACCAATCTCAGTGCAAAAATAAAAACCAATGCGG
Organism: Tillandsia fasciculata; assembly: GCA_029168755.2. Lineage (NCBI taxonomy): Eukaryota > Viridiplantae > Streptophyta > Magnoliopsida > Poales > Bromeliaceae > Tillandsia > Tillandsia fasciculata. The sequence goes on along the minus strand of CM054941.1, from coordinate 5,737,794 downwards.
AAAATAAAAATCAACACACCGAGATTTACGTGGAAACTCCAATCCAGGAGAAAAACCACGGGACCAACACGCAATAACAATCCACTAAGAATGAAGAATAACAAGGTGATTACCGACTCCACGGACTCGACCCCTCCTTCAACTTCTTCGGACCTTGCGCTGACCGGTTGGATGTCCACGCAATAACAATCCACTAAGAACGAAGAATAACAAGGTGATTACCGTCTCCACGGATTCAACCCCTCCTTCAATTTCTTCGGACCTTGCGCTCCAACGTTTGCACGTCCACTGCACACGTTCGAATCCACGAACGCCACTCGAATCCACGAGCACATGTTTCGAATCCACGAAACGCCTTCAACACACCGAATCCACGGTGCCACGTCGAATCCACGACACAAACTCAGCCGGTAAGAATATTGGCTTCGATGGTGATCCTTTGCTTAGATTATCAATGAAGATCCATGGGAAAAATCTCTAAGCAAAGATTAGATCAATTCGACAAAAGATATGTTCTTGAAAGAACCGTCGAATTGACCTAAAAGAGGCTATAAAGAAGAACGATAAAAACCTAGCCTCTAGGGTTGCTCTCAAGTGTTTTATAAATTGATCGGCCGTGCTCCCACGTTTTTGAGAAACCCTAAATGTCTATTTATAGTTTAGAAACCTTTGGAAAGAGATAAGAATCAAAAACATACCTTATCTGGAATTTTTCAGGACGGCGATCCGGATCGGATTACTGCGATCCGGATCGTCGTAACGAGATTGACGATTCCAGAAATCCAAGGGTTCGGGATCCGGATCGCAAGGCCCGATCCGGATCGTTCATGAATTTCAGCAACATCCAATGTTCGGGATCCGGATCAGAATAGGCTTGGATCCGGATTGGATTTGCACATGAACTAATACCCTTCGGGATCCGGATTGGATCATCTGATCCGGATCCTGAACATGTCCCATGTCCAGTTTTTGATTTTTATGCAATTAAAAATTCATCCAAGTGTTTCTACACTATAAGAAAGTATTCGGATCACCAAAATTATTTAGTTAAACATACCTGATCCTTTTGAATACTTTCTTCTTGAGATTGATGTAACTGATCCACAATTCTTTATCTTCAATCTTCAAGACTCAAGACAATGAGTGTCAAGTTGAGCTCTTGTTGAATCTTCTCTAAGTCTTTGATTGCTGATTGACAATTTGATCCCTTAAGACTCCGACTCAACTCACTGACTTGACTCACGAAATATGCCAACACCAAAATGCCGTAACACGGACTAGCCCTAGAGTCGGGCTTTGTGTCACCTCGGCCGAACTTCGCCGTCCGGCGCCGCCGCGCACCCGAGCCGCAGGCCACCACCTCAGCAAGCTCCGTGGAGTTGAGGGGGACAGTTTGGTCCAAGTTGCGCCGGCCCAGGACCCACCGGCCGGAATCCGCCATTAGAGGGCTTAGCTTCGCCGAGCTTGAACTCCGGCGATCGCCGGGGCTCCGCGCGGTGGGAAAGCGACCCAGGTGAGTTCCTTGGACAAAAATATGGCTCCTTGTGAAGTTGCATGGAGTTTTTGACGTAGGAATGTTAACCGCTGAAGTTGCACCATTGTTGCCACCCGACCTCGATCTCCGGCCATCGCCGCCGCTCTTGGTCCCCGGCCGACCACCCAGGTAACGTTTTCTGGTCGAGGGCTTCCCATTTATGCCTTTACATGTAACCGGGTTGCCCTTTTTACCGTAGCTCCCTTACTTGCTGTTAGGGTGACCGAGAAGCTTCCTCCCGACCAGCCGCCGCCCGGAGCCGCCGGCGTTGGGTCGGGTCACGACCGAGACTCATCTGGGGCCAACCTTGCACTGCAGCTTGCCTCAGATTGCACTTGGATTCCGAGCTGATCAAGGCTCGGCCAAACCGAGCCTTGTGTTGGTGTGGTGTTTCTCCGACGACTTCTCCGGCCACCCTCCGGCGCGCCGCAGGTGAGCACCTCACTTCTCTAGCCTCAGTGTACACCATGCTCACAATATACCTCAGTTTGATCAAGCGTATTGTTAGTTGTAGAATAGTTGCTTGTTGGCCTTAAGTATTTATGGACCACCTTTGTAAATGGGCCTTGTGCTGGCCTAAGCCTGTGAGCACGAGCTTCGTCCCGTCGAAACGGACACGCTGGAACTTACAGCGTTGTCTTTGGTTTCCCGAATTTCGAAAAGGATCGAAACATTTATTCGAACTAGTGTTTTTATGGAATTTTAAAGTGTATTAAGGACCTAGATACAGTTGGGACACGCTGGCTGTCGTTAGACTGCATTTTCACACCTACTAGGCATTTTGTTAGAGTTCAGTGGGCTTCGGTGAGCGAGAATTGAATCTTGTTCCGTAAATCGGCTAAGTTACCCCGTGTTAGCATTGTATTGCTGTAGTGTTGTCGGGATGGGTATGTGTGAGTCTATTACTAATTACAGTTTCTGTTCAGGGCCCAGCAGTTCAGCACCAGTCTAGTCTAGCGGGAGTTCGGGATCGGCCTACATTCAGGGGGTTCGTTCGACTGACTTCGAGGTGGGTTTTTATTTTGAGACTTAGCGTCGGGCTTCCGACGGTTACAACTACTTTGATTATACGTTTAACTGTGCTAACGTGGATAGTCTTTATGGTCCTTGATATTGAGTTATACTTGGCATATTTGGTGATCTTTATGGTTCATTACTATCAGTTTTATCTGGTGTACTTGGTTACTATGCTCGGGGCTGCAGCACGCGCACCCGCGGTTTGGCCACCGCAAAGGGTGCGCTTTTCCGGAAAAGTGGTCTATGACCCGTGTAAACCCACGAGGTGACGTAGTGGGGGCCCCCGTAGGTGGGGGGTTTGAGGCGCCAAGGTGTGAGCGGTGCGACCCGTCGGGGTAGGTGCTCGACGTGGTTTACCGAGGTAGGTGCTCGGTTGGGGTGCCGGGGCAGGTGCCCGGATTTGGTTATGCAGGGGTCCGTGTTTTTTTGTTCCCTCTTGGGAGGGTGGTTGCTCCGGATAGTTTTACGGTTGGACTTTATTACTTTTCCTGCTTTCCTTATTATTATCGTGTCGTTGACTTCCCACTCCGTGACAGGTTCCTTCAGGGGTGAGGGCTAGGCGACGATGAGGCGGAGACGGGAGCTTTGGGTCCATGGGGACCCTAGACTGTATTTTTCTCTTTTCCTTCGCATTTCATTTGAGATTGTAGGCTACTGTGTGGTTCTCGATACCCTCGTGGGGTCGGTGTGGATGTCGGTGCTTTACTTTCTAGATATGAGGATGTTGAGTTTTGATTTCTATCTCTGGTCGGCCGTTTTCAAAAAGAAAAAGAAAAACAAAGAAAAAGAATTGCGAAAATCGTTTTCAAAATCTGGGTGTTGTGTGGGCACCGTTTTCAAAACCTTGTGGATTTATGGATTTCGCAAACGGATTTCAAAACCTGAGTGTCGTGTGGGCATTATTTTAAAAACACTGTGGATTTATCCTTTCTAGTTGATCGGCCTTGAGAATTATTCAGTTCTGTATGTGCATGTTTGTTTAGAAACTGTTATGATTAAATAAACGACTGTGATTGGATGTTGTAGCCGCGACGCCGTGCATATACAGAGGAGACTCTGTCCGTTTGCAGAGTGAATATGTGTATGCGGCGGGTCTGGGCACGCGCCGGGGAAGAAGCACTTTCAAAAAAAATTTATACGCCAAACAAATCCCTTTTTCGTTGATTGTTTCCGCTGAATGAAACCCCCGGGGCGTGACAGATTAAGATGGTATCAGAGACAATTCTTTAATCACAACAGTCAGTGTCCGACATCCACGGAGATACCACACTTAGCTACAAATGAATGAAATGTGTAGGGCATAGGAATGTAGAACGCAAGTGATCGGGGGGGGGGGAAGAAAGTATAGGTCCCTTTTCTCGATAGTTGGTTGAGCGCTATGCTAGCGGAGTCTAGAGCTGACTTGTGTTGTGTGTGTGTACGGGTTAAGTTTGTTTCTCGGTTTAGCTTGGTTGTCGTGCTTGTGTAGTCGTGTTGTTTTGGAGGCTGGCTGCCACCGGGGTCTTGATGGTTGCGGGGAATCAATGGATTAAGCAACCAGCACGGGACACGGTGGGCCTGCTAACGGTGTTCATGCACTTTGTGCGGCTGTTAGCATAGCAGGTCGTTGTGCCGGCTTTTGTTTTCCGAATTCCTTCCTCTGCCAACGTTCTGGTCGTCGTTAGTAACGGCGACTGGTGGTAGAGTAATCCGCCGGTGTTTGTTAGTGAATCGGCCGTTTTGTCGGTCGTGAGTAGCTGGGTAGTCTCTTTGCCTAAATTTGTACCTTCTAGAGCTACTGGTTTTAGGTTACAGCAGAGAGTCGGCCGATTCTTTTGCATCTTGGACAAGGTATGGGTGGGAATGAGGATTCTTCCCCTATGGTGGTCACCCATAGTTCGGCTTTTTACTGTAGACACTGCGATGGGGGTAGAAATCGTCGAGATGGGGTCTTGGGGTTCTCCTTTGGGTTGAGAAAGGAAACTCCCGGGGCTAGCAAATCTTGTTCATATGGGCTCGAGTTTTGGTTGAGCGGACCTAGAGCTCAGAATACTCCTAGTTGGGAACGTGATCGTTTGGTCTGGGGATATGCAGCTCGGTTCGGTGCACGGTGCTTGGAGGGGCAATAGATTGGGACCGAGCGGTAGGGGTTAACCAGAGCGTCGCACCCCTTCGGCGCCAAGACGGAAGTAGGACCGTATTTCTTGGTTGTTGTCGCCAGCTTCCCATGACCAAGGCATAATCGGGAGGATTTTGGGTTGCGGGACTATTGATTGCGAAGCAGTATAGGTCAGCGGGGGGTTGTTGACTGCATGGCGCTCTGGCATCGGTTACTTTCGGCTAGGATGCCCTGCTTTCAGCTTTCTCTGTGGGGTAGACCTTGTGGTAGGTCTTAGAGCTGAAACCTAGCTTTAGTTTTGACCATCGCCTCGGTAGAACGGACAGTCGGAGCGGACAATCCGGGATGGTGGTTATGCTCCGAGCTAGTGGCCCGTGTTGGTGACGGGTGGAAGTAGTCCGTGTTGGCGACGGGTGGGTTCGTCGTTTTCAAAGGAGGATTACTTGTAGGCGGTGACCCGGCTAGTTGGATTGGCACATCCTGGAGTTTTTGTAAGGGTATTAGTGTGGCTTCCCCCTTTGTTGTCGGGTTTGTTTGGGCATTTAAGGGCCGTTGGTCCGGGTTTGGTGGTAGGACCGGGGAACCTCGACGCATCGCAAGACTTTGGTTGCTGACTGCTCAACACCGTCAGAGGTGGTCCGCGAACCAGTGGCGCCATAACAGGGAACTCCAAGTCGAGGAGCAGGCTTACTCATGTTAGTTTCGATCAAGATGGACGGAACGGTAGGGTTGCCGGGCGGGTCGAGCCCGTCGTCTGTCTAAAATCTTAGGGCGGTTCAGTCCGGTAGTTTTTCATTTAGGGTTACCACCGAGTTTCGCCAAGAGATATATAGCGTTTCGCGTGTCATTGCTTCGAGGATGGATTATTGAGCGCCCCAACAGTGTTCGTGGGTGTGATGATCAAAATTTCCAGACCCTTTTTGGGTCAACTTGCATGTGTAACGACTCGCGTCTTCGGGTGACCTTACAGACCCTCAGGGACCAAAGAGGGTAGGCCAAACTCCAAAGGTGTGAGTTTCGGCATCGCGGGGTGAGCTTTTGGGACGGCCAAACGTCCGGAGGGCTTCGAAGAACGCAGGAGTTAAGGCCTTTACGACCAAGCAACGCAAGGAAACGATGCGTCCAATCAAGATCACTCCGGAAAGACAAGTGGAGCAGTCGATGCCTGGAGCGGTAAGGGTCAGATGGGAGACATACCGATAACCGCGATTACGCAGCTGGACGGATCAACAGCAGACTTTTGGTGGCTTAAATTGACAAGGGATGTAGCACAACTCGTGGCTCGCTTTTGGGGTTGGTCATCGAATAAGGGCCGAACTTCAGCACCCGACGGGAAAACTGCAATCTCTCCTAGTACCAGCGAGAAATGAGAAGATCACGAGGGGCGCAAGGCCAATGGGAAGCGCAAGTCGGACATGTTTGGCCACTTTCCCCATTTATTGGATTCCTGGCGTATTTAAGTTTCGGGGACGAGACTTCTTTTAAGGTGTGAGTGATGTAGCACTCGAGAAATTCAAGTGTGTTTGCGGGCGAGGAAGCAGATCTAAACCTTAGTGATTTGCATATCGGTGCGCGAATTGCACAGTTTCCGATGCACAAATTCTGCCCTTTCGATCCGAGTCTGATCTCGGAAATCTAAGGTCGCCAATGCGACCGTCTCATCGAATCGAGTGGAAATGGTATAGACCATTTGCTGATCCGACGGTCTGATCGTCCGAAAATCAGCAAGAAAACTAGTGGGGCCCGCGACTTAAGTAAATAGTGTTTTGAATAGTAACACCTTGTTTTTGTTTCCCGCGTGGGCCAACGTCGTCGATCGACTGTCTAGAGTCCGAATCTGACGATCCAGATAGTTGATTTAAATAGCGTTGTCGATCCGAGCGCAATGGCATAGACGAAATCTACGTTTGAAGATCCTAGAATCGCGAAAAGCGTAATAAACTGTATTTCGGTACAGTAATTATGGACCGAGAAATTATCCGGGCATTTTCGTAAACGAACAAAAATCGCTACCTGATAGATTTCGTCGAGCCGGACGTCGTGGTGAAGTCCGTTTTTCCGTTTGGCGACTCGAATGCCTCAAAAAGGGTGAAATACGGTGAAAAATGCGACATTTTACGCAATAACCCCTATATTTTTATGCTCTGATTTGCGTGCTGCTTTACGGAGAAGGACTTAAGTGCGCGCGAGACATAGTTGCTGTGAAGGACTGGGCTCAAAATAGCAAGAGTAGAGGGGTTAAAATGCATCTTGTAGCATGCCTACATGTATAAGTGTGTTGGGTTAGGGTTTCTCTTTAAAACCCTAATCCCGTGGTCCTCAGCCCAGCCGCCAGCTCCAACCTTCTTCATCACCCTCTGCCTCTCTCCACGGAGGTCACGCCACCAAGCGCCGCCGTCTCGTCGCCGGAGAGGAAGAAGAACCAAGGAACTCCTTAGATCTCGTATGGGAAGGTGAGGGATTGCTCCCAGCGGACTTGGGTGGTTCCAAGCATCATCTGGGAGTGTCTCTACGAAGTTGACACCGAGCCAAGGGTTCCCTGACGTCGGGCGCCGCCATGAGCCGCCGCGGAGGTCACCTTCTTCTCCAAGTTTTCCGGCGAGGTGAGTTTTTGGGAAAAACTTCATGTAAATGACTCATGAGTGTGTATATGAGGTACCTGACATCGTGAGGAACTTACCAGTGAAGTCCGGGCTGCCGCCGTGCCCCCGGTCGCCGGCGGGAGCGACTCCTTGCCGGAAGTGATTAATCGGCCGATCTACGGCGAGGGCTTTTTCCGGCCGTTGAAACTCAGATCAAGACCGTCGATCCTCTTCTCCTTATTGACTGCAACCTGTTCCCGAAGTTTGGTGGTGATCAGCCAAGGATCGGGGGTGTACGGACTAGCCCTAGAGTCAGGCTTTGTGTCACCTCGGCCGAACTTCGCCGTCCGGCGCCGCCGCGCACCCGAGCCGCAGGCCACCACCTCAGCAAGCTCCATGGAGTTGAGGGGGACAGTTTGGTCCAAGTTGCGCCGGCCCAGGACCCACCGGCCGGAATCCGCCATTAGAGGGCTTAGCTTCGCCGAGCTTGAACTCCGGCGATCGCCGGGGCTCCGCGCGGTGGGAAAGCGACCCAGGTGAGTTCCTTGGACAAAAATATAGCTCCTTGTGAAGTTGCATGGAGTTTTTGACGTAGGAATGTTAACCGCTAAAGTTGCACCATTGTTGCCACCCGACCTCGATCTCCGGCCATCGCCGGCGCTCTTGGTCCCCAGCCGACCACCCAGGTAACGTTTTCTGGTCGAGGGCTTCCCATTTATGCCTTTACATGTAACCGGGTTGACTTTTTTACCGTAGCTCCCTTACTTGCTGTTATGGTGACCGAGAAGCTTCCTCCCGACCAGCCGCCGCCCGGAGCCGCCGGCGTTGGGTCGGGTCACGACCGAGACTCATCTGGGGCAAACCTTGCACTGCAGCTTGCCTCAGATTGCACTTGGATTCCGAGCTGATCAAGGCTCGGCCAAACCGAGCCTTGTGTTGGTGTGGTGTTTCTCCGACGACTTCTCCGTCCACCCTCCGGCGCGCCGCAGGTGAGCACCTCACTTCTCTAGCCTCAGTGTACACCATGCTCACAATATACCTCAGTTTGATCAAGCGTATTGTTAGTTGTAGAATAGTTGCTTGTTGGCCTAAAGTATTTATGGACCACCTCTGTAAATGGGCCTTGTGCTGGCCTAAGCCTGTGAGCACGAGCTTCGTCCCGTCGAAACGGACACGCTGGAACTTACAGCGTTGTCTTTGGTTTCCCGAATTTCGAGAACGGATCGAAATATTTATTCGAACTAGTGTTTTTATGGAATTTTAAAGTGTATTAAGGACCTAGATACAGTTGGGACACGCTGGCTGTCGTTAGACTGCATTTTCACACCTACTGGGCATTTTGTTAGAGTTCCGTGGGCTTCGTTGAGCGGGAATTGAATCTTGTTCCGTAAATCGGCTAAGTTACCTCGTGTTAGCATTGTATTGCTGTAGTGTTGTCGGGATGGGTATGTGTGAGTCTATTACTGATTACAGTTTCTGTTCAGGGCCCAGCAGTTCAGCACCAGTCTAGTCTAGCGGAAGTTCGGGATCGGCCTACATTCAGGGGGTTCGTTCGACTGACTTCGAGGTGGGTTTTTATTTTAAGACTTAGCGTCGGGCTTCCGACGGTTGCAACTACTTCTGATTATACGTTTAACTGTGCTAACGTGGATAGTCTTTATGGTCCTTGATATTGAGTTATACTTGGCATATTTGGTGATCTTTATGGTTCATTACTATCGGTTTTATCTCGTGTACTTGGTTACTATACTCGAGGCTGCAGCACGCGCACCCGCTGTTTGGCCAACGCAAAGGGTGCGCTTTTCCGGAAAAGTGGTCTATGACCCGTGTAAACCCACGAGGTGACATAGTGGGGGCCCCCGTAGGTGGGGGGTTTGAGGCGCCAAGGTGTGAGCGGTGCGACCCGTCGGGGTAGGTGCTCGACGTGGTTTACCGAGGTAGGTGCTCGGTTGGGGTGCCGGGGCAGGTGCCCGGATTTGGTTATGTAGGGGTCCGTGTTTTATTGTTCCCTCTTGGGAGGGTGGTTGCTCCGGATAGTTTTACGGTTGGACTTTATTACTTTTCCTGCTTTCCTTATTATTATCGTGTCGCTGACTTCCCACTCCGTGACAGGTTCCTTCAGGGGTGAGGGCTAGGCGACGGTGAGGCCGAGACGGGAGCTTTGGGTCCATGGGGATCCTAGACTGTATTTTTCTCTTTTCCTTCGCATTTCATTTGAGATTGTAGGCTACTGTGTGGTTCTCGATACCCTCGTGGGGTCGGTGTGGATGACGGTGCTTTACTTTCTAGATATGAGGATGTTGAGTTTTGATTTCTATCTCTGGTCGGCCATTTTCAAAAAGAAAAAGAAAAACAAAGAAAAAGAATTGCGAAAATCATTTTCAAAATCTGGGTGTCGTGTGGGCACCGTTTTCAAAACCTTGTGGATTTATGGATTTCGCAAACGGATTTCAAAACCTGAGTGTCGTGTGGGTATTATTTTAAAAACACTGTGGATTTATCCTTTCTAGTTGATCGGCCTTGAGAATTGTTCAGTTCTGTATGTGCATATTTGTTTAGAAACTATTGTGATTAAATAAACGACTGTGATTGGATGTTGTAGCTGCGACGCCGTGCATATACAGAGGAGACTCTGTCCGTTTGCAGAGTAAATCTGTGTATGCGGCGGGTCTGGGCACGCGCCGGGGAAGAAGCACTTTCAAAAAAAATTTATACGCCAAACAAATCCTTTTTTCGTTGATTGTTTCCGCTGAATGAAACCCCCGAGGCGTGACAGATTAAGATGGTATCAGAGACAATTCTTTAATCACAACAGTCAGTGTCCGACTTCCACAGAGATACCACACTTAGCTGTTTGCGCGCCCTGCCCTGCCGAGGGCCGCACCCTACCAGGCCGCGCGCCGTCGCTGTTTGCGCGCCCTGCCCTACCGAGGGCCACACCCTACCAGGCCGCGCGCCGCTCGGTATAGCTGCGCGCAGGAAAACATGCCGCGGGGGTGGGGGGGGGGGGGGGGGGGGGGGGGGGGGGGGGGGGGGGGGGTGGCCCCGCCCCCGCCGTGCTGCTGCGCGCGCGCCGCGCCCTGCCAGGCCGCCGCCGCCCGGTCCTGCGTGTACCCAGGTGATGCCTCCATCGTGCCTTTACCTTGGCCGTCGCCGACGGTACTGTCCGCCGGACAACACGTTTTGTTGACGCGGTTACCTTCGGTTTTCCTTTCTCGTACGGGTTCTTTTTGCTCTAGGGGCCTAACGCCACGATGTGTGGTCCGAGGCGTAGTTTGTCCGTCTCCGGACAGTGGTCGGGACCACTGTTTTTATCTAATAGGTCAAGGTTTTTGATTTGCTCTTTGGGGACTTTATTTAGGTTCGGGTGACGTACGAGGGCATAGGAAGGGCGTAGGCGCTTTTGGTCGTCGCTGTTTGAGGTGGGTACCCTCATCCAAGGAAGGGGATGCCGTCAGGTGGCTCCCTTCCGGTTTTTCCTTTTATTTGTCGTTATCATTAATGTTGGTAATTCTTTTGATAACTGAGTGTCGCAGGAGGCTTATGGCACTTGTTCGACGATCGATATGCTCATGGCGCTTGCACGCACACCAACGGTTCGGCCACCATGTCGGTGTACTTTTTCGGAGAGGTGGTCTGACTAGACCCGTGGACCCCACGCGGCTATGTGCGTGGGGGGCCCCCTTGCGGCTATTTACGGAGCTGCATTCGTGCAGTGGGGGGTTTCTTTGCACCAGGTTTAGCGGGACTGATCCTTTTGCCTGAGGTCCTCGGACCGGCATGGCGGTTTTGTGCTTGAGTTCCCATGAGAGATACGATTGGTAGCAGGAGGGGGTTGTGGATGCTCAGGGTTACGGTTCGGTTTATTATTGCTATTTCCTGTACCTTTCTAGCATCGTTTTTGTAGACTTGCATGTCTTTACTCTTCATGTCACTGACTCCCACTATGTGACATGTTCAGTCAGGGGTGGGGACCGGGACGGCGGTGAGGTTGCGACTAGAGAGTGTTAGCCAATCTTTTGGCTGGTGATACTTTTCCTTCTCTTTATTTGTTTATTTCAGTTGGTTAGTTTACTTCATATGTGGTTTTAGTTATTGTGGATGATGTGGATGTTGAGATGGATTTATGACTTGTGTTGGATAGCTGTATGGTAGGACTTTTTATTTTCCTTATGCTTTCCGAATGCGGTTTTCAAAAATAAAAAGGGTTGCGAAAAGTATTTCAAAATTGGGTGTCGCATAGGCACAATCTTTAAAATCGTGGATTTATCCTTTCAAATTTATATCGCGCTAAATTAACATTGTTTTATAACATAAGCATTTTCTACTTTACTCTTCGATTATTGTGGTTAAAGTATGGTCGTGGTAGCTACACCGTACATACGCAAGTGAGACTCTGTCTGTCATACAGAGAGAACTGGTGTATGTGGCGGGTCTGTGCACGTGCCTCGCGGGAGCCTATTTCAAATATATATATATATATATATATACACTGTATTTTCCGCTGTTTATCTACTCCCGGGACGTGACAGATTAAAATGGTATCAGAGAAAAACGACTTTAACCACGGTACTTAACATCCAACATCCATTGAACATAATATCACTTGCAGCTAACCTATGAAATAACCAAAGGCTAAATGCGTAAGAGCGTGAGTGTCGATCGGAGGGGAAGTCGGTGCCTGATTGTATGACGGTTCTAAAGTCGGTTAAGTCTAGGTTTGACTCGGCTTTTATGTATTGTCACGCCCCACGGAGGACTGGACTTACGTAGGGCGTCCGTGACTGCCCAAAAAGGGCCCAGCTAGAAGGACTGCATCGACAAGTCGCGATAGCAAAGTAACAGGCCCAGCTCCGGAGCGGCACTCGAGGGGCGCGACCCCACCGAGGAAAGTATCTGCGCATCTCTGTCGAGCTCAATGTGGCTCATGCTGGCTATAGTCCAAATCCACGATCAACAAGATCGACAGTAACCAACATCACATCTCTCACTCACTGGCTGGAAATCCACACAGCCGGGACCCACCGTCGACTTAGACGGCTCCCAGAACAAATACTGATCTAAACACAGCTACCAGACTCCACTCAGCCCCCAGGCACGAGTGTAACATGCATCCCACGACAACCCGACCACTCGGCCCACTACCCGGGCGAGAAAACTCTAAGTCTAGGTGACAAGAATAACATGTGGGAGTGTCTAAAGCATAAATAAACTAGCCCAAGTTGGAGTTTTCTACTAGTCTGGTTGGCATGCATCATATGACAGGGTGCTAGGTCAAGTTTCAATAATAGCATTTAATTTAACATAATAAGGAAGCAATAAACAATAAGATCATAATAGCAACACAAGGAGCATCAACTCTCTCTCTCTAACATGCTTCCTAACACATCTCACAATCATGCATGTTCACTACACAATAGAATTAATGAACTGTCCACCGGTTTTGAAGACGAGGCAACCCATCTGAAAGTGCGCATCGATCCAGAGTCCAAATAGGTTGCAACTGAACGGGAACAATCCTCGGATTCCAACGATTCCAACGGGCCCAAAAACACCCAAAAACTCCTCCTGGGTACAAAGATATGGTCCAAACATTGCAATAAGCAAAAATTCCCACAAACACATGCTACTGTAAAATCAGTCCAGAAAATGCTTAAATACCACCTGCGAGATAATCTCCAAAATTTCCAATAAAAATACGACGGCAATCCACACGAAGAGTAGATGTCGATTGAGTCCTCACATGTCGAAATCAGATACCCAAGAGTAGAGATAAAAATCCGACAAGCAGTGCTGCCCAAGAAAATCACCAACAATAATAGGGGTTTAAAGATGTACCAGAAACCCCTATAAAAACTCAAATTTGGGAGGAGTGGAAAACACAAAAAACGTAGATGTACCTCTCGTGAAACCGACACCATGAAATTGTCCAAAAATTCTTTCGGAGTAGCTCTGTGGATCTCGTGGACCGAAAAGCGACGGAAAAAGGCCCCCGAAGAAAGAACGCCGCACTGCGCCAAATCGCCGAAGACGTCGATGTCGCGGCCTCCAAAAATTCTGAGACTCCTTCGCAAGATGTAGAACAAGATGAGGAACAAATAAACTTAAGGGATCTATTGCAGCTGGGCTCGGGAAAAGGGTCCAAAGGTCCAAGAAAGGGGGCTATTTATAGGCCCAAACAAAAAAAAAAAAAATCAAGTAAATGGGCTTTCGGGCCCCAATTTCGGGCGCCCGGGGGATTCGGGCGGCTATAGTGCCCGAATCCCGCGCCTCTGCCCGGCCCACGTCCAGCGCCCGAATCGCCCTGGCCCTGACACGTGTCCCGAACAGCGGACAGCGTGTGCGGGGCCAGTGGATTCGCGCCACATGGCCACGACCGGGCGTCGTGGGGCGGTGGCGCCCGCCAATCGCCGGGCGCCACGTCGCGCCCCGCGTACGGCGGTCACCTGCCCCACCTGCCCCCGCCTGCTCCTCCTGATGCGTGGACCGCGAGCGCGTGAGCCGACCACTCATAGGCTGCCACGTGGCCCGCCCCGGTGCATGCGCCAGCCCGCGCGTCTCCATGGACCGCGCCGCGTGAGCCCGCCAATCCGAGGCCGCCACATGTCCCCCGCGCCCGGTCCATGCACTAGCGCAATTCTCTGTGGATCGCGCCGCGTGCGCCGGCCAATCAGCGGCTGCCACGTGGCATCTGGCTAGTCCATGGCTTCCCCCATGCTCCAAAACGCGCAGAAAACTTTCCGGGTGTCCGTTTTTGGGCATCCGGACTCAGAAAAATACGAGTAAATAGCCAATTTTTGACGTTTTTCCGCGCTGAATCCAAATCCGACCTCGGATTAACCTGAAACCCTTTCTAAAATCCAACAAAAATAGCCAGAAAGCAGGCTCAATCCAGAAGCCTCACAGAGTCCATCCAACGCGTCCAGTTGACGCGTTGCGGGTCCGACACACCAATAATAGGTGTTCCATAACATGGGTCATGGGGAAAGCTGCACGGGGATCGGGGCTACTACATGTATAATGCTAGGAAGCCCCTCCACATTTAATTTGAAGCCAACCCAACATAAAATATAGGGCTTCATGCATAAATACACTGTGAAATCGTTGATTTTTGTGTTTTTGAGGCTTTCGACTCACTGAACAAAAAACATACGTCGCTACGGCATTCAGCTCGACGAGACCGTTCAAGTAGTGATTTTGTTTCGTCGCGTTATGGTCTCGATAGCTCGCATTTAGTAGCTTCTTTACGAATACTAATTTCTTGCATGTTTTTCGATGCTTTTGGTTTGTCAAATTCAAAATTGAATATCGTCACTTTGTTCAACTCGACAAGACCGTTTAGGTGGCATTTTTACTTTGTCGAGTTAGGATCTCGTTAGGTTACATTGGGCACTTCTTCGCGAATACCCTCGAAATTTAAATTTTTGAATTACAGAAATTCCAGAAAATCAATTTAAATTCAAATTTCAAGATTTAAATTTCACAAATATTACAAGTGGGTTGTTATTTTTTTACAGTAACGGTACTTTGGTTTATTTTCTTTTCATATATATCTTGCTATTATAAGCTTTATTTTCTGATAATCATATATGACAAGTTACGGATTGGGTCTTATTTTGGGCAATCGGTCCTTTGAGGCATATTAATTTGATGGTTCCTCTTTTACAGTAACGACATTCCTATTTATTTCCTATTCATTTATATATATCATACTATTGTAGGCTTTTATTTCCAGCTGATTTCATATCTATTTTAATTACCTTCTATTTTTGGTGATTACAGCTTGCCATTGTGGCTCTATCGTACCCACCGGAAAACCTCAATATGGTTTCTCATCCCACGGGGCTCCACAAGTACCGACGATGGGGAGACATATCAGATTACGGCGTAAGGACGCTGTTTAGCTAGCCTGCATTATCGATCTCGTACACTATGACTCATTCCGTTTCGGTTACTTTTCATCGTACCCTTTTATTGTTATTGGTATAGACTCTGTGGTGGTTCAGTTAGTTCGTGATGCCTATGATTATTTGAATGATTTGCTTAATAAGACATTTGGTTATGATTGCTATCGTGGCATCGGTTTTGTGGTTTTATGGCAAAGAAAAATAGTTTTCTACCACTCGTGGTAGTTGATTTTCAAATGTAAGGTTTCCATGTGGAAAACAATTTTCAAAATGGCTTCAAATTGGATTTCGATTTTTGTCGCATCTCTAGGGTTTTGAAATAAAGTATTCAGTTGGGAAACACTTTCAATGGATAGATATATTTTGATGATTGATGAAATGAGCATTCGCATCATCTATGATAAGGAATCTGTAGAGCATGTCAAGCATTATAACTCTAAGGATTGTTTGGCTGTTTGGGCATCCACATTGTGATTGATGATTGTTGTGTAAGTTGAGATTGTTGTGTAAGTTGAGATTGGTTGGTTGTCATATTGTATCATGTGGCATGCCATGCAAATATAGGAGAGACTCTGTCCGTCTGTACAGAGAAATTTCTATATTTGTGGTGGGTATGTCAATTCTGTGGAAAATGTTGTAAATAATAATAATAATAATAGGAGCATTTTTTTGATGACTCTGTCTTCAAACAAGTCTTGTTTCTAAAAAAGCTTTACAAAACAGCCCCGGGGCATGACAACATCTTGTCTCACAATTTATTTAAAACCAGGCAGAGATAGATTGCATGGAAGAATATATATAGCATATATTCCTATATAAGAAGAGGCCTTGCAATTCATTAGAATTACAGTCAATATGGCACTGTTAGGGCCAAAAGTGGTTGCATGCGATCGACCCCTGCGAGTGACCCGCAGAGATGACGAATGCATCACGTGCCAACAGATCAAGTGATCGGGCCGAGGAGGGATGTGCTCGGTCGGGTTCTCCTCTGGTAACTCTCGCGACCATTCGGCTTAGAGTAACCGAATCGGAATATGGAGGTAGAGAGGGATTGCTGTGTTCGACTTAGAATAGCCGAATCAGGTAAAAGAGACAAAAATAATAACACGGCTAATGAGCCGATTATAACTTTATATTGCTTAGAAAGGGGATACAAGGAAGAAAAAGGGATAGAGATTACAATTAAGCCTACTCGTAGGAAAGCAGTAAAGAAAAGCGGTAAAGAAAAGTGGTAAAAGTTAAGTTAACCTACTCCTAGATATGAAAAAGCTAGGGTAGTACCGGGCTTATGAGGTTGCCGAACCCCTTTTCCTTCGTTGGTTCGGTTATTTATACAGTTTCGAACAAATGTGTATAACTGCCAATTTTAGAAATCGGCGCAATCTAAGGCGAATCATCGTAAATTCCTCAACTACTTCCTTTTGAGTCGACTCCCCTCAAAAGGATATTAGTTGTCTTTTTGTCCAGGTTCATTCCCAAATTAGCACGTCGGAGCGTGATCTTCGGCGCTTTCCAATGCTGGATGCCGCTTGCTGTTCCAGAATCAGTTATGAGATTCACGTCCTAATCTCACACTCCTTCCTTTTAGAATCTTTCCCTTTTCGGCTTGGGCAACCGAATGTTGACTCTGACTCCGCCTTTTTCGTTGATTGACTAGAGTGGACGCTGTGAGCCGAAGTCGATCTTGGATGAGGCACGACTCTTCTCGTCGGCTGCTTCTCCTGTCGGTTGATAATCTCGGCTGATGGCGGGCGTCGCGTGCTGTACTCCTGCACAACTGAGATCGGTCTTAACCAAGACACGGATCTTCCTTTGATTGATTCTTCACTTCATCGGCTGATGTCTTCAGTCGATGGTAGACTCCACGTGTTGCTCTTTTACATTGTGAAAATTTTGGTCTCAACAGGTACTAAAACTTAAATTTAAATAGATAATACGTGTAGAACTTACCTAACTATTGAGCATTTTGATTTGACTATTTTATCTTGTAAAATTTTGATTTTAGTATCCAACATATCAATTTATTTGATTTAATTCATTTGATGACTCTTCTGATGCAAATTTAAGCTAATTGATTACTTTAATAAATTTATAGTTGCATGAATTAAATAAAATATACTAGTTAAATTCATCAAGATAAAGAATCATTCAAATTTTAAAATTAAAAAGTTATTGACGGACTAAAATCAAATAAATTAAAAGTTTAGATAGCAAAATTAAAAATTTTAAATTTTAGGTCGTTAAAATTAAAAATTTTAAATATTAAGTCGTTAGACAAAAATGGGTGATAGGGGAGGTAAGTTTTATATATTTTTAATATTTAAATATTCCACAATGGGAGAATTCTTTGTATATTATAATATACCTAATTATACACCCTAACATCCTTATCAGGCTCACTCCCTTATATAATTTAGGAGCCGTTTGATTCACGATTTGTAATATTGCGAGAATGTTTTAAGCTTCATGCTTGGAATGGCAAGTTTGTTGCTAACTTATCATGCCACTTGAGTTTAGAGGTTATTAACAAGTTACATGTCCTTATTAATGGACAATTACTGATTTTCATGTAGTATGGAAATGATAGTAACTCCTAACTCACAATGTCACGTCTCAAGACCGTCGATTTGGTCTACTCGGCATACACACAGACTAGCCGAAGAGATAAGGTATAATGACCAGACCCACCGGCAATAATAACTAGATTAGTCCAAATCACCGGCTCAAAATACTTAAGCCTAATTATTATTAATAGGATTCATGGTCTCTTATATATCCAATTACAATCTCATTTTTATCCAATGTGGGACTATTGGGGTGTGACTCCCCTTTTAGTCCCTAACATCTTTGTCAACCCAATCACATATACAACCCAAGATCACTAGGCGATGTGAGACCCACATCACACTTCTGGCTGGTGAATCGGCTCTTATACTAAATGTAATAATCCAATCCGCTAGCAATAATAACTCGTTGGACCCAAACCACCGGCCCAAAATTCTTAAACCCAGTTATTATTACTAAGGTCCATAATCTTTTATATACCCAATCACAACCTCGTTCTTATTCGATGTGAAACTATTACTAAGGTGTCGCAGATAAGAACAAACCCAAGCTTAGAAGCTCCCCCAACAATGGCAGTTTCTTCTTTTATAGGAAAGGAATAGAGAGAAGAGAGAGAGGGAGAGGAGACAGAGAGGGGAGAGGTGGCTACTGTTGGATTGGTTACAGCATTGTGGATTAGGGCAAACAGTATGTTGCCTCTTTTATATAGCTGCGATAATAGCAACTAAATGCCTCCACTTGATCAAATTTGCAAAAAAAAAAAAAAAAGGGTTGGTTCATTACACATGGTAATCTTTTAACCTACTAGTTGAGAATCTACAATGATTTCATTACTTCAGCGGGACCTTTTATTACTACACAATTTGAGTTGAATAGTAATGATTTAAATATTTTCAATTAAAAATGTGAAGGATCTGGAATATTACAAACCGTGAACCAAACAAGCCCTTAGAATTACCGTACGTTGTAAGACCTTGCCCACAATTCCAATTCATAATCTGGCTCTAAAACCAAATATAATGACCCAACCTACTAAACTAGAGATTTCTTGGGTCCAAACCACTAGTCCAAAATGCTGAATATAAACGTATTTGTATATGCACGGATACACAATCATTTTCGAAGCCAATATGGACATATTACGAACTCAACTTTGTTCCCCACGTAACCAAAATCAAATGATTAACCTCCGTACAATTGTGCATAGGAGCCTATGCGATCTTGTGACTTCGATGCTGAAACAAATGCCAACACTAACTGTCACGCCCCGGGTCGAAACTGCGACCCGGGCTCGCCAACAGATCCGCCGCCCATACGGGAAGCCCCGTAAGGACGTAGCGTCTAACCTGCAAAAGATCATCTACACTATATAGATATCAGAGCTGAAAAGTAAATGCTGAACTGAAATAAAAACAACTCTAGAAATATACAATCCAAGTCCTCACCATAAATACATAGGTCTCTCAAAATAAAGAAAAGTACAACTCGATCCTCACTACAAGATCACTCAACAAGAACTCTCAAAATAGGAGGGGTACAACTACTCTCAGGACAACATCTGGTAGGGATCTAACTCGCGACTCCCTTACCTCGATCAGTAGAAGCAGCAACAGGAGCAGCAGGAACAGGAGTAGAAGTCCCTGCGGGAAAAGACACCACGACGGGTGTGAGAACTACGTCCCAAGTAGTTCCCAGTGGGTGCCGCCAACAAGCCCGACGGTCTGCCCACTAAGTCTACTAGAGGCATAAGTAACAATAATATAATACTGAAATGAAAGGGCTGGAAAAGTAACTCTACAGCTACTATGCCTCTATCTAGATGCTCAAAAAGTGGAATAGATGATAACATGGTGCACAACTAACACTCATCTCTGATCACCCAATCTAAACTGACCGCCACATCGGGTCCAGTCAAACCTGCGCCAACCTACTGCCTGACGTCCACGGAGGAGAGGACTTACGTAGGACCTACTGCCGTTACGTCCCGGAGGAGCGGACTTACGTAGGGCGTCCATGACTGCCAAACTGGCCAGCCAGAGGGACTGTGTCGACAAGTCACGATACCAAAGTGCAGACCCACTCCGGACGGGGCACTCGAGGGGAGCGACCCCAACGAGGACAAAGGTATCCGCGCACTCTGTCGAGCTCAAGTGGCACTGCAGGCTATAGTCCAAAATCCACGCTCACGCACTGAACGAAAGGACTCAATCCTCAAACATCTCGCACAACAGTCGGAGCACTCTCGACGACTCAGCTGATCAGCTCACCCGAAACACGAGACACTAGCCTCTCCAATAGCTCACAGCACGAAACACACTGGCTGGAAATACTCCACAGCCAGGGTCGACCCACAACTCAGGGCTAACAAAACTGGTCGGACAACACTCAACGACCTGGGACCACCGTCAACCCCAACGGTTCCCAACAACACTAACGGAAAGATACCCGACAGCCCGGGATCACCGTCTGCACAACGGCTCCCCGCGACAGGACAACAAACTCAAAGGTAACTCAGGAAGGGCCGACACCATAAGGGTTTGGAGAACCCGATAGGTCGGTGCTAAGAACCCTATCAAACAAGAACAGACTCTAGGCTCCGCCTATCGAAGTTCCCGGCCCCCTTACAGTTCGGGAACTCGACAACGTCGGTACGACACGCAGCAGACACCAACCAGGGTCCGAAAGTTCTGGGAGACCAGCACCTACAACCCTATCACCCAGAATAGGTTCCATGCTCGGCCCCCGTGGCTTTCGGCCCGACAAAGATACGGCCCCTAGAACCCTGACCACTCGAATCCTTTCGAGTGGGGAGATTTATAGGAAAAATGTGACATTTGTTATTGAAAACCATTTTGATCTGGAAGAAATCCATATTTAATGATTTTAGTTCTTTCTAGGAAAACAGTTAGAAAACAAGTGTTTTATCCAAACCCCGAAGGGCTGATGCCTTTGTCCAATCAAACAAGAACAGACTCCAGCGGCCCTTCGATGCTTGGAAGAAAACATTGATAGACTAAAATCATGTGTATGTCGAAAAGGGTCCTAGGTTCTAGGTCCGGCTAACACTAGTGAACTACTGCCACTATCACAGTGGCGACAACCCCAAACAGGGGAAACAAGACCCCCGGGGACTACCGTTTATCCCAACGGTTCCCGGTACAGACAAGCAATCCACTACACCTACCAGACTCCACTCTGCTCCCAAGCACGAGTGCAAATGCAGCCCACACTAAAAAAAAGTTCCGACCGCTCGGCCCACTACCGGGCGAGGATAACACTAAGTCCAGGAATGAAACATAAAGTGTGGATGTCTATACATAAATAACCCTAGCCCAAGTGAGGGTTTTCTACTGGTCTGGTTACACATGCAACATATGACGGGGGTGCTAGGTCAAGTTCCAAGATAATTATAATTAAACCGGTAGTAGGAAGCAAAAGAGATCATAAGATCAACAGATAATTACAAGGAATAACCATTCCTACATTCTAGCATGCTACATAAGAATCCACTAACATGCATGTTCCTACTATAGCAGATTTACTGTTCAGTCCATCAAACTTGAAGATAAGGCCACCCACCTGAAGGTGCTAACCGTCCAAGATCCTACAGCTGAAAACACCAGGAAATCCAAATCTCCAACTCCAACGGGTCCAGCAATATCCGCAAACTCTCCTGGGTGCAACACAAGGCTACAATTACACTTAAATCCCAAAATCTGCCAAGAAATACCACACTAAAATTTCAGCCGCAAAGACGCGATTAATTCACCTGCTGAAAGTGCTCAAAAAATTCCAAATAAAATATCCCTGCGATCTACGCGTCGATAGCTTCGAAACGAATACCTGCACGTCCAAAACCGAGTTTCCTACGCTGAGATATAAATTCGGCAAGAGAAACACCCCATACTAAACTGTACAAAATTCCACTGATAAGAACTCGGGAAGAAGAAAGATTCTCACCTTCGAAGCAACTCAGAAAATTCTGAGAAAAATCCAGGAGATTCCTTGCGAGAAGTAGATGAAAATCGCCTTTTGAATCACCTCGATCCGATGTCTGTGCGCAAAGTTACAGCTAAAACTCTGCAGTGTTGTCCAAAACTGTAATCTGAATCAAGGGCTCCAAATATGATGAAATTTACCTGATTCGAAGCAAGATTTAGCCTTCCTCTTCAATAAGAAAAATGTAGGTCTCTGAGTCCTGGTGAATTCCCCGTAAAAATTAGCCTAAAACTCCACTTCTTCAGTCCTAGGGAGCAAAAACACTGAACATTGCTCAAAACCACATTCAGAATCTCATCTGCGCACAAAAGTCTCAGAAATGACTCAATTCACCTAATTTAGAGTCCAAATTTGAAGTTCTAGAAAATACGAAAATTGGATCTCTTTAAGTCCTGGAAATTTCCCCACAAAAACCAACTTAAAATTCCATTTGTACATCCCAGGGGAGTAAAAACACTAACCTCTGTTCGAAATACCAAACTGAAAACAAGTGTCTCAAAGATTTCTATATTTACCTGGTTTAGAGCTCTAATTAGGTTCCATCTTCAATATAAAAGTTTTAGATCTTGAAGTTGTGAAGAGAACCCCGCAAGAATCACCCAAAAATTCCACTCCTACAGCTCTGGAGATCTTCTGGAAGAAAAAGCGACGAAGTGGAACCCAAAACCAGCAATGACCAAGCTCCAACAATGGTGGTTCCCTTGATGAAGAAGAAGAAGATAAGGGTTGCTTCTTGGACTCCTTAGCAGCTAAGAGGGAGATGAAGTCCAAAAGAGAAGCCCCAGCCAAGACACTTCTCTTAAATAGGCTTAACAAGCTCCAATATTGGGCTTAAGGTGCACCAACCCACCATTACCAACTCCCCTCTCACCCAAATCCACTTGCACCCGATCCGGTGCAAGGGAGGTCGGACCAAATGGTCCGACCGGTTGCATGGCGCGACGGCACAGTGCCAGCGCAGCCTGCCTACGCGCGGGTGCTCGCCACACGCGCGCGCGCATGCGCGGCGCATGGCGGCCCGGTGCACCGCCCGTGCACCGGCCCCCGCGTCGCCTCCTGCACCGGGTGTACGCCCCCCTCCATGCACCGCGCTGCACCCGCCGGTGCATGGACCGTGAGCCGGCCGCCGTGAGCCCGGTCCATACCTCCAGCAACACCCAAAACACCATTTTAAGCCCAAAAAAATCCAGAAAAAGTGTATTTCGCACAGTTTTTCGCGCTGAGTCCATTTCTAAAATCCGTTTTGCCAAATTCCATCTCTAAAAATTCCCGAAGGCATCCGGAGAGGTGATCTTTTATCCAAACTTCGCCCTGAGTCCAAATTTGACATCCGTGTCGTGCGAAATCACTTCTAACACTCGACGGGTCCTCCAAATACTCCCGTGATCCATTTTTAAGCCCGAAGTCCCCCACTTGTGTCCAAATTGCGCACAAACACCACCAACACACCACGCTGGCCTTCGAAAGCTGCCAAACAACCAAAAAAACTCCCCCGCGGGAAAACCAGGTCCTCACACTAACGACTTTCTAAGAGTCACAATTTCAACCTTTGATATCCAAAAAAAAAAAAGCAGGACATTAGATTGTTACTTGCTAAAATTGAATTCAGCTGACTTACAATTACATCAATTCTTGTGCTCCTAACGCCGACTTCACCCAACTTTCAAATGGAGATGGTCAGCTGACCAAAAATTCTCAATTAAGTCCCTTTATAACTTTCTTATGGTTGGTGGATTAAGAGACAAGCTCACTACTAGGATCTGAAAATTGAAAATTTGAGCAATGTGAGGATTTTCATGTGGTTGATTTTAAGGAGAAGGGTTCTAACAACTGGCAACCTACTAAATAGGGCTTTGATGGTCGACCAAACGTGCATCTTATGTGGATGTGAACAAGAAGGAGCATACCACTTTGTTGGGAATCTGGTACTCGCCCCGATACCAGATTATATGAATCCGCAACCCACTCCGGTACCAGTTGTTTGGATTCCGCAGCGGAAACGTCAAATCAAATTTTTACTATAAATCCGTCTCCTTAACAGAACTTGAACCAACACAACCACAAAGAGAAGAAAAATCAAAACAGAAAAATATATGGGTGAAATAAGATTCATTAACCAAGAGAAGAATTACACCGACTCTTCTTCTATAATAGAGTAGCTTCAATCCGAGCCCTCCTCTTGAATCTCTCCCACCCTCCTCTCGTCTTCTATAGACCTAGAATACTTCTCTCTTTTCTCTCTCACATGCACCCGTGCACAAGGTGCATGCAATCTATATGGCTTCCTTTAAAGTACAGTTCACCTCAAGAGTTTCATACGTGCTCTTATATATCAACTCTCTACATTAGAGATATATATAAAGCTCTACCCAAGATATACCCAAATCTACTTAAATTAGGATTATACTCTAATTAATATTTAAATCCAAATTAATTTATCTCTAACAGATTTAAATATTAATGTAATCCAATTAAGATTTAATTACAAATCTAATCAAATCCTAACAATTTCCACCTTGATTTGATTTGTAATCTTCAATCGCTGCACCGAGCTCACCACGCAAGCTCCACCTTAAGTTTGTCTCTATCGCTCGATGTTGCCGCATACATCACTCCATCTTGAGCGACTGCACCTTTGCGAACTTTTAGAATCCAAATTGACTTTGTTTCGGTTATGACTGTGCTCCCGTTCAGAACATACAAGTTCTCATGCTTGTTCGTCATGCAAACGATCCGATCTCATTTTTGGACCCTCATAGCTCCACCTGAAGCTAAAATTTTGCAACCTTTCGAGTTCAACTCACCTAACGAGATCAAATTTCGCTTCAAACCAGGAACGTGTCATACACCTGTCAGCATCCTCACGACCCCATCGTGCATCCGGATCTTCACCGTGTCGACTCTTAAAACTTTGCATGCCGTCCCATTCCCCATAAGAGCTTTTCCACCTTTTATCGCTTTATAGGTGGCAAAAGACTCTTTTTTCAGGTAGACGTGAAAGGAACATGCCGAATCGAGCACCCATACATCATTCGAAATTTTAGTATCACCGGTCGCCGCATATAGCACATCAAAATCGATCATCTCCGATTCTGCCGCCTGCGCCATCGCTGACGTCTCCTTGTCCTGATCCGCAACAGTTTTTTCCTTCTGTCGCTTTAGCTCATTCAAATCATCCTTAAGCTTATGACAATTGTTCTTAATGTGACATTTCCTGTGACAATAGAAGCACTCCACCTCCAATAACGGTTTCTTTTGTCTACTTCCGGTCGCCAATATTTTTACCTCCTTCTTTGCTTTTACTATTAAAGTTGTATCATGACTCTGCATGCCGAACTCCTGAGTCATCTTTCGCATCTTATTCAAGAGAAGCGCCGACGTGATCGCCTCCACGCTTATGGTCTCCTTACCATAAAGCAACATGGTCACCAGATACTCATATATCACCGATAACGAAGAGAGTAAAATTAGCGTCTTATCCTCATCATCCAATTTGACTCCGATACTGATCAACTGGGTCACTACCTTGTTGAATTCGTTCAGATGCTCATGTAGGCTAGCTATTTCTTTCATCCGCAGCGTGAACAGTTGCTGCTTCATATACAACCTATTCGTCAAAGATTTGGTCATGTACAGATCTTCTAATTTCTTCCATAACTTCGTCGGTGTCGACTCATTGGCTATGTTGTAAAGAGCATCATCTACCAATAATAGATGAAGTGTACTCAACGCTTTCTACTCCATCTTCTCCCACGCCGCATCCGTGATCTCCGCCAGCTTTGCTTCTTTCCCATTCAACGTTTGGTCCAAATCCTGTTGTTCCAAAACTGCTCAAACTTTAATCTGCCACAAGTAGAAATTGTTCTTGCCGTCGAACTTCTCGATTTTGAACTTCGTGGCCATCTCCGTCGATCTCTCCAGAAGATCAATAACCTTTAGCTCCGATACCAATTGTTGGAAATCTGGTACTCGCCTCGATACCAGATTCTGTGAATCCGCAATCTGCTCCGGTACCGGTTGTTGGGATTCCGCATTGAAAACGTTAAATCGGATTTTAACCATAAACCCGCCTCCTCAACAGAACTAGAACCAACACAATCACAAAAAAAAGAAAAATCAAAACAGAAAAATATAAAGGTGAAATAAGATTCATTAACTAAAAGAAGAATTATACCGACTTATCTTCTACAATAAAGTAGCTTTAATCCGAGCCCTCCTCTTGAATATTTCTTACCCTTCTCTCGTCTTCTATAAACTTAAAAACTTCTCTCTTTTCTCTCTCACATGCACCCGTGCATAAGGTGCATGCAATCTATATGGCTTCCTTTAAAATACGGTTCACCTCAAGAGTCTCATACGTACTCTTATATATTATAAGCTCTCTACATTAGATATATATATAAAGCTCTACCCACGATATACCCAAATCTACTTAGGATTATACTCTAATTAATATTTAAATCTAAATTAATTTATCTCTAACAGATTTAAATATTAATTCTAATTCAATTAAGATTTAATTACAAATCTAATCAAATCCTAACACACTTGTTCTCATGTTGTGTTTTTGTCGAGTTTATGCTAGTCGGCCTGCAGGTTGAACCGCTCAAAGTTCACCCAGTGAGAGGGGTGCGAAAACTATGGGACACACTAGTTGATGTAAGAGAAGGATACTGAAGAACAACAGGACTAATATTTCTAGCGGCTATCTGGTGAGCAACTTGGCTAGAGAGGAACAACATTGCTTTCCTGAAGAAAGGTCACGACCCCTTAACGGTGCTTTCCAACATCCAAAGAACGCTCAATTCATTGAACGAATTTTGTTAACTTTTGTTTTCTTTTTCTTCCCCATTTTTCGCTTACTTGTTTTTTCCTTCTTTATATCTTTTTGGAGGCCCTACTGTCTCAAGCATACTGCTAAATTTATTTCTCTTAGTGAATAAAGTTGGTAGTTTATTATCTTTTCTCTAAAAAAAATAGCAAACAAATTAGAGTCAGCTCTTTCTTCTGCTAGGAGATATTGTTAGTGTTTTTTCGAACAACTATAGCATTTCTACATAAGCTCTAACAATGTCATCAAAGAAGCAATAACGTACTATCGAATCAGTGCGACAAAATGTCGAGATTAAGTCAGACGTACAATACTATCAGTTTCAAAGGAATCCAACAATAAAAGTGTAGACATTTTCAATCTGAATTATATTTAATATCAAATTGTGAGAATTCTCCAATTCTAGCATTAGCTCTAACGATAAGCCATTCAGGATTTATTTTGTGTAAATGAGAGTTGAACCACTGCCAACATATAGATTCAATGCTTCTGTACGGCTAATAATCATAAAAAAACAATGGGTATAAAAACATTCAAAAGCAATCAGATATATTTGTTTCATCAAAAATAGAGTGGGGTGAAATTACTTTTGATCGTAAATGTTTACTTCCATCGTTTGGTTTGTCGTAAATTAAATTCGTCCGTTGCTTCACTTTTTAAAATGTTGTAGTTGGCTCTCGCCCTATGTGGTACCCAAGTCAATTAAGGGAGAGAAAGACACGGGAAAAAAAATAAAAAAATAATTATTGTAACTCTTTTCATTCTCTTAGGTACTAGTATAAAAATTTTTAGTACGATAAATAAAATAAAAATAATAATAAAAAAAAAAAAGGACAATTACAGTTCCAAAATATTAACTTCCTATCATACAAACAATGCAAGGAAAAAAAAAAAAAAAAAAAATCACCTTAGTTTTATTACAATTGAAAGTCATTTTCAAGCTAAAAATCATTTACAACCATAGTTAATTTGTAAATTATTCACAAATTATTCGTGAATTATTAGAAATTTGAATAAAACGGTCCGTATATAATTTTTTCCAAAAATTCGAAATAAAACATAAATTTTTGGAATAGTTCTAATATTTCGTGAATAATTTGGCAGACGCGAATTATTCGGCCAAAATTCGGCCAGAACTTTTTGATAAGATTTGTGTCTCCAATGCTTCATTCAGCTTGCTCAAAAAAAATTCTAGCTCACTATCTACTTTATTTTGTAGCTCTCTATTTTTATATTTTTAAAAAAATTATAACTATTTATACTTGTAGCATAAATCTAAAGAAAAAAATTTTAATTTAATAGTCGAATTTTTTATCCCAAATTTTTAATCGGTGTTTTCGTATAAATCGCATATCCGAATAATTGATGCACCCATTTTTAAACTATATTTTTAAATGAATTTACAAAATTAGAATACGAATTTTATTATATGATACCTATACCGAATTTTTGCCAAATTTGAATTAACTAACTATGTTTACAACCAACCAAACAAACAAACAGGGGCCTTATAAACCCAACTGGATTTTGGGCAAAATAAAGCCCTCTTCTAACACAACAAAACCTTTTATTTTAGTTCACTTGTAGCATGTAGCAACACTAGAATCTCAAGAACTCAAGAAGCATCTCTAATAAGGTAAAAATATGTGTAACCGACCTTAACTATCATTTATTTGAAAAATGCTTCTGTGGCAGTACAATACAACAAGTTCAATCCAGAGCAAATAATGTCATCAGATGTGAGATTGCTTTTTGTCGGCATCTAACATTTAACCGATCGACCCACCTTGTGTGTCGGCCCCAAGATAGCCCTTACTCCATTTAAACATGCACGACCTTATGCTCTCTGCCTAATAGCCAGAAAGAGATGCAAAGAAAACCATATGCAAAAAAGTGTACCTTCTTATATGATAGAAATAGCATTGCAATCTTAGATTCGCTGGCAACAAAATTGATTAAAGCTAGAAATTAAGTCATGACTAAAGCATGGGCACCTGCAATGACGCAGAAAATAGTTAAGTATAATAATAATTTGGTTTTATATATATATATATATATAGAATTAGGCTAGAATACTATCGATAGCACCAAGCCATTGATGCTATCAAGTTTTTAGCCGTTGGATGAAAAAATATGCGGTTGGGATTATAGTGGGCCCCTAGGGTTTACTAGGTGGTTGGTTGAATAGTAAAAATCTTAGGGGACCACTACAATCCCAACCGCATATTTTTTCATCTAACGGCTGAAAACTTGATAGCACTAATTGTTTGGTGCTATCGATAGTATTCTAACCGGACTATATATATATATATATATATATATATATATATATATATATATATATATATATATATAATAACAAATCATTGACAAACAATATGCTTCTGCTTTTTATGTAGTACAATAAAAGTGACATCAACTTGAAAGAAAAGGACAGCACATGGACAAAGAATGGTCATATTTGCACAAATTTTCACGGCAAATAATGTAATATATCAGAGTTAGCTTTTCCTGTGTCTCAAATTCAATACTCCCTATTTTTCACAAAACCAAGGTAACATCACTCTAAATTCTGGCAAAGAAGGCCTAATCAACCTAAGTAAGTTAGATCTTCATGATAATAGAATTTTGCAACAATGTACTTGACTATTATTTCATCAAAACTATGTTGACATTCGGAATCATCATCACTATCAAATTGAAAACACTCAGACAGTTGAGGATCTTGAGATCACACCATCTTTTGATGGAAGAGAACAATTACGACGTACGGGTTTGGAGGTCCATCAGTTTAAAAGGTCGCCACAACAAGATCATGTTCGCCATAGTTGGAACATTTCCACTCTGCTGTTGTGATAGTTGGAACATTTCCACTCTACTGCCCTCACAACACAAAGATTAATGCAAATTCCCAACAACCTTACATGTACATGAATACAACAGCATATGGGCTTCTAGCATGAAAACATACGGAAATGCTGAACCGAAAATACAGCAGGAAAAGCAAACAATAATATTATCACGAGGGAAAGAGATTCAGGATTACATCTACAACCTTAAAGCCTGCTGGTCATCTGAAACATGACCCTTGAACTGCCGACGAATTAGCAACATCCGAAACCAAGGGAGTTCCAAAAGCTTCTAAGACCAAGTGATTCAAATAGGAACTTGGCACGTCAGAATGGACGCATCACTGAAGAATTAGGACCAGTTTTCAACTACAGGCCACTCAATTGATGAAATCTTGGAAGAATTCCAAAGGTATTGATGTGGGGCAGTATTTCTTGGCCACGAATTTGTACTGTGGAAGAATAAGGTTCAAGCAACCTTTCGTCAATATAATAAAAAATAGGAATAAAGGAAACAAAAGCAGAATGGAATGTTTGCTAGTTGTACCTTATGTTGACTGTACTTCTCTCTGATTGCTGGCAAGTTACTTCCAGGGCTATTACAAAAAAGACGATGCAATGCCTTTGCACAGTCACATAGCTCTGAGGGTTTGTATAGTGTGTAATGATGAAGTGTCATATTCTGCAAAAATATTCAGAATGTAGTGAATTGTGTTAGACTTATTGTGCAGGATCTACATTGTATGTCTTGTCTAGGTTTTATAAACATGAGGGATGAATCAGAATGTCTCTAGCAAGTGGATTAGGCCATGATTCAGCAATTGTCTTTTAACAGATTATGCAATTTAACTGAGAATCAATGATTTGTCTAGTTTCAGAAGGAGATGACATACCCATGGCTTCTTTGTAGGCTGGAGTATAAACCTAGCCAGGAAGATGGATGAAGCAGCTATTAGAGAAGGAGAATAGCAAAGTAAGTTGTACTCAAGAAGTGAGAGCTCTGCAACGTAGTTGGTGAGGAACTCAAGCTGCAGCATTGGAACCTACGGAGAAAAGAAATGGATAAAATAAATTACAAGGAAAACACAAGAACTACTGTAGTCCGACAAAGAAAAACGGAAAAGCACCTCATCACATCCTTGAGCAACTCGAATAAATCGCCTTGGATAAAAAAGAAAATAAAGATCGGTCATTGTCTATACCATGATTATCCACAGAAAAACTAAATGATGAATAAAAGAAACAGTTAGCCACCTCAAAAAGCATTTCACTGTTGGAGCTGTCATTTCAAACTTCAGATACTTCAAGACAGCCGCTTCCATTTGTAGAACCTGTGTATCTACATATTAGGAACAAAAGAAAATACAAAATAAGAAATTTCAATCCTCGGATGAATGAATACCAGACCTCATCCTTGAAGTATGTATTGTCAGTAATATAGCAGAACTCTTCCACCTGGGGTGCACATATCTCTTCATATTTACTGAAACAATCAGCATCACGTTGTTCATTTGTGAGAACAAGAAGGGAAAGAGGGTAAGACGGTAACAAAATTATGGTTCAGGTCTTACGCTGCTATAAGCATACAGGAAACACCAAGTAGTTGCAGCC
Source organism: Tillandsia fasciculata (assembly GCA_029168755.2). Classification (NCBI taxonomy): domain Eukaryota; kingdom Viridiplantae; phylum Streptophyta; class Magnoliopsida; order Poales; family Bromeliaceae; genus Tillandsia; species Tillandsia fasciculata. The sequence goes on along the minus strand of CM054941.1, from coordinate 5,706,801 downwards.
TTTGGCGATTTATCTCATTACCAGAAAGATACCGATCAACGTAGTTGACAGTCAGATATAAAGTATCAGGTACAAGACGATATTCTTCTGCTACCTGCAAAAGCATGAACTTGAGTGAGTTGACAACTAGGAAGAAAAGAAGTTATTATTAACTACCAATAGTCAAAAATCTATTTACTTCAACAAGCCAATCTATTAGGATTGCTCGCATGCTTGTATTTATGTCCGTTTGAATTCTCTCCATGAAATCTGTCGAAGGCTTTTTCTTAGTCTGTGAGAAGAGCAACAAGACAGATGGATTAGTAAGAAAGAACAGGAACACTCAATGAGGGCCTAAGAAAATGGAAGCCGTGACAAAATAGTCACACAAGATTACAATATACTTGACCTACATTTCATTTGATCTGTTGATTCCATGAGTTCAGGAGTTTACTTATATCTGGACTGAAAGCATAAGGAAAGTACTCAACATGTTTCACAGTTTGATCTCAGTTTGAAATAAGCAACTAAAATAAATTTCAAAATATTGTGTATTTATAATGGACAATAAACATTATTTCTGTCAAATTCTTTTTCTTTGCAGACATATTAAAGATGATATCCAAGTTTGTGAAATAGTTATAATAATCATAGGTTGCATGGGAAGATTATGGCAGAAAATCAAATGCATAATGTGAAAATAAGATATTATAAAGTTATACAAATTATTATAAAGCACTAGCTTGGCAATCTGTGAATTGCAAGATGAAGGTGCAATCTCATCTCTACAAAGAGATAATGGAAATTTCAAGTAAATCACTATCTATTGACGGTTCGCTTGTTTCCTCTCCCTCAGAACTTAAGGTTGTATTCAAGAACCAACATTCAGAATGTTGTATAGGATATTTATGATCGGACTCTCAAGAACAGCTCTATGAAAAGCAAATTAATCATCACAGCAGATACCCACTTGCCAAAAGATCTCTATGAAAAAACCGTGAAAATAAAATATACGATGAGTAGAAGAATAGAACACTGTTCATGAAATAAGTAAATGACACCTCAGCGACACGCAAGTGCTTGTAAATATCACAAGCAAGTGTTGCACACATCTGTGGATCTTCATAATTGCTATCCGCATCAAAAATGGCATCAGTCTCCATTGCAGCAGGAACATTTCTCTTCCATTTAATTTCTGCAAGACAAAAAATGCTGATATTTTCATAACTATCAAACCAACAGCATACATTATTAAAGTTCAAGCTTCCATCATGAGCACTAAATTCAAGACTTAAAAAGTTGCATCCATGGATTGATAATCATCAGTTAAATAAAGCAAATAATTCTTCAGCAGAAATATGGACTAAAAAAGAAAAAAGGAAAAAAAAAAAAAAAAGAACTTACCTGCTACATCGTCATGGTCAGAGATGTGAAGGTTATTATTTGCTCGCCTCTCAAGAGAAGCAACCAACGAAGAGTCCCCATTGTCTATATACTCAAAATCCGGACTTTTCATGGAATCACATGTAGACATTGTTTCATCCAGAGAAGCAGAATCTCCGGAGCGGCCAGGAGATGCAGCATTACTGCACGGTGCAAGGCACGAACCAACGGTAGATAAAGGACCGTCATTTTTTGGAAGCAAGGGACCCTTGGTGGGTAAAGTATTAGTAGGCTTCAGAGAAGATGATGAAGTCAGAGAGCTCCGCCGTGAACTTGTGTAAGGGACGCCAGCAATAGAATTCTTTTTAACAGTTGAAGTCGAACTAGTCACATTCACCTTCTAATTGAACAAAAGAAAATTTGTAAGATAGATATTCAGCTATAGAATCCTCTCAAAAGTATTAAAAGATTGAAAACTGCAAAGTTCAATGGTGTACAATATGATTATAAAGAGAAACAATAGTTGGCAACAGTTATAATACATGGATTCTTTTCTGGTTCGACGGAAATATGCTAACGCAGAAAATATCAATTTAACAAAACTACCTAGTAGAAAGAACCAAAAAGAAGCTGAGAAATGTTTATTTTCAAATTCAGTATAAAATATTCCAGCATGTGAAAGATAATTGACTGACAAGACAAATGTGGATAATGTTGAAAAGAAAACTAACAGTTGATCTTCAATTAAAGTTAAAATAAAATTACGTTTAAAAAAATTTCACATTCTTCCTTCGGAAAAAAAAAAATGAAACCAAAAGGCATTCGTAAAGATAAATGTCTTAACTTTTAAGTATATAGATGTAAATGTGATAGCTTGGAAAAGTGAATAAGCTGCGGGAGATAAGGACCTGCAACCTAAACTCGAACTAAGAAAATTTCTGATATGACCAGTAATAGCTCAGTAGAACAAAAATCATAACCAATTACAATGGTGATCATGTCAGCAAAAGTTGTTTGACAATGGCGAAAAGCCCTAGATATCAATATCCTTTAAACCCGCTTTTCCCTAAACATGTTCAGAATGGCAGTTTTGGCAATTTCAGCTTTCCTTTATTTTTTATAGAAAGTCTCAAAACTAATGAAAAAGATAAAATAAAGATAATTAAGATATGACTGGATGCAAAATAGGATGCAGATAAAATTGATTAGTTTAGGTTTTAATTCTTTTCCTAATTTTCGAAAATATTTTATTTGTTAATTTGTTTTAGTTATTTTTTAATATTTTTAAGATTTATTAAGTTAAATAAATTTATAAAAATCAGGAATATGATTTAGAATTTTTTTAGTTATGTTCGGATTAGAAGATTCCTAAAATTATGGGATTTATTTTATATTAGCATTTTATTTTGACATCTATAAATATAGCCTATCTTCTCTAATTTTAGAAATGTGTTATAATAATGAAGTAAAATTTAGGTTTTGTATTTTGTCTGCAGTCATGATGGTATCTACTTCTTTCTCGCCGGCATACATCTATTTTCCTCAAGATTCTTTCTTCTCTTTTCTTCATATGTTTCTTCTTTTTTATCTCTCGCTTCTTCTTCGTTCAATCCTTATTTTCTAATCTTTTTAAAATTATTTTGAAATTCTTAAAAAAAATCTAAAATTCAATTTTATATAAATTTGGGCTCATTGCTAGAAAGATGAGTTAGTTTTTCCTAATTTTGTCCTATGTCATGACTAGAATGAAGTTCTTTCCTATATGTTTTGTCTTTTGAATTGCTAAGCTGAGAAGGAAAAAGGCAAGTTATTAATATTATATATGGCAACAAATCGGAAAGATACGATTCATTATTCTGGATGTGCAAGTGAAATCAGGTAGTTTGATAAGAAAATGACTAAAGGAGAAACACTTACACATTGAATATCTAGGAATACAAGATGCCTGAGATAGGCCTAAGATGGCAAAGAAGGGTGTATATAATGAGCCTATTTGACATTTTTTTTTCTCTTGATGATTTGTACAACCAAGAGCAATTTGAATAGCTAGAAAGCTAAGGCGAGTTGACAAGGGTTAACAAGACCGGTGCTAATAAGCCTGTGCTGACTGTACCAACAAATAATATAGGGTTTGCGCCGCACACACTGGCATGCCCCAAGCCAATGGCATAGCAATCCTTCTAGCCAAACTTGTAACTTGCACATTTAAGGATATCAAGTGAATTATGTAGGAGCAGTAATTACAAAAAAATAATTCTGATTTCATGAAAGGCACATACTCCATGTTTTCCATCCTGTAACATCAGAAATAACATTTTCCATGATACCATCATCAAGTTTAACAGGAAACATCAAAAGGAATGCTTCAAACGTAAAGTTTTAAAATTTACCGCCAACAAGTTTGAAATTCTGAAACAAGATTCTAAACATCCCATCATTCAAAATGTGAATAACTACAGGTGATATCACTGAACCAACATAATTCGATCCGAGAGCTCTCTTTATCTTCAATAAAGCAACTAAGTTATCGCAAAAGAACACGGGAAGAATATAAAACCACCATCTTTCAAACTCAAACAGATCACAAAAGAAATGATAAAAAGAAATGCACAGGGGAATCAACAAAGAATGCCACAAAAAATTTTACCCACATTGGTCCCTTTCGCCGATCCGGCGATCCGAAGCGCGCCCCTCCCCACATTGCACTGGTTAGTGATGTTCCCGAGCGCAACCCTCTTCTTGGCCTGCTCCGCCACGGGCGCGGCCACCTTGGCGTTGTTCTCCGCCGCCGCGGGCCTCTTCGCGAGCGACGAAGAGGACGAACCCGGCCCGGGCAACGGGGTCGATCGCCGGTTCGAGCTCGCCATCGAGGTGAAGCGACCCTAACCCTAACCCTAACCCTCGAACCTCCGATGACCTTCCCCTCAGGGGCCGGCTCCTTACTACGACACGGAGCAAGAAGAAACGAGGAGAAGCGATCAAGAAGAGAAAAATGGGGGGGGCGACAACCAACCCTAGAAGAAAGATAAGGGAGGGTTAGGGTTAGGGTTAGGGTTAGGGAATTTGGAGGGGACGGAGGAGAAAAGGGGGGGTTGGTTATTGTCTTCGCTTGGACAAGGAGGTCGGATTTTTAGAGGAAGGAGATGGAAGAGGACGGGGGTTTTAATTAATTTTTTATTTTTCGTGGAGGGAATGAGGAGCGATTTGAAATCTCGGAAGATCTCGACCGTCCATCAAGCGACGATCTCATAGCGTCGAGGAGCGTGCCGGAGCGTGGCCACGTGGCAGATTTGCCTGTCCTCCCTGCGTTTGAATCGTCCCTTGAGTCCTGTCACCGCAGGTAAGCGGTGATGTGAGGTTTACATTGAATGAAAATTGCGTGGGGACCCCTCAATTATATTCTATTTTCGAATGTCTCCGTAAACTTTAAATTTTTTTTATTTAGATCCTCCTTCTTGTAATCTTTTTATCTCAATTATTATATTAATTTAAGTTAAGTTTTTTATTAGATTTAATTGTCAATTGGCCTAATTTTATTTAGCTATAAAAAATATTAAAATTATTAAATATAAAAAAATTAATTAAACTAATTAAAATTAGTCAATTAAAAAATTCAAAAATAATTTTATTAAAAATAACTGTCTCGATCATTTTTAATAAAAAAATTAGAATAATTAATTAACAACTAATAGCTAAAACTAGAAAATTTTAAATAAATAAAATTAGAGGTTAAGAAGATGCCATAAAAATAAATAATAATAATAAAATGTACATAACATACATAAATTATAGATCATTTTAGAACGACTATCAAATATTTTAAAATTTTAACTTCAAACTTTAAAATAATTACTTATTGGAATGAGAATTATATAAAATATGCTAATTAAATCTGTAAAGGTAAAATCAAAGCGGCATTGACCAACTTAAATAAATTTAAAATTTAGATAATAAAATTAAAATTTTAAAAATTTAGATAGTTAAATCAAAATAATTTATAATTTAAATAAATTTGGTCCGTTTTTATTTTTTTAAAATAAAAATAAAAAATTAAAGTTGATGGGTTCTCCGTACATTTTCCATTGTTGTGCGTGCATGGTGTTTTTTGTGGAGGTGTGAGGTGGGAGAGGGAGGTGAGGGGATCCGGAGGGTTTTTAAATTCGAAATGGGGAAGGAGCTGTGAAGGTGAAAGAGTTTTCGATCAGTTGAGGGAAAAAGTTAAAAAAGAAGATTTGAAGCATTGAATTACAGGGAAAATACTTGGCGTACACAAAGTGTACCCAAAATATTCTCATTTCAAATTTCAACTTGTTTTCTTGATGTTAGTACAAGTCTTGAGACTCTACTCTCATTCAAAATACTTGTATTTAGATATACAGCATTTATAGTAACACTTATTTTATTCAACTGTATTTATAATGATAGTGAAGAGTATTATAATTAGATAAAAATATATAAAATTTATCTGAATTATGAACTATTTTAAATTTACTATTCAATCTTTCAAATTTTTAATATTACTATCTAAACTAGAGTCAGTCAGCAATACTTTGACTTTAAAATTTAAGTTAATTTTTTACTTCAATAAATTTACAAAAACGAGAATTGTATAAAATATACTAACTAAACCTATAAGATAAGTGGCACATTTAAATTTCAAGTCAAAATATCGTTGACTGACTCTAATCAAACAAATTGAATGATTGGATAGTAAAACTAAAATTTTAAATAACTGAATAGTCGATTCAAAATGATCTACAGTTTAAGTAATTTCTATATATTTTTAACTTAAAATTATATATTTTTTTTATATAAAATTATATATTCCCTACAATCAGGGTTGTAGAATAGAACATCAACTTTCCTATTTGAATTGCTCACTTTTGGAAGGCTGAGGCAGGACAGGTAGGGCCAGCTACAGCAGGCAGCCAAACCCCAGTTTTTGGGACCATCCATAAGATTTGCTTTCTTGATGGCTGCATTGATTGAGCCTTTTAATTAGCATTCAATAACTTGGTATTCATTATTATGAAAGTGTCCTTAAAACCCATGAGATGAGAATTAAATGAGATCCCTTTCAACTGTGACTGCCTATTAATTTCACCACCCAAGGAAATTAGGTATACAATGTTTTTTCTATGGAGCACAAAAGTCTAACACATCCTTTTAAATAAAGTAATTTTTTTTATTGACAAAGGAAACAGATTAAATTTTGACTTAGAGACAATAAATTTGCGCTGTAGATAACAAAACCAATCATCTTAATAATAGTTCTCTTGCAAAATACCTTTAATTTGAATAAGTATAACTTTTATAATATTTGTCTGGAGGTGGGGCCAAGTATTTTATAACGGAGGGTTGCAATGAATAAAGTGAAAAATCATAAAAAAGTATGGGGCAAAGCATTTTTTGTTGATGAACATCCGTCCAAAATAGGAGAAAAAATAAAAAAAAAAAAAAAAAAAGTAAATAAAAGTAAATAATTTTCTTCTCTATTATTCTGACGAAGGAGAGAAAAAAAATAAAATAAAATAAAATAACTTTCTTCTTTTCTATCTATTTTTTGAGGGAGAAAAAATCACCACTAGAAAAGGTCATTTCTTTATATTTCTATATGTTTTTTTTTTTTTTTTTTTTTTCCTTCTCATGCATCAGTTTGAATGACAAAATATTATAATTTTTTTATACATTTTTTTTCTTTTCTATTCTTTTTTTTTTTCATCCAAACGGGAGTGTAAATGAAATCTAAGTATGATTAAATTATATTTTTTTTAGCGGCACCATAATAGATTAGAAAGTGAGATACATGATTGACACTGAGTTTTCATAAAAAAATTTATTCGTGTTCCATCATTTTAGTTGTGAAGATTCTACCGGCTATTCCTAACACAAATGACAACGAATTTAATGATTGGTATTCGAGTCTTAAATTTGAAGTTCGATTCCTTCGCATTTCCAACTATATTTATTTTTAAAAAAAATAAATTAAGAGATACAATACTAACATTTTCTTCCGAGAAAAAAAAATAAAAAAATAGAAAAAAATCAGATTCTGTCTCTCAAGCACTGAAGCAAGTGTTGTGAGCCAAATCCCCATCTCTTCAAGTCGGGACCGTTGGACGTATCTAAAATTTAAATCCGAATTTCAAATTTGAATTCTATAAAAGTGCAAGACTTAGGAAAGTAGCAATGTCTCCGGACACCCAAGGGGTTGATCAAAGTTAAGCAACAATATGTCTAATAATAAATGTAATAATTAAAAAGACGATAAAACAATATAAATTGCTATTACCAAAGTGCATAGTATTTGAAATTGTGTCATCTCAACACGTGGTCTTCTCCGAGGCATTCTATTCGTCCTGTGTGCACAAAAATTTGGCACGCATCCCAAATGATTAAGGTATGATAACCAGAATACTTAATAATATATTCTCAATGAGTCCTGCTACGCACTATTACTCAGCATGCAGTATCTCGGCACCGCCATGCTTTGAACACAAACTGACCGACTCAACTAACTATCTAAACATCTCCGCATCTGTTGTCACGTCCGGGGTGTAAATTAAAATCCGGGCTCGCCAACAGATTCGCCGTGCACACAGAATTTTTTATATACACGAAGCACTGGTAATTAACCTGCTCAGATATAAAATATACAATAAAAGAGCATAAACAGAGCTAAACTAAAAGAACTATAAGTAATCTCAGACTGGAAATAAGGTACAAGCTGAAATAAAGTACAATAAACTCCCAGCTCACTAAACAAAATACAAACAGCTGGCTAAAGCCAGTCCCAAAAGTAAACTACTGTAGTCTGAGATACAAAAAGGGGTACAATAAAAGTCCAGCTACTCTCACAGTCGGGGTAGGTGATCTAGCTAGTCCGCAATCCTCTTACCTCGATCAGCCGCTGATGGCCCAGCAGTTCCCGCAGATGACTCTGCAAAACAAAGGGGAGAAGACAGAAAACAACAATGGGGGTGAGAACTACTAGATAAACCAGTAGCCTCCCCTAGTGGGTAAAACCTCAACTGCTGACAAACCCACTAGGACTATAAGAGGCAAAAAGGAAAGGACAGTGGTATGCAATAAAGACTGCTGAAAAAGGAAACTACCACTACTATGCCTCTAAATGCAGTGCCAAAAAGATAACTGTATATATGCAACTATAAAGCTAACTGCCCAAAGAAACCCAATCAAAGGGCCAGGAAATACTGGCACTGCCTGCTCTGTCATCACCCGCAACTCATCAACTGACCGGCACCCGTCACGGTCAAAAAGCCTACTCCGGAGTGGCACTCGAGAGGAGCGACCCACACGAGTAAAGCATCTCTGTATCAAGTATCTCTGTAACCAATGTCTCACAATAGCAGTACTGGGTCAAGACTATGATCAAAGTGGGAAACTCCATCCACTAATGCAATCCCGATCCCCAATCTGATGTGATAATGACATCCGGTCAACCGCCCAAAATCCACGGTCGCCGCTGAACCCATAAATCCCAATCTGATAAAATAAAAGCATCTGGCTAACCGCCTAACATCCGCGGTTGCCACTAAGCCCCACAATCTCCAAGACGAGTCTAAACTATCCCAGACTCGAGGTCCAGACTGCACTATCCCAAAATCTCAATCAGACTCGAGCATCATGCATCGATAGAGAAGAAGAACGATAACACATGTTTTCTCCTAAGTCAAGTCCAATAATGTAGTGCAGCAGTAAACAGTGGCCTAACTAGGTGTCCAGGTAAGCATGCAATTGTCCTTTTAAAAAGCTTTAGAAAAGTGGTAAGGTTTATTGCAAGGAATTATTTTAAAACATTAGTGTGATACTTATTTGCATGCGGGGTTACGATATAGCAATTGTCCAACATTATTGTCCCAATTTATCACATAAAGACTTTCAATTAAATTAGGGGGCATTGCAACAGGTTCACATACTAATAGCTAGTTGTCACATATAAAATTGGGGAACTCTAATACTCCTAGTGAGCATGTCAACAAAGAGGGAAACACAACCGCCCACCTCGAAAAGCATGCACAACACCCCAAGAAATATCCCGCTGTCTGCTGTCCTCTAAAAAATGCAATCTGCCGAAAACTGTGTCCTACAACATCACACATTACACACGGTGTAAAAATGCAAGTCCCAAAACCTATTTTTGCTATTTTTATAATCAGCAAGCAAAATGAGGAATTTCACCTCTGTTTCGAGCTCCAAAAATCCCAGAAAAATTACGGTTACGTTCCTCGCGAAAAGTAGCCCAAAATCGACTGTTAAATCGCCTCGATCTGATATTCCTACGCCAAGAAATAATTCGTCGAAGTTGCCGCTGTCCAAACATCCAAACAGCAAAAGAGGGGGTCAAAACACCTCGGGAATCGTGCCAAGGAATCAGAATCCAGAAAAACCACCAACACGAAAAACGAGGCCCTACCTCTTAGGAACACAGCGGCGAAGAAATCGTCGAAAAAGGACTCTTGTACTGCGTAGGGGACTCCTCGGACTGAAATGCGACGATAACGGGCCGAAAATGGGGGAAAACCGAGGCACACTGTAAAATCCGGATCGTCGTTGTCGAGCTTCCGAAAAATCTGGGAACGCACCACGAGGTAGAAAATAAGGAGATGAAAAACTTCTCTTAAGGTCCCTCCCACTGGTTCTCTCTCTATCTCTCGAAAAATAGAACAAAAGAAGGGAGGGGAGGCCTATTTATAGGCCCATTAGAACAATTGGGATAATCCCCAATATGTCCCCGGTTCCGGGCGCAAACAGTGCGGCCCGGCTCAATTCGGGCGCGCACAGTGCGGCCCGGCCCGCCATTTTTCCGGGCGCGCACAGTGCGGCCCGGCCCAGCCCAGCTCGCGCACTGGATCCCGCCGCACGCCACACGCCGTCCGACCCGCCCCAGGGCCCGACACGTGTCCGCCAAACAGGCGGCAGCCGTGCGGGCCCAGCGGGGAAGCGCCACGCGTCCCCCGCAATCAGCGGCGCGGTGGGCGGCGCCCGCCTATGGTGCGGCGACACGTGGCCCGCGCCCGACACGGCTGTCGGGCGGCCGCCGCCGCCCACGCGCGCCCATGTGCGTACGGCCGCACCCGCGCGGCACTGCGTGGGCCACGCGCACATGGGCCGACCAATCCGGGGCCGCCACGTGGCGCGCCCCGGTCCACCGTGCACCGCGCACGCTCCGCACCTGCCCGGCCTGCCCGAGCTGCCCGCGCCTACCCCCGCGCGCCGCGCGCACTGCACCGGGCCAACCGCGCGCCGCCACGTGGCCCGCCGGTCCACCGTGCTCCGGCGGCCCTCTCCGTGGACCGGGAGGCGTGCGCCGGCCCAATCAGAGGACGCCACGTGTCCCGGCCGGCCCACAGCTCCCCCCATGCACCATTTTGCGCAGAAAACTTTCGGGGGTCCGTTTTTGGGCATCCGGACTCCGAAAAATATAAATAAACAGCCGTTTTCAAGCGTTTTTCCGCACTGAATCCAAATACGGTCTCCGTTTAGCCTAAATCCACTTCTAAAATCCGGCAAATGCAGCCGAAAGTCAGGCTTGCTCCCAAATCCTCACTGAGTCCAAACAACACATCACTTTGACATGTTGGGGCCCCCCACACCATCAATAGGTGTTCCACACCCAGAAACAGGGGAAAAACCACTGGGGATCCTGGGACACAACATCTGTGACATCCATCTTCGCGCACCTGGTGTCATTATAATTAGTTCGTCATAACGTATTGTGACGTTTCTAAAAGTTGAATTAGTGTAATATATAAATAATATAATAGAATTAAATCTTTTAATCCGATTATAGTATTGTGAATGGTAATAAAACTCAAGAAGTTAAGAGGGTTAAGCGTGCTAGAACTAGAGTAGCTTTAGAATGAATTACCTAGAAAATTGGAGCACCACAGTTGGTATCAAAGCCATTTACCAGCCGAAAATATGAGATGAGTCTCGGCTAAACCAATATTATATAGTGGGTAGAGCGAGGTTCCCTAGCTAATGACCGTTGTGGATGGAGTGCAGCTCCCCACAAGGTCAGCTAAGACTAGCGAGACGAGTCTCGTATTACCTGATACTTGTGAGTATGCTTGAGTTTAACGTGGGCCTCAGGACTTAAAAGGAGGAAAGTATATGACACCCCTAGAAAATAGATTAGTCATATATAATATATAAATAATATAATATGACTAAACCTCTTAAGCCGACTATAATATTTTGGATGATAGTAAGGCCTAAAAGGTTAAGAAGGTTAAGCGCGCTAGAACTAGAGTAATTTTAGGATGAGTGCATGACCCTCTGAAAAGTTGGGACGTCACACGTATCGTTTGTGATTGATTATTTGCGCAACCTAGAGTATCCTCTTTCACTGTCTACAGCCAAGATAGTCCTCTTTCACTGCTTTTCCAACCTAGACAGGTTCTCTTTCATTGATTTTTTTTTTTAGCCAAGATACGTTATTTATCTTTGCTAATACTATTTGGGTCATACCTTTTTGGTCGCGCATATACCTTCACTCATCTCAGATGTACACTAATTATCCCAACTAGCTACTCTATCGTAGATTATAGCCTATTTAGTATTCGCAAACGATGTACGTTAGACCCTCACGACCTTTGCCCATATTCGATCATCCAGGCATACGGACGTTAGGGTCAGATCTAACCCTGCGGCCAACCTAGAGCTTGACTCAACTGAGCTCTTGCTCCGGCGACTTAGGGGCCCAAACAAGGGTTGGGGGTGGTCGAGTCCAACGCGGCCAAGTGTAGCGGCGGCGACACTGGACGGAGCTTGGCCAAGACTCAATGTAGGAAGCTAGGGGTTCCTTTTTTTTTCAGCAAGGGCCTATCTTGGACACACGGGAAGCGACGCGGAAGCTCCTGAGGACCAACAGAGGCCTGCCAATCCCTTCGAACTTGAGCAAAGGCGGCGGAGGTGGAGCTCAAGACAAGGCGGTCAGATCTAGGGTTTCCAGCTTGCAACTTTGCACCGCCTGCTTGCAGGTGCTTTTCCGGCGATGGCGTGACTCAGGGATGATCTCTAGATGATGGAGAAGATGGTAGGGTGGTTCAGGAGCGACCATAGGGTGTTTGGTGATCTCAGGTTCCCTCTTGACCGAGAGCAAGGAAGAAGAAGAGAATGTATTGCTTATTGCTTCTCTGGCGTCCAACGGCGGCGTCCGGCGGTGGAGTTGCTTGGGAAAGCTTGCAAAGGAGAGGTGTAACGGCTCGGCCCACTAGCAATAATAATCCGTTGGACTCAAACCACAACCTAAGCAAAGGAGAGGTGTAACGGCTCGGCCCACTAGCAATAATAATCCGTTGGACTCAAACCACAACCTAAAATGCTTAAGCCCAGTTATTATCATTAGTGTCCATGTCTCTTATATACCCAATTACAATCCCATTCACATCCGCTGTGGGACTATTGGGGTGTCACAGACCCCCCTGTTTAGGCCTGACGTCCTCGTCAGCCCAAACACACGTATAGCCCAATATCACCAGTTCGATGTAGAACTTGTCTCGCTAGCCCTGTCATTTAGGCTCAAACTCAGCCGAGACTCGTTACACACTTCCAACTGGTGATTGGCTCTGATACCGAATGTAAAGACCCAGCCCACTAGCAACAATAACTCGTTGGGCCTAAACCACCGGCCCAAAATGCTTAAACCCAGTTATTATTACTAGTGTCAATGTTTCTTATATACCCAATCACAACTTCATTCTCATCCGATGTGGGACTATAGGGGTGTCACAAGAAGGAGAAGGCGCAGGAGGCTTCTGGTGCCCTAGGGTCCGCGCGGCTAGGGTTAGGGCATGCGGGTCTCCATGTGTATATATAAGGCATTGCAACAAAATGCCAATAAGTTCTTGTAGCCTCTATATTTTTATTTGGGTCCCTCGCTGGAGATGTGTTTTGCACAGAGAACCCTCCACGTTCTATCTCACGAGATTCAGCGCATAAAATATAAGCATTTTTTTTTCAAAATAACCCTATAAAAATAGTATTTTCTTTGTGTGTGTTTTTCTATGGTTTCAGTTCACCGAATTCAAAATTGAACTTCACCATGACGTTCAGCTCGACGAGACCGTTAAGGTAGTGATTTTATTTTGTTTCGTTACGTTAGCCGTTTCTACACAAACACCCCACAAAAATTAAATTTTTAAATTTAAAAACTTAAAAAATCTTTTAAAATTTTAAATTTCAAAATTTAAATTTACAGTTATTATATTTTAATCGTGGAAGGGTTTCGAACACTGACTTCATTTTCAACTATCTAGACTAGGATCATCTTAATAAACTTATAATATAAAAAAGAATAAAAATATCAATTTATCTTACTCTCTAATTAATGTTAAATATTTTATCTATAATTAACTATTAATAAATTTATTAGAAAAAATTGATGGTGGAATTTAAATTTGACATTTTATCGGGTAAAAAATATATAAAATGAATGCATATAATTTAAGTTATGTTATATTTTTTATTTATATCGAAATAAATACCGAAACCGATGAAACTGAAATTTAATTTCTTTCACTGGCCCCGAAGCATCATCGAATGGCCACCCGTTCAGTTCTCTCAAACTCCTTCTCCCCTCCAGCCTGCGACCGTTTCCACCCTCCCCCTAAACCCCTCCCACGTCTCCTCTCGCTCTCTCTCCTCCCTTCAGCTATTTCTCCCACTTTTCTTAAATTTAGCAATGGTCCCAGTTTCTCCCATCGTTTTCGTTCTCCTCCTCCCCCATTTCCCTCTCCTCTTCGCTCCTTCCTCTTCGGTGCCATTTCTCATTTTGCTTCATTGGCTCCGGAGAGTAGACACCCCCCCGCGCACCCCCCACCCCCCCCATTGTCGAAACCCATATGGGAATTTTGTGATTTGTGCCCTTCTTGGTGAGGCATTGTTGTGGGGAGCATTGGTGCCTATGGAACAGGGTTTCAATCGAGGTGTTTCCTTTTGAATCCTCGTTTGGGTTGAGGCAAGTATACTTGCATCAGTTTCTTTACTATTTGTTTTGATTGGAGATCCCTTCAACTTTTGTTTGCTCTAATTTGAGATGTTTTCATTGCGCATTTCGTCGGATTTAGCACCGCCAAATGTAAATGGAATTCAGTTGAGAAAGAAATCAGTTGAATTCTACAAGTTCAGCTGAATTCTCTTCCGTTTTGTTGTTTTGTAAAAGATGAGAAATCATCTCAATGTGATTCGTTTTTCTGTTCTATCCTCGGTTATATAACAAGAAATATACTATAAATGGATTCTCACTATAATCTGGCCTCAAATCACCGAAAGTGGACAAGAGTCATTTATATTAGGTAAAAACATGCATAATTTACCTGAACTATGAGCCATTGTAAATGGAATTCAGTTGAGAAAGAAATCAGTTGAATTCTACAAGTTAAGCTGAATTCTCTTCCGTTTTGTTGTTTTGTAAAAGATGAGAAATCATCTCAATGTGATTCGTTTTTCTGTTCTATCCTCGGTTATATAACAAGAAATATACTATAAATGGATTCTCACTATAATCTGGCCTCAAATCACCGAAAGTGGACAAGAGTCATTTATATTAGGTAAAAACATGCGTAATTTACCTGAACTATGAGCCATTTTGAGTTGGCTATCCAACTATTAAGAAAAATAGCGCTAGCTGGTAATCAGCTCGGCTTATGTTCTTAGCTCATGTGGACGAATAGAGAGATGACACATGATACGCCAGGAGCCAAGAAAGAAATGCCGAAAGATGAGTGAGATTTGGGCGGAAATGGTTGAGGAAGTGGAGAGCGGTTTCATAGCCAGCAAGAAATCGGCCAGAGTACATCCCACGACACAAGGTAAGTGGCCATAGTACTCTCCATGATGTAAATCGTCCCATAATCGCAGGCGAAGTGCTTACTGACGGAATCTCTATAAATAGTAGAAGGATATATGCAATAAAGGTCTTTCCCATATACAAGACCGCTGCCTTTATACCATCTTTCCATTCCCAACATTTAACAGCTTTCTAAGAGTCGTTGCTAGCTCTTCACTTCTAGTCTAGTTTTTAGTATCCTATATTCTGAACTTTAGTTTTCTTTAATCACTGTAGATCCTCTTTTATAAGTGAAATATAATCATTTCGGCTCGAGCATTCAGCCGAGTCTATTTCCTTGAGTTTTCTGAGTTCGGTAGTTGAGGAAGTACCCGGTTGAGCCAATCCCTCCTCAACCAAATTGCTCGATTGTGGCGTGTTCGAGGGTCAATCGGAAAACCGATACGCAGCCTTGAGGGGACCTTTGACTTGGTCAATGGCTTGACCTGGTTAACCCTTCAGAAGTTCGGTTCAGATCAAACACCAACCTTTTAAAATTTTGAATTTACTATCCAACCTTTTAATTTGTTTGATTTGAGTTAGTTATTTGCACTTTGACTTTAAAATCTGACCTCAAATCACCAAAAGTGGACGAGAGTCATTTATGTTAGGTAAAAATGTGGAACACTTATCTGAACTATGGATCATTTTGAGTTGGCTATTCAACTTTTAAAAATTTTGATTTTACTACCTAACTTTTCAATTTGTTTGATTTGAGTTAGTCAACAACACTTTGACTTCAAAATTTGAATACATCGCTTATTTTTACAGGTTTAGCTAGTATACTTTATACAATTCTCGTAATTATAAATTGATTAAAGTAAGTAATTAGCTTAAATTTTGAAGTCAAAATATCGATGACTAACTCAAATCAAACAAATTAAAAGGTCGGATAGTAAAACCAAATTATTGAAATGTTGGGTAGCCAACCCAAAATGGCCCATAGGTCTAGTTCTGTACGTTTTTACCTCTATATTGTAAGATATCCCACCAGTCCTTCTGAATTAATTGAATTCCCATTAACTTATGGTACCAAATAATGGATTTAGGAAAACCAGGATTCCAATTCTGTCGCATTCTAGGATGTGGGAAACCAAACGGGGTATTAATCTAATGGCTTGCATTTTAGTTCATGAAACTGCGAATTTCATTTACTTTTGACTATTGGTCACCAATTTTCTTCGGATCCCAGGTTCAGATGATTGAAACAAGCTAAGGGGCGCCATTTAAGAAAAACAAAGGTTACAGGTCTATTGCAAGACGGCCTACATTTGAGGAGGTCTCGTACGCTTGTTATGCATAATATCTGGTCATATATTTCCTGATGTATATAATCATGATATCATATACAGTTTTTTTTAATTTAGTTGTAGTGTGGAGATTGTCTTCTTCGTCCTTCAACTTGCAGTTGGTAGATATCGTTATCCGATTGATATCTCCTTCGTCCTTTAACTTGCATTATTTTAGACCTTTTAGTTCGAAAACTTTTGTTCGAGTAACGGAAAGGTTAGCATAGGGAGGGAGTGAGATTGGGAAGTTTAACTTGTTCAATAGAGAAATGCAGCATAGGTTGTTAGAAGCTCTTCTAATGGAATAATGCTATTCTGGTTGGTGATATATATAATTTAAAGAAACAATACACGGATTTGGTAAAAACATTCTCTATTAGCTCTGTTAATTTTAGGTTTTGATTTTTTTTTTTTTTTTTTTTTGTGATAATTACCTTCTTCTTTCATTGACATTAGGGCGCTAAATCTTGGCAATACTCGCTACTAGCCTAGCCTACTCGAAATGGAAGATAAGGCCTTTTTGTGGTTGCACTCATCCCTTCTGTTCTTGTTTCGGAACCTCAAGTGCTTCAAAGTTTAGAAAATTTCATTATTCAAGAGAACTAATGAATATGTTGTTGAATAAGTCGCAAAACTTGCTTGATTGTCCTTCTTTGCACTACCTCATATTGCATTTTAACCCTTATGTTTGGTTCATTATTGATTTACTGACTTGATTTTTTGCATGCTAATCCATTATTAATCTCATTCTGATGCACTTGTTCCTCTAATCTGTCAGGAAAATTCCATTGCATCAAACAAAGCATCAGTAGAGAACCATAAGATGGATTCAAGCACCACGGATGGCACAGAATCAACAAGAAGCTCTGGAGTTGGCTCTAACTCAAGCACACTTCCTAGTCCATGCCCAAGTCCCAAACCTTCTCTAAATACAGAACTAGCTTTAGATAAAACATCATACTGCAAGGAAGAGTTCAACCCAATTGATCAAAACAGCACAAATTCTACAAAGAATTTGTGTCCAAGCCCAACTTATAACTCAAGCCCATGCCCGAGTCCTAAACTGCCAGCAATCTCAGAAACAACTTCTACCTCACCATCAACTGGTGAAGCCAAGAATAGCGATTCTTGTGCTACTCTTAGTCGAGATAGCTACGGCAGTGCCAGGAGCGACAGCATTGATAGTAGCTCTTCTGCACCCATCAAGAGGCACACTGGAGGGGATTGTCGGTGGGAGGCCATTCAATTGGCTAATTCACGAGATTCTCCCCTCAGCCTCGGCCATTTTAGGCTTCTTAAGCGCTTGGGCTATGGTGACATTGGTAGTGTTTATCTTGTTGAGCTTAGGGGAACAAGTGCTTTTTTTGCAATGAAAGTGATGGATAAGGCATCACTTGTTAGTAGAAACAAGCTAATAAGAGCACAAACCGAGAGGGAGATCCTCAGCCTTCTTGATCATCCCTTTTTGCCCTCGTTGTATTCTCACTTTGAGACAGAAAAATTTTATTGCTTGGTAATGGAGTATTGCAGTGGTGGGAACCTCCATTCTCTCAGGCAGAAGCAGCCTAATAAGTATTTTAGCGAGCAAGCTGCCAGGTGAGTTTTTCCTTGTTCTTTTACTGCAGATGGTTTGCCTTTTGGTGTTAACCGCTATGAATTCTATAGTAGGTCCTTTACATATAAGCTCTGTTCTAAATCTCCTGCTAAACTGTAACTTGATTATGCAAATTAATAATCTGCATTTCTAGCTTGACTAATGTTTCCTCTTTCTTAATTTTTATTGGTGAATTCCTTATATTCTTTAGGTATCTATTTATTGAAAGGTAGAACACCATTCGAGTTTTTAATCTATTGTAAGCAGATAACTAGATATCTGCGTAGTCAAGTCCTATATTTTGTATGACCAACATAGTGCTATAAAGAGGTCTGCGGAGTCACTTATATGAAATTGAATTACTTCTATTAGTCACAATCCCAAAGCATCATTAACTACAAGAAGACGAAAGATGTTTGATTCTTTTGTAGTAACATAATGTATGATTCCAATCTAATGTAGATGCAAGGAACTATATTTAGTAGAGTTAACATAGTAAGCTAAAACTGGATACAATTGTAAAAAGATACGGTTAAACAACATTTGGAAATAAAAATTACGAGCTCATGCGTTGGTTCTGACCAAGATCATGGAAATAGAAAAATTTGAAATTGTTGGTAATCTCAGAGGCACGTAACCAGTGAGGGGAAAGTTTAATTTGAGCTTTTCTGAACCTTCTTTAGAAAAGGGGAACAGGACAATTAGTGTGTTGTAACGTATACGAGTAAAGTAGAACAGAACACACAATCTCTTATTAATGGGGTGGTCATGACCTTCAATCTGACATTATAGGGATTGATCAAACTAATTGAATGCAAATGCAATGGGGTTGATTACACATCGATCAGAGTCTAAAGATAGATGCGAAATTAATTAGTTAATCGAAGTTAGCTGTCTCTAATTGAGTCTGTGTTGGGGTAATTGCCTTCTGGATTCAGTTAATTTGAGTAAATAAAATGTGACTTTGTTGCCCAAATATCATTAATTATGGAATGACTCAGATCTCATCTGATTTGGAATTGATATGATTAATATTACGCAGAATTTCACTGCAGCAAGTTGGTTTTCTGCACAAATCCTAGTGATAACTCGACTCAAATGTGCATATAGGGGATTGCGATCATTTTCTTGCAAAATTCTACTATGAGGAAAAATTATAATTTCCTGCAGTCGATCTCTTCTTGAAAGGATTTCTGCAGTAAATTATGCAGTTTTACATTCCAACAAAGTTAATTGGGAAAAATCAGAAAAAGGGTAGCTACCATCCGAGGAACAGAATCAGAGAAGAGAGAAATAGTTGATTAAATTTCTTACTCCTGCCTCCTTATGTTTGAGTTGAATTGCTTATTAGAGCGTATGAATAGTCAAAAACTCAAAATGCATTAGTTTTCTGGAAAACCCAGTATCCCATTGTATATGCAATCAGAATTGATCTTTCTCAATTCCTTGAATTATACACGATCTAAAACTAGATAGATTAAACCTTTGGACGTATAACAAATATTTTATCTCAAATATTACTCTGATGATTCGAAATATATGAAATCCTTACATCGTTTTTTTTTCCCATATAGATTTTTTGCTTCTGAAGTGTTGCTCGCCCTCGAGTACCTGCACATGCTTGGCGTTGTCTATCGAGATTTGAAACCTGAGAACGTACTTGTGAGAGAGGAGGGCCATATAATGCTGTCTGACTTCGACCTCTCCCTACGATGCTCTGTGAGCCCGACCCTCGTCAAATCGTCCTCCGTGCACTCAGCCACCAATGTTGGCAACAATAAAGCCATCCTCGACAATGACAGCGTCGTACAAGGCTGCATCCAACCCTCAGCATTCTTCCCTCGCATCCTTCCCAAGCGAAATCGCAAATCAAAGTCAGACTTTGGCATCGGCAGCCGATCAGCCCTCGAGTTCATGGCCGAGCCAACAAACGCTCGTTCGATGTCCTTCGTTGGCACTCATGAATACCTCGCCCCTGAGATCATTCGCGGGGAAGGGCATGGGAGCGCGGTCGATTGGTGGACGTTTGGGATTTTCATATATGAATTACTGCACGGTACGACACCTTTCAAAGGGTCTGGCAATCGCGCCACGCTCTGCAACGTGGTGCAGCAGCCGTTGCGGTTTCCCGATGAGCCGGTAGTGAGCGCAGTGGCGCGGGATCTCATTCGCGGGCTCTTAGTAAAGGACCCGCAGAAAAGAATCGCGTATAGAAGGGGAGCGACGGAAATAAAGCAGCATCCCTTCTTCGAGGGGGTGAATTGGGCATTGGTGAGGAGCACTACGCCGCCGCATGTTCCTGATCCTGTGGATTTCAAGCAGTATGCAGTTAAGGATAAGAAGGGTGGTGAAAGTGGTGTTGCTTCTGCCGGTGGCGGGAAGGGAAATTCGAGCGATTCTTCTTCGTGTCTTGATTTTGAATATTTTTAGATAGATTATTGAGCATTTTTTCCATTTGTTTTTTATGGTAATTTATATACTTTGTGATGTATTGAAAGGAATACTTCATGTAAAGTAGAGGTGAGTGAGGAGAATTTTCTTTTTGATCAATAGAACAATAATATGGAGATATAAAAGCTTCATAAATCATAAAGCAAGTTCATATTTGGTTTGTGTGGCAAAATTTTTTAATATTCAGATGTAACTGTATGGAAGTAAAAATTTTGCCTTAAAAGCCCTTCAAAATATTACAAACTATCAATATGCATTCATGTTCACTTTGTGACTATCACATGAGTGGAGAAAAAAACAAATACTCAAAACTCATCCGAATTTTAGCCAATTTATGGGGGTTGTTTGGTTACATATAGGTGCAACTGTATTGTACTGCAATTACATGCAGTTTTAAATTCAGCATTTGCTTTGATGCATTTGAATATATTCGTGGGTATTGTGCCTGTACTCTTTAAGTGATTTGATTATATATTTTTAACAGCTCGAGCTTTTGGTTATGATTAGCGTCAACGATTCAATAGTCTTATCATTCTTTTCAAATTACTTATTCATCGTTCCTTCCGGCTTGTTCTTTTTTTTTTTTACAGGGCAATTCATAAGCAACATTTATCTGTTTGCATCTTCAACTTTCATGGTACAAAATTCATCCCAACAAAATAAGGAATTTCATACTTGATCGCTGTAACTTTTTTTGCCATCATTTCATTGTTAATACCAAAATACAAAGAACCAATGCTATGATACCAATTAAAGGAACCGGCTAAGAGATAACCGAGCACACCTCAAACCATGTTGATACACAAGCAAAGTGGAAAGTCAGAATCTTGTGTAGAGAAAACATGACGAGAACACTCAAGAAAAACAAATTCAAGAATAACAAAATAATAAGAGAACACGAACATAAAAATTTACGTGGTTCAACCAATGGTGCCGGCCAGTGTTCATGCTCCTCAATGCTTTTTTTTGATTAATGCATGACATAAAGTACATGGTGCAGATTGGATGCAAGAAATCTTTCTCTAAAAGTTTGGTGACCAATAGTGTAATTTACTTAAATAAATATTAACAATGCTAAATACACGTAAAACAAAAAAAAAAATCCCACGACAATAATTATATATATGAAAATTGAAAAACAATCATCAAATGATCAAAGTCACAATTACTGACCTCTAAAAATCATAACCATGTGCAAGTCGCGCAAGGTCCTTCAAGGAACGAGGAACTTGAAAACTCAAATATTTTCCAAACTACTTCCAAACTTGCATCGCAAAAATCCATAAACAATACCCTCCTAACGATGGTAAATAGCAATTTTTGCGAAGATAAGGCATTCTGTTAGATGCCAACTTCAATCAACTAGATTTTGCCCCAAAATCCTAGACGTTAAAATTGCAAGGCACACGCTAAGGAGAACAGTTCTACACAGATAAACAAAGCGTTATCTACCAATTTAAAGAAATGCTGTTCAGGCCAACAAATTATAATTTTCTAGAAACTGTAAAATACCCACATCCCGCATGTGAGTTAGAACTAGCAATAACACAGGAAATTCTCTCATGAGTCATGATAACACAAAATTTAAAGAAGGATAAGGTTGATAGGACTTCACCGAGAGGGACATTTCACTAGTCCTCGTTCTTCTTCTTCCTCTTATTCCTGCTGCTCGTGCCGTCGCCGCCGCTTTTGTTGCTGAGCAGCTCATCAGGGACCACTTTCAGGAGCTTCCTGTCCTTAGACTTGGCAATCTTCTTGAGGGTCTTGGGGTTGGTAATTTTCTGCAACTTGGTGCCAGATCTGAGGATGTTCTCTTGCTTCCTCTTCTCCTTCTCCACCCTGGCCTTCCTCTTATTCTCCTTATTCTGGCGGATTTTCTCCTTGAGCTCGGCCATGCGCTCCCGATACGCCCGCTTCGTCTCCTTCTCGATGGTGCGCAGCTCCAGCGACTTGCCGCGGCGGGAGGCGGCGACGGCGACGGCGGAAGCGCGATGAGCGCGCGCCTGCTTCCACTTGCGGCCGGAGACCCTGCCGGCGATGACGCCGTCGTACGTGGGGCGGCCGAAGGAGGCAGGCTTGTCCGGGTCCTCCAGAGAGGGGAGAGCGGCCCGCTTCCACGGCGGCGGGCCGCCGGCGTCGAGGTCCATGGATGAGGAGACTCGGCCATCGTCGTCGTCGTCGTCGCCGTCCTGGGGGACCTTGGATTCGACCCGCTTCCGCTTGTTCTTGGCACCGCCGAGGCCTTCGTCCAAGAAGCGGAAGTCGAGACCGGACGCCATGGTGATTAGGTAGGGTTTTTTTTTTTCACCTTTTCTTTTTCTTGAGGGCGAGCGACGGTCTTATTATTTATATATTAATTTTAGAAAATATGTAATATAATTAGTAATTAAATAAGTGATATGTATTTTAAATAATAAATAAGAATCTATATTGTTTTATTCTGCATTTCAAACTAAATATTTTATTACTTAAACGATTAAGCATTTTACTATTCACATTATTATTTTTATTAATCTTTATATTCCACACTCATTGAAGTAAAGATTATTATGTAATGTTGTTTTTAGAAATATAAAATTTATAGCCATTGGTTAATCCTCCAATATCACAAATAGTAAATATAATATAACATAATTTTAATTTTGTTGGATCGCGAATCGATCCGATTAACTATCTAGCATTATTTTTTATTACCCAACAAATCTCCTAAAATTTTTAAAAAATATTGTACATCATATGGCATATAAATGCATTGAACATTATGTTTACTAGTTATTTTATCATCCCACGAAAAAAATATGAGTTGCAATAACAAATATCATTTGTATGATATCTCACAAAAAAATAATTAACTATGAAAGTCATTTGTTTGGATTGCCCAACTTCTTTTATAACTAAATGTCATATTTTAATTATTTATTACATATTTTAATTTTATACTTACTTATTTATTTAATAATTTATTTATAAATTTAAAAACAAATTAAATATTACCAACAAGAACATCTTGAATAAAAGAGTTAGACTCATCATTGATATCCTGTGATATCGGCCAATGTGACACAGTAATTAGAATTCTAATTATGATGAAATTCTAATTCTAACAATCATTATATTACTTTTTAGATTTGGCACTATTTTATAATAGAATAAAATCACCTCCTAATAATATTCGATTATTACTGTCGAATATTTTTATTTCAAAAAAATTTAATATTATATAATAATTTTAAGTCCATGTGTTTTCGCTGTTGAAATATGATCATTTCGACTGAAAATCTCAGCAAGCTTGCTTTTAACTACGTGTTGTGTCCGCACGGCCATCAATTTAGTTCTTAATCTTTTAAAATATATTCCACTTTATTTTATTTAAAATAATTATAATTTTTGATAAAAATATATAAAGACTGTTCCAATTATAAATAACTCTAAAATTTATATATCTTTTTATTAATAGTACTTGTAGTACTCGAAAATTTTAAATTTAAATTTGAAGAATTCAAATGTGAATGTGAATGAAGAAATGCAAAAAAAATAAACCTAAATGATCGTATACCGGTATGCAAATTGCACAATTTTCGAAGCACTATTTTCCACATTTTAGATTCGAGTCTGATCTCGAAAAACTGAAATCATCAGTGGAACCATCTCGTTGAATAGATTAAAAATGGTTTAAACCGATTTTTGATTTGACGGTCGGATCGTTTCGAATTAAGCAAAGAGTGTAGTAGGGCCCACGACTTAAGTGAATAGTAATTATGAATAGTAACCCCTGATTTAAATCTTCTTGCCGGCTAACGTCGGCCGATCGACCTGGAGTTCGAATCGAGCGATCCAAATAGTCGATCTAAATGGTTTCTTTATTCTGAGCGTAGTGGCGCTGACGAAATTTATATTTGACGACTCTAAAACGTCGCAAAGCGTGTCACATAATATAAATCCACTGTATTAGATCAATTTTGAATTTTTAGAGGATCGAACTTGACGAACCAAGATCACTAGTTGTAATAATTGTAAATTTTAAAAGTTAAAATTTAAAGTTTAAATAATTTCTAGATTAATAATTAGCAAAAATAAATAAATTATAGTGTAATTGAACCTCAAGAATATCGACTTTTGATCAGGGTCTGATCTCGAAAATCCGAGTTCACCATTGCGACCGTCTCGTCAAAACAAGAAAAATTCATATTCATATATTTTCGATCCGACGGTCGGATCTTCCGCAAATCAGCAAAGAAGTTGCGGGGCCCACGACTTAAGTGAATAGTAAAATGAATAGTAACCTTGGTTAGTTAGTGAGGTAAATTTATAATTTTATCCTTTCATACATTTTTGTATTAGTTTACCAGTTAGAATTTTTGGAGGGATATATTTTAAAGGAAAAATTGAATTTCACATATATTCTGTTAAAAAAAAGTAGTAAACTAACGGTAATAAACTAGATGAATATATATGAACAACTTATGACTTTTGAAGAGATAATATGAAAAGTTGAACTTTGTAAAAATATATTTGATATTCGATATATTTACAACGAACTGTATAAAATTAACCCTAAATTAAAATATTAAAAATTTAAATAATATAAATATTTGTTAATTATTGAATAAGCATATAAAATAGTAAATTATCTAATTAGATGATTAAACCAAACTGATCCAACGGCTGCGTTCAAAAGAAGGGTTGGCATCTTGACTTCTCAATAGTACTTTTTGGAAAATGGTCCGAATTTATGGGTTTACAATGGCCAATAGATAGTAGACAAAATTTAAATTTTTTAATTTGGCTAATTAAATAACTAAAATAAAAAAAATTAAATTGAGAAATTTAATACTATAAGAATTTTACTTGTGCTATTTTCTGTAAGTATAAATATATTATTCTCCACAGTTGCAACGAGAGATGGACAAGTTTTATATAAGGCTAAATTACAGAAAACCCCCCTCTAATATCCCGCTTTTCCACTTTACCCCCCTGTCATTTAAAAGTCGACAATCTGCCCCCTCGTAATTTCAGAAATGTTTTTAGGGGGCAACACCGTTAATGGATGGAGTAAAATGACCATTATGCCCTCCTCTTTTTTTTTTTTTTTTTTTTTTTCTATTACGAAGTTTTTCTTCTTTTTTTTTTTTTTTTTTTTTTTAAGGGATATTTTCCAAGGGTATTTTGGGTATATGAAATTATATTTTCAAAAAAACTGACGGTCAACTGACGGTCAACTGACGGCGGGGGGTTATTGCACAATTCGGTAATTACGAGGGGGCAGATTGTCGACTTTTAAATGACAAGGGGGTAAAGTGGAAAAGCGGGATATTAGAGGGGGGTTTTCTGTAATTTAGCCTTTATATAATTCAAATTTTATATAAAACACAAGTTTTATATGTATATAATGAGTTAGGTTGGGATGCTATTAATAGCACCAAGTCATTGGTGCTATTAAGCTTTTAATCATTGAATTAAAAAAATGTGCGGTTGAGATGACAGTAGGTCTCTTGGATTTAATGGGTAATTGAAAAAATAGTAAAATCTAACAGGTAAAAATAATCAAAATGATTGATTTAAGGATAGAAAACTTAATAGTACCAAATATTTGGTGCTGATATCATAGTAACCGGACTCTGTATATAATAATTTTTTTTATTATTGTGCAAAAGTTGGGTAGTGATTGTATTCTATTTCTTTTATTATATTGCTATTATATAAATATATTCAAATTGTCTATGTATTCAAACTCTCATATTTAAGAGTAATTAATTAATTATATTACTTACATAGTCACATAAGAAAATAATTAAAATATTCTTTAAAATCGAATAGGTCTATAATTATACATATAATTATACCGATCCCATACGGTATATTATTTCACTATTGGAATAAGAAATATTTTATTCATGTCACTACCATAGTTAATTTGGATTCGACAAAAATTCAGTAAAAATATAATTTGAATAAAATTTGTATCATAATTTTTAAATTTATTAAAAAATTCGGTTAAAAAATAAATTTGTCAATTATTCGGATATACGATTTATACGAAAATTATACGTTCATCAATAAAAAATTCGGGATAAAAAATTCGACTATTAAATTAATTTTTTTTTTCTAGATTTATAGTATTAGCATAAATAATTATAATTTTAAAATTAATTTAATCAACCTATTTTAGAAATAAAAAAATACTCATTCAGAAAAATAATAATAATAATAATAATAATAATAATAATAATAATAATGAAAACACAATACTAAAAGCTCACAGATAACAAAAAAAAAAAAAAAAATCACAAATAATTAAAGAATTAAAAAAAAACTAATTTATAGATAAAAAAAATAAATGAATTAATAGCAAATATTAATTTTACTCACAAATTATCAAATATTTGAATTAATACACAAATTTACAATATCACAACCCACAAATAATTATAATTTTAAAATTAATTTAATCAACCTATTTTAGAAATAAAAAAATACTCATTCAGAATAATAATAATAATAATAATGAAAACACAATACTAAAAACTCACAGAGAACAAAAAAAAAAAAAAAAAAAACAAATAATTAAAAAAATTTTAAAAAACTAATTTATAGATAAAAAAAATAAATGAATTAATAGCAAATATTAATTTTACTCACAAATTATCAAATATTTGAATTAATACACAAATTTACAATATCACAACCCACAAATTGGTGGTGGCGAAGAAGATTACGAGCGTCACACGGCCCGGGGATTCGATGGAGAGCGGTAGGCACCCGGAAGGAGTTTCGATGATTAGCGAGCAGTCTGAAAGGGTTCCGATGGCCAGGGGTGGATGTCCTGAGAAGGATTCAAATGGCCTGGGAGGGTCAAGCTGCACGGGTTCTAACTTCCGATCTAGTGGCAGTGGCAAACGCATTCTGGTGCCCATATTTATTATTATTATTATTATTATTATTATTATTATTATTTTAGAAAGAGATAAGTGTGGAATTATTTTTTTATAATTCGAAAATTGTAAATTATTCGCGAATAATGGTTTTGGACAAAAAAAAATCTATGTTTTTTTCTGAATTCTTCGAAAAATTCGAAAAAGATTATGTTTAATTTAAATTTTCAAAAATTTACAAATAATTTCTAAATTAACTAACCAGACTGAAATAAAAATAGAAAACACTCAGAAAAAATAAAATGGGAAAGGATAAACTGCCTGTGAAATATTTATTTCATATTTATAGTTAATAATTTTATAATAAATAATAAACAGACTTAATAATTGCATGACATTTAAAAAAATATAAATTTAAATTAAATATAATTTAATTAATATTCATTGAAAAAATAATTTAAAATATTTCAAAAAAAATAATTCAGCTTTCTTGCAAGATAGGTACGGACATGAGAAAAGGGAAGACATTATGCATTCATATCTTGATATTAGATAATTTTATCCGTAACTGCATTCATATATGGATTTTAGATAATATATAATACAATTAGTAATAAAATTAGATTACATGATCTCTAACTGCATTCATATATTAATTTTAGAAAATATATAATATAATTAGTAATTAAATAAGTGATATGTATTTTAAATAATAAATAAAAATCTATATTGTGTTATTCAGCATTTCAAACTAAATATTTTATTACTTAAACGATTAACCATTTTACTATTTACATTATTTATATTAATTTTTATATTCCACACTCATTGAAGTAAAGATTATTATGTAATATTGTTTTTAGAAATATAAAATTTATAGCCATTGGTTAATCCTCCAATATCACAAGTAGTAAATATAATATAACATAATTTTAATTTTGTTGGATCGCGAATGTAGTCCGATCAACTATCTAGCATTATTTTTTATTACCTAATAAATCTCCTAAAATTTTTTAAAAAATATTGTAAATCATATGGCATATAAATGCATTGAACATTATGTTTACCAGTTATTTTACCATCTCACCGAAAAAATATGAGTCAATAACAAATGTCATTTGTATGATATTTCATAAAAAAAGAATGAACTATGAAAGTCATTTGTTTGGATTGCCCAACTTTTTTTTATAACTAAACGTCATATTTTAATTATTTCTTACTTATTTTAATTTAATTCTTACTTATTTATTTAATAATTTATTTATAAATTTAAAAACGAATTAAATATTACCAACAAGAACATCTTGAATAAAAGAGTTAGACTCATCATTGATATCCTGTGATATCGGCAAATGTGACACAGTAATTAGAATTCTAATTATGATGATATTCTAATTTTAATAATCATTATATTACTTTTTAGATTTGGCACTATTTTATAATAGAATAAAATTACCTTCTAATAATATTCGATTATTACTGTCGAATATTTTTATTTCCAAAAATTTATTATTACTGTCGAATATTTTTATTTCGAAAAAATTTAATATTATATAATAATTTTAAGTCCATGTGGTTTCGCTGTTGAAATATGATCTCAGCAAACTTGCTTATAACTACGTATTGTGTTGGCACGGCCGTCAATTTAATTCTTAATTTTTTAAAATATATTCCACTTACTTTATTTAAAGTAATTATAATTTTTGATAAAATGTACAGAGATTGTACCAATTATAAATAACTCCAAAATCTATATATCTTTTTATTAATAGTACTTGTACTTGTACTAATTTAAATTTGAAGAATTCAAATGTGAATGTGAATGAGAAAATATAAAAAACAAACTTAAGTGATCATATACCGGTATACAAATTGCACAATTTTCAAAATACTATTTCCCACCTTTCAGATCGGAGTCTGATCTCGAAAAACTAAAATCACTAGTGGAACTGTCTCGCCGAATAGATTAAAAATAATTTAAACCGATTTTTGATCTGACGGTCGGATCATTTCGAATTAAGCAAAGAGTGTAGTGGGACCCACGACTTAAGTGAATAGTAACTCTGAATAGTAATTCCTGATTTAAATCTTCTTGCCGGCTAAGATCGGCCGATCGACTTGGAATTCGAATCGAACGATCCAAATAATCGATCTAAATGGTTTTTTCATTCTGAGCGCAGTGGCGCTGACGAAATTTGTATTTGACGATTCTAAAACATCGTAAAACGTGCCACATAATATAAATCCACTATATTAGATGGATTTTGAATTTTTAGAGGATCGAACTTGAGGAACCAAGATCACCACTCAATAGGTTTCGTTGAGCCGGACGTCGTGGTGCCGTCCGTTTTTCGATTTAACAGATGTACCGCCTCAAAAAGTGTGAAAAACATAGAAAAGAGGGGTATTTTGCGAGAAAACCTAATGTTTTATGGATCAAATTGTGAGGTAATTCTTTGAGAGGGTCTTCTATGCATTGTTGTGCTACAGTGAGGACCCTAGAGTGAGTGGTGTTGAATTGGAGGACTAAATTGTAAATATCACATAATAAGTTATATTACACTTCACCTAACACTAGTGTAGAGTGTGAGGGGTGAAGAAGCTCTTTACTTGTATACAACCGAAGTGGAAGCTTGGAGAAGAAGCTTTCATATCGAGTTCTGTTGTGTTCAATCTTTAGCAATGTGACGCCCCCCAATAGTCCCACATCGGATGTGGATGGCATTGTGATTGGGTTTATATGAGACATGGACACTAGCAATATTAACTGGGCTTAAGCATTTTGGGCTGTGATTTAGGCCCAACAAGTTATTATTGCTAGTGGGTCGGGTCGTTATATTTGGTATCAGAGCCAATAACCAGCCGGAAGTGTGCGGCGAGTCTCGGCTGAGTCTGGGTCTAGATGACAGGACTAGCGAGACAAGTCTCACATCGCCTTGTGATTTTGGGCTGCTGTGTGTGTGTTTGGGCCGACGAGGACGTCAGGCCTAAACGGGGGAGTCTGTGACGCCCCCAATAGTCCCACATCGGATGTGGATGGCATTGTGATTGGATTTATATGAGACATGGACACTAGCAATATTAACTGGGCTTAAGCATTTTGGGCTGTGATTTAGGCCCAACAAGTTATTATTGCTAGTGGGTCGGGTCGTTATAAGCAAAGTGTCATATATGAGACATGGACACTAGCAATATTAACTGGGCTTAAGCATTTTGGGCTGTGATTTAGGCCCAACAAGTTATTATTGCTAGTGGGTCGGGTCGTTATAAGCAAAGTGTCATTGCTATCCTCTGCCACCTTCTCCGAGGTTTTCTCCAACTGCCGCCACCGGGCATCGCCAGAAAAGCAAAAAATTTCAACGATTGCTTAGCCATATATATATATATATATATATATATATATATATATATATATATATATATATATATATATATATATATATATATATATGACTATAAGTCCTGAGAATGTCATATAAATATACGTAAAATAATATTTTAACAAATTAATAAATAAATTAATTAGAAATACTATATGAGGTAATGAAGAATTATATTAATCAGTAAATAATTATAAAAAATAAGACAATATGTGTTAATATTAATCAAATAAATTAAAGGGTTAATTTCATACGGCTCCCTATAAACATATAGGATAGCAGATATATCCATACAAAATTTAACTTTTCATATTTACCTCTTCAAAAGTCTAAAATTGTTCATATATGTCTCTACCGTCAATCTCCGTTAGAAAAATATTGTTAATCATAGATTAAATATTTAACCTTGGTTAGTTAGTGAGATAAATTTATATTTTTATCATTTCATGCATTTTTGTATTATTTTACAAGTTGTGACTTTTGGAGGGATATATTTGAAATAGAAAAACTGAATTTTACATATATTCTTGTCACGCCCCGAGTTTCAAAACAGCGGTAATTTTTTTTTTTTTTTTTAAATCAGATTTCAAACTTTAACTCAGGACGTGAACAGACCGCCACATGCATAGAAAATTCTCTGTCCACACGGACAGAGTCTCCCCTATACACGCTCGGCTAGGCAGATACAGTAATGCAATCAGAGAGCAGTATAATCAACAACTAAACCAAAATATAAAACTCTACAGCTAGAACATCCACATCAACACATGACATAGTCCACAAATACTCCAACTAAGAAGAATACAAAAATATCTATGATCACGATACTGTAAACTGAAAGCACTAGCACTGGGCCACTGTGGCAAAAAGCAGGGGACAACTCTATCGCGACAGCTCACTGGATCGTCCCAAACTCCCAGCACCCGACTGACCTGAAAAACAGGCACCCAGGGGGTGTGAGATACACTCTACATGTATCCCAGTGGGCACGACGGGCTGAGAAATAGCAAGTCGTACCTACCGGATACCATGATAAGCAGATAGTAGAAACAGGATATAACTGAAAGCTGAATAACAAGATGCAGATATAAATCTAAGCATGCTGAAATGGAAACAGGATACTCGTATAAAAGGCTAAACATGCTGCAACTGATAATCTAGCAGGCAGGAAATGATCATGCAACAACCAAAGCTGTAAACTGGAAATGCTGAAAACAATAAGTACCCAATCAATGCCACTATTGGTCACTGGGACCTCAGGCTAAATACCACCTGTACACCAATCTGCTGTCATAACCCTCTGGGCTCACGGGTCGCCACTGCTGACCACTTTACCGGTAAAGTACACCACTGCGGAGGATCAATCCGCTAGTGTACGTGAAAGAACAGCTGGCTCTGTGGCGATCATAATGCTGATGCTCAAGCTCGTGATCTAAAGACCACACAAACGGCAATAAGCCGAGAAATCCCTATCGGGATGCTGAAGGCAATAACAATCACAGATGCTATATATACTGAATCTGAATAACAGGAGCTGAATATCTGAGCTGTAACTGAAACTAAAAAAAAAAACAGAACTGTACACCTATTCTATCATGCATCATAGAACAGGAAATGCTGACATAACTAGGCTGATAACAAGCAAGCATTACAAGTATATCCAGATGTATCTATAAACATACTAAATGCTGAATATGGAATCCTGGCAAGAACTGAACTGCAAGATCGATACTATATACCCTGTATATAAAGAATGCTGGAAATCAAACAATTTAGAAAGGCTCAAGCACAGGTTCAGGGTTACATCAAAAACAGGGGTCCGACCTACCACGGCACCCCATAGGGCCAACCTGATAAAGCTCAGACCGAAGATAAACCCACCTCAATGATCACGGTGGCTGCTGGATGGCTCGCAAGATGGCGGCTGACTGCTGGGACCTGAATCATAAGCACAGGTCAGAAAAATAGACTCTCACACATACCCAACCCACTGACACACTGTGTGCAGACATGCTAAACGAGGAACTTCACTGAAGTTTCGGGATCTTCAACGAAGGGTTTAGAGATCATGTATACGCTGCCTGAAGCAGCCCAAGTGGTCACAATTGCAACTAGGCCCCTAGGGTTTCTAGAAATCGCACTTTTATAACTTTTTGAGAGCCGTTTTCGCTCGTTCTCTTAACTGGGACATTATTTTTATAAACCGTCACTTCCAGTAGGTGGCATTCGACTTGCTGAACACCGTGCTCACCCATTTACGGCGGCACGGAACCCGAGGAAAACTTCGGGCCACAAAATACCTTGCTAACATAGCCTAAATGAATTTTTGTTTCTCCGGCTCATCAAAACCAATTTTTAATGCGAGCATCGCGTCCAGTGACCCTAAATTAGCCAGGAGCTCACTGTTGCGGCTTCGCAAACAGCCTAGAATAGTGTTTGGGCCAAACATTTATTTGAGAGCTAGTTTATACTATATCTTTTAATCTATTCATCAAACATTAAAACCTTGTATATGAAAATGTCTCTGGACAGTGCCAGGACACCAGGGCTCACCTTGGTTGCTGCCTAGAACTGCTGGTTCAACCAGAACCAAACCCTTGCTTTCTAACAATGTGTATAATGCTCCAAACATCAATCCACACAGATCTAATTTGATCTGAAGTGAGCATCAGGCTCAGGAGACCAATTGAAGCAACTTTCATTTTTAAATCAAAGCCAAATTCTAAAATTTACTTCTCTGTGGCATAACATCAAACATATGGTGGGCAACATTCAAACAACTACACATAAACCAAAACCCAATCCGGTACTCTATGGTAGCGTTTGGTTCGGGGATAAGAAAAATTTTGTTATACCGGGGATAGGTATAGATTCTGGTATTAGCAGGAATTAGTGTAAATTTGCGTTTGGTTGGGTTTATGAGTTATACCGGGATTAAAGTAAATTGTGTTTGGTTAATTATATAGGAATAAGGAGAATAAGAAGAATTGGAAAAAATTGTGTTTGGTTGAGTATAGAGGAATAAGAAGAATTGATAAGTGATAAATTTGTGTATTGACTATTTTGCCCTTTATGATATAATTTATAAATAAAATAATTTATTATATTAATCAACCTAATAATAAATTTAAAATATTATTTAAAATTGTAAAAAATATTTAAAAATATATAATAAATAAATAAAAGTACTTAAAAATTATAGAAAATTATATATTAAAATATTTAAAATGTTTGATTGTTTAACCAGTAAAAAATACCTAAGAAAATTTTAATTTTTTCCTTTTAAAATATTCTATCATTCTTAAATACTTTTTAAATATTTTTATAGTAAAATTTAATATTAATCTAAATTTATTATAAGGTTGATTAATAGCATATTTTATTATTTTTTAAAATTAATCATAAATGGTGAAATAGTGAGTAAAAAAATTTGAAAAAATTCAGGCACTAATAATACACAAGTCAATATACCATTACAAAACTATCTGGATGTTAAATAAAATTAAAACAGAATGTCATGACCACATATCAAGTAAATAACGAACCAAACAAATGTGTGAAATAATGACGTTACACTAATAAAAATTCCCCCAATTATAGGACAAACATAATAATTAGCAGATTCAATCACATACAATTCAGTCCATTATGGTCATAAAGATCAGAAAATAATAAGTCATTTACATACAATCCCATTGAATGCCGCATAATTCAGTTCAATACACATCAGAAAAGTCCTTTACATACTCGAATTCATACATAATTTTACAAATACATTGTAATCATACAATCACATATATTACACATTTCTTACATTGCAATCAAATATATAACTAACTGCGATTATTCCATAACTCGTCTGTTATAAATGTGCGCAACGCGTCGCCTCTTTGTGACTCAGTAGTACCAACACTATGAACCGTTTCCTCGACATCTATTTCTACATTTGGTTCTTCCTCTATCACATCGTTAAATATGGCATCCGCACCGGAGTGTCGTCGAATAAAATTGTGTATAACACAACATGCCATCGCAATCTGGCATTGGACTTTATATGGAAAGGGTGTTGCAACAGTCAAGATCTTGAACCGTTTTTTTAAAATACCGAATGTTTTCTCCACCACATTTCTCAACTGTGCATGTCGATGATTATATAGGTCGCGCGGACTTCGATGAGTGCGACCTCGTGTGTTTCCCTCAAATTGGCTAATATGGTAACGCTCCCCCCGATATGGTGCAAGAAATCTGTGTGTATTTGCATAGCCAGAATCTACCAAATAATATTTGCCTATAGATTTTACACAACATTTACAATGTTAAAATCTATATTCCCCTTCAATAAAGAAATGCAAAATAAAAATTTCTGTGTACAATATACCTTCAGGCATAGTGAATCCTCCAGTTTCGCATGCCCATCGGAGTACTCTCATGTCAGCTGCAGATCCCTCCCAACCAGTGCAGACAAATAGAAAGTGGTGGTCAAAGGACACTAAGCCATCATGTTTTGCGAAGTAAATCCTTTGCGATTCCGGAATCTCGGTTGCTTGCTCTTGCTGACAACAACCGGAAGATGTGTCCCATCAATTGCACCAATTGCATTCTGGCAATAAACATGAAACAACATGCAGGCAATTATTATAATGAACAATGGTGACATATAAATAAGTGAACTAAAAAAAATAAATACATACATACCTTGAATGGGTGAAAATTGACATTATCTCTAATTCGGGCATGCACCGACACATTATTCGCCGGAAGTGTTATGTAATCGTCTTTCAACGTCACAATCGCCCGAAGGACATTGTTGAAATGTCGACTGATAGTTTCACCCGAATGTTGAAATGTTTCAGCGATTACCCTATTAGCCACCCCATGTCCAACACAAAACATAAAAATTCTCAACTGTTCCTCAATTGTCATATGGCGTGTGTTTTGTAACAACCCCTTTTGGACTAGCTCATCGCGAAGTGCGATGAAAGTCGTTGTTCGCATTCGAAACTGGTCGTACCCACGGTCAGGATGGCCATTCAATATATCACATATCACCTGGTGCCCTGTGAATGGGCGGGTTCGACACGGTTGCTTGTCGACAGTATGGGTAGATGTAAAGTAACCTTGCTCAACCAACATCGCTATTACCTCATCCCAATAGTCGTCATCATCATCTAAAAGCTCCCTTATTATGGTATTGATTTTGGAGGAAAACACATGACCATGATTCGAATCACCCATTAATGCTGTAAGTACAATATATATTCAACAATGACAAGCGCAACATATGACGTTGTAATATAACAGTAATTCAAGCATGCTTGTTAATATAGTCGATGATTAAAGAGTACATCTAACAGCATTCAAACCAAATTGAAATGTCTTCTGAGCATATTACATGATGATTAAAAAATACATCTAACAGCATTCAAACATAATTGAAATGTCTTATGAGCATATTACATGATGATTAAAAAGTACATCTACCAGCATTCAAACAAAGTCATACACATTAAAAACAAAAACTAGTGTCCTGGAAAAAATGGCCTATATACAGACGATTGGATTGACACTTGACGCTCAACCCACATTATTGCCATATCGTCGTTCATTGTCATAAAAAGTTCACGATTATTAAGATCTTTGAGCGCTTCCCCTGCACACAGCGCTTTTTCTGGAGTCATGCCTGGCATCGCATAGACTCGGCTCATGCAAATGGAAATTGTTGGAATACTACTTTTGCAGTCCTTTTCATATTGATACATTTCACGGGCCAGTTCAAGTTTTTGCTTGCCTAGATCAACAAGTTCAGATATTACACTAATACTGGCATCTGGTTTGCGGCGGCGTCCCCCAGAGGACGCGGTAGGTTTGGGTTGAGGGTTTGTGGGTAGTGGAGAGCGTGGTCGTTTGCTTCCTGAGCTATGCCCGCTCCCGCTTGCACTACCTCCGACATTGGGGATGTCAGGAGTTGAAGATGGGTAGCCGGAGGTTTGTGTCGCCCCTATATTTGCATATTGAGGCGCTGCAGAAGCACCTGCTTCAAATGGATTTTGTGAGATATTAAAAGCCGACATCCTTATTCCAAGATTTGTATCATCCTCACCAGGGGACGATGAGGATGAACTCTCAACTGTTTGGGCTTCAGGCATAGTGGATGCAAATCCATATCGGCCAGTGGCCGTGGTTTTTTCTGTCAAGAATTCGAGATCCTTATATGGCGGAAATGGCCTATCTCGACATCTTGCATATGATGGATTTTCCTGTTGAATAGGAATAAGATAAGTATAATGTCAATTATTCATATATTACGCGAAACAATTGTGTCGAACAAATTTTATGATTTACAAGATAGGGTCAATACCGCTATGACAGCATCCCAGTCGGTTGGATCACCAGGTGTCGGGATATTGTGGATACAATCCCAACCCCATCCACTCTTGTTGGCTAAATAGTTATAAAAACTGAATGTCTGTTTTAAAACTTTTAGCCGATTTTTTAATTGCTCCTTCGTGAGTTGTAAATTGGTCCTAGCATTGAATGCCGCATTGATTCGAACCCACGCTACTGTAGTGAACGACCCATTCACATAATTCCCTAGTGTATGCTCTTCAGTGAGCAAAGACATGAATATTGTGTCCATATTATCAGTCCAATTATGTGTTCGGGTCTGATGTTGGGCACGCTGCCCAGAATGACCCTCCTGAGATGCTACGAAATTAGAAAGTGGGTCGAAAGCCACACTTTTTCTTGCTTGATGCTTAGCGTGTTTCTTGGCGGGACGCATCTGGAATAAGAGTTATATAATGTATTTGAAGCCACATTGATACTAATAAATAAAGTAGAAATAGAGGGAAATTGTAATTAAGTATTGGACTCACTTGATTGCCACATAGTATGGGGTAGCATTGGCTTTTAAAGCCAGTGGCCGTCCATCAGATACTTATGGCAATCGTCATCATCGTCCTAATTAATGTTCGCAATTGTCCAACAAAGACAATTTTCCGCTAATATTTGTATGCCCAGTTTGATTTGTGCTGGTGGAAACCCGGTTGCCTTGGTTGTTGGCATAATGTGTGCTGGTTGTCACCATGTTGCAATTATGTGTTGTTTGTGTGTATAATGCCTATCACCCGTTTTTAAATAATTTTTATAAAATATTTTTTGACTCAATTGATTGCCAATTGGTATGGGGGTGCAGTAAATACATGCCAATCCATCAAATACCTATGGCAATCGTCATCATCGTCCATATCTGAAGCTACAGGGGATAGGCTGCATACCCACACATGTCATAAAAAATGGCAACAGGGAATAGGCCTCATACACACAAACATCACATATGCTGGCAACAAGGTGACAACCAACACCCAAACATAGCTTATGGCAATGAAATGCAACAACATTGGAACACACTGCTAACAGACAAATCTACCAAATTGGCAATAACATGAGAACCAGCACATATTATGGCAATGACATGCACACATTATGCCATCAACATTAAAACATGATGAATCGAAGCACTGATTAAGGCACTGGGCATACCTTTGTTTTAAGGAATCAGAACCTGTTAAGAAGCAAGAGGGGCCGCAGAGGGGGTGGCGACGCGGAGAGGGGACGCAGCGGAGAGGTTGCCGCAGAGGGGCCGCAGAGGGGCCGCGACGCGGTGAGGTGCCGCAGAGGGTCGCGGTGCGGAGAGGGGCCGCAGAGGGGCCGCGGCGCGGTGAGGTGCCGCAGAGGGGCGCGGTGCGGAGAGGGGCCGCAGAGGGGCCGTGGTGCGGTGAGGGGCCGCAGAGGGAGTTGGCGCGGAGGAGAGGTCACCCAGAGGGTCGCAGAGGGGCCGCGGAGGGGGTAGCCGCAGAGGGGGCCGCGGTGCGGAAGGTGCCGCAGAGGGAGTTGGCGCGGAGGAGATGTCACGCAGAGGGTCGCGCCGCGGAGAAGGGGCCGCAGAGGGGCGCGGCGCGGAGAGGGGCGCAGATGGGCGCGGCGCGGAGAGGGGCCGCAGAGGGGCCGCGGAGGGGGTAGCCGCAGAGGGGGCCGCGGCGCGGAGTAGGTGCCGCAGAGGGAGTTGGCGCGGAGGAGATGTCACGCAGAGGGTCACGCCGCGGAGAAGGGGCCGCAGAGGGGCGCGGCGCGGAGAGGGGCGCAGATGGGCGCGGCGCGGAGAGGGGCCGCAGAGGGGCCGCGGAGGGGGTAGCCGCAGAGGGGGCCGCGGCGCGGCGAAGGTGCCGCAGAGGGAGTTG
The DNA here is from genome assembly GCA_029168755.2 of Tillandsia fasciculata. Taxonomy (NCBI): domain Eukaryota; kingdom Viridiplantae; phylum Streptophyta; class Magnoliopsida; order Poales; family Bromeliaceae; genus Tillandsia; species Tillandsia fasciculata. The sequence continues at coordinate 5,667,758 of CM054941.1, read as the reverse complement.
GCGCGGAGGAGATGTCACGCAGAGGGTCACGCCGCGGAGAAGGGGCCGCAGAGGGGCGCGGCGCGGAGAGGGGCGCAGATGGGCGCGGCGCGGAGAGGGGCCGCGGAGGGGGTAGCCGCAGAGGGGGCCGCGGCGCGGAGAAGGTGCCGCAGAGGGGAAGAAGATGAAGGGCCGAGGGAGAAGATGGAATCCGAAGCACAGAAAAGCGCGGAGGAGTTGCCGCAGAGGGGCCGCAGAGGTGAAAGGGTTGCCGGAGGGGGGCCGCGAGGGAGAAAGGAGATCGGAGAGCTGAAGTGATGAAGAAACCCACTTCGGAAGCGATGAAGAGAAGAGGTGTTGGGATGAAGTTGGGGAGAAGATGAAGAAAAGCCTGCAGAAAGCAGCAACCGGTTCTCTCGAACCCCGTGCCACACATGGGTTCCGCCCAATTCCAGCTGGGGGTGGGAATTCCAATTCCCACCCCCATACCCCCTATTCCTGATTAGATGGAATCCGAATTCCATCTATACTTATCCCCGTTTGGGTATGGAAACGGGGATAAGGGGGTTATTCCCCCCTTATCCCCGTTACCAAACGGGGCCTTAGGGATCTCCCAAAATTTTTTTTTGTCTCAACTAGAGTTTTTTACAATGAAACTTAAAGCTCTAAACTCCCTTCATCCAAGGGTCAAAAATATAATAGCACCGATGACTTTGTGCTATTAATAGTATAGTAACCTAATTCTATATAAAAACTATTAATAGCACAAAGTCATTGGTGCAATTATATTTTTGACCCTTGGATGAAGAGATGAGCAGTTAGAATGATAGTATGCTTTCGACCCTTGGATAAAGAGATGTGCAGTATGATGATAGTGTGCCGCTAGGGTTTATTGGATGGTTAGGAAAATAATAAGATCTAAGGGATGAAAATGACTAAAGGGATAGATCTAACGGTAGAAAATTTGGTAGCATTAAGTGCTTGGTACTATTAATAGCATAGCAGCCAGACACACACACACACACACACACACACACACACACACACACACACACACACTCTCTCTCTCTCTCTCTCTCTCTCTCTCTCTCTCTCTCTCTCTCTCTATATATATATATATATATATATATATATATATATATATATATATATATATAGGCTAAAATACAGAAAACCCCCCTATAATATACCGCTTTTTCACTTTACCCCCCTGTCTTTAAAAAGCTTACATTTTGTCCCCTCGTAATTTCGAAATTATTTTTAGGGGGCAACGGGGTTAAAAAATAATGCAAAATGACGATAATGCCCTCACGTATGAGGAGAGAGAAAGGGGATGAGGAGAGAGAAAGGAAATGGAGAGGGAAGGGGAGAAGGGTATTTTCGGTATATTACCTAAAAAATTGACGGTCAACTCACGGTCAACTGACGGCGGGGGGGTAAATGCACAATTCCATAATTACGAGGGGGCAAAATGTAGGCTTTTTAAAGACAAGGGGGTAAAGTGGAAAAACGGTATATTATAGGGGGGTTTTCTGTAATTTAGCCATATATATATATATATATATATATATATATATATATATATAGCTAGGCTGGAATACTATTAATAGTACCAAGTCATTGTTACTATTAAGTTTTTAACCGTTGAATTAAGAGATAGGTGGTAGAGATGATGTGGGCCCCTTGGATTTAATGGGTGGTTGGGAAAATAGTAAAATCTAACGGGTGAAAATAATTAAAGGGCTTGATCTGACGGTAGAAAACTTGATAACACAAAATATTTGGTACTATCGATAGTATAATAGCCAGACTATATATATATATATATATATATATATATATATATGCTATTGATAACACCAACCACTTTGTACTATCAAGTTTTCTGTCATTAGATCTATCCATTTGATCATTTTCATTTCTTAGATCATATTATTTTTCCAACCACCCACTAAATCCTAGGAGTCATTATCATCCTAACTGCACATTCCTTCATCCTAGGATAATCCGCTTGGGGTGGGAACAATTGTTCCCACCCCCCAAAATAGATGTTTGGGTATAAGAGGGGGATAACCCCCTTATCCCTTCTTTATACCCAATCCCAAACGATGCCCTAGGGTTTAGTGGTTTTTGGTTGAATAGTAAAAATCTTAGGGGATCATTATAATCCCAACCGCACATCCTTTCATCCAACGGCTGAAAATTTGATAGTATCAATTGCTTGTACTATCGATAATATTTCTGCCGGACTCTCTCTCTCTCTCTCTCTCTCTCTCTCTCTCTCTCTCTCTCTCTCTCTATATATATATATATATATATATATATATATATATATATATATATATATATATATATATATATATATATATATATAATTGAGATCTTATATTTTTAAAAGTATAAGTGTGGGAACCGTAAATTTTGGTTTTCGGAATTTAATTAAAGTCTGGAATTAATTCCGGTAATCTAGAGAGGGTATTAATTTCAGCACTTTGAGGATTAAATTCTAAGTTTGTTCTTCGTAGGTTTATTAGTGAATCAGCGCTAGAGGGAGTGGTCAAATCCGTTTTTATTTTTGCTGTGGTGGTTGCACCAAAAAACGTGAAGAACGTAGTCCGACGGAAAAATTACAAAAATTGAGTTTTTCCCCGAAAATGACCAACTTTTGAATGGGGTGAGATTTTCGAAATAGAAGATCGTCACTTTGACGGTGTCATCAAACTGAACGCGGTAGTGCGATCGGATTTCAAATTCGATATCTGGATCTTCCGGATCTGTATGTTTTACGAGACTATCGGACAAAAAGTGCGAATTTCGATAAATTTGAGACAGTGTGGCATTTTATGCATCGAGACTCGTGAAATCGGTCATCTTGAGGTGTTTCGGTTTTTGACATATTTTTCGAGGTTAGGGGAGTTTGAAATTTCGAAATTTGAAATTCAGATAAGGATAAATAGACTTGGGACACGAAGGTAATTTAACGGAAAGTTCCAAAATAGGAGTATTTCTTTAGTGGGTTTTGGATTAGGGCTAATGAAGAGTTTAACCCAAAAATTATTTCCTAATCCCTTCTTCCTCCCCTCAGCCGCAAACCCCCCATTTCCTCGTCCGTACGGCCTTGAAACCAGAGCTGCCGCCGTCGCCGGGGCGAGGAGGCAAGATCGGGCTTCCAACCTCCAGATCTGGGCGTCAATTCCCTGCCGCCGCCGCACGCACGAGCGCACGCGCGTGGAGGAGGCTGCCGAGGCCCCTGCGCCCCTGTGCTGCGCGCTGCTTGGGTTGAGCCGCGGGCCATCTGCTCCAAGCGCCCGCACCTACCGTGCGCCCACACGCTCGCGCATCGCCAGCCGCGCGCCCGCATGCCCTAGCACCCGCGCACCCGCACGCCTGCAACCCTGCGCCCGCGCCGTTGCCAGCCTGCCCGCCTGCTGCTGCTTGCTGCTGGCCGCGCGCGCCCTTCTGCATGCTGCCTGTGCGCACCTGCTGCTGCTTGTTGGCTGGCCGTGCGCACCTGCTGCCAGCCAGCGCGCCGCGCGTTGCCCCAGCTTGCGCCGCGCACAGCTTGCACGCTGTTTGCGCGTGGCCCAGCTCGCGCGCCGCTCGAGCCTGTTGCTTGCAAACTGTTACTGCTTGCAAGCTGCTCCGTGTTGCGCACAGCTTCGTTTTGCGCGCTGCTCCATTTGCACGCCGCTTCGTTCTGCATGCTGCTCCGTGTTGTGCGCCGCTTTGGTGATAGTGGATTTTGTGGATCGGCTTGCTCCAGCGCACTCTCCGGTGCCCGTTTTTGCTCCGGACAACGAGCATCGCCTTCATAACGTCGAGACTTGTCTAGCAGTGGTGTTAGTTGAATTCCAAAGCGTGGGAATTTTTGGTAAATGCTTAATTACTGTATTTTTATGTATTTATCTTGCTTTTTAGTATATGTTTTGGGCTTTTTGCGCAAGTGTTGCATGAGGGTTGCCTCGGGAAGCGTGTATGAGTGGTGTTTGATTTTTGGACTAGTCGTCCTAGGTCCATAGACTATTGTAGTGTTTATTTTGGGTTTCCGGCGCGATTATCGGTCAAATCGGTTGTCCGATCGCGGTTTTGTTTCAGAATTCAGTTCTGTCAACTTGAACGCTTTTCGTTTGTTATCGAGCCTGGTTGGCTGGTCATCCTTACTTCCTCGTGTGTCCAGAGGCAGTGGATGGGTTGTGGTGGGTTTCGGAGCCGAAATTGGCATATTTGGGAACTAGGTATTGTTCGGTTTTTGTTAGTCGCACATATTCGCGTCGTTTGTGTGTCTTGCTGCCTAGACACCCAAATCGGTGTGTATGGGGGCAGCGGGTGGTCTTTGGTAAGTGTTGATTTTCTCTGGGACACTGTGTGGGTTCGGTTGTGTTCCGGTGAGTTGTCGGGGATCTCCGACAGGTTCCGGGAATCGGTAAAAGGTACCGATGGCCCGAATGGTTCTCGGAGTGTGGGTCGATGTGTGGGTTACAGTGATATTTAGTATCGAGTGGTTTATGATTTTATAGTACCTTTCGTAGGTACAGGTGACTAGTTGCATCACTTTTGGGCGTTAGGTGCTTCATCGGACTTCAGGTGGGTACTTCGATCTGACGTTGGTTCAGTGGTGCATGCTTGGTGACATTCCTCCCCCCGTGTTTCTTTTCCTGATTACACACACGTTGCATGTGAGCACTTGAGTACTACACATTTTGTTCCTGTTTGCTCTACTTTCCTAATTGCATCATGACTTAGAAGTAGAGCGGTAATCTGTGACTGCTAGAGTTCATATGACATAATTATAGCATATGATCTTGAGACATAGCATGATTTAGTGGCTTTATGATTATTTACATCTCGTAACGATTGCATGATTTCTGGATATAGTGGACCTGGTAGGTAGGTGACACTGTGACATTCCTTCGGGAATAGTGGACTTGATTGGTCGGTGACATATTGTGAGGCCTCGAATCCCCACTTAAGGTTTATTGATGGATTAGTAGCTTCTGGGAGTGTTGGTGCGCGTGTCGCGCCCAAGAATTGGATTCCTGGTGTAAATGGGAGCAAGATTGCTTAACAGGAGGCCATTTTGGGTAATTGAGGTTTTTGCGCGCTTATTGGAACCAAGGAAGTGACCCAGCACGAAAAATGGATCAAGTTCACTTTTTCGAAAATTTTCTAGAAATTTTAGAAATGGAATTGGGCCAAACGGACAGCGGATTTGGATTCAGCGCGTGAAAACGGTCAAGATGGACTATTTACTTATATTTTTCGGAGCCCGGATGTGAGAACACGGATTTCGAGGTGTGAGTTTACTGTTTCGGCGGCTGGAGAGGCGCGGGCGGCGGCGGCGGGCGGCGGAGCGCGGCGGCGGGCTGAGGCGCAGCCGCGCGGTCCACCGCGGAAGGCGTGCACCAGGCGCTGGCCGCGTGGCGCCTCCCTATTGGCCGGCGCGGTAGGCGCGGTCCATGGAATGGCGCGGGTGCACGGTGGACCGGGGGTGGACACGTGGCAGCACGTGGTTGGTGAGGTGTTATGCGCGCGGTCCACGGGGCGGGGAGTGGTTGCCTCGGGCTGGGTGCCCGACAAGCGCACGTGGGCGCGCGTGGGCGCACGTGGGCGCGACGTGGGCGCGACGTGGGCGCGCTGACCCGCGGCTCCCGCGCGTGGGCGCCACGTGTCGGCACCTGCTTTGGCCACGCGGCGCAACGCCGTTGGCCCAAACGGCTGTTTGCTGTTTGTGTGACGCGTGGCAGGCTGGGGAATTTCCGGGCGTGAACAGTAATGGGCTGGGCCCGTTACTGTAGCAGCCCGAATGTTTCGGGCGGCCGGTTTTGGGCCCAAAAGTCCAAATGTTGGATTTTTCGGGCTGGGCCTATAAATAGACACTTTGCTTGGGCTTTTTGCCCCTTTTCTCGAACCCCTCTGCCCTTGGACCCTTCAGCAAAGTTGGAGATCTTCGTGTTACGCATCTTCTGGCAGAGGCCCGGAATTTTTGGAAGCCGTGGCGTCGACGATTTCGGCATCGTAGCATCGGAGGCCCGTTATCACCGCATTTCAGTCTGAGAGGTCCACAGAGCTACTCCGACAGTATTTTTGGACGATTTTCGCGGCGTTGGATTCACGAGAGGTAGGCCTATGTTTTTCGTGTGGACCACTTTCTTCATATCCGAGCTCTTCTTGGGGTTCCTGGTACATTTTTAACCCCCATTGCTACAGGATTCTTTCTTGGCAGCAGCACCTTGCCGGATTTTATTCTTCGCGCTCGAGCGTCGGATCGAGATGAGCCTATACACTTTTTTCATTTACTCGTCGCGAGGATTATCATCATATTTTTTTTGGATTTTTTCGAGACCTTCCCGGAGGTATACTATTCCCTTTTTATCTGTGCAAGAGTTTACAGTTGTGTGGTTGTGATTGTTTGCGCGCCGGAACTGTGGAATTTGTAACTCAGCCTACGGGGCTCGGTTTTGGACGTGTAGGTATCCGTTTCGAAGGTCTCGACGCGACGATCGCTGTGATATTTTTATTGGAATTTTCTGGGCACTTTCAGCAGGTGAAATTTTCGCATTTATGGGACTATTCACCGCAGAATTTGTAACTTGGAATTTTGTGGAATTTAAGTGTAATTTTGGGATGTATTTTGTACCCAGGATGTATTGAGCACTGCTACTGTACTATTGGCTTGGTGGATGTACTGATATATCTGTTTCTGGGCATTCTCAGCTGTACGATTCCGGACAGTTAGCATTTTCAGGTGGGTGACATTGCTTTCAAAATCTATGGACTGCGTGCTAATTCTATGTTTGTAGGATCATGCATGTTAATAATTGGACTTAATAGCATGTGGAAACTGAATGTTATTACTCTTGATATCAGTTGATGAATCTTGTGATCTTATTGCTTCCTACAACATGTTAATTATTGAAATCTTGGAACTTGACCTAGCATCCCCGTCATATGTTTCATGTTCAGCCAGACTATAGAAAACTTCAACTTGGGCTAGGTTTTTTTTATTGCTCTAGACTTTTCCCTCATCACTTGTATATTTGTCATTCTGGACTTAGCTTTTCTCGCCCGGGTTGTGGCTGGGAGGTCGGGTGGTTGTGGGATGCATTTACACTCGTGTCTGGGGACCGAGTGGAGTTGATAGCAGTCTGTAGATCAGTTTTCTTTGGGAGAGTGATAGTGGTTGTAGATCTGGGTTCTTGGGAGCTGTCAGAGTGACAGTGAGTCTCAGCTGTGTAGATTCCAGCCTGTGAGTGAGACAGTGATTTGTTGGTTATAGCCGATCTTGTTGATCGAGGATTTGGATCATAGCCTGCATGAGCCACATTTGAGCTCGACAGAGATGCGCGGATACTTTGCTCGGTGGGGTCGCGCCCCTCAAGTGCCACTCCGGAGTTGGGCCTGATACTTCTATCGCGACTTGTCGATGCAGTTGTCCCTCTGGCTGAGCCAGTTTTGGCAGTCACGGACACCGTCCCTCTGGCTGAGCCAGTTTTGGCAGTCACGGACGTCCTACGTAAGTCTGGTCCTCTGGGATGTAACGGCAGTAGGTAGGCGCAGGTTTGACTGGACCCGGTGTGGCAGTCAGTTTGGATTGGGTGATCTGAGTTGAAAGTTAGTTGTGGCATCATGTTCTTTCTGTTCCACTCTTTGAGCATCTAAATAGAGGCATAGTAGCTGTAGAGTTTACTTTTCCCAGCTTTTCTTACAGCACTGTATATATTACTTTATGCCTCTAGTAGACTTAGTGGGCAGACCGTTGGGCTTGTTGGCGGCACCAACTGAGAACTACTGTGGGAGGTAGTTTTCATGTTACGGCATTTTGGTGTTGGCATATTTCGTGAGTCAAGTCGGTGAGTTGAGTCAGAGTCTTGAAATGATCAAATTGTCAATCAGTTATCGAAGACTTAGAGAAGATTCAACAAGAGATCAAGTTGGCACTCAGTGTTTTGAGTCTTGAAGATTGAAGGTGAAGAATTGTGGATCAATTGCATCAATCTCAAGGAAAATGGATTCGGATTGATCAGGTGCGTTTAACTAAATAATTTTGGTGATCCGAATACATTTGAGTAGTTTAGAAACACTTGGATAAGTTTTCATTGCTTAAAAATCAAAAACTAGACAAATTGGATGTTCAGGATCCGGATCAGATTCCTGTTTCAGTCAGGATCGGATTCATGTTCCGATCCGGATCAGAATTCCGATCCGGATCCCGAACCTTGTTTTTTCAGGAATTGCTGAAAAAAGATGACAGTCAGGATCGCCGTAAATCCGATCCGAATCGTCGTGCAGGAAAAATTCTGTTAAGGCAGTTTTTGATGCTTATCTCTTTCCAAAGGTTTCTAAACTATAAATAGACACTTAGGGTTTCTCAAGAACGACCGATCAATTTATAAAACACTTGAGAGCAACCCTAGAGGCTAGGTTTTTATCGTTCTTCTTTATAGCCTCTTTTAGGTCAATTCGACGGTTCTTCCAAGATCTATCTTTTGTCGAATTGATCTAGTCTTTGCTTAGAGATTTCTTCTATGGTTCCTCATTGATAATCTAAGCAAAGGATCACCATCGAAGCCAATATTCTTACCGGCTGAGTTTGCGTCGTGGATTCGACGTGGCATCGTGGATTCGGTGTGCTAAAGGCGTTTCGTGGATTCGAAACGTGTGCTCGTGGATTCGAGTGGCGTTCGTGGATTCGAACGTGTGCAGTGGACGTGCAATCGGTGAGCGCAAGGTCCGAAGAAGTTGAAGGAGGGGTTTGAGTCCGTGGAGTCGGTAATCACCTTGTTATTCTTCTTTTCTTAGTGGATTGTTATTGCGTGTTGGTCCCGTGGTTTTTCTCCTGGATTGGAGTTTCCACGTAAATCTCGGTGTGCTGTTTTTATTTTCCGCATTGGTTTTTTTTTTGCACTGAGATTTGTTTTTTAATTATTACACCTATTCATCCCCCCTCTAGGTGTTTGATAGTACCTATTTAGATCCTTTGGGATCATCCAACAATTGGTATCAGAGCGGGTTTTAGGTTTATCTATCATGTCGGGTGAAAGTGGTAATATTTTTAGACCTCCTCTTTTTGATGGGACCAATTATGCATATTGGATAGTGCGGATGAGAGCTTTTCTCATCTCAATTGATGAGCGTGTTTGGCAAACCGTGGAATACGGTTGGGTGCATCCTGTTGAGGAAGTAGGAAATTCTACTACTCCAAAACCTCACTCTAGATGGTCTAAAGAGGAAATCGAAAAATCTTCTTATAATGGGAAAGGTATGAACGCTTTATATAATTCTCTTTCCTCGACTGAGTTTACACGAATTTCTGCGTGTGAAACCGCGAAGGAAATTTGGGATATTCTCAAAATTACACATGAGGGTACTAATCTAGTAAAAATTCAAAAGCTCCAGATGCTTACAAGTCAATTTGACTCTATTCATATGGAAGAGCATGAATTGTTTACAGATTATTACACTAGACTTCAAGATGTAATTAATATATGTGCTAATTTGGGAGAAAAGATCCCGGAGTCGAAAATTGTAAGAAAGATTCTTCGGACTCTTCCGGAACGGTTTAGGGCAAAGGTTACCGCCATTGAAACCGTTAGTCATCCGGATGAGATGAGTGTAGAGGAATTAGTAGGTGCTTTGCAAACTTATGAGATGACTTTTCCTACTAATCAAATTTCTTCCAAGTCTTCTTCTAAGCTTACAGGTATTGCGTTCAAATCAACAAAGGAAGAAGATGACGAATCGAGTTCCGACGATGAAATCTCTTTTGCCGATTTTGAAGAACAACTGGCGCGGATCACAAAGAAATTTCGTCGGAAATTTTGGAAGAATCGAACCGATGGATCTTCATCCACGAAATCATCTAAAGGATCATCGGGTTCTAAATCCTCTAAACTCAAAGGCGTTGCAAAACCTTCTAAAGAAAAAGAAAAAGATGATTTCGAAGGGGAAATCCGATGCTATCGATGCAAAGGCTACGGCCATATTTCAACGGATTGTCCTTCTAAGAAATCATACAAAAAGAAGGCTTTGCAAGCAAAAACTTGGGACGATTCTAGTTTCGATGAATCGACCTCAAGTGAAGAGGAAAAAGAAAAAATTGTTGCTTTTCATGCCTCTCAAATTCCCTCTTCTAATTTGTGCTTATCATCTTTAGTCACTGACTCTATTCCTTTGATTTTGCATGAAACATCAACATCCGATGGAGAGTCATCAAGTGAGGGGGAGTCGGACGAAGAAGAACTCGTTGAGGCATACCAACAACTTCTTGCGGAATCGAAGAAGATGGCCAAGCATATCAAGAAGTTGAGGAAGCAACGACTTGAGGTTCAAGACGAGAATCAAGCTTTAAAGATCAAACTTCATGATCTCGAGGAGGAACAAGGACGTTTATTGGATAACAATAAAATCCTCCAAGAAAAGCTAAACCAATCGGAGACGAACGCAAAATCATATATGGACAAGATTGGTTTTCTTGAAAAGCAGTTTGAGGAGATTCATGTTACCAACCAAGCTTTGACCAAGCAAGTCCATCAACTTAAATCCGACATACAAAGGATTTCAACCGGTTCGAAGAAACATGATTGTATGTCCGGATTAGGTCAAACAAGCAAGGTTGGTTTGGGATTCAAAAAGGACCAAACTGTGCATGCTTCAAGTTCCACAATGAAATTGAAAGGAAGAACTTGTCACTTATGTGGACTTGAAGGACATTTGGTGAAGAATTGCCCGAAAAAGAGAAAGAAGACTCCTTCGGCAACTTCATCTACGGAGCGAACTCAACGGAATCAAAAGACACATCAAGTCAAAGGAGTTCACTCAACCCACCAAAGGTCCGAGCCACAACATCAATCATACAAGTGGATCATTGCGAGGCAAAGACCTAAGGTGGATCAACAGTCAAAGCGGACAACCCCCGGCCACAACGAATCAAGACAACCCAAAATCCAGCGATTTTGGATTCGGAAAGGTGATATCTTTCCTTGTCTTAAGTTCTAAATAGTTTATGACTGTATGTAATGCTTTGATTGGTTTTCCCTTCATATTTTTTTTTAATTTTTGCATTACATGTTTTTCAATGCCTTTTTTTTTTTACTTTATTTTTGAACAAAAGGGTTTTTATTGAACAAGTGCATTGAATAAAAAGGGCTTCACGTTCATTCACTCCAAATTAATTTTATATGGATTATCAACTTTACTCCATAATCATAATCTTGAAGATACTTCATTATAGGAGTTTTTGATAGTTATAAGCATCAAATTTTAGAAATCATGTGTGATCTTTAGATGCTTAATCTATCTCGGTTGTGTGAATTCTTTGTGACAACACAAGTGCTATAAACATTTCTAAAAATCCTGTGTTGCACTCAAGAACAAAACACATTGAACTTAGATATCATTTTCTTAGAGAGCTAGTTGAATCAAATATTCTTCAACTTTCATATATTTCAACTGAAGATCAATTAGCTGATATTTTAACAAAACCTTTGGATCAAAAACGATTTATTCATTTGCATAAGGCAATTGGAATGCTTTCCTTGAAATGATTTCTTTTTGAAACCAATCCTTAGGTTAGGTTTTATTTTTATGTTTTTGTTCTTCATCTATGTTTGTACATAGAACATTAATTGAGCATTGGTTATATTGACTTTAATTGCATCTTTTCACGCATTTAGAAATCTATTATGCTTTTGACATCATAATATTTCGATGTTGCAATGATCATTTATGTTAATTAATTCATCTTTTAAGTGATCAAAGTCAATTTCTCTCTCAATGATCTCTTGGTATAGTCATTATCTTATTTGACTATTTAGTCGAGTATGAATGCGGGATCAATTTTTGGTTGAATACCTTATATATTAAATAATTGATAGCCAATTGAGGGGGAGTCAAAGAAAAGTAAAATGCTCAAAAGATGTGGAAAGAGTTACATCCCAATGAGGAGTGTGAAAACTACCACCACATGGAGGAAAGAGCTACCACCTCGGTCGTCCGAGTACTGTGTGCAGCTACCACATGAATACCAAGCATGGTTTTGTCAATTTTGATTAACTAAAATGCATGATTGAAATACTTGACTCTGTCAAATTTCAAGGTTGGTATAAGGAGGGATTTTTTAACGAAAGATGCTCAAAGAGCCACTCTCTTCAACAGATTGTCTAGATATATTATCTAACTTATCTGGGATTTCAAACATCTATTGATCTTGGTATTTCATTTTCTTTACCAAATTGATGATTTGATAAAGGCATTACGCATAAGATCATGTTAGATGTGATTGAAGTTGTTCAACTTTAAGGGTTTTAATTTTCATAAATTTTCGTTTCATTTTTGAGTATTTTTGATATATTTGGTATAATCTATTTCTTGTTGCATGAAAAGATGACTTTTGTTTAAAGTTGATGCGCTAAAGTGCTTACATACTTTTTCTGGTTTTTATGGAATTTTTCTAAATTATTCTAATGAAAGAAATTTGGATCATATACCTCAATCTCAAGAAAGGGTAGAATTCAAGATTGATGTCATTTGGAAATTTCCGTAAGTCATCTTTGTAAATCCGTTACATCTTAATAGAGTTTGGATCTCAAGATTATTTTTGATGACTTGTGTTTGATGAATATAACATGAAAAACTGTTTATAATGTTTTATCTTTGTTTTTCATGATTTAGGAGTAAATCTTTTTAATTTTTTGAAATTAATTGGATTGAATGACATCTGTGTGAATTCATTGGTTAAAGCACTTAAATTGATTTCTTGATGGAATACAAATCGGTATTTGAAAAGATTCTAAAATCTGGATTTGTTTCAAGAAATTATTTGATTTTTGCTTTCTGGTACCGGTACGCAATCTGCATTTTTGTTATATACCGGAACTGAGCTTTTATCTCTCTTTCTCTATGAACTAATGTTGTTAGTGATTTCCTTTTGTCTAGTATGTTCACTGTTTGACAATTTATGACAAAAAGGGGGAGAACAGAAAATAATGATCGTATCACAAAGGGGGAGAACATAAATGCTCAAGACAGGGGGAGAACATGGAGAACATGGAGAACATGTTAGAGATGCTCAAGATAGGGGGAGATAAAGAAAAGATTGAATGAGCCGAAAAACAAACAAAAGAACCAAAAGGACGAATCAAATGTAGGATTTTAATTTCTAACGACTAACGTTTGATTTTGTTTGGAGTTTTGTTTTGCAGGAATTACATCACTTTAAGACTTCAAGTCCTAAGTCATAGAGTATGTTCTAGGACTGTTTGGTTCAGATGTAATTTTGTATTTATTGGATCTTTCACGCAAAGAAAATCAATGTTTTGGTGATAACATTGAATTTCGATTTTTTGGTTTAAGATGAGTGACTTGAGCGTTTTTATGTATTTTTGGGTTTTGTCACGAAATTGCCAAAGGGGGAGATTGTTACGGCATTTTGCTGTTGACATATTTCGTGAGTCAAGTCGGTGAGTTGAGTCAGAGTCTTGAAATGATCAAATTGTCAATCAGTTATCGAAGACTTAGAGAAGATTCAACAAGAGCTCAAGTTGGCACTTAGTGTTTTGAGTCTTGAAGATTGAAGGTGAAGAATTGTGGATCAATTGCATCAATCTCAAGGAAAATGGATTCGGATTGATCAGGTGCGTTTAACTAAATAATTTTGGTGATCCGAATATATTTGAGTAGTTTAGAAACACTTGGATAAGTTTTCATTGCTTAAAAATCAAAAACTGGACAAATTGGATGTTCAGGATCCGGATCAGATTCCTGTTTCAGTCAGGATCAGATTCCTGTTTCAGTCAGGATCGGATTCATGTTCCGATCCGGATCAGAATTCCGATCCGGATCCTGAACCTTGTTTTTTCAGGAATTGCTGAAAAAAGACGACAGTCAGGATCGCCGTAAATCCGATCCGGATCGTCGTGCGGGAAAAATTCTATTAAGGCAGTTTTTGATGCTTATCTCTTTCCAAAGGTTTCTAAACTATAAATAGACACTTAGGGTTTCTCAAGAAAGACCGATCAATTTATAAAACACTTGAGAGCAACCCTAGAGGCTAGGTTTTTATCGTTCTTCTTTATAGCCTCTTTTAGGTCAATTCGACGGTTCTTCCAAGATCTATCTTTTGTCGAATTGATCTAGTCTTTGCTTAGAGATTTCTTCTACGGTTCCTCATTGATAATCTAAGCAAAGGATCACCATCGAAGCCAATATTCTTACCGGCTGAGTTTGCGTCGTGGATTCGACGTGGCATCGTGGATTCGGTGTGCTAAAGGCGTTTCGTGGATTCGAAACGTGTGCTCGTGGATTCGAGTGGCGTTCGTGGATTCGAACGTGTGCAGTGGACGTGCAATCGGTGAGCGCAAGGTCCGAAGAAGTTGAAGGAGGGGTTTGAGTCCGTGGAGTCGGTAATCACCTTGTTATTCTTCTTTTCTTAGTGGATTGTTATTGCGTGTTGGTCCCGTGGTTTTTCTCCTGGATTGGAGTTTCCACATAAATCTCGGTGTGCTGTTTTTATTTTCCGCATTGGTTTTTTTTTTGCACTGAGATTTGTTTTTTAATTATTACACCTATTCACCCCCCTCTAGGTGTTTGATAGTACCTATTTAGATCCTTTGGGATCATCCAACATTTCACACCCGTCGTGGTGTCTTTTTCCCTAGGAACTTCTGCTCCGGTTCTTGCTGCTCCAGTTGTTGATTTCTGCTCCATCTGACCGAGGTGAGGGAGTCGCGAGATAGAACCCTTCCAGTCATCCTCTGATAGAGAGTAGATGGACCCCTATCAGTTTCAGTGAGTGTTATGTTGAGTGACTCTTGTAGCGAGGTATCGAGTTGTACCTTTCTTTTACTGCTGTTCAGAGAGACTTCTGTATTTGGTGAGGTTGGTCTGTATATTTTAGAGCTGTAGTTATATTATTTTATCTTTTATTTCAGCTTTTACTTTTTCAGCTCTGATATCGGTTAGTGTAGATGATTCTTTTGCAGGTTAGTCACTACGTCTATACGGGGCTTCCCGTATGGGCGGCGGATCTGTTGACTAGCCCGGGTCGCAGTTTCGACCCCGGGGCGTGACACATATTGAGACTTGTGATATGACTCGTTGGATTCGGTCAATGATTCCTTGTTGATTCTATCTCGGCTATTTGCCGACAGTTGGCCATTGAGCATGTTGCATTGATCGTCACAACATGTTTTGTGTATTTCACGTACACCGGCGGTCTAATCCACCGCAAGAAAGTGTTCTTTTTCGGAGAAGTGGTCGTACTTCCGACCTGTGCGCCCGATGCGGTCACTGCTAGGGTTATATGCCAGGTCGAGCATGGCGTGACATTTGCCTGAGGTCTCTTGACCAACATGGTGGTTTGCCTGAGGTCTCTTGACCAACATGGTGGTTGATTGGGTTTATATTTTTGGACTTCTTGTCCGGTTGATGCATCCCTATTGTTACGGTAGCGACAGTTGTTTATGTTACCTTCTTTCATTTCCTGTTAGATCATGCTATTGTAATATTACTATTTACCCCTTATTAGTATCTGTCCAGTTTACCGTAGGAGTTATTATGATATTACTGTTTGATATATTCTCTTGCTACTGTATTCGGTTTACCTGTTCATTATTATGCTTTCTTTCTTTGATACTATATCTGACCTTGCGGTACCTTGTAGTCGTTTGTTCTCTTTCGTTTGCCAGTGAGTATAGCTTGCTTTTGTCGGCTTGCGGTATCCACTGGGAGTCCCTTGGTGGTTTCTCACTACCCCCAGTTGCAGGTACTGCGGGAGGTGACGGTCGGGACGGTACGTGAGGCGACGACATAGCTAGAGAGCTTAGCAGTCCCGAGATTTTGTTCTGTATTCATTTTTACCCTACTTTTACTTGTCGATAGGTTTAGAGTTGTGGTGGTTCAGTTTATGTCTGGTTGTGTGATTGGTTTAACAATTGGATAGACTAACAGTGGATTCTTGTTACTATGATCTCTGGTTTTATGCAAAATGTTTTCTACCCCTCGTGGTAGCCGATTTTCAAAAGATTATGTTTCAGTGTGGGAAACCGTTTTAAAATGATTTTGGATTTTTATTTCACTCGTAGATTTCAAATAAGGTTTCCGTGTGGGAAACGCTTTCAAAAGGATAGGAATGCTTGATAACCTGTGCATAGGCATCATCTGCGATAAGGACATTGTAGAGAATTAAAGCATCATGTTTAAGGATCATTTAGCTGTATGTACATCGTGTGTGAATGTGGTGTGTGTGTGTGTGTGAGCTGGAATTGGTGGTTGTGAAACTGTATTGTGTGTGACGCCGTGCAAATACATGGTAGGTTCTGTCCGTGTGAACAGAGGGTTATTTGTATTTGTGGTTGGTCTGTACGCGTCTCGGGGTGTATTCAAAAAAAAAAAAATTCTACAATTTTTCGATGTTTTCCTTAAAAGGTATTTACAAAAAGAACCCCAGGGCGTTACATCAAGTCATTAATACTCGTAGGTTTTTAGCCATTGGATGAAAAGATGTGTGATTAGGATGATAGTGGATCCCTTGGATTAAGTGAGTGGTTGATGAAATAGAATGATCTAAGAGATGAAATTAGTCAAAAGAGTAGATTTAACGATAGAAAACTTACAAGCACCAATTGATACGAGCTATATGTATCAAGCTAAATACAAGTAAGCTTATCCCAGTTGGTGTTCGGCTCGTTTATTAAACGATTCATCGATCTCGAGCTCATTTCGAGTCAAATATGAACTGACTCGCGAATAGTGAGTTAGATTGCTAGCCCTAGTTCGAAGGTAGAATTCCAGGCGGGGCAACAAAAATCTTTAGAAAGGATGCATTTAGGGGCAAATAACCATACGGCTGATCAATAAAAAATAGGATATATGGGTTAATTTCATACGGGTCCCTCTAAACATGTCGAATAGCAAATATATCCCTACAAAATTCAACTTTTCATATTCATCCCTTTAAAAATCCTAAGTTGTTCATATTTACTCTTCTGGTTTATTACCATTTGGAAACTGTTTATATTTTAACAGAATAAAAGTGAAATGACTTTTTTGCCCTTACAAATATATCCCTCCAAAAGCAAAATTTTTATACTTTTTGCAAAAATGTTCCTCTTCAAAAATTCCAACAATTATCTCCTTCATCTATAAAAGAAGAACCCAATCCACCATTAAAGCCAACTTTTCTCTATATAATATTTTGATTTGTTCATTCATTTTTCTCTATTAATCTCCAACAGCTTTATTTTTTCATCTTTTTTATTTTTTCATCTTTTTCTCTCCTTTAATACATTGTGTGACACCCCCGAAATTTGGATTAGTCCTATATATAAATGATATAATAGGACTAAAATCTCTAACTCGGCTATAGCATTTTGGATGGTAGCAAGATCCAAGAGGTTATGAGAGTTAAGCGTGCTAGAGCTAGAGTAGTTCTAGGATGGGTGACCCCCTGGGAAGTGGGGCGTCACAGTTGGTATCAGAGCCTTTCACCAGCCGGAAATGAAGGTCAGCTAAGGCTAGCGAGACGAGTCTCACATCGCCTGGTGCTTGTGAGTGTGCTTGAGTCTGACGTGGACGTCAGGGCTTAAAGGGGGGAAGAATGTGACACCCCCGGAATTTGGATTAGTCCTATATATAAATGATATAATAGGACTAAAATCTCTAACCCGGCTATAGCATTTTGGATGGTAGCAAGATCCAAGAGGTTATGGATGGTAGCAAGATCCAAGAGGTTATGAGAGTTAAGCGTGCTAGAGCTAGAGTAGTTCTAGTATGGATGACCCCCTGGAAAGTGGGGCGTCACACATTGTTTTTTATGATGAGTGAAAGATTGGTAGATTCTTCGCATAGCATCGAAATTTTCAAGTGTGATTATTTTAAAACTTGTAAAATTTGGGTTTCAAAGCAGCCACACACTAAAGGTCGTCGATTTTATGGGTGTCCAAATTGGGGGTAAGACAACTAATTTTGCATCGATGAAAAAATAGTTTGTTGTTCGTTGTCTACAGTAACTTCAAGGGTTTCAAAGTTTAGTATACAATAGCATTATTTACCATTATTCCAATTAAAGTGGTTTAAAAAAAAATGGTTAATTGCAGAGTAATGAGCACTGTAATTATTTACTAATCAAAAAAAAAAAATTCATACAGATCCATAGAATTTTTATTTTTTATTTACTAATTATTTTCTTATTTTCATATTTTGCAGAGTAATGAGCACTGCAATTATTTTGCTTGGGTTGATGACACACACCACAATACTGTTGACTTAAAATACCAATTACACATATTTCAAGAAGCTGTGGAGCATCGCATTCAAAAGTTTGAAAAAAAAAAGTTTTATTTCTTCTTAAGTTGCTTGTATATTTGGTGGTAGTTAATATCTTGTTTAGTTTGGCAAAGTAATAAAATGTGATGTAAAACTGTAATATTGTGATAAAATAGTTGATGGAGTGGTTGCTGTTGTAATGTAAGTGAAACATTATTTTACTATGATAAAAGTAGTGATAAAGTAGTAGTTCTTGTAAGAATGTAATTCTCCTCACAGCATTGCAGTCAGCATTGCAGTTTGTGATCCTAATTTTTTTTTTTCATTTTGTAAAAAATCAAATCTACAAAAAAAAATCAAGTGACCACAATTCTCCTCATAGCATTGCAGTCAACATTCAAATCAAAATGTTAGCAGTACGAAAAATCATTCATTCAAATCAAGTGACCACATACCTCCTCACAGAATTGCAGTTAGCAGTTCAATACAAACACAATGTAAGTCATAACTTATGAGTAGAACCAAATTACATCCATTCAAATCAAAATGTTACATATGAGTATATCCAAATTACATCCATTCAAAGCATGAAAACAATAAGTATTTCAAAGTTAGCAGTGTGAAATTAACAACTACTTCAAAGTTAAGTACTTCAAAATTAAGTACTTCAAAGTTAGCAGTATGAAATTACCTACCATATTAACCTTTACACAAAATACATCCATGCAGACCACAAAATATATCCATTTAGACCAACTGTCCAAAAAATATTATACATCAACTCTTTCATCGAACTGAATCTTGATTTTTTAGACATTCAATAGCATCAATTTCACTTATGAAACTTTCTTGTTGGGACTATGAGATTGTTGCTTCACAAGTTGCCTGTTTTGATTTTGATGCTAGTCTCTTTTCTTTGCGCCTACATACCATTTTTAGCAGTTAGTAATATAGTGAAAAAATTAAATTGAAAGTAAATTTTGTTGGTCAATATAATACCTTATGCCACTACCAATACCAGCACTTGCTTGATATACTCCTTCATCTGCGTCTTCAGACTGAGGGTTCGTAGTAACAGGGTTCTTACATGTTTTTGCACGATGGCCTAATTGGTTGCATCTTTTGCATCGATGCTTTTTCCTAAGTACCATCTTATCTGATCCACTAATTCTTTTCTTTAGAAGTCTTCCAGCTGGCCTATTTAAAATAGGAGGTAATACATCATGGCCGATGTCAATCTTTATCCACTGATCACTACTAGGCAATGGTGCAATACCAACAGAGTAAGTCTCCTTATATTTGGCTACTGTAAAATATGGGTGAACAAATTTTTTCCATTTTTCATGTCTTAGTTTACCTATAACTACCATTGCATGAATGCATGGCATACATTTTACTTGCCATACTCTGCAGCTGCATTGCATGTCTTGCAATCTCACCTCGCATCTTGAATGAGGTCCAATTACTTCTGCTGAAAACTCATCACTCCATAGCACCTCATATTGACCCAAACCTTACAGATTGTGAAGATTAGATAGGATAACAGTTTCATTGCAGTGAGCATTGCAACAGTTTCATTGCATTGCAGTGAGATTTACAACAGTTTCATGAGCATTGCAGTGCATTGCATTGCAGCATTGCAGTGAGCATTGCAACATAACCATTAGAAAACTTTCTTAATTTGCATAAAGTTTGCACAAAGAAAACTATAAAACCACAGCAGCTAGACAATTAGTAAGTTATTAACTCTTTATACATATTCATTGTGATGTAATTTGTAGATGTATGCCCTACATGAACAAAAATAAAAGAAACAACATTGCAGTGAGCAAGATAGCATATAGACAAAATGAAAATCAGAGTTAGAACTAACTTACCTTGCTTATCTTGTTTACATGTTTGACTACTGTTGGTACAATTTCATGATCCCACTTTCTTGCTATATTTCTTCTCTCATCCATCTTAACCATTATTTTTTGTCGGATAGTGTCGATCATGTCAATCAATGGTCTATGCCTATCGTTAGAAATCCATACATTGAATGATTCAGAAATATTATTGGTCAAGTAATCACACTTAGCATTTGTCCCGAATTTACTTCGACTCCACAAATAGCCATGGTTCTCCCGCAAGTACTCAATAGCCATTGGATTTGCTTCATACACCTTAACAATGCTAGCTTCATAAACATTCTGTTTATACGCTCTTGCTGCAGACCACAAATTATCTTTATAGCAATCTCCACGAAATTTCTTTTGAAGTTGCTATAAAGATGACGCATACATTCTCTATATTCAATTCTTGGATAAACAACTTGAACGGCCTCATCTAAACCTTTTTGTCTATCAGATGAGAACACTAGGCCTTCGGATTCTCCTATAGCAATCTTCAACCCATGAAGAAACCATTCCCAACTGTCAAGGTTCTCCGACTCGACAACACCAAAAGCAACCCGAAAAATTGATTTATTTCCGTCGATACTTGTAGCTGCTATGAGCACTCCTCTATGCTTTCCTTTGAGATGGCATCCATCTAATGCAATATAAGGCCTACATCCAGTAAGGAATCCTTGACTGCAACCACCAAAAGCAATAAAAATTCGTTGAAAATGATACTTTTGATTAATAACTTGCAACTTTATCTCCACATGACTACCGTGATTTCTTCTAACAATTTCGTCCTTCAAATCAAAAATTCTTTTATAAGGCTCCTCCCACTTCCCATGTATTTTAGACAAAGCCATTTTTTTCCCCTAAAGACCTTGCAATAGGTCAAGTCCACATGATATTTTTGTTGCAATCTTTTACGCAATTCGGTTGTAGACAAATCTCCTTCCAACCGTAGCCACTCGATGACCCTATTGCACACCCAAGCTTGTGTTGCTACTTTGTTCTTACACCTATTGGCAGATGTACATGTGTGCTCTCATTGCAAAGTTTTCACCTATAATAAAAATGCTAATTAGAAATGCAAATAATTTATAAATGTGTGATGCTCAAAATACATTTAAAAAATAGGATAATGTAAGTGCTACCTGAAAAGCTAAAAAATCTTAAAGTCTAGATGCATGGATTCGCCACTTGCAATTAGATTTTGAGCATCTTGCAGTTACCCTCGAAAGATCACTTTTTGTAGCTTATACTCAAACTCATTTAATAGGGCAAAATTAGTCAGTGCATCTCTAAATGAAGCTATATTTGGGTACTTTGCTCCTATCTCCATAATAGGGTTATTCTTGTCATATGGAATTTCCTCTCCATTATCTATATTAACCCTTTCCTCTAAATCAATGTCATCACTTTCAAGGGAATGAAAGCTATCTTCACTTAAAATTGCATCTGATTCACCAATTGGTTCTTCGTCTGTTACTTCTTTACCAACTGTTTTTTCATTAGTTAATCCTTCATCAACCCCAACCCCCAAATCAAATTTATCAATTGCTTCTTCATTTGTTACTTTTTCACCAATGTCACCAACTTCATCACCAACATCATCACCAACATCACACTACAAGAATATTGTATATCGGTGGCGAATAATATCGCCACTGTATGTATAAAAAGTTGCCACCTTTTCAAAATGTGGCGACTTTTAAAGTCGCCACAAGCCGCCACAAAAAACCTTGCCACTAAATAAAATTGCGGCGAAAAATAAAAAGTCACCACTTTATTAAAGATAGCGTGGCGATATTTTTTTGCCATCAAATATGATTTTTAGTGGCTACTATAAGTCGCCACCTTTTATAGAGATAAGGTGGCAATATATTTCGCCACCAAATATATGCTTTTAAGTGGCAACCACCACGATCGCCATTTTAGCTAAAGATAAAGTGGCAACTTGGAGATAAGGTGACAATACATTTTCGCCACCAAATATATGCTTTAAATGGCAACTACCACGGTGGCCACCTTAACTGAAAATAAAATGGCAACTTTTTGTCACCACCAACTGTGCGAGTAAAATAGCCACCAATAATGAATAAAATTGTCAACAACAATAATTTTTTTAACAAAAATTTTAAATGCTAATTAACTTCTGATCCACAAGAGCTTAAAAAATAAATTAATAGCAACATCAGTTTAAAGACAAAAGAGTTATAATATCCGATATACAGTTTAACATCATTCCTGACTCTTTATAGTTGAAAAATAGAAAATACTTAAAAACGCCGAAAAAAAGTTCAGCTCTGTTGCTACACCAGCCAGCGCTATGAGTGAGAATTTATTCAGCATCTGCTTAAACACACATTACAGGGATAAGATAAATAAAATATAATATAGAACTTTATAATGGTCTGCAAAACTGAACAGGAAGAACATTTAACTAACAATGCTGACCTTTGCCGATACTTTCCCAGTGTCAATCTGTAATGGCATGCAATCCAAAGTCATCCCTGTAATCCAAAGTCATCCAGTGGCATGCAATCCAAAGTCAAAAAAATAAAGAATAGCAAATCAGTACCCAAATAAAAATTATCACAAGTAAAACCCGAAATATCAAGCCAATTAACCATGAGATCACCAGGCAAAAGGATACAGACAACGGCCAGAATGTTACTCTACGACTAATCAACAATACTACATCTCCAACTAGCATCTTTCTTCACTCACATACACACCCTATTTGGCTAGAGACAAACTACTTAAAAGTTCATAGATACCTCATTTGCTTCTCTCTAATTCATTTGTTGGAAATTCATTAGTTCTATAATGATTTATCCTAATTCTGGTTTTTTTCTTTGATACATGTGAGCAAACCGGGTGATTCGTGCTCAACTTACCTTGATTGTATTTTCCACATGCCAGAAACCTTGTTTACTTTCTTGTCCATCCAAATAAACATGAGATCTATAACAGAATGCAAAGCAGGAAAGTAAACATTGAACTGAATTGACCCATATTTCATTTCAAGCAACCTATTCCAACCTAAATACAATTCACTTGAGATCTCATTGAACTACAAATTGTAACAATTTCATCTTAATCTGGTACCTAAAAAAGTAACAACCATAACAAACCAATTGATTTTAATGGCAGATGAACAACAAGCTAGTATATTTCATTTCAAACACCTAATTTCAACTCCCCAAAAAAGATAAAAGTAGGGAACAAAAACCAAAAACTAAGTAGCAATTATTCGCTGCTTTGTTTTGTTTTTTGTAAAAAAAACACAGCCATCCTGCATGCGTCCAACACACAATTTTCACTAACATATATCAAGAAATTAACATTTGCACCACTGAAATTAACCCCAAATAATAATAAAAGAATTACACATTTTTGCATCAGATTTGTCTCTTAACTAAGAGAGTATACAAGCTGCCTTTACTAGTCATAGCTAAAAATCAACAATTAAACTGAGATGAGATATTGAATAACTATGAACGAGCAATTCCAACAGTTTAATTTGAAGCATTCAAATCAAAGCATTTAAGAGAAACTCATCAGAAATTCATGTCTCAACTAATTCAATGTTTTATTTGTTAAACATTGTATGCTATTTGTTAAAGAAAAAAATAAAATACAAACCTTGTAATGACTTTTAAACTTCGTGGCAAGATTGTTTAGGAGCTAGTCGAGGCCCTCTCCCCGCTTAGTATACCTACAACCAATTAAGATAGAGATTTCAACAGTCGATGATCTAAACAAAAGTTAAATTCAGTTGACTAAAATAAAGTATAGAGTATTTATACTTAGAGGACGGCCATCTGATGATGATGCAGAATGCATATTCTGCAATCCAGGAATATGTGCCATGATCAACTGCAACTGAGCTTGAAATTCTGCACAAATTTCTGAGCGCATTTCTAAGCGTATCCGCTGCTCCCTCTCCTCTGCCTCTAACCGTAAGCGGCATTCTCTCTCCTCTGCCTCGATCCTCAAGCGATGCTCACGCTCCTCCGCCTCAAGCCTTAAACGATGTTCGCGCTCCTCTGCTTCAAGCCTTAAACGTTGCTCTTGCTTCTCCGCCTCTTGTTGTTGACGCTCTAATGCACCCCTCAAATCCTCAACCTCTCGCTGATAAGCCTCTCTAAATTCTGCACCTCTACGTGAACTAGGACGAGGTCCACACCCTAATCCCCGAATATACCCAGAACGCGTCCCACAAGCTTTAGACATTTGCTCCTCGGGGGTTAGTAGAGGTCCCCCACTTTCCGACTGCTCCTCAATATTCTCAAGTACCTTCTGCATTTATTATAATATATTTAGTATCAATATAAATATAAGCCAACTAAGCAAGTAATAACATTAGTATAATCACCATGACATCCTTTGATCGACCATCCATCCAATCTCCGTTATGCCGTAAATGTGTTGCTTTCCAATAATCTGTCATTTTTGGCTCCGCATGAGTTACGGGGTCTCTCTATCAAAGTATATGATTAGTTAAAAAATAGCATAATGAATTAATTAAACAAAATGAATAATAAAAGCAATAGATCATACCATATTATATCTAATCCTAACAAATGATGTTCTACCCTTGATGGTAGAAATTCCTTGCTTGGCCCGATTTTTTTTATTACGAGCTGATAAGTACTACAAAAGAAATATATACTAATTAAAAGTATAGTATAAGTAAAAAAAATTGTTTAGTACATTAATTTTTTTGAAATATATCTTAAACTCCTCCGAACCGAAATATTCGACTAAATATCTCCAATCACTATCCGTGACATTTTCCGGAACCCTACTTAGTCTTTCCTCGTCACTGTTAAAACGTAAGTAATATAAATGCAGACGATGTCGCCATTCTCTGTACATCTTCTTGAGGTGTCTTCTTCCTCCTCCTTAATGTAGCATCTTCTTTTTCCGAACTTGTTGTCCATCTAGACTCACCACAAGTTGGGCATTCACTAGCATCCGTAAGGTCCTTCCAATATAGAACACAATCATTTTTGCATGCATCGATCTTAATATAGTCAAACCCTAAGTCCTTGATAATTTTTCTCATTTCATAGTAAGATTTAGGAATATCAGCACCATCTGGTAAGAAGTCACATAAAAACTCTAATAACATTGTGACTGATTTATCTGTCCATCCATTAAGACATTTCAAATTCAATAAAGTCACCAAAAATTTTAATTTAGAATACCGCTTACAACCTGGATAGGCATCTTGTTCGCATTCTTGTGCAAGACGAAAATATTTTTGTGCATCACTATTAGGCTCCTCAGGTTGATGAGACGTTGTTGCTTCATTATGTCCAAATAAGTCATCTACCATTCTATTCATGTTTTCACGCCCATAATCACTTCTTGTGTCCTCGTCTGCCGATTCACTACTACAATCAGATTCATCCAACGATTCACCATGATGATTCCACGTGGTATAATGTTGAATCACTCCATTAAAGAATAAGTCAGCTTTAACATCATCCCTTGTCTTAAGTATCACATTGTTACATCTAGTGCAAGGACAACGAATTCTCCTTACATCCCCCAATCGCTGAAAAGCATAGTCTAAGAACTCATCGACACCTTTCTCAAATTCAGAAAGAGTTCTATCTTGAAGAAATATCCAGCTTTTGTCTATCCCCATTATCGTGTATTAGTAAAAGTAACTGAAAAGTAGTAGACAAAAATTGTTAGAGATTTCTTAAGTAACTACAACTATATGAGTTTCCAATCAATCAAAAAAGAGTCAAAAAAATAAAACTATCTTTACATTAAGCCAAAAATAGAAGAGCCGGACTCAACAAAACTAGATAGATTAAGCAAGAAAATTAGCCTAAGCCATAGGATTAGTCACCTAAACCTGTATGTATTGCTTCACAAAACAATACAGATGATACCTCAGGTAAGAAAATAACTCAAGGCAAGCAAAAATTGAAAAAAAAAAAAAGTCTTGGTGCATTTTTACCCAAAAGGCAAAATTTCATAATCTATTATTTAGAGGAAGTGTACAGTGAATGCATAAATCACACCATGCCACATCTAGAAAGATCAATATAACATACCTCAGTGATTGTAAGCTTCTCCTGCAAATGCCTAAACAAAATCTGCACGAAGAAAGTGAACCAAAATTAAAACGGCAATGTGAATGTTTTCTTGTCCTTCTCAATGTGAATGTTAACTCGGGAAACAACTATTGTCTATTCAACAAGTCATTTATCCTTTCACTTGAAACCATTAAAGTGACATCCATGTTAATTTCATTTGTGGAAAGTTTAGCAACATTATCTTTCTTGTCCTGTCCCTATCTTTTAGTTTGACAACATAAAGAGTAACACTTTAATGTGCATGCCATGCATTTAAAGCAATATCCAATCCAAATAAAATGATAAATCTGATGGCCTACTATACGATTTTCATCTATCTTTAAATATATCGACATCATTTAAAGAATCCTCCTGTATCACTAAGTACTGCACTATGCACCATCACTGATAGGCAAAATTTTTAGAAAATAGATTAATAAGCATTCACAAGTCACTCATTATCACATCAAGGTCCGTTACTGTTTAATCTTGATGAGTCATAGAGCTATACTTCCCTTTTATAAAAATGATCCTACATCAATCTACCCATCAGAAATTCTACATAGGAACAAGACTAGTGCACTGGTTAACACCCTAATATAATTAAGAGGGCATAAGTTCCATTTGTAGAGAATGAACTAAAAAACACTATGTAAGATTCGTGAAATTTAAATTCGAAATAAATGAAAGAAAAGAATGGAGTCAAGATGACTCAGAATTAGAAAGAGCACAAATAGCGCATTGACCCTTGGCTACTGTGTAAATTGCACAGTTTACGAGACAGAAATATTGCCCTTCAAATTCGAGCCAAATCTCGAAAATTCGAGATCACCATTTCGATCGTCTCGTCGAAACATGAAAAGTTCATATTCACTTGTCGACGATCTGACAGTCGGATCTTCCAGAAAACAGCGAAGAAGAAGCGGGTCCCACAACTTAAGTTGCGAATAGTAACCCCTATTTTAATTTCCCTTTTGACCATCATCGGCCGTTTCGCTGTCTAGACTCTGATTACAGCAGTATGAGTAGTCGATCCTAGCTAAGTTCGACGCTCTGAACGCAATAGCGCTGTCGGATTTTGCGTTTGGCGATCCGGGTGCATCGAAGTGCGTGCGCCAATCCGCGACCTAATAGAACATTATGGCCCGAGATTTTACTCGAGCGCCAAACCTAGCAGACAAATACGCTACTTGACAGGTCTCGACGAGCCGGACGTCGTGGCGAAGTCCGTTTTTCGTTTCGACGATCCGTTTGTCTCGAAGTACGTGAAAAGCATCGAAAAAGAGGGTAATTTTGCAAAAGTACTTATATTCTATGTACCAAATAATTAAAGGGTTTTAGGTGAAGGTTTTTACAGCATTTTGAACCTACAGTGGGGACTTGGGGGCTTAACGTTGGCTAGGTAGGGACTAGATGGCATATTGTTACATTAGATATTTTTTTTTGAAAAGGGTCTCTTTGGCCGCCATGAGGGGGGGAAGTTACGAGTTGTTATGGCAATTTTGAAGCCTATGAAAGGAAAACCGTCCCCCACTACCTCTGGGTCGCCAAGCGCCATCTCCCACAACTCAAAACCGGGAGTGAGAGAGAGAGAAGGAAGATGATTGCACTAAGTACCTCCAACTTGCTCCCTGAGCTCCCTGCGAGATTCTTCTGCGTCTGGATGTCGAGGCTAAGCTCGCTGAGTGGCTGCGTGACGCGAGGAAGAAACCGGCTTCTTCCCTCTTCTTCTCTAACTCCGGCAAAAGTGAGTCTTTATTTCCCTTGATATCTAGGCCATAAAACCATTGGAAGTCGACTCTTAAGAGTCATTAGATGCTTGCCGTCAAGTCTCAGCCTTCGGGATTTCCCCGGTTGCCGGTGGGAGAAATGTCTCCGTCGGAACCCTAGAAATCTCCGCCTCGGCAAATCTCAGCAACCAATGGACCAAAATGGACCAAATTTGGTGTGCTGGGACTGTAGGACTTATATATAAATTCTGCAAATTTTTAGAAATTTTGGAAGAGTAATTTTGGAGAAAATTGATGCCCTAGTTTTCGGGTATTTTCAAGTTGGCCGAACTTCCAACTCCGGCGCCGGCGGGCTTCTCCGACGCCGGCCACCTACCTAGGAGTGTTTCTGGGACCGAGAGGATCCCAACCATGCTTTTGCATGGCTCCCATGCAGCCCGAATGAGGGACGGCCATGGATGAACCCGAGAATGGAAGTATTGCGGCCGCCGGCGTTCCGGCCATCTCCGGCCGGGAGGAGGTGTCGGGAAGCTTTGTATGGACTAGAGGAAGCTTCCATATAAGTTGGAAGACCTCTTGTGGCCTCAGTAAAAATCTGCCATTAACGAGCTCAAGCTCCAAATCGGAGCTTTGCTCCGCCGCGCCGCCGCCGCACCCCGAGGCCAGCCGAGGGTATGGGAAGCTTCTAATAAGCAAATGGCACCTATTGGTGCATTTGGTTGAGCCCCAGACCCTCTGGATGAAACATCACGATTTTCAAGGTTTATGTCATCTTCTTCTTCCCGAGCTCCGGCCAACCCGAGGGTGTTAGGTCAAAACCAAAATGATGGGAATGTTCCTGCACCTCCAAGGAATGTTTCCATCCAAGTTAGATGCCCTCTGGTCCAGTGTTTGCAGAGAACTAAGCTAGGGAATGTTGTATGTTAATGTATATAAATTATGCATGCCATATGTTTGATAAAATGCCACAATGAAGAAAACTTTAGAATTTGACTTCACTATAAATATGAAAGTTGTTCCAAATGTTTCCTTGAGCTTGATGCTCACTTCAGATCAAACTTGATCTGTGTGAAATAAAGTTTGGAGCAATGTGAACCTTATATGAAACTTGGCTTTGGTTCTGCTTGAACCAGCACACCTGGGTTCCAACCAGGGTGAGCACTGTGGTCCTAGCATGATTTAGATCAACTTTGATATATAAAGTTTTCATGTTTGATGTTGGAATTAAAAGATGTAGTGTAAACAACCTTAAAATGTAATATTTGAACAAAATAATGTTCCGGGCTGTTAGTGAAGCCGCGACAGTGTATTCCTGACTAATTTGGGGTCACTGAACGCGATGCTCGCGTTTAATTTAAGTTTTGAACAGCCGAAGAAACAAAAATTGCATTTAGGCTATGTTGGAGAGTATTTCTTGGCCCGAAGTTTTTCTCGGGTTCCGCGCTGCCGCAATTGGGTGAGCACGGTGTTCAGCAAGATAAATGTCACCTACTGGAAGCGACGGTTTGTGAAAATGATTTTCCTGTTGAAAGAACGAGCGAAAACAGTGCTCAATTGGCACTAAAAGTGCGATTTTCGGAAACCCTAGGGGTCTAAATGCAAAATGGCAATGAGTACTGTTTAGAAAAGTGTGTTGGTGATTCCTAAGTTTTTTTTGTTAGGAATCCAACGGCTTCCGTTGGGCGAAAATCGGATATCGGTTCGAGAATCGGCAAAATCGTCGATTTAACGGCATCCGGGTGGCAATCGCGCAATTTGAGAAATTGCGGCGGTTTCACCAAACCGACTGTTGAGTCCCAGTAGAATCTGGTTGAGCCAGCGGCAAAGAGTTAAGCCCGAGTCTCCCGAAAATCAAAAAGGGAATTCCCGGGAGGGGCATTTTGGTAATTTTATCAATGATTGAACATAAGATTGTGTTGGTCTAAGTGTTGTTGTCAAACACTGTTGTTTAAATAATTCAAGGTTTTAAGTTGATCTGGGAAAGATCTGGGTTAAGTTAGAGTTAGTGAGACGGAGTTGATCCCTGATCAGTGTTTTTATTCAGGTTGGTTCGGTTTGCCTCTGGTTTCGAGCGTACAGTTGATACGGTTTAGTCGTCTGCAAATCGTCAGGTGGGTTATCTTCGAACCGGGCCTCAGCTTTTTGGCCCTCTGGTTGCTTTAGTCCAGTCGGACCCCTGTTTTTGGATTACCCTGCTGATTATATATATGGCCTATTTTGACATATGCTGATCCCCCGACATATCATGATTGACACCGATTTGATTAGACCTGATTATTGTAGTTACATACTCTATGATTATTCCTGATTGATAGATACTACTCGATATGCATGATTGATTGATCCTGATTGATTGATATATAGATTTGCATGATTAGTTGATACCTACTGTTTCCTGTCACTGAGATGTTAGTTGATATATTGTTCATATGCACGATTGATTGATTCCGATTGATAGAGATAGACAGATGATTCCCTGTTGGGATCTCGGCATGTTGCCGACTACTCGGTCATTAGACCGTGAGATCGATCAGTACGACTTGCCACGCATCGCTGTACTTCACGAACATTGCCGGGGTCGCTCCCCGTGGCTATTGTTCTTTACCGGTAAAGTGGTCTAGAGGAAGGACCCGTGAGCCCCAGATAGCACTTATGGGTGCGGGGTTATGTCAGTGGGATAGGTGCAGATAGTGATATGAGCCTGAGGTCCCCGTGACCAATATTGGCATTGTTTGGGCACTTGGTATTCTTGTGATTGATGCATAGATTCTATATTTCCATGTTCTAGTATACCTTTCAGTTGCCTTTTATTTTCAGCATGTATGATCTACAGTTTTATGATTGATTTCCAGTATACTTACCTGCAGTTCTTATTCTGATTAGTAGTAGACCTCTATGCTTTCCAGCTTTTCCTACTGACTCTTACTATCCGCAGATTTTAGTACCCAGTAGGTACGATTAGCTGATCCTCGGCTCGTCGTGCCCACTGGGATACATGTACAGTGTATCTCACACCCCCTGGGTGACCATTTTTCAGGTCTGTCGGGTGGTGAGATGTCGGGACGATCCAGTGAGCCTGTCACGATAGAGCTGTCCCCCTGATGACATAGATCGATGATTGAGATCCCCGATTATCTGTAGTTGACTTGCACTTATGTTATTCCATTTCATTTAGATATTTCAGTTTGATGTTAGTATGATATTTGGATTATTCCTGATGATTAGTATGGTTTAGTTGAGATAGTTATTGCTCTCTGATTGATGATTGGATTAGCCTAGCCGTGCATGTATAGGAGAGACCCTATCCTTTTGGATAGGGGATTTCCTATATGTGTGGCGGTCTGTTACGCCCGTTTTACAAACTCTGATTTATTCAAAAAAAAAAATTTCAGACTGGATTTTTAAACTCGGGGCGTGACAGATTAGATGGTATCGGAGCCAATAACCAGCCGGAAGTGTGTGATGAGTCTCGACTGAGCCTGGGTCTAGATGACAGGGCTAGCGAGACGAGTCTCACATCGCCTGGTGATCTTGGGCTTGTGTGTGTGTTTGGGCTGACGAGGACGTCAGGCCTAAACGGGGGGAGTCTGTGACGCCCCCAATAGTCCCACATCGGATGTGGATGGATTTGTGATTGGGTTTATATGAGACTTGGACACTAGTAATAATAACTGGGCTTAAGAATTTTGGGCTGTGGTTTGGGCCCAACGAGTTATTATTGCTAGTGGACCGGGTCGTTACATTTGGTATCAGAGCATAGGTACACGATGCCTAGGTTTGGCTAGGAACGAACCCTAGGATGACTTGTGTTCACGAGAGAGCGCTGGGTTTTGGCATAATGGTTTGAAGCTTAGGTGTGTTTCGTGTTCGCGTTTTGGGGATCGTTGATAGTGCAGGGTTAGCCGCGGTCATGGTTTCGGCCGTGGGCTTGATGTTTCAGTGGAGCCAGAGGGCTCAGATCAGTTACAGTACTTGTGGTTGAAAAAAAAAAATTGACCACCGTTCTTGCCAAAATCGTTTAGCTGATGGCACAGCAACCGATGACTGCTATTATTGCACTGGCCCCATATTTTGCTCAGAGGTTGAACAAGTTGTTGATCCTTCTGTGTCCCCGTGTCAAAATTCAGTGGCCTATGGGCCCGATGGTAACCCTATTTTGGGATGGATTCAAATTGGCCCCACCTTTTGCACAGATTTTGTGGACCGACGTAGACTCTCCTATGAGTTAGTCAGGGTGGTATTTATGATCACGAAGGGGTAGTAATCCTTGATAAAGGTTATGTCATTAGCACTGAGACTGTGTTGGGAGGTATGTGATATACCTTCTGATGGAAGTTGTGTCCCCAACTAGATATTGGCGACAGATCTATGGTATTTCGCTTTTCTTTCGGTAAGCACGTTGGCTGCAGACAACATACTGTCGAAAGAACTGAGGAAATACTCTGCCCTGTAATGGGGAGTATCAGATTGGGTCTAAAAGAGTAGCCTGGGAGTTGCCGATATTTTGTGATTGATTGTCACTACTGCGAACCTGTTAGAGGCTTAATAGTGGCTTAGTTAAGTTTAAGCTTCAGGAACAAAACTTTTTTTTTAAGTTTTAAGTTTCAGGGACGAAACTTCTTTTAAGTTGTAAGTGATGTAAGATTCGTGAAATTTAAATTCGAAATAAATGAAAGAAAAGAATGGAGTCAAGATGACTCAGAATTAGAAAGAGCACAAATAGCGCATTGACCCTTGGCTACTGTGTAAATTGCACAGTTTACGAGACAGAAATATTGCCCTTCAAATTCGAGCCAAATCTCGAAAATTCGAGATCACCATTTCGATCGTCTCGTCGAAACATGAAAAGTTCATATTCACTTGTCGACGATCTGACAGTCGGATCTTCCAGAAAACAGCGAAGAAGAAGCGGGTCCCACAACTTAAGTTGCGAATAGTAACCCCTATTTTAATTTCCCTTTTGACCATCATCGGCCGTTTCGCTGTCTAGACTCTGATTACAGCAGTATGAGTAGTCGATCCTAGCTAAGTTCGACGCTCTGAACGCAATAGCGCTGTCGGATTTTGCGTTTGGCGATCCGGGTGCATCGAAGTGCGTGCGCCAATCCGCGACCTAATAGAACATTATGGCCCGAGATTTTACTCGAGCGCCAAACCTAGCAGACAAATACGCTACTTGACAGGTCTCGACGAGCCGGACGTCGTGGCGAAGTCCGTTTTTCGTTTCGACGATCCGTTTGTCTCGAAGTACGTGAAAAGCATCGAAAAAGAGGGTAATTTTGCAAAAGTACTTATATTCTATGTACCAAATAATTAAAGGGTTTTAGGTGAAGGTTTTTACAGCATTTTGAACCTACAGTGGGGACTTGGGGGCTTAACGTTGGCTAGGTAGGGACTAGATGGCATATTGTTACATTAGATATTTTTTTTTGAAAAGGGTCTCTTTGGCCGCCATGAGGGGGGAAGTTACGAGTTGTTATGGCAATTTTGAAGCCTATGAAAGGAAAACCGTCCCCCACTACCTCTGGGTCGCCAAGCGCCATCTCCCACAACTCAAAACCGGGAGTGAGAGAGAGAGAAGGAAGATGATTGCACTAAGTACCTCCAACTTGCTCCCTGAGCTCCCTGCGAGATTCTTCTGCGTCTGGATGTCGAGGCTAAGCTCGCTGAGTGGCTGCGTGACGCGAGGAAGAAACCGGCTTCTTCCCTCTTCTTCTCTAACTCCGGCAAAAGTGAGTCTTTATTTCCCTTGATATCTAGGCCATAAAACCATTGGAAGTCGACTCTTAAGAGTCATTAGATGCTTGCCGTCAAGTCTCAGCCTTCGGGATTTCCCCGGTTGCCGGTGGGAGAAATGTCTCCGTCGGAACCCTAGAAATCTCCGCCTCGGCAAATCTCAGCAACCAATGGACCAAAATGGACCAAATTTGGTGTGCTGGGACTGTAGGACTTATATATAAATTCTGCAAATTTTTAGAAATTTTGGAAGAGTAATTTTGGAGAAAATTGATGCCCTAGTTTTCGGGTATTTTCAAGTTGGCCGAACTTCCAACTCCGGCGCCGGCGGGCTTCTCCGACGCCGGCCACCTACCTAGGAGTGTTTCTGGGACCGAGAGGATCCCAACCATGCTTTTGCATGGCTCCCATGCAGCCCGAATGAGGGACGGCCATGGATGAACCCGAGAATGGAAGTATTGCGGCCGCCGGCGTTCCGGCCATCTCCGGCCGGGGAGGAGGTGTCGGGAAGCTTTGTATGGACTAGAGGAAGCTTCCATATAAGTTGGAAGACCTCTTGTGGCCTCAGTAAAAATCTGCCATTAACGAGCTCAAGCTCCAAATCGGAGCTTTGCTCCGCCGCGCCGCCGCCGCACCCCGAGGCCAGCCGAGGGTATGGGAAGCTTCTAATAAGCAAATGGCACCTATTGGTGCATTTGGTTGAGCCCCAGACCCTCTGGATGAAACATCACGATTTTCAAGGTTTATGTCATCTTCTTCTTCCCGAGCTCCGGCCAACCCGAGGGTGTTAGGTCAAAACCAAAATGATGGGAATGTTCCTGCACCTCCAAGGAATGTTTCCATCCAAGTTAGATGCCCTCTGGTCCAGTGTTTGCAGAGAACTAAGCTAGGGAATGTTGTATGTTAATGTATATAAATTATGCATGCCATATGTTTGATAAAATGCCACAATGAAGAAAACTTTAGAATTTGACTTCACTATAAATATGAAAGTTGTTCCAAATGTTTCCTTGAGCTTGATGCTCACTTCAGATCAAACTTGATCTGTGTGAAATAAAGTTTGGAGCAATGTGAACCTTATATGAAACTTGGCTTTGGTTCTGCTTGAACCAGCACACCTGGGTTCCAACCAGGGTGAGCACTGTGGTCCTAGCATGATTTAGATCAACTTTGATATATAAAGTTTTCATGTTTGATGTTGGTATTAAAAGATGTAGTGTAAACAACCTTAAAATGTAATATTTGAACAAAATAATGTTCCGGGCTGTTAGTGAAGCCGCGACAGTGTATTCCTGACTAATTTGGGGTCACTGAACGCGATGCTCGCGTTTAATTTAAGTTTTGAACAGCCGAAGAAACAAAAATTGCATTTAGGCTATGTTGGAGAGTATTTCTTGGCCCGAAGTTTTTCTCGGGTTCCGCGCTGCCGCAATTGGGTGAGCACGGTGTTCAGCAAGATAAATGTCACCTACTGGAAGCGACGGTTCGTGAAAATGATTTTCCTGTTGAAAGAACGAGCGAAAACAGTGCTCAATTGGCACTAAAAGTGCGATTTTCGAAAACCCTAGGGGTCTAAATGCAAAATGGCAATGAGTACTGTTTAGAAAAGTGTGTTGGTGATTCCTAAGTTTTTTTTGTTAGGAATCCAACGGCTTCCGTTGGGCGAAAATCGGATATCGGTTCGAGAATCGGCAAAATCGTCGATTTAACGGCATCCGGGTGGCAATCGCGCAATTTGAGAAATTGCGGCGGTTTCACCAAGCCGACTGTTGAGTCCCAGTAGAATCTGGTTGAGCCAGCGGCAAAGAGTTAAGCCCGAGTCTCCCGAAAATCAAAAAGGGAATTCCCGGGAGGGGCATTTTGGTAATTTTATCAATGATTGAACATAAGATTGTGTTGGCCTAAGTGTTGTTGTCAAACACTGTTGTTTAAATAATTCAAGGTTTTAAGTTGATCTGGGAAAGATCTGGGTTAAGTTAGAGTTAGTGAGACGGAGTTGATCCCTGATCAGTGTTTTTATTCAGGTTGGTTCGGTTTGCCTCTGGTTTCGAGCGTACAGTTGATACGGTTTAGTCGCCTGCAAATCGTCAGGTGGGTTATCTTCGAACCGGGCCTCAGCTTTTTGGCCCTCTGGTTGCTTTAGTCCAGTCGGACCCCTGTTTTTGGATTACCCTGCTGATTATATATATGGCCTATTTTGACATATGCTGATCCCCCGACATATCATGATTGACACCGATTTGATTAGACCTGATTATTGTAGTTACATACTCTATGATTATTCCTGATTGATAGATACTACTCGATATGCATGATTGATTGATCCTGATTGATTGATATATAGATTTGCATGATTAGTTGATACCTACTGTTTCCTGTCACTGAGATGTTAGTTGATATATTGTTCATATGCACGATTGATTGATTCCGATTGATAGAGATAGACAGATGATTCCCTGTTGGGATCTCGGCATGTTGCCGACTACTCGGTCATTAGACCGTGAGATCGATCAGTACGACTTGCCACGCATCGCTGTACTTCACGAACATTGCCGGGGTCGCTCCCCGTGGCTATTGTTCTTTACCGGTAAAGTGGTCTAGAGGAAGGACCCGTGAGCCCCAGATAGCACTTATGGGTGCGGGGTTATGTCAGTGGGATAGGTGCAGATAGTGATATGAGCCTGAGGTCCCCGTGACCAATATTGGCATTGTTTGGGCACTTGGTATTCTTGTGATTGATGCATAGATTCTATATTTCCATGTTCTAGTATACCTTTCAGTTGCCTTTTATTTTCAGCATGTATGATCTACAGTTTTATGATTGATTTCCAGTATACTTACCTGCAGTTCTTATTCTGATTAGTAGTAGACCTCTATGCTTTCCAGCTTTTCCTACTGACTCTTACTATCCGCAGATTTTAGTACCCAGTAGGTACGATTAGCTGATCCTCGGCTCGTCGTGCCCACTGGGATACATGTACAGTGTATCTCACACCCCCTGGGTGACCATTTTTCAGGTTTGTCGGGTGGTGAGATGTCGGGACGATCCAGTGAGCCTGTCACGATAGAGCTGTCCCCCTGATGACATAGATCGATGATTGAGATCCCCGATTATCTGTAGTTGACTTGCACTTATGTTATTCCATTTCATTTAGATATTTCAGTTTGATGTTAGTATGATATTTGGATTATTCCTGATGATTAGTATGGTTTAGTTGAGATAGTTATTGCTCTCTGATTGATGATTGGATTAGCCTAGCCGTGCATGTATAGGAGAGACCCTATCCTTTTGGATAGGGGATTTCCTATATGTGTGGCGGTCTGTTACGCCCGTTTTACAAACTCTGATTTATTCAAAAAAAAAAAATTTCAGACTGGATTTTTAAACTCGGGGCGTGACACACTAGTCTACCAAACAGTTAACAACTCACTTGGGCTATTCAAAAACCTACTACTATGTACAATAAACACATGGAAGTCAATTATTTATAACATATGAAAAAGAGTACGCGTTCAAGATCTTCAATCCAAACAGCTCTGGCTACTTTAGAATACATTAAAACCAGTAGCAATCTTAGGTGCACAGATTGGCTCTAATGCTAACCTCTAACTCCTAAAGCACACCTCAGATCATAAATTACAAAAATAAATAGGTAAAAATGCGTGACGAACCCATCGAGTATAGACTCCAGATAAAATTTTCTGATAAGCATCCTCTAAATTTTCATTTAATATATCCGAATCATTTACTGATTATTAATTTACTAAAATCACTAAATAATATACTAAAATCCCCTCAATTGATTAAAGTTTCTCAAACCAAAACAAATCAAAATTACTGGCGAAGAGATCGGCGGCTAAGGGCTTACCGGCGAGGAGATCGGCGACGAAGGGCTCACCGGCGAGGAGATCAGCGACGAAGGGCTCACCGGCGAGAAGAACGACAGTGACAAGCTCGCCGGCGAGGAGATTGGCGATGAGGGGCTCACCGGCGAGGAGATTGGCGATGAGGGGCTCACCGGCGAAGAGATCGGCACCGAGGAGATCGAGAGAGAGGTGGGGAGAGTGTGGTTTGGAAGAGGGGATCGAGAGAGGAAATGGATTTTGAGGGGAAGTGAGGGAGGAAATGGGTTTGGAGGAGTGAGCCTGTGAGATAAAATGGGTTTTGAGAGGAAGTGAGCTTGCCTCTTTTTCAAATCGATGGTTTTGTTCAAATTAACAGATGGTTCTATTAAATTTTTTTTCTTCATAATATATTAAATTAAAATTAAAATAATTAATTTTATAAAAAGATAAAAAAAAAAAAATTTAATCCATTTTAACTTTTAAATTTTTAAACTATATATAGTGGGTGTTAAATTTTGAAAAGTGATTTGAAATCCAAAAATTATTTTTGGTTTAATAGAAATATTTGAAAAGTGGCAACAAAATAGTCATTCAGTGGTGAAAATAGTATTTGCCATTTTAAGTTAATAAATTTGTGGCGATTTTTTTTATTGCCACCATAGGTAGGCATATAGTGGCGACAAAATAG
The DNA here is from genome assembly GCA_029168755.2 of Tillandsia fasciculata. Classification (NCBI taxonomy): domain Eukaryota; kingdom Viridiplantae; phylum Streptophyta; class Magnoliopsida; order Poales; family Bromeliaceae; genus Tillandsia; species Tillandsia fasciculata. The sequence goes on along the minus strand of CM054941.1, from coordinate 5,629,537 downwards.
CCATTTAATGGCGAAATAATATTGTCACTTTAAAACAATAAATTAGTGACTATTTTTTTTATCGCCACCATAGGTAGTTATATAGTGGTGACAAAGTAGTCGTTTAACGGCGAAAATAATGTTGTCACTTGAAATTAATAAATTAGTGGCGGTTTTTTTTATCGCCAACATAGATAGCCATACAGTGGCGACAAAAATGGTCATTTAGCGGCGAAAGTAGCATTACCACTTTAAGTCAATAAATTAGTGGTGATTCTTTTTATCGCCACCATAGATAGCCATACAGTGGCAACAAAATAGACATTTAGTGGCAAAAATAATACTGCCACTTTAAATCAATAAATTAGTGACGGTGCTTTTTATTGCCACCATAAGTGACAATACAGTGGCGATAAATTTTATCGCCACCTTATTTTTGCCACTAATGCTATATTTTGTTGTAGTGGATCACCAACTGCTTCTTCATTGTCATCATCATCATCATTCATGCCAACCTTGGCCCTGTCCACATCAGTGTTGGTGTCTTCCACAATAGGCATAAGAACACTAGTTTCTCCACCAATATAGTTTAACGGAATACCATTCGTTTGAATGGTTATAAATATTTCCACTTCCTTCATATCTTTGTATATGAAAAATATAGCCTTGAATTCATGCTCTGTTAATACTTGAATGAACTTTTTCGGCTTAACATTTCTTGCTACATATCATACCCCAATATTCTCCGTAATACCCCAATCGCATAGTGATCGTAAATCTCGACAAAATTCGATGATCGAGATTGTAATCATCAATCTATATCATCAATATTTTCTTTTTACCATCACAATATCTGAGTCCGCATGCAGTTTTGACTGTTTTAAGGTATCCAGTATAATTAAACTTCACTTGAAAAATACCATATTTATCTATTTTGTCAAACTATCATGATAGAAGAAAAAAAGGTAAATAAAATTCTCTAGCTTCTAGCTTTTAGAGAACTACTATGACAAAAAAAAAGTAATCATAAGAACATATCAACAGAAAAAGTATCAAATTAACTCAAAATTTTCATTTAATTACTATCTTTGAGTTAGATGCATAGCATGTAAAATCATACATTATTCCTCAATCACTATTGTTTAGAGAACCACTGTGACCTCCTATGCCTATGCCGTTTTTTTTTTTTTTAGCAAAATAAGAAAGAATCATAGAGAAAATTAAAAATATTTAATAAAATACATAAAAATAAAATAAATTAGCAACTTATTAACTTACTAGAATTTTGACCTCCTCTTGCTAGAATTTTGAAAAACCCTAGTTATAGGTTCGAAACTAGCATGCGGGAGAGGGAGAGGGGAAGAGGAAGAAGAAAAGGAAAAGGAAGGGGATGAGAGGAAGAGAAAGAGAAGAAGAAAGTTGCAAGTTCGCAGGAGGGAAGGCTTCCATTGGTGGTATGATCGCGGGAGGGAACGCCAAGTTGCTGAGGTCCTTCACCTTCCGTCGCTGAGGGCCCCTTCTTAGATTAGGTTGTAATATACAAAGGGTAAAAAGGTAAATTTACTTTTTTATCCAACCAAGGTTAAGCATTTAACCTATAGTTAACTCAACTTTTTTAACAGAAATAGACGGTAGGGGTAGATATGAATAACGATGGATTTTTTAAGGGATAAATATGAAAAGTTGAATTTTGTAGGGATGTATTTACTATTCAACATGTTTGGAGAGACCCGTATGTAATTAATCCTAAAAAATAATTTATTAGGAAAAAAACACAATGTTGAAGGACTAAACAATCATACCAACCAAGAGTAGGATTGATGTATTGATACTAATTAAGCAACACTATGCTGCTTAGCAAGCAAATTAGTCATTGAACTTAGGAGTGTTGTGCACACTTTCATCTTACATTGGTAATAAGCTGGATTCATAGCTTTTGTTAGTTGGCTTCACATTTCAACAATAACTTTTTGAAAATATTTTATTATGATAGAAAATTATCAGCATATATATTAAGAATTAGTTTTAAATCTTCTGCAGTGCTTGGGACAGTAATAAATCAAGCATTATAAAAGTGCATATTACTAGTTTTACATTAAAAAAGACATGAATACTTATCATACATTCAGTAGATTTTCACATAACATAATTAATTAAGTTGTTAAGATAAGATTTTGGTATTGTACAAATGTAATCTCACTAAGGATTTTAATTAATTATAAAAACAAAAAGATCCATTAAAAAAAATTATCTAACATAAAAGTTATAATATAATAACTTAGGATCTGTCTGGCCAAACTGTAGGGGGCATGAATGTACATGGAGAATAATAATTGTTTTGTATTCTAAACAAAGATATTGCTTGTAATATAGCACATGCCAAACCTAGCTAGGATAACTTGGCTGTACAAACAAATGTCTAGGCCAAATTCAAATTAGTAATTAATTAATAAATATAAAAAAATGGACATGTGATTCCACAAATAGAAAATAAATATAGGAGTCTTTATATTAATAGACAGTTTAATTAATTATCTATCACATAGAATACACGAATCTTAAAATAAAAACAAAATCCATCTCTTGTGGAGAGGCTCCTTTGATCAAAGTTTGGAATTGGTGACCAATCTTGTTGGTTGCTATAAGTGATTATTGTCTATAATTGTCTTTTAGCTTATATTAATACTAGGTCATAATTGTCTTTTGGCTATATTACTAACCTGGACAATTAACCCTATGTATGAATAGAAGAGATTAATTAAAATGAGCAAGCAATTAACCTATTAGGTAGCATGCAGTGGAGTCATTAACACTTAAATACGCTATAAAGATGTGACGACTCGACCCGCTAGCAATAATAACTCGTTGAGTACAAATCACAATCCAAAATAGTTGAGTCCAATTATTATTACTACCGTGTATAATTTTATATATTCAAATAAAATTTCAATCCCATCCGATGTAAAGCTTTTTTTTGAGGAAAATGCAGCATGCTGTCGCTTCATTCATAGAAATGATGAATCCAGCTACAGGAGAGAGGCAACCAGGCCTCGGCAAAGGCGGAAAAAAAAAAAAAAAAAACTCAAGCACAAAACTCGATCCAAGACGAAGACAAAGCACGAACTTCGGTGCACAGAAGCCCCGGGTTACGAGACACCGACTCGAACCGCCTGCTGTTCCGTTCCAGCCAGATGGACCACCAAGCTGCCGCAATAGTAACAAGTCCCCCCTCCCTCGGGTACTCCGCCTACATGAGCTCGCTTCCCACAACAAGTTAATTGAGGAGCAGCTACGAACAGTCAAGTTGTTGGGGAGCAAGCATTCCAGCAATGCGCGCGCAACCTCGCAGGATGCGAAAAGGTGGTCGGCGGTTTCGACTGGGCACGAGCAGTTGCTTGCCCCGGCCCAACCCCAACTAAGAAGTCTGTCCATTGTAAGCACCCTACGTTTCAGCACAAACCAGACGAAGATTTTGACTTTCAGTGAAATTTTGATTGCCCATATTCGACAAAGCCTCTACCGTGCACACCTGTATCTTGTAGAAAGGAATACATGGATTTCACCGAGAAGATTTCTAAATGTGACCATCTCCATCTGAAATTGTCCCTTCTGTTCGAAAGTCATACGCCGGAGAGGATGTCAGATAAGTTCTGGATCAGCCCTAAGCCCTATATCCTGCGTGGATCTTGGAGCGAAACCAGAAAGGGTCCTACTCCGTTTCCAGCCGTTGCGACCAAAACAATCAATAACCCGACAGGCTTTGTTGCGTACCGCCCCATAAATACTAGGAAAATGACAGCGAAGGGTGGAGTTCCCTAACCAGATATCCGACCAAAAATTCGTCCAATGACCATCGCCTACCGATCAAGTTGTGCTGCATTTAAACAGGTCTCTCGTTCCTAAGACACTCCTCCACCACTGGGAGTACGGTTTGAAGGATCTCCCTTCACTTAGTAGCCGACGTCGATTGTAGTAATGCCTTTTAAGAAGGGGGCCCTAAGAGGTTGACTCTGACGAGAAGAGGCGCCACCACCACTTCACCAGCAGGGCGATGTTCAGGTTTTCCAGCTCTAACACACCTAATCCATCGTCTCTCTTCGCCCTACAAACCAACTTCCAATTAACTAAACAGTGGCCCTCCGAAGTGATGCTTGTACCTCGCCAAAAGAACGCCCTCCACAGCGAATCAATGCGACGTAAGACCCATTTAGGTGCTTTAAAGACGGAGAAGAAGTAGAGTGGAAGGTTCGAGAGTACCGAGTTAACTAGGGTTAGCCTCCCTCCCTGAGAGAGGAGTTTGGCTTGCCAGCCTTCAATCCTGCTGTCGATCTTGCTGATGATGCACCGCCAATCCTCCTTCCGGATACGACCTCTCAACAGAGGTAGCCCTAGGTACTTGATCGGAAAAGAGCCCGGTTTACACTCCATGAACTCAGCGAGCCTCTTCCTTGTGTTTCCGTTGCTACCTAAATAGAACAGCTCAGACTTGCTTCTGTTAATCTTTAGGTCTGAGGCCCATTCGAAAGTCTGCCGGATGAAGCGCAGATTGAGCAGTTGCCATTTCTTAGCCTCGCAGAAGAAGATGCTGTCATCCGCATACTGAATGATCGCTATTTTGGCATCATCTGCTGGTCCCACACCTCTCAGAAGGTTGTTTTTGATGGCCCTCTCTGTCATTCTAGCTAAACCTTCAGCCACTAATAGGTAGAGAAAAGGAGATAACGGATCGCCCTGTCGTAAACCCCTCTTAAGTTTGATCCATTTCGAGGGCATGCACCCCATTTACCAGAATCGCTACCTTGCCGTTTGATGTACATTGATCAATCCAGCAGCACCATTTTTGATTAGCCCCTACCCATTTCAGGATACTTCTAAGGTAGTTCCAGTCCACCTTATCAAAAGCTTTCTTGAAGCCCGCCTTAATTCCGACACATTCTGTTTGCACTTTAGAACCTACCCCAACTGATGATGTCACTAACAGTGACAAAGTAGTCCAGGATTAAACGACCTTTAAGAAAGGCCGTCTGCGAAGGTGATATGATATTGTGCATCACCCCTTCCAGTCTGTTCGCAAGAACTTTCGATATTATCTTTTACACACTATTGATGAGACAGATCAGTCGGTAGTCGTTCGCCGTTTTCGCGCCTTCGATTTTAGATATTAGGCAGATGTGTGAGTAGTCGATTGGACCAGTATTCAAAGTGCCGTCAAACAAATCATTATTACGGTGTTACAAAAGAGTTACCCAAAATTCTCTCATTACTAATACTATAACTTGACACTAATTATAATGATAAACGGCTCGTCTCATCGTGACCTTATCTTAAATTTTGAATACTCATACATGTCCTCCGCCACGTTGCGCGTATCGTGTCATTGTTTTTCGCCCGGCTTCTATTTGTCTAGCTAGCTGTGATCCAAGCAGTTTACCAGACATTCGCTAATTAGTATTACATCTTCATATATTGTAACCCTCCAGAGTCATTAACACTGAAACCTCCTACAAAGAGTTAATCCAAAATTCTCTCGGGCTAACACTACAGATAACCTAGCTAGAAGATCCCTATATGATATTGGATTTTAAAATTGAACCACTTGCTAGTTACAACATTGCAATCGGGGGCTAATATCAACTGATGATTTTTAGGGCAAACAGTAAATGACTTGAGAGTTGTATCTAAACTCTTAAGTTCGAAATGTAATTACTTGATATTTTCAGTTAAATTTATTTTTTTAAAAAATAATTAATTCAACATAAATTTGCTCCGTCCATATAAAAACAGTGACAGCTAATGTTAGTTACCCTTGCAAAACCAAATTCATCAGCTACAATTTAGGATACAATATTTGTTTTTTGTTTTTTGTTTTTTTTTTTTTTCCTTATTCATTATAATAATAAAAAAGCCAAATACCAAAAGGAACAGAAAAAGAAAAAGACAAAAAAAACTCATTACAGAAGTCGATATTTGCTTTCTTATGTGGTTTTAAATTGATTGGCTTTCTGGTGCGTAAATTTTTTGAAATATACTCGTCCTTGAGGTGTCAACAAGAAGTCGTGTATAGCCAGTTTTTTTGTATATGGCTCCCATCATATAACGTACCCAAATTTAAAAAGAATAAGCATATATAGGGTGGGGGTGAAATTAGTATACAACATAAGTAACCATAGTATAACTATTAGGCTCCGTTTGTATACAAAAACTAGGGGGGAATAAGAAAGATATCTCTTTTGTATCCAAAAAATAAAAAGTTGTTTGGAACAACTGTTCCATCTAATCCCGAAATTAGGAGGAAACAACTGTTCCAAGCAGCAGGTGGAACAACTAGTTGTTCCACAACTCAATTGTTCCACCTACAGTTTTTTTTTTTTTAAAAAAAAAAAAAATTAATTAATTTTATTTTAAATTATAAGTTATTTAAATTTATAAAATTTAAAATTTATTTCATTATTTTATGAAATTTAATTCTCTCTATTCTTTTTATTCCTCTTTAATTTATCAAACATAATTTTTTTTATACCCGGTATAACTCTTATACCCACCCAAACATAAATTAATATTAGTTCCTGTTAATATCATAACTTATACTTATCTCCGGTATAACAAAATTTTTCTTATATCCGAAACAAACGTAGTCTAAGGCAATGTTTGGTTGGGGGATAAAGGAGGAATAACCTTTTTATCCCCCAATTCCTGCCAAACAGTGTTACAAAATGACATGGGATAAATTTTTTTTTTTATCCCTGGCTTAACGGGTTATTCTGGGATAACCCGTTAAGTCTTATTCCTCCCCCCATGGAATAGGGTTTTATTCCTGGAGGCAGTGAATGGGTAAAATTATAATTTATTATTTATAATTAAATTATAATCTAAAATATAATATAAAATATAAATTATAATATAAATATAAATTGTAATATAAATTATAATATAAAATATAAAATATAAATTATAATATAAAATATAATATAAATTATAATATAAAATATAAAAAATATAAAAAATATAATATATAATATAATATAAAATATAATTTATTATTTATATTCTTAAAAAATAATATAAAATAAAAAATATTATTTTTTTAACATGAGATATAATTTATTATTTATAATTAAATTGCTTCAAATTTAATATAATAATTAAATTAATTTTTCTATAAAAAAAAGCTAAGGGCAAAGTTGGTATTTTTATAAAAATTCTATCTTCTTTTTTCACTATTCTCTACTATTTCATAATTTTAACCAAACACAATTTTAACTATTCCAGATAATACCAACTTTTCAACCAAACGCAATTTAAATTTTATACTTTATTATCCCGGAATAGCAAGCTATCCCAGGTATAAAAAAATTTATACCTCTTAAATTTATCTCCGAACCAACATTGCCTTAGAGTATGTACAGAATATGAATTTTATTGGAAGATACTATAACTAAAGAATGGCAAGTTTTCCAAAGCTCTCTTAGAAATTAATAGTCAGTACGAAAATGTGATTGGTTAGTAGGAAGATTCCTACAACCCCAGCTCATGGAGAAACTCTTTAGATTTTTTTTAAAAAAAAAATATTAGGTTTTAGTATTAAAAAACATCCAACAAATTTCTCGATAGAGTCAAAACTAATACATAGCAGCAAATCGGAGGCTTTCCAACAACGTCTCGTTAGAGAGCTTCCCACTAAAGTTTTAGCCTACACTAGAACCAGCAAATCACAAACCATTTTAGGGTTGATCCAAGCCCTGGACAGCCTGCATTAGAGCCAGCAAATCACAGCCCATTTTAGGGTTGATCCAAGCCTTGGACACCATGTGGAGCCACTAAAATATTGTTGTTGGGTGGTCCTCTCCTCCTACCTGTTTATGATTAAGGATTGTGGATTGGATTTTTTGAATGTTAGAAGAAATTATTCAATAATAATATGTATGCTATATATGGGTGGAGATCATATTAGTTTGTGATTATGATTTACAAATTTTCTGTCTCTTGCAAGGTGTTAGCAATTGTAATTTGTTAGAATAATACATTTTACAAATAAATTTATCTTATTATAAGAAAATAATTTAGGGATCGACTGCAGTACGTAGTTATAAATATCTATCCAAATCCCTCATTAATTTATTACATATATTACAAACTTGTTGGCCCCATTTAGTTCAAAAATAAAAAATCAAAAATCAAAATTATTCCAACTATTCCGCCAAACCAGATATTCTTTGGTGGAGATAATATATTTCGGTCAAACCTAACTATACATGATTATATGGAATTAGCTTAGAATAAATTATTATATTCTTTTAATAAAATAATATTATTTTCAAATTTAATTTTAAATTTTATTTTTTAGCGGTATGTAATTAATCCTTTAATTATTTCAGTTGACTTTGTTTGAGGCGCATTCTAAATCCAAGCTAATAGAAAATTCTTTGTTCACTTTCTTTTACTTGCATCAGATTAGTTAGTATGGGAGATATGTATGCTATGTTAATATATAAGGCTCCAAGTTAATTTCTTACCATCTCCTTTTATACTATTTCAGCGTATCTTTGTGATTATACGGGAAGTTTATAATCTATTGATATATTAAATTTTTAGTTCTTGAAGGTTACGTGTCTACTTCTCGCAAGGTTTCCTCTTCTTTCCCGTCTGAATCTCTCTACTCCCCCTATATGCCAACATACTCAAAAACCTCTACCCTTGCATGCCAGCATATTCCAAAATCATTGGCGTAAAAACCATGAGCTAAAAATAAGGGGCATAAAAAACACAAGCGAAAAAAAATAAAATAAAATATAACTCTACGTGTCCCTTTCTGCAACATCTTTCGCGGAGTGAGTCTCCTTCGCCGTGACGCCCTCCACGGCCGTCGGGCTGGTCACCTCCTTTTACTCGTCCCTCCTTCTAGTCCTGCTGCTACCCTTCTCCTCAGTGATAGCCGACCTGCCCAACGGTGCCGAGTCGACCTCGGCCCTACCATCCACCCTCATTTCCCCGGCCTTCATCGCCACCTACAACGAGTTCTTCTCTCCTTTTCTCTCCCTCCTTCGTTTCCACTGCCCTCGTGTCATCATCGTCGACGTCCACTTCCCCTCGGCCACCCACCACGTCGCATCCTTCTCCTTCCACGGCACCTCCCACTTCTCCACCGATCATGAATTCCTTCTGTGCCTTCGAGGTCTTTTACCTTGATCTCATATCCCGCCACTATAACAAAATTAGATTATATGGACACATTTTTGTGACACTTTTGTGTAAGTGTGCTATCTATATTCCATCTATATCCAAAATTAGGTTATAGGGACATTTTTTAGGACACATTACAATAATGTGTCACTATAGACCCTAACAACTGCATATATAGCGGCACTAATAATAAGTGTCGGTATTTTTACTAGCGATATTTTTTTTAGCTTTTAGAAATACTTAAAAATATCGCTATAGCATAATTTTGTTGTAGTGCGCTTTGTCCCTGACTGGACTCTCTACCCGCATCCACTTTTTTTGTTCAATCCGACTCCAATTCACACTTCGTCATTTCCTGGCTCGATGCCAGGCTGCCCAACTTAGCTGTCTACGTCTGCCTTGGCAACCTCGGTCGCTTCACGCCAGCCCAGCTCCACACCATCGTGCTGGGCTCGAGGCCGCAGGGCGCTCCTTCGTGTGGGTCATCAAGAAGGAGATTGACGCATCATCTGAGTGCCTGCCCAAGGACCACGAGGGTCGAAATTGGGAACTTTGCAACTACTGATGGTCCATTCTAATATCATGCTACCTATATATTGCTTGCAGAAAGCAGAGTTTTTCTATACAAACTTCACAAAAATATCTATATAGCATATCCTTACAAAATTTGAAATTTACCAAACTTGGGTCCTTAAGGATGTGCCTTTACACTTATAAAAATGCTCATTCTAAACAATATTTTTAATATAAACCAACTTTAAGAATTAATTGGATAATCCTATGTTAAAATAAAGGTATACTTCAATAAAACTACATTTCAAGGGGTATAGATGAGAACTCAATAAACTACAAGGTATATATTTTAATAGATAATTTTGCTATATAATATACATGTAGAAGCTCCAAATTGTTTTGTTTTATCTTGAATATGTTGTAAGTGAACTTCCATATATGTTATTCCTGTGACGCAGTTGAGCAAATTCTTAATCCAAAGATGGTGACTGCTGCAAGTCCTATATATGGGACCAGCTTGCGGTCTTTACCTTGATAGCATCAAGTGTGATTTATCCTAAGTTGTATAAACCTGAAGAATGTGCTGAAAGTTGGGCTGTAAAATTAAGGCATACAGATTTGATAACATGTAGAGCTGCATAAGTAATTTTTTGGACTTCTATTGTTACTTTGATTAGATAAATTCTCAGTTTTATTCTAAGTTTTGTAAGTTCGAGAATTAGCTCATCCAATCAGAGACGGAGCCATGTTAAGACCCAAGGTGGCCACGATCCCTCAACTTTTTAATATTACTTAATAGTTCTTGATAGTAATTTATCTCTTTCTCTCTTTTAGATAGTAATGCCCCTCCCTCAACTTTTTATTATTTGTTTAGTAATTTTTCGTGCATCTCCATCTTTTATTTGTATATATTTTAAATAGGTAAAAATATATTATGAGTCTTATGCTTACAAGTTATTTGAAATACATACCTTAACTCCAAATTTTTTTATTTTATTTCTTTTTTAATTTAAAACTATTTTAGGTGAGCTATTTTATTTAACTAAATAAAATATTATACTAAATTTAATAGCTCTTTTAGCTAATAGTCATTAACTGTTATAATTTTATTTACTGAAAATATAAAAAATTTGATAATTAACTGAGTTACTGTTATATTTAGTAAAATTTTTAATTATTTAAATAAAATAATATAAATAAAATAATTAAAAATTAAACCTATGCAAATTAAAAAAATAAATTTAATATTTTTACATTTATTATTTAATTAATATTTTTTTTAAAAAAATAAATAAAATTATATTTATATGCTAAAATATTTATTTAAATATATTTTATCCTCTCCAGAATTAAATTCAGGCTTCGTCCTGCATCTCGCAGTCCCTTTTTTTTGTGCAGCTGGAATTCGCTTTCCTAAATAGCCAAACTTATTTAAATGTCTTTATTTGTTACAAAATTTGAAGCATTTATTTTTCATTGGGAATTGCTATGTTCTTTTCCTTCACAAATATGGTCTTAAGTAATATATAATATAATTTTTTTTTGTTTTTAAGTTTTTAATATGTTATTTATACATGTGAAATTTTCATGCTAAATCATTTATTTTTACTTTCTTTTTTTCCGTGAATTCACTGGATCAGCTAAAGACAAATAATAAAGATATATATATTCACTAATATATATAATGTAGCGCCGATTCATCACTAGTATTCGATAAATAAGAAATATGATCAATATCTAGAAGGATATACTATATAAATTTATAAAACTAATATTTTAAAATGAAATAAATTATCTTATAAGTGAACTATGCTGTGCTACTAAATCATAAATGCCAAAATTTTCATACCGGATAACTTATTTCAATATCCAAACATATCTTTTGAATTTTTTAATAAAACTTTGTTTAATTACGCGTTTAGCCCTCAAATTATGAGGCATGGGATGCTTCGGTATTCAAACTCTAATTTATTACAATTTCGTACTTGAACTTATTAAATTGTTGTAATTAAGTTATAAAATACACTTTAGCCATTGAATGATGATATGTTACTCATGTGATAGTAATATGGCGGCTAATTACAAGCTCAAAAGTGTACTTTAGTTGGTTAAATGATGGTGCATTGATGATGTGGTAGTACCACGGCATGTTAGATATTCTCATATCATTAATCACAATATTATTACGTTATTACATTAGCAACATATCAACTAAATTATACAGAAAAATTTATTACAATAAATTAATTAAAAAAATCAACTATAAAACTATAATAAATTAATGTTGGAAATAATAATCCAAACATAATCTAAAATTTAATTAGAGATTGAGTTTATCCAAAAATATTTAAAAGTTTATTTGTAATTATTCAAAGTAAAAGTTAGATTTGTGATCAGTTATGATTTGATAGCTATATATATCTAGACGTGGTAATTAGATGATCAAAGAGGGGCTTCAGTAAACATGACCGCATAAGGTGGTGTAATTGAATATTTCTTAATGATAAAATATTAGTTTTTCTCTAATATTTCTTTTTCATATTGTTGTATTTTAGAATTGATGATTCTGAGTTATATAATCGGTATCAGTGTGAATACCGGTTCCAACAATTGAGTTATATAATCGGTATCAGCGTGAATACCGGTTCCAACAATTGGCATCAGAGCTTTTCACGCATCCAACAATTAGTATCAAAGCCAGAAAGTACCGAAAAGTACCGAACGAATTCTAAGCCAGACGACAACAGATTTGGAAATAATACAGAACCAATGTACCAGATAACTACATCAAAGTCAAGCGACTAGTAGCAGATTGAAGAAGTTGGCATCCGCACAACACACGAGAGAAGGTAGTTGTGACGCTTAACGAAAAGAGAGTGGGGAGAGCCCGTGAAAGAGATCAAAAAACTTGTCCAAACAGCCAGTAGGGTTAGGCAAGCAAACCGAAGTACAAAAGACTCGGTGATATTTCGATAAAATAAGAACGTCATCTGAACAATAAGGTACAAGTTTGAAACTTAATTTTTTATCTTTCTAGTTTCGTTATGGATTTAGATTGATTTATTCAATCTAGTTTACCAAAGTTCGATGGAACGAACTTTAAATGATGAAAAATCATCATTCGATATTTTTTAGAATCCCAAGATTTATGGGATGTGGTAGAGAATAGAAATTATGAAAAAAAAATTGATAAAAAAGAATTTAAAAAGAGAGACATAGAAGTTCTATCATATATTTTTTTATCGTTGGTTGAAAAAAAAATTCAACTACAAAAACAGCACGAGAAATATGGAGAATTTTAGCAAAAATTGGAGAAGTTTTGTAGGAAGAAAATAAAATTCAGGAAGAAGAAGAAATTAAACTCAATGGTGAAGATATAGAAGCCACAATTTACAAAGAAATTTGAAAAAAAAAAATTTAATCAAAATCATGAAGAATATCAAATTTGTGAAGAATATGTTGATGATCAAAACGGTGTGAATCAAGCCGGCAAAAATGTTCACAACGAAGATATAAGAAAAGAATTTTCTATAGATAAAGTAATTGTGCATCAAGTCAAAGAAGAAATAGTTTATTCTTTTTCTAATGTTATTAAAGAAAGGAAAATACTACTGTACAGCCCATTTGCGGTGTACATCCCACATCCCACCCATCCAATGGGTGGGGTGTGGTGAGGGGTCACTTCATAATTTATGAAGTGACCCCTCCACCCTTAGATGGGTGAGTGTAGGATGTACACCCCTTTGGGGTGTACATGTAGTATTGCTCAGAAAGAAATATTCATATATCATAATGTGGATGCAGAAATGAAAAAGACAGACAAATATATAGAATTAAAATTAAGGAGTTTTGGCATAGTGCAAGGCGCACGCATTGAAATCAGTAAATTAAAAATATCGAATCCATCTTTTTGGATAAACCCGCAGATCTTTAAGGATGATGAGGATAATCAGGACTACAAGTGGCAAAGATTTCGCGCATGACAGCATCATTGGACATGCATCATACTGCACAACTCGAATACTACAACAACAAGCGACGGATAACTCAAATACTACGACAACAACTGCAGCGACGGATAACTCAAATACTACGACAACAACAGCGACGAATATTGCAAAATCAAAATGCGCGTTTTACGGAATTTGCAGCTGGAAGATGAAGTTTGAATTAAGAGAGGATGTTGGAAATAATAATCCAAACTTAATCTAAAATTTAATTAGATATAGAGTTTATCCAAAAATATTTAAAAATTTATTTGTAATTATTCAAAGTAAAAGTTAGATTTGTGATCTGTTATGATTTGATAGCTATATATATCTAGACGTGGTAATTAGATGATCGAAGAGGGGCTTCAGTAGACATGACCGCATAAGGTGGTGTAATTGAATATTTTTTATTGATAAACTATTAGTTTTTCTCCAATATCTCTTCTTCATATTGTTGTATTTTAGAATTGATAATTCTGAGTTATATAATCGGTATCAACGTTAATACCGGTTCCAATAATTGATATCAGAGCTTTTCACGTTTCCAACAATTAAAATGTGATGATTACATTGTTATACAATCAAAGTGCAATTCTTCATTTTTATTTTTATTTTTATTTTTTAAAACAAATATATTAGTGGGTGTCTGTAACAACCGGACGATCCGCAGCCGATCCGTGATGAGATTGCTCTGAGATCGGCTTGGCGGTGAGGATGATGGCCTCGGTTGATAGATCGGATCTGTGAATTTGGCTAGGGTTCTTGAGGAATAGTAGGGTTTGGGGAGGAAGAGGAAGAAGATTTGGAGGGGAAATAAGGAGCGAGAAGAGAATTGGAGTTTTGATTCAAATCCTTCATACTCGTTCTGTAATACATTTCCCTATTTACACTTCTCCTCTCAATGGACTAAATCGTAATTATTTCCTACTTATGGTATTTAGTAGCATAAGCTGTAATTTGTAAACGGGCCTTGGCTGGGCCTAAACTTGCCGCTCTCTGGGCTTCCGAGCGAGGCTGCTCCTCGCTACAGTATCGCTCCCCTCCCGTTGGCTAAGTGGATCCTTCCTCGCTTCACCGTGCCCGCTCCGCTTGGAACTCTCCAGACTCCCTAACGCCTCGGTCACTTCTCACCTACCCTCGTACGACGCCCTACTCAACCACGGTTCTGCAGCCGCCTCTTCACTCGGGTTCATCTACCAACACCCTAGCTCCTCTCTTCGTCCCCAGAGCTTCTCCTCTCGTCTACTCCTCTACTCTATCCTCTCCTCTACTCCTCTCTACTCCGTGGTTGTTACACCCCACCCCCCATGAAAACATCCTTGTCCTCAAGGATCAAAAGATGGGTACTTCGCCTTCATCTCCCAGTAGTCCTCCCACATTGCTCTTTCCGGACCCAAGTTACTCCATTTCACAAGAACTTGGGTGATGGCCTGATTACCTCGCTTCAACATCCTCCTTTCCAAGACTTGCTCCGGCTGGGTTAGCAGCTGGCCCTCTTCCCTTACTTGAAGCTCTACCCCTAGTTGCTGCTCCGATGATGGCACCCCTTTCTTTAACTGGGAAACATGGAAGACGGGGTGGATCTTGGCGTTCTCTGGTAACTGTAGCCGGTAAGCTACCGGCCCGACCCTCTGTAGTATCTCATATGGCCCAAAGTACTTGGAGGTAAGCTTTAAGCTATGGCGTATGGCTACGCTGCTTTGACGGTAAGGCTGGAGCTTGAGGTAAACCTTCTCCCCTGCTTGATACTCTTTATCCACTCTTTTTCTGTCTGCATTCTGTTTCATACGGTTCTGGGCTTCCAGTAGCCTTTCCCTCAGCACTTATAGCACTTGGTCCCTGTGAGGACCCGAATTCCCACTTAAGGGTTTATTGTTGGTTTAGTGGTTTCTGGGAGTGTTTGTGCGCGTGTCGGGTCCCGAAAATGGATTCCTGGTGTAAATGGGAGCAAGATTGCTTAACAGGAGGCCCGTATTGGGTGATTGAGGTTTTTGCGCGCGTATTGGAACCAAGGAATTGACCCGGCACGAAAAATAAATCAAGTTCACTTTTTCGGGAATTTTCGACAAATTTTAGAAGTGGAATTGGGCCAAACGGACATCGGATTTGGATTCAGCGCGCGAAAACGGTCAAGATGGACTATTTACTTGTATTTTTCGGAGCCCGGATGTCCCGACACGGATTTCGAGTTTTGGCGGTACTGTTTCGGCGGCCGGAGAGGCGCCGACGGCAGCGGTTGGAGGCGGGCGGAGGCGCAGCCACGCGGTCCACCGCGGAAGCGTGCACCGGGCGCGGGACATGTGGCGCCTCTCGATTGGCCGGCGCGGCAGGCGCGGTCCATGGAATGGCGCGGATGCACGGTGGACCGGGGGTGGCCACATGGCGGCTCGTGGTTGGCGGGTCCTTGTGCGCACGGTCCACGCAGCGGCGGGGGCAGGTGTCCGTACGGACAGGGCATCGTGGGGGGCGACGTGGGGGCGCCACGTGGCGCCCCGTGGTTGGCCGGGCGCAGCCGCGCACGCCCGCGTGTCGGGACACGCGGCGTTGCGCGGTTGGCTGGCGCACGTGCGCTGGGCACGGGGGAAGCCTCTGGGACACGTGTCGGCTCCGGAGCAATCCGGGCGCACACAGTGTTGGGCCGGGCCCAACACTGTAGCAGCCCGGAATGCCCGGGCGCCCGAAATTGGCCCAAAAGTCCAAACTTGGATTTTTTCTCGGGCTGGGCCTATAAATAGGCACTTTGCTTGGGCTTTTTGCCCCTTTTCCCGAGCTCCCCTACCCTTGAACCCTTCAGTAAAATTGGAGATATTCGTGTTGCGCATCTTTTGGCAGAGGCCCGAAATTTTTGGAAGCCGCGACGTCGACGATTTCAGCATCGTAGCGCGGAGCAACGATCTTTCATTGGAGGCCCGTTATCGCCGCATTTCGGTCTGAGAGGTCCACAGAGCTATTCCGACAGTATTTTTGGACGATTTTTGCGGCGTTGGATTCAAGAGAGGTACGTCTTCGACTTTTGTGTTGATCACCTTGCTGGATTCTCAGTTTGTGGCACAGTTTTTGAGACATTTCTAAGCCACTGTTTGCTGGTGGAGTTTTTGGATAGCAGCCCCTTGCCGAAATTTTATCTCCGCACTCGAGCGTCGGATTGAGACGAGCCTATGCACTTTTTGCATCTACTCGTCGCGAGGATTATCATCGTATTTTTCCAGGATTTTTCTGAGGCTTGCCCGAAGGTATACTGTTTCCCCTTTTACTGTGCAGAGTTTTATAGTTGTGTGCTTGTGAGTTTTTGCGCGCCGGTACTATGGAATTTGTAACTCAGCCTACGGGGCTCGGAATTGGACGTGCAGGTACCCGTTTCGAAGGTCTTGACGCGAGGATCGCCGTAGTATTTTTATTGGAATTTTTGGAGCATTGTTTGCAGGTGGAAAAGTGACATCTTTGTGGCTGAATTCAGAATGTAACTTATTTGGGTAAATTGTGTAATTAAAGTGTATCTGATAGCTGTGTGTTTGTACCAGGAGGTTTTGTTTAGTGTCTTTGGACTATCGGGGCTGTGGATTAGTAGAGATTGTTGCTCCTGGTGTTTTCAGCTGTGGAACCTTGGAAAGTTAGTGCGATGACCCGGATCTCCGCAGAGTTGCTGCAGTGCGTTGGGGTGGCTATTGGAGGCTTACATGGTGTGTTGGAGGTGTTTGGGGCATAATTCGGCACAAGTGTTGGACTTCGGGCTTAAATGGATCATGTGAGTGATCGGAGGACTCTGTGGAGGGTTTAGAAGTGGTTTCGCGCGAAACGGATATTAAAATTGGGCTCCGCGCGAAATTTGGGCTAAGAACACTTTTCCGGGTGCCTTCGGCAATTTTTAGAGTTGGAATTTGGCGAAACGGACGTCAAATTCCGATTCAGCGCGCGAAAACGGTCAAAATGGACTACCCACTTGGCATTTTTGAGCTCGGGTTACTGTTCACCGCCGGAACAGTGATTTCGGCGATCGCCGGCGGCGGCGGGCAGCGGCGGCGCGGCCTCGGGCAGGCGGAGAGCGGCGGCGGGCAGGGCGCAGGGCGCGCGGGCAGGGCGCGCGGGTGCGCGGTCCACGCGGCCGGCATGCACCGGAGCGGGGTGCCACGTGGCGGCTTCCCATTGGATGGTTCACAGGTCGCGGTCTACGGAGAAGTGTGGTGTATGGTGGATTGGGCGGGAAGACACGTGGTGTCACGCCCCGGGTGTAAACCAGAACCCGGGCCCGTCTACAGATCCGCCGTGCATGCGGTATTTCCCACATACACGAAGCGTCGGTAACCTGCTCAGATATAAGAAGGATAATAAAAGAGCATAATAAACAGAGCTGAAATGAAACTACTGTATCTCAGACAGATGCGGAAGGTAAGTAAAGTACAACTGTAAAAATAAATACAGAAACTCTCCCAGCTCACAACAAATACAACCAGCTGGCAGAAGCCAGACCCAAAAGGAAGTAAAATAAAACTGTCTGAGAAGACCGGGTGACCAAAATATCCAGCTACATCTCTCGGTGGCATCGCTAACTAGTCCGCGATCCTCTTACCTCGCTCAGCTGCCGACGGTCCCGCAGCTCCCACAGAGGACTCTGCAAAACAAAGGGGAAAAGAGACAAGAAAGACAATGGGGGTAAGTACTACTATAAACAGTAGCCTCCCCTAGTGGGTAAAGCCTCAGCTCAGATATGCCCACCAGGTGATCAGAGGCGAAAAAGGAAAGGAGAAGAAGGGGATGCAGATAACCAAAGCAACTGATAAAGTGCTATCCCTAATATGCCTCTATATGACCAACCAATAAGGATGGGAAAAGTGATGCATCAGAATCAAGTAGCCTGTCATAATGACCCAATCTGACGGCCAGTGAACACTGGCACTGCCTGCTCTGCTGCAACGGGTATGCCAGCCTATGCATAACACCGAAGTAAAAGGAGTCCCTAGGACTCAAAGCCTGCCTGCCGCGCACTCCGGAGTGGCACTCGTGGGGAGCGACCCACACGAGGAAAGTAAGTAACCACTGTATCAAGTATCACTGTAACCACTGTCTCATAATAGCAGGACTGGATCGAGACTCAAGGAAGTGGGAAAAACCCTCCACTAAAGAAAGCCCGATCCCCGAAACACCCAATCTGATGCAATAGTAACAATCCGGTCAACCACCCAAGATCCGTGGTCGCCGCAACACCCTGACAAACTCAACCTGTCCCCAAATCCCCAATACCTGCCTACACTGTCCAACATACGCTCGAACCTGAGCGATTAAGCCGCTAGTGCCAACAATGAAAGAAGAAAGAGAAAAGCATGGTTTCTCCTAAGTCAAGTCCCAAAATAGTGTTGCAGTAAAAGATGACAATAATTATGTGACCAATTTAATCATGCATGGTTCCAACACTTTGTCCAATTCCCAAGTATAAACAGTTTAGAATAAATAAGCTAGGGTGACCGTCTCACATGAACAACATCAGTTTTGCAGTCCTCAAATATTAATACTTTGTCTCTAAGCATACAGTCCAGATTAATTAAGCGATTAAAAACAGGTGACCATTCTAACAACAGTTGATCAGGGATCTGATTACTAATAATTAATTCCCTAAAGCATGCAAGTCTACCAATCACATATATGCATCTTCAATTCAAGGGCACTCTAATATTCCTAGTGGGCATACCAAAGAAAGGAGTACAACAACCACCCACCTGAAGCGCAACTGTCCAAACTCGTACAGTCAGAAAATACCAAAATTCCAAATTCTCGCTCCCACAATTTTAGCACACCCGCAATACTCCTGGTACATCAAGGAATCCACTAATTACACTAGAGTCTCAATTATAGCACTAATTACCACATACAAACACAAGTACCAAACTGTCAAATTATCACCTGCAGAAAATGTCCAGAAAATTCCAATAAAAATATCACGGCGATCCTCGCGTCGATAGCTTCGCAACGGTACCTTGCACGCCCAAATCCGAGTTCTGTACACCAAGATAAAAATTCAGCAAGAGGGCACTCTCATACACTAATCAGGATTAAGGGCTGATTACTGTTCACAGAGAAATCCTTAATTATCACCTCGAAAGAAAATTCACAAAAATCCACTAAAAATACGAGCGCGTTCCTTGCGATCCGTAGATGAAAAAGTTGTATAGGCTCGTTTCCGTGCGACGCTCGTGCGCAAAGATATAGCCGAAACACTCCGCTGCTGTCAAGGAATTCCATACAGAAAATGGGGTCACTTGTTGCCTCGAAATCCGTGCCAAAACCTCGAAACGGGAAAGCGCGACCAAAACGAAAGATGAAGTCCTACCTCTTAGGAGTCCACTGGTCCAAGAATCGCAGGAAAATGATGTCGGGGTAGCCCAGGGGAGCAAAAACACGATCGCTGCGCCGAAGAAGAACACTAGGAAGCAACGTCGCGCCGCACCGTAAAATGGGGAACCTCGGGATTCGTGCCTCCTAAAATCTTGAAAGTTGGCAGGGAGATCAAGGACTAAAAGATGAAGATTTTTGCTAGAAATAGGCTTGGGCTGAAGGGGCTCGGTTTGGGAGAAAACAGAGGAAGAAGGAGGCTCGGATTGGCACTATTTATATAGGCTGAAAACAATTCAATTAATTCCCACCATGTCCCTGGTTTCGGGCGCACCCCAGAATTCGGGCGGCTACAGTAACGGGCCGGCCCAGGGTTTCCGGGCGCGCACAGTGCGGCCCGGCCCACGACACAGCCCAGTCCACTAAGCCCCCGAGCCCCGCTGATCCCGGTGCACCTGAGCCAGCCACTGGTGGCGTGCCACGTGTCCCCGACAAGCCGTGCACCGCGCACGGCGGGCCGTGCACCGCGCACGTCGCCGGCTGACCCGGGCGTACGGCACCTGCCCCAGTCAATCAGTCCACTGTTGCGTGGACCGGGTGCACAACACCGGACCAACCAAACCTCGCCACGTGTACCCCCGGTCCACCGTGCACCCGGGCCCAATTTCGGTGGACCGCGCCCGCTGCGCCGGCCAACCAGAAAGCGCCGCGTGGCCCGCCCCCGGTGCACGACCCTCGCGGTGGACCGCGCGCCTGTCCGAGGCCGCGCCGCCGCCCGCCGCCGCCGCCCGCCGCCGCCGCCGGCGCCGGTGATCGCCGGCGACACTGTTCCGGCGTGAACAGTACCCGCGAGCTCAAAATCAACAAGTAAATAGCCTATCTTGACCGTTTTCGCGCGCTGATTCCAAAAACGAGGTCCGTTTTGCCAAATTCCGCCTCCAAAATTTGCCGGAGGCTCCCGCAAGCGCCGAAAACTGCCAAAACTTCCGGGAGTCCGCTTTTGGACATCCGGACTCAGAATTAAGCAAACCAAAAGCCAATCTCAAGCGTTTTTCCGCACTGAATCCAAATCCACCATCTGTTTGGCCAAATTCCTTTTCTAAAATTCGGCAAAAGCAGCCGATGGCCAATACAGTCAATCAAAGCTCACAGGGTCCATCTGTGGCATCCCCTTGATGCACTATGGGCCAGGTACACCATCAACAGGTGTTTAAATAGTGGATTCACGGGAAAAAGCTGCAGAGGGATCAGGGGTCCTACACCCTCCCCCACTAAAAAAAGTTTCGTCCCCGAAACAAAGAAAAGCAGAACTGACGTACCTCAGTCAGAAGTCTCGAATAAGAAGGGGTAGGCATCTCTCATCTCTGTCTCCAGCTCCCATGTAGCCTCTCGCTCCTCATGATTGCTCCACAGGATCTTCACATATGGAATGGCCCGATTGCGCAATTCCCTCACCTCACGAGCAAGAATCCGCAATGGGCGCTCCTCGTAGACCAAGTCCTCGCCGATCTCCAACGGAGTGAAGTCAATCACGTGCGATGGGTCAAAAACATATCTCCTCAGAGCTGAGACGTGGAAGACATCATGAACTCCGGCCAGGCGCGGGGGTAAGGCAACTCTGTATGCCACAGGACCAACTCTGTCAAGTACCTCAAAGGGTCCAATAAAGCGGGGACTGAGCTTTCCCCGTACTCCAAATCTCCGGACCCCTTTCGAGGGCGAGACCTTCAAGAAGACATGATCACCAACCTGAAACTCCAGGTCTCGCCGTCGAGTATCTGCGTAGCTCTTCTGACGACTCTGGGCTGTCTCAAGATGCCGGCGAATAATCCTGACTTTTTCCTCTGCCTCCAACAATAACTCCGGTCCCAAAGTCCTCCTCTCACCCACGTCACTCCAGTATAAGGGAGACCGACACTTGCGTCCATACAACGCTTCAAACGGAGCCATCCGGATGCTCGCCTGATAGCTGTTGTTGTACGCGAACTCAACCAAAGATAAGTGCCGGTACCACCCTCCTCCAAAATCCATAACGCACGCTCTAAGCATATCCTCAAGGGTCTGTATGGTGCGCTCTGACTGCCCATCGGTCTGTGGGTGGAAAGCGGTGCTAAACCTGAGCTGAGTCCCCAAAGCAGAATGCAAACTCCCCCAAAAGCGTGATACGAATCTCGGGTCTCGATCTGACACAATCGAAGCAGGTATGCCGTGAAGCCTCACTATCTCATCCATATATAACTGTGCCAAATACTCCAATGACCAAGTCATCTGAACCGGTAAGAAGTGCGCCGACTTGGTGAGTCTGTCAACAACGACCCAGATCGCATCTGCCCCGCTCTGCGCCCTCGGCAATCCAGTGACGAAATCCATAGTGACGTGGTCCCATTTCCACTCGGGAATTGGAAGACTCTGCAACTTGCCAGCAGGAACGCGATGCTCTGCTTTCACTTGCTGACAAGTTAAACAGTGAGCTACAAATCTCCCAATGTCCCGCTTCATCCCGGGCCACCAAAACTGTGCCTTGAGGTCCTTATACATCTTAGTACCTCCAGGGTGGACGGTATAAGGTGTATAGTGGGCCTCCCTCAAAATCTGATCTCTAATCTCCTGATCCATAGGCACACACACTCGGTCCCTGTACCGCAGTACTCCCGAGTTATCCACCGAAAAATCCCCTGTCTGATCCGCCTGAAGCTGCGTCCTGATCCTCATCAAGTGGGGGTCCTCACTCTGAGTGTCCCTGATCCTCTCCAACAGAGTGGGCTGCAAGACCATAGACATGAGTCTAGCAGAGACCCCAGGGGATACTACCTCCAGCTGTAACCGCCTCATCTGCTCAACCAACGGCGCCTGCTGCGAGATCAATAAGCTCAGACTCGTCCTCCTACTCAAAGCATCTGCTACGACATTGGCCTTGCCGGGGTGATAAAGGATACTCAGATCATAATCCTTTAACAGCTCCAACCACCGGCGTTGCCTCAAATTCAGCTCCTTTTGGGTGAACAGATACTTCAAGCTCTTGTGATCAGTATATATCTCGCAATGCTCACCATACAAGTAATGCCGCCACAGCTTCAGAGCAAACACCACCGCTGCCAACTCCAGATCATGAGTAGGGTAATTTTTCTCATAGTCCTTCAATTGCCGCGAAGCATAAGCAATCACCCTACCCTGCTGCATCAACACACACCCCAGACCACTAAGTGAGGCATCACTATAAATCACAAATCCTTCCCCCATAACTGGGAGGGCAAGGATCGGTGCGGTCATCAATCGCTGCTTCAGCTCCTCAAAACAGCTCTGGCAAGTCTCACTCCAAACAAACTTAACCCCTTTCCTGGTCAGACGAGTGAGGGGAGAGGAAAGCTTCGCAAAGCCTTCCACAAAACGCCGATAGTAGCCCGCCAAACCAAGAAAGCTCCGCACCTCAGTGATAGTCGTCGGCCTCGGCCAATCACGAATAGCATCCACCTTGGCCGGATCCACCGACACTCCAGCAGCTGAAACCACATGACCCAGAAAGGCGACCTCCCGGAGCCAAAACTCGCACTTTTTGAACTTAGCATACAGCTTCTTCTCTCGCAGAAGCTGTAGCACGGTCCTCAAGTGCTCCTCGTGCTCCAAATCACTGCGGGAGTAGATCAAAATATCATCTATGAACACCACCACAAACCGGTCCAAAAACGGCTGAAAAATCCTGTTCATCAAGTCCATGAATGCGGCAGGGGCATTTGTCAACCCAAAAGGCATCACAGTGAACTCATAATGCCCGTACCGCGATCTGAAAGCCGTCTTGGAGATGTCCTCGGCCCTCACCCTCAGCTGGTGGTAACCGGACTGCAGATCAATCTTCGAGAACACCGATGCTCCCTGTAACTGATCAAACAAATCATCAATCCGGGGGAGGGGATACTTGTTCCGGATGGTCACTTTGTTCAACTCCCTATAATCCACACACAACCGCAGTGACCCATCCTTCTTCTTCACAAACAACACAGGCGCTCCCCACGGAGAAACACTGGGTCTGATGAAGCCCCTATCCAAAAGATCCTGAAGCTGGGCTTTCAACTCCCTCAACTCAGCTGGCGCCATCCTATAGGGTGCCTTTGAGATTGGTGCAGTTCCAGGAACTACATCAATCACAAACTCAATCTCCCTCTCCGGCGGCATCGTCGTCAACTCAGGGGGAAATACATCTGGGAACTCGCGGACAATAGGGATATCCTCGAGTCCCAGTGCCGCCGTAGGCACCTCCACCACAGTGGCCAAAAAGGCAGTGCAACCTCTGCTCATCATCCTCCTAGCTCTCGCCGAGGAAATGGTCGCTGCGAACAGCGTGCTCTGGCAGCCTCTGAAGATGAACTCCTCCTGTCCTGGCTCGCGAAGCGTCACCGTCCTCTCTCTGCAGTCGATAGTGGCGGAATACCGTGACAGCCAATCCATCCCCAACACCAAGTCAAAATCATGGAGCTGCTGCAAGACAAGCAAGTCTGCAGGCAAAATCCAAGGCCCCAACTGCACTGGGCAAGCCACACAACGCTCCTCGACATGCAAAGTATGATCAGGAATCCGCACCTCTAATGCACAAGATAAGGACTCTACCTCTAGACCATGCAGGGATGCAAATGCTCGACTAATGAAAGAATGAGATGCTCCAGTGTCGAATAAAGTACGAGCCCGAATACCAAAAAGTAAAGTAATACCTGCCACCACCTGGTCTGCCGCTGAAGGGAATCCGCTAACTGGGCGGCATACACCCGCCCGCTCGATGCTGGAGGTCGAGAGTCTGCAGGATGAGAGGTGGACGGCCTGCTCGCTGGAGCATAAGGCCGTTTGCTGCTGAGGGGAATATGAAGCCGATGCCGAGGAAGGTGCCGAGGAAGTAATAAGGGGGCAGGTAGCTCGCACATGTCCCGGCTGTCCACACCGGTAAGCATCGCCCCCATCTCAAGTCACAAGTATCCGCCGGATGCTGACCCCTGCAAAAATACATCGGTCAGAAGATCGAGGCTGTCTCGGCTGCTGCTGCTGCTGCTGTCTAGAGGACTGCTGCTGAGATCTCTGCTGTCTCGGCTGCGATCTCTGCTGCTGGTGCTGCTGCTGATGCTGCTGCTGATGCTGTCTCTGGGGTCCACCAGGCCCTCTCCTCTCAGATCGCCCACGGCCATAAGACTGGGACTGCGGCGGCCGTGGCGGTCTCCAAGAGCTGGCCTGTCCCCCGTCCTCTGGGGCTGGTCGCTTCCTGTCGGAACTCTGCGCGACCGCGGCCCTCCGTCTGGCCACCTCCTGATCACCTCTCTCCACCCACTGTGCATGCTCTGCGGCTGCCTCCAGGGTCTGAAATCTCTGAGCATGCACAAGTGTGTAAATCTCTGGACGAAGGCCTCCCTCGAACAACTCAACCTGGTGCGGACCGTCACGAGCGACGTAAGGCACACAGTTCAGCAACTCCCTGAAGTCCTGGAAATAGGCTTGGGCCGATCGTTCGCCCTGCTGCAGATTCTTCAAATCGTCCTCCAACTTCTTCTTCACACTGGTAGAAAAATAGGTGTCCAACACCATCCGTCTGAACTCCTCCCAAGGTAACTGCCTGGTGATCCGGAACTCCAGTGGCTCAACTCGCTGCCACCAAAAGTCAGCATCTCCGTCCAAACAGTGCACCGCCATGTGCACTCGATACTTCGGGTCGATGAAGAAGTCCCGAAAAAGCTTCTCCATCGCAGAAAGCCAAATCCCAACCGCCCGGGGCTGAGCATCCCGCCCCGAAAATCTAGGTGGTCCCCGCTTGACAAACACAGCGAGTTTGTCAGCAAAATCCCGCTCCTCCTCCGCAGTCAAAGGCTGAAAAGCTCCAGGAGCCCCGCTACTCGAAGATGGCGCTGACGGCACAAAAGGTGCAACAAGAGGCACAGGGACCTCAGGAACAGCTGGGGGTGGTGCCTCCCTCTGAGCAAGCAGCTGCTCAATCCTCTGCTCCTGGCGGCGCTGACCCTCCGCCAACTGGGCCACCAAGGCCCTCAACTCAGCAAGCTCGGGTGGTGTAGGCTGCTCTGGCTCAACAGGGGGCGAAGGGACACCCCGAGTGGGAATCCGACGTCGTGGAGGCATCCTGCCACAAGAAACCAAACATCAGTAACAAAACTCCACACGACCCAATCTGGCGAAAGTCAAAGACATCCCCCTATTTCTGTAACCTTATGTTGTCTGCAGCCAACATAATGGTTCAACAGAAATAGACTATGTCGATCACTCTTCACTCACAGGAAGAGTTAACAATAAAAATCACCGACTTTCGCAACAAGTCACGCCACTCACGCCCTATAATCCTAGGGTCTGTCCAAAAGCCTAGGGTTTCCTAAGTCCCAACTGACCTATCCCTAAGCTCTGATACCAACTTAATCTGTCACGCCCCGGGTGTAAACCAGAACCCGGGCCCGTCTACAGATCCGCCGTGCATGCGGTATTTCCCACATACACGAAGCGTCGGTAACCTGCTCAGATATAAGAAGAGATAATAAAAGAGCATAATAAACAGAGCTGAAATAAAACTACTGTATCTCAGACAGATGCGGAAGGTAAGTAAAAGTACAACTGTAAAAATAAATACAGATGTCTCTCCCAGCTCACAACAAATACAAACCAGCTGGCAGAAGCCAGACCCAAAAGGAAGTAAAATAAAACTGTCTGAGAAGTCCTGGTGACCAAAATATCCAGCTACATCTCTCGGTGGCTCGCTAACTAGTCCGCGATCCTCTTACCTCGCTCAGCTGCTGACGGTCCCAGCAACTCCCACAGAGGACTCTGCAAAACAAAGGGGAAAAAAGACAAGAAAGACAATGGGGGTAAGTACTACTATAAACAGTAGCCTCCCCTAGTGGGTAAAGCCTCAGCTCAGATATGCCCACCAGGTGATCAGAGGCAAAAAGGGAAAGGAGAAGAAAGGGGATGCAGATAACCAAAGCAACTGATAAAGTGCTATCCCTAATATGCCTCTATATGACCAACCAATAAGGATGGGAAAAGTGATGCATCAGAATCAAGTAGCCTGTCATAATGACCCAATCTGACGGCCAGTGAACACTGGCACTGCCTGCTCTGCTGCAACGGGTATGCCAGCCTATGCATAACACCGAAGTAAAAGGAGTCCCTAGGACTCAAAGCCTGCCTGCCGCGCACTCCGGAGTGGCACTCGTGGGGAGCGACCCACACGAGGAAAGTAAGTAACCACTGTATCAAGTATCACTGTAACCACTGTCTCATAATAGCAGGACTGGATCGAGACTCAAGGAAGTGGGAAAAACCCTCCACTAAAGAAAGCCCGATCCCCGAAACACCCAATCTGATGCAATAGTAACAATCCGGTCAACCACCCAAGATCCGTGGTCGCCGCAACACCCTGACAAACTCAACCTGTCCCCAAATCCCCAATACCTGCCTACACTGTCCAACATACGCTCGAACCTGAGCGATTAAGCCGCTAGTGCCAACAATGAAAGAAGAAAGAGAAAAGCATGGTTTCTCCTAAGTCAAGTCCCAAAATAGTGTTGCAGTAAAAGATGACAATAATTATGTGACCAATTTAATCATGCATGGTTCCAACATTTTGTCCAATTCCCAAGTATAAACAGTTTAGAATAAATAAGCTAGGGTGACCGTCTCACATGAACAACATCAGTTTTGCAGTCCTCAAATATTAATACTTTGTCTCTAAGCATACAGTCCAGATTAATTAAGCGATTAAAAACAGGTGACCATTCTAACAACAGTTGATCAGGGATCTGATTACCAATAATTAATTCCCTAAAGCATGCAAGTCTACCAATCACATATTATGCATCTTCAATTCAAGGGCACTCTAATATTCCTAGTGGGCATACCAAAGAAAGGAGTACAACAACCACCCACCTGAAGCGCAACTGTCCAAACTCGTACAGTCAGAAAATACCAAAATTCCAAATTCTCGCTCCCACAATTTTAGCACACCCGCAATACTCCTGGTACATCAAGGAATCCACTAATTACACTAGAGTCCCAATTATAGCACTAATTACCACATACAAACACAAGTACCAAACTGTCAAATTATCACCTGCAGAAAATGTCCAGAAAATTCCAATAAAAATATCACGGCGATCCTCGCGTCGATAGCTTCGCAACGGTACCTTGCACGCCCAAATCCGAGTTCTGTACACCAAGATAAAAATTCAGCAAGAGGGCACTCTCATACACTAATCTGGATTAAGGGCTGATTACTGTTCACAGAGAAATCCTTAATTATCACCTCGAAAGAAAATTCACAAAAATCCACTAAAAATACGAGCGCGTTCCTTGCGATCCGTAGATGAAAAAGTTGTATAGGCTCGTTTCCGTCGACGCTCGTGCGCAAAGATATAGCCGAAACACTCCGCTGCTGTCAAGGAATTCCATACAGAAAATGGGGTCACTTGTTGCCTCGAAATCCGTGCCAAAACCTCGAAACGGGAAAGCGCGACCAAAACGAAAGATGAAGTCCTACCTCTTAGGAGTCCACTGGTCCAAGAATCGCAGGAAAATGATGTCGGGGTAGCCCAGGGGAGCAAAAACACGATCGCTGCGCCGAAGAAGAACACTAGGAAGCAACGTCGCGCCGCACCGTAAAATGGGGAACCTCGGGATTCGTGCCTCCTAAAATCTTGAAAGTTGGCAGGGAGATCAAGGACTAAAAGATGAAGATTTTTGCTAGAAATAGGCTTGGGCTGAAGGGGCTCGGTTTGGGAGAAAACAGAGGAAGAAGGAGGCTCGGATTGGCACTATTTATATAGGCTGAAAACAATTCAATTAATTCCCACCATGTCCCTGGTTTCGGGCGCACCCCAGAATTCGGGCGGCTACAGTAACGGGCCGGCCCAGGGTTTCCGGGCGCGCACAGTGCGGCCCGGCCCACGACACAGCCCAGTCCACTAAGCCCCCGAGCCCCGCTGATCCCGGTGCACCTGAGCCAGCCACTGGTGGCGTGCCACGTGTCCCCGACAAGCCGTGCACCGCGCACGGCGGGCCGTGCACCGCGCACGTCGCCGGCTGACCCGGGCGTACGGCACCTGCCCCAGTCAATCAGTCCACTGTTGCGTGGACCGGGTGCACAACACCGGACCAACCAAACCTCGCCACGTGTACCCCCGGTCCACCGTGCACCCGGGCCCAATTTCGGTGGACCGCGCCCGCTGCGCCGGCCAACCAGAAAGCGCCGCGTGGCCCGCCCCCGGTGCACGACCCTCGCGGTGGACCGCGCGCCTGTCCGAGGCCGCGCCGCCGCCCGCCGCCGCCGCCGGCGCCGGTGATCGCCGGCGACACTGTTCCGGCGTGAACAGTACCCGCGAGCTCAAAATCAACAAGTAAATAGCCTATCTTGACCGTTTTCGCGCGCTGATTCCAAAAACGAGGTCCGTTTTGCCAAATTCCGCCTCCAAAATTTGCCGGAGGCTCCCGCAAGCGCCGAAAACTGCCAAAACTTCCGGGAGTCCGCTTTTGGACATCCGGACTCCGAATTAAGCAAACCAAAAGCCAATCTCAAGCGTTTTTCCTCACTGAATCCAAATCCACCATCTGTTTGGCCAAATTCCTTTTCTAAAATTCGGCAAAAGCAGCCGATGGCCAATACAGTCAATCAAAGCTCACAGGGTCCATCTGTGGCATCCCCTTGATGCACTATGGGCCAGGTACACCATCAACAGGTGTTTAAATAGTGGATTCACGGGAAAAAGCTGCAGAGGGATCAGGGGTCCTACACGTGGCAGCATAACATTGGTTCGGTGTTTGGGGTGTCGTGCACCGGGTGCAGCGAACGCGTGGCCTGGACACGTGGCGCGCGAGGATTGGGCGAGCTACTGTGCGCGTGCAGGCGGCCGGCGTGCAGGTGGCAGGCGGCGTGGCAGCGGTGGCGGCTGGCGTGGCGGCCACGGCGCCGACGTGGCGCACGCGTGCGCCACGTGGCGGCCAGTCATTGGCTGGCGCCAACGGCTACGTTGACCAGTGGAGCGCCACGCGGCGCGAGAGGAGTGGCCGGATCCGCTGTTCTGTGTTCGGGGACACGTGTCGGTGGGAGGAGCGGGTCGGACGGGTGCGCGGTCCAGCCGGATCGGGTGCGCGGAGTGGGCCGGGCTGGGCCGAGCCACTGTGTGCGCCCGGTTTCGGGGCCCGAAAGATTCGGGCGCCCGAAACCGGGGACACAGAGGGGATTTTTGGAATTCTTTGGTGGGCCTATAAATACCCCCTCCTCTCCCTCTTTTCTTCCTTTTTCCGAGAGTTAGAGAGAGAATGGGAGAGAGTGTCCTCAATGAAAGTTGTTCCACTTGATGTCCTGGATCTCGTGGTGGATTCTCAGAATTTCTGGAAGCTCGGCAACGGCGATATCATTTTTACAGTTCGCCTCAGTTTTCTCCCCATTTCGGCCCATTACCGTCGCAGATCAGTCAAAAATTCACTGTGAGCAAACCAGGAGGAGTTTTTGGATGATTTCTTCGACAGCGTGTTCCTAAGAGGTAAGGCTTCGATTTTCATGTTGATCGCTTCGCTCCGTTTCGCACTTTTGGCACGTTTCCCGAGACATCTTTGACCCCTATTTTTCTGTGTTGGATTCTGGACAGCACCGACTTGTCGATTTTATATCTCAGCCTAGGAACATCGGATCAAGGCGTTTCAGGACTCGATTTTGATCTACTCGTCGCGAGGAACACAGTGGTGATTTTTCTGGGATTTTTGGAAATTGTTTCGAAGGTGATAATTAAGCTTTTCTTGGACAGATTGCTACAGGAATTTTGATTTGGAAGGTTTTGAGTTGCAGCGGTGTTTTATTTTTATCTTGGTCTACAGGTACCAGATCTGTGCGTTTAAACAGTCGTTTTGGGGCTACTTTTCGCGAGGAACGCGACTGTTAATTTTCTGGATTTTCTTGAGGACTGGACAGAGGTGATAATTAGCCATTTTTTGGGCTGATTTTGGACTGTAAGAAATTGTACAGCTTTGGGATTAATTGTGCGCAATGTTTTGTGCAGTGGGGCACAGTTTTCGATGGATCGCTGTGTTAGAGGACAGCGGGCAGCGAGAGGTCTCTTTTGGGTGTTGTGCGTGCTTTTCGAGGTGGGTGGTTGTTGCTTGCCTCTATATCTGACTTACTCACTAAGTTTATTAGAAAACCCCACTATTGAGCATATGGATTGAGTATCATGCATGATTGACTGATATACATGTGAGCCTATCATCTGAGATTAATTTTGTGAATATAGCATGTTGGGGATTATTATTGGGATAATATTTCTGTTGGAACATGATCATCGGAATAATTTATTAGTGATAATTAACATGCTACATTAGCACCTAGATTTTATGAAAGTGGATTAAATGGATTAATTGTTGGGACATAATGACACATCAATGTGCGGGTTTCACTCTGGGGATTTATTATGGATCAGGGATTATTTACATGTGTAGTTGACTGATGATTTTAGCATGATTGTTATATTTATGTGGATATTATTAAATTTACACATGCAGAACTGTTATTTGACATTCTCTCTTTCACATTGCATGAGGACTTTTGCATGCTTATTTGGACATCTAGATAGACCACTATTTTATTGCTACACTATCATATTGGGATTTGACTTAGGAGAAACCATGATTGCTTTCTTTCTCCTTTTTATTTAGACTTTTGAGTCATGTTGCTCGGGTTCGAGCAGAGGTTTGGGATAGTGTAGCCGGGACCTGAGGGTCAGTGACAGGGTGTACTTGATGTTGGATTATGGGTTATTGCGGCAACCGCGGACAGTAGGCGGTTGACCGGATCTTGATTATTTTACCCAATTGTGGGTTGTGGGTTATTGCGGTGACCGCGGACTTTGGGCGGTTGACCGGATGTTTACTATTGCATCAGATTGGGTATCAGATTTCTCTAGTGGATGGTATTTCCCACTTTTGAGTACTATTGCATCAGATCGGGGTTTCATTAGTGGACGGAGTTTCCCACTTTGATCATAGTCATGATCCAGTCCTGCTATTATGAGACAGTGGTTACAGAGATGCTTGATACAGAGATACTTTACTCGTGTGGGTCGCTCCCCTCGAGTGCCACTCCGGAGTAGGCTTTAGACCGTGTTGGGTTCCGGTCATTTGGACAGTGGAGATACTGAGTTCCTGAGTTTATGACAGAGCAGGCAGTACCAGTTTTACTGGTGGCACTAGATTGGGTCTATTTGGTCAGATACTGTTTCCTGATGCATTCATACCGTCATTTCCTTCGGTATTGCATTTAGAGGCATACTTGTTGTGGTTTCCCCTTTTATTCAGTAGTTCTGTTTACAGCTTTACCACTTGCCCTTTTCTTGCCTCTAGTAGACTTAGTGGGTACGCCGGAGCTTGAGGCTTTACCCACAGGGGGAGGCTACTGGTTTACTAGTGGTTCTCACCCCCATTGTTGTTTCCCTTCTTTTCTTCCCCCCTGTTTTGCAGAGTCCTCTTCGGGAGTTGCTGATCTTCGGTCGTTGTTCGAGGCGAGGGAGTCACGAGCTAGATCTTTACCACCCGAGGAGTGTAGCTGTATCCCCTGGTTGGAGATTCCTCGTAGCTGTTGGCTGGTTTTTACTGTTTATTTGGAGAGAGATCTTTTGTATTTGGAGAGACTGATGTTGAGACTGATGTACTATAGTTTTAGTTTATCTCCTTTTATAGTTGAGAGATGCTGTACTGAGGACATTGTATGATGATCATCTGTATTTGAGGAAATGGATATTGTACTTTATTTCATGTTGATTTAGTGATTGGATTTTATTTTACAGCATTTCATTTCAGCTCTGATATTTGTGTAGCTATAGTACTATCTTTTGCAGGTTAGACGCTTCGCCTATGCGGGTTTTAGCATAGGTGGCGGATCTGTTGGCGAGCCCGGATCGCAGTTCCGATCCCGGGGCGTGACAGTTAGCGTTTTCAGGTGGGTGGCCCTGTCTCCAAGATTGATGGAATGTACATTAAATCTGCTATAGTAGGACCATGCATGATAGTGATATTCTTGTGTAGCATGCTAAAATGTGATAGCTGATAATTCTAGAGTTATTTGATGATCATGCGATCTCTTGTTTCCTACTATCTGTAAAATTATTGTTATCTTGGAACTTGACCTAGCACCCCCCGTCATATGCAGCATGTTCAGCCAGACTGTAGAAAACTCCAACTTGGGCTAGGTTTACTCTGCTTTAGATATCCACACTTCTTTTCTTCCTGGACATAGTATTTTACTCGCCCGGGTAGTGGGCCGAGTGGTCGGGTTTCTTTTAGTGTGGGATGCATTTTACACTCGTGCTTGGGAGCAGAGTGGAGTCTGGTAGATGTTGTTGATCGTTCATCTGTGGCGGAAGCCGTTTGGGTAAACGGCGGTCCCGAGATGTTTTATTTGTCTCCACTGTGTTAGTGGCAGTTGTTTACCAGTGTCAGCAGGACCTAGGACCCAAACTGTTTTTAGACACATGATTTCTGTAAACTAATGTTTTCTTCCAAATCTCTAGGGGTCGCCGAAGCCTGTTCTTGTTTGATTTGGGTGATGGCAATAGCCCTTCGGGGTTTGGAAAATAAAACTTATTTAAACTAATTTTCTTAAAAGAACTAAAATATATTAAATTGGGTTTCTCAGATTAAAATAATTTTCAGTAATAACTGTCATCTATTTATTACAACTTCCTCACCCGAGAGAGTTTGGGTGATCTGGGTTCTAGGGGCCGTTCCTTTTTCGGGACGAAAGCCACAGGGGCCGAGCCTAGAACCTGTTCTTGTTTGATAGGGTTGTAGGAGTTGGTCTTCCAGGACTTTCGGGCCCTGGTTGGTGTCTTCCGCTTGTTGTACAGAGGTTGTCGTGTTCCTGAACTGTAAGGGGGTCGGGAACTTCGATAGGCGGAGCCTGGAGTCTGTTCTTGTTTGATAGGGTTCTAGGCACCGACCTATCGGGATTTTCGAACCCTTATGGTGTCGGTCCTTCCCGAGTTTAGTGTTTTGTTGTGGGAGCCGTCGGGTAGACGGTAGTCCCGGCTGTGAGTATTTCTAGCCAGTGAGTTAGAGATGTGATATCAGTTACTGTCGATCTTGTTGATCGTGGTTTTGGACTATAGCCTGCATGAGCCATATTGAGCTCGACAGAGATGCGCGGATACTTTCCTCGGTGGGGTCGCGCCCCTCGAGTGCCACTCCGGAGTTGGGCCTGTTACTTGCTATCGCGACTTGTCGACGCAGTCCCTCTGGCTGGCCCAGTTTTGGCAGTCACGGACACCCTACGGTAGACCCGTCCTGTTGAGGATGTGCGGTAGTAGGTGGGCGCAGGTTTGACTGGACCCTATGTGGCAGTCAGTGTAGATTGGGTGACTATACTTGAGAGTTAGTAGATGCATCATGTTTTCCATCTGTTCCACTTTTTGAGCATCTAGATAGAGGCATAGTAGCTGTAGAGTTTATTTTTCCAACTTTTCCCTTTCAGCACTGCATTTGTTACTTTATGCCTCTAGTAGACTTAGTGGGCAGACCGTCGGGTTTGTTGGCGGCACCCACTGAGAACTACTATGGGATGTAGTTCTCACACCCGTCGTGGTGTCTTTTTCCCCAGGAACTTCTACTTCTGTTCCTGCTGCTCCAGTTGCTATATCTTCAGATCGAGGTAAGGGAGTCGCGAGCTAGATCCCTACCAGTCGTCGTCCAGAGAGTAGAAGTACCCGCTTTTTATATATTTTGAGAGTTATTTGTTGAGAGACCTTGTAGTGAGGTATAGAGTTGTACTTTTCTATTTTTTTTTTCTGAGAGACTTATGTTCTTTTGGTGAGGCTTTTGAGTTGTATATATTTTATTTCTAGCAGTTTACTTCCAGCTCTAATATCTGTTTAGTATAGCATCTTTTTTTTGCAGGTTGGACGCTTCGTCTATACGGGGTTCACCGTATGGGCGGCGGATCTGTTAGCGAGCCCGGGTCGCAGTTTCGACCCCGGGGCGTGACAGTCCCTGTCTCTTTTCCATTCCTTGACAGTGGGGCTAACTTCGGTATCCCAGGTGGCCAGAGAAGGTGTTAGGGGCTTGTAACCATAGAGGGCCTCAAATGGTGTTGTACCTAAGGAGGAGTGGTGGTTGGTGTTATACCACCACTCAGCCAGGGAAAGCCATTTAGACCACCTACTAGGTTGCTGTGAGCACATGCACCTGAGATAGGTCACCAGGCACTGGTTTACCCTCTCGGTTTGGCCGTCGGTTTGTGTCACGCCCCGGGGTCGAAACTGCGACCCGGGCTCGCCAATAGATCCGCCACATATACCAAACTCCGCATAGGCGAAGCGTCCTACCTGCAAGAAAAGTACTACAGCTAACAGATATCAGAGCTATAAACGAAAATCTGCTGTAAAACTAAAATCAACCACTGTACAACTGGAAATAATACAATAATGTCCATCTTCCAAAATGATAATCATACAATATCCTCAGAAACAAAACTCAGAACTCAAATAGGGAGGTAACTCCAATAAATACATCAGTGTAGAGGCTCTCAAAACATATCATATCCTCACTACACCAGTCTCTCAAAAGAGAAAAATAAAATAGCTAATCTACTGAAGATCTCCTCTGAAGGGGTACCGCTACTCTCCAACGACGGGTAGGGATCTAGCTTGCGACTCCCTCGCCTCGATCAACAACTGCAGGACCGGCAACACCCGCAAAGCCACTGCAAAACAAAGGAGAGAAAGGAAAAATGAGGGGGAAAAACCCCCAGCGGGTGTGAGAACTACACCAAAAAGGGAGTTCTCAGTGGGTACCATCGCTAGGCCCGACGATTAGCCCACCAAGATCACTAGAGGCAATAAAATAACCAATGCAGTAAAACTGAACCAGAAGCTGAAAACACTCGACAGCTACCATGCCTCTATCTAAATGCTCAAATGGAAAAACCCTGATAAAGATATGCAACACGCGCACACGAGGTGCTCAATCGTCCCAATCGAACTGACTGCCACATCGGGTCCAGTCAAGCCTGCGCCTCCCCCGTGTAACAACGTAGAGTGTCCAATCGGACTAACACACTATCGAATAGTGGCACCTACAGGCTAAAGACAAATCCACGCTCTCTCCCTCAGAACGAAAGGACTCAAGATCTACAAGTCTCTCACACCACCGTCAATGTACTCACAACGATCCGAGACCACCATCACACCGAACGACTCCCAACAAAACTAGCACCGGTCTAAACACAACTGCCAGCCTCCACTCGGCCCCCAGGCACGAGTGCAAAAGTAAGAGTATCCGCCTGAATAGACCCAATCGATGGACCAGTAAAACTGGCACTGCCTGCTCTGCCTGCCGCATCGGGTATGCCAGCCTACGCATAACACCGATGCAAAAGGAGTCTCTAGGACTCAAAGCCTGTCTGACACACACTTCGGAGTGGCACTCAAGGGGAGCGACCCACACGAGTAAGGTATCTCAGTAACCAGTAACATAAGTATCGTGAAAAATAGCAGGACTGGATCAAGACTCTGATCAAAGTGGAAAAATCCATCCACTAAAGGGAAACCCGATCCCCAAACTGAAACAATAGAAAACGATAAGTGGGAACTCCAACCACTGAAGAAAACCCCAGTCCTCATACAGAGGCTATAGCACTCAAAGTGGGAAACTCCGTCCACTAGAGAAACCTGATACCCAATCTGATGCATAAGTAAATATCCGGTCAACCGCCCAAAATCCCCGGTTGCCGCAATACCCTGCCGTCTATAATCAAGTCCTATAAGCGACCTCCGGTCAACCGCCTAAAGTCCGCGGTCACCGCAAAACCCTGCCAACCGCAATCCAACACTGCCCGTCACTGACACCAATGTCCCAGCTACACTACCCCAGACCCCTGCTCGCACCCGAGCAACACAGACCGCCTGACTAACAAGAAGGAGAAAAGGATAACATGGTTTCTCCTAAGTCATGTTCCAATAAGTAGTGTAGCAGTAAAAGGGTGGCCTAACTATATGTCCAATCAAGCATGCTTTTGTCCTCGGAAATGATAAAAGAGAATGAAGCATAAAATAGCAAGGCATGCTAAAATATTCCTACTATGATACACTAATCTCAAATAAGTAGGCCAATACATGAACATGTATGATCTCTATATCATCTAGTGTGGAATAAATATAACCGTCTATCATATGATAAGACTCTAATTCACCAAATGTGAACAATGATCAGGTAAGCATCAATCCCCAAAATCTAGGTCATTCCCTGCTTACCTCTCATTCATATCAGTTGAACATTAGTTCTGCATGCTATCAGTCATAGGGGGGTGACAGGTGTACTTACATTAACTATAACACAAACATCCATAACAACCCTATCATTTCCTTATACAGTTACCAATATTATGCTTACCCACCTGAAGTGCATAATCCAAGGCAAACCTGAGGTCGGTGAAGAGCGTGGCCACTTGCTAACAATATCTGCTAAACCCGTATCCACGGTACACGTCGCGCAAGCCTCGGCTCCTAACAGCTGAAAATACCCGGAAACCATCATCTCCAGTTCCAACAGGTTCAAAAACACTAGCAAACCTTCCTGGGTACAACAATAAGGTCCAAAGTTACACTTTT
The DNA here is from genome assembly GCA_029168755.2 of Tillandsia fasciculata. Lineage (NCBI taxonomy): Eukaryota > Viridiplantae > Streptophyta > Magnoliopsida > Poales > Bromeliaceae > Tillandsia > Tillandsia fasciculata. The sequence continues at coordinate 5,591,928 of CM054941.1, read as the reverse complement.
ATTCCAAAATATCTAAGTAAATACAAATCTGTTGGAACAGTCCCAAAGATGCGGATTTTTCACCTGCAGCAAGAACTCTGAAAAATTCGACAAAAATACAGTCGCGATCGTCGCGTCGAGCCCTTCGAAACGAGTACCTACACGTCAAAATCCGAGTCCCGTAGGCCGAGTTACAAATTCCACACCGCAGGGAGCGCAAAACCTCACAACACATAAAACTGTATCACATTGCACAGAAGAGAGGGAATAGTATACCTTCGGGCAAGTCTCAGAAAAATCCCAGAAAAATACGACGAGAATCCTCGCGACGCGTAGATGCAAAAAGTGTATAGGCTCGTCTCAATCCGACGCTCGAGCTCGGAGATAAAATTCCGGCAAGGGCTGCTGTCCAAAAACTCCACCAGCAAATAGTGGCTTAGAAATGTCTCGAAAACCGTGCCACAAACTCAGAATCCAGCAAGGTGATCAACACAAAAGTCGAAGACGTACCTCTCGTGAATCCAACGCCGCAAAAATCGTCCAAAAATACTATCGGAGTAGCTCTGTGGACCTCTCAGACCGAAATGCGGCGATAACGGGCCTCCGATGAAAGATCATCGCTCCGCGTTACGATGCCGAAATCGTCGACGCCGCGGCTTCCAAAAATTCCGGGCCTCTGCCAAAAGATGCGCAACACGAAGATCTCCAACTTTGCTGAAGGGTCCAAGGGCAGGGGAGCTCGGGAAAAGCCTCACACAAGAGGTGAAAGAGGGAATAAATAGGCCCAACCCGAGAAAAATCTGAAATTGGACTTTTGGGCCCAAAATTCGGGCGCCCGGAACATTCGGGCCGCTACAGTGTTGGGCCCGGCCCAACACTGTGCGCGCCCGAAATCCCGAGAGCCCGCCACGTGGCCCGCCGACACAGCCCGCGCCCGGCGCACGCGCGCCCACCAACCGCGCAGCGCCGCGTGACCCGACACGCGGGCGTGCGCGGCTGCACCCGGCCAACCGCGGGGCACCACGTGGCGCCCCCACGTCGCTCCCCAACCGCCGCCGTACGGCCACCTACTCCTACCGCTGCGTGGACCGCGCGTACCAGGACCCGCCAACCAAGAGCCGCCACGTGTCCACCGCTGGTCCACCGTACACTCGCGCCAAATCCGTGGACCGCGCCTGCTGCGCCGGCCAACAGAAAGCCGCCACGTGGCCAGCGCCCGGGTGCACGCATCCGCGGTGGACCGAGCGGCTGCGCCTCCGCCCGCCGCCGCGCTCCGACGTCAGCTGCCGCCGCCGCCGCCTCTCCGGCCGCCGGACAGTACCCAAACACCTCGAAATCCGTATTTTCGCATCCGGGCTCCGAAAAATACAAGTAAATAGTCCATCTTCATCGTTTTCGCGCGCTGAATCCAAGTCCGATGTCCATTTTGCCAAATTCAAACTCTAAAAATTACCGAAGGCATTCGGAAAGGTGTTCTTTGATCCAAACTTCGCGCTGAGTCCAATTTTGATATTCGCATCGCGCGAAACCACTTCTAAACCTCCGACGGGGTTCTCCGATCATCCACGTGATCCATTTTAAGCCTGAAGTCCATCACTTGTGTCCAATTGATGCACAAACACCGCCAACATGCCACAAAGGCTTCCAGAAGCTGCTGGTCACACTGTAGAAGCCCTGCAGAGATCTGGGTCACCACAGTTTGGGGGTGATAGGCTATGCTCATGTGTAGCTTTACCCCCGAGAGTTTGAACAACTCTTGCCATACCCGACTTGTGAACACCTTGTCCCGATCAGATTTGATCCCTCTCGGCATCCCATGTAATTTATAAACTGTGTTAAGGAAAGCTTTTGCAACCTCCATAGCTGTATAGGGATGGGTTAGAGGAATGAAGTGTGCGTACTTTGTGAGCTTATCCACCACCACTAGAATGGTATCTCTATTTTCTGACTTGGGTAGGGCTTCGATGAAGTCCATGCTCACCATTTGCCATGCCTGAGTGGGTATTGGCAGAGGCTGTAGCAAACTTGCATAAGGGGTTCCATCCACCTTATTTTTAATACACACTTCACAAGCCTTAACCTTCTTCTCTACTTTCCTCTTTAATCCGGGTCAATAGAAATGTTGCTTGACCCTGCGGTAGGTATTGTCGATTCCAGAATGCCCTCCCACAGCAGTTGAGTGTAGTTGATCCAACAGGGTCTTCCTTAATTGCCCATTGCACCCCACATATAATCTACCTTTACACCTCAGTAACCCCTGTTGTTGTGTGTAACCATCCTGAGGGCCTTGTTGTAGCAATGTTTCCAAAAGAAACTGTTGTGTTTTTGAGTCACCCTTGTAGCTTTCTTTAACCTCCTCTATCCTAGCAAGAATGGATGCTAATATGGCTTGGTTGTTGCCCCTTTCTGATATTATCCTGGATAGGGCATCAGCAGCCACATTCTCCTTTCCTTTTCTGTATTTGATGCTATATTCAAGACCCATCAGCTTGAGCATTCCCCTCTGCTGAACAGCTGTAGTAATTCTTTGCTCTAAAAAGTACTTCAAGCTTTCATGATCAGTTTTGATTATGAAAGGTTGAGGACTAAGGTAGTGTTTCCACTTGCTAATAGCTCACAGTATGGTCAGGAACTCTTTTTCATATGTTGAGAGTCCCATGTTTCTGGGGCTGATTGCTTTACTGATGAAAGCCAGTGGTTTCCCCTCTTGTGAAAGCACTGCTCCCAACCCAACATCACATGCATCTACTTCAACAGTAATGTTTTGTTGGGGTCAGTAGCTACTCCTCTAGATGATATTATGTGGCCCATGTACTCCACATGATCCTGCCCAAAGGAACATTTGCTTCTCTTTGCTAGAAGTTGGTTCTCACCCAACAGCTTAAGCACTGTTCCTAGATGGCAGACATGATCTTCTAAACTCTTGCTGTAGATTAAGATGTCATCGAAGAATACAAGCACAAATTTCCTTAAATGCGGTTGAAAGATTTCGTTCATCAATGATTGGAAGGTAGTCGGAGCATTAGCTAATCCAAAGGGCATAACCAAAAACTCGTAATGCCCGGCATGGGTTCTAAAGGCAGTCTTTTCCATATCATTATCATGCATTCTGATTTGGTGGTACCCCGACCTCAAATCAATCTTAGAAAATCATTTAGAACCTTCTAATTCATCCAATAGATCATCTATGATAGGTATAGGATACTTATCTTTAATTGTAGCTTTGTTCAACTGCCTATAGTCCATGCACATCCTCCAGCTTTGATCTTTCTTCTTCACTAGTAGCACATGAGATGCATAGGGGCTTGTACTCCTTCGAATAAAATTGGATTTAAGCAGTTCAGCTACCTGCTTCTCCACCTCACCCTTCTGTTCATAGCTATGCCTGTAAGGCCTGACATTGATTGGCTGTGTCCTTGGCTGTAGAGGTATCTTATGATCTTGCTCTCTCTTAGGGGGAAGGCCTTTAGGATCTTGGAAGATGTAGGAATGCTGATTCAACACCTGTTGAATTTCTTCTGGGATGTGCTCCTCTCCATTCTTGGTATCCTCTTTTAATTGAGCTATAGTACAACATTAGCCTTGAATGTGATGATCCGGACTCCCGCAGGAACTGTGCAACATTAAACAGTGACTGCGGGGAGCTTGTACAGTGCATCAGAGCTTGTAGAAGCGAAATTGGATATTTAAAATTGACTCGGCACGAAAATCGGAGCAAATAGGATTTTCCGGAAGCTTTTTACAAAATTTCGGATGAGAATTTGGCGAAACGGACGTCGAAATCGGACTCAGCGCGCGAAAACGATCGAAATGGTGTATTTACATTAATTTTTGGCACCTGGTTACTGTTCACGCCGGAACAGTAACTCCGGCCGCCGAAATTACTGTTCCGGCGACCGGCAACGGCGGCGGGCGGCGGCGCACGGCGGCGGGCAGCGGCGCAGCGGCGGGGCAGCGGCGGAGCGCGGAGGCGCGCGGCGCGGGCAGCGCGGGCAGGCTCGGGCAGGGGGCGCTGGTGCGCGGTCCACGGCTGGTCGAGCACCGGGTGCACCGACAGTTCCAGTTGCCACGTGGCAGCTTCTCATTGGTGGGCCGGCTTCTAGAAGCCCGTGGGGCGGTGACACGTGGCGTGCTCCTATAGGCCGACAAACTTCCGGAAGACCCGGAGCACGGGGCAAACACACGCCCCACGTGGACACGTGGCGCTTTGTCATTGGCCCTGCACAGGCTGTTTCCTGTTTGGGCGACACGTGGCGCTTCCTGGATGGCCAGTTTCCGTGTTTCGTGTTTGGATCAGGATCCCGTGTGGGAATATTCCCTTTTGGCCCACTATATAAGAGCCCTCACACCCCCTCTCTTTGCACCTCGATTTCCGAGCCTTTAGAGAGAGAAACTGAGAAAATGCTCTATACAAAAGTTGTTCCTCTCTCTCTCTTCTTTCTCTCTCTACAATCTCAGGAATTTAGGAGTTACAGATAGTGAGATATCTGCGACGCGGCGCACTGCGACGATTTTCTTTTTAGGCCCATTTCCCGTCGCAGTTCCGTCGAAAATTCACTGCGGGCTAACCAGGTGGAATTTTTGGACGATTTTTGTGACAGCGCGACCGTAAGAGGTAGGGCTTCGATTTCCGTATTGATCATTTTGCTCCGTTTCGTACTTTTGGCATAGTTTTTAGGTCCTCTTTGACCCCCCTTTTTACTGTGATGGTTTTTGGACAGCACCGACTTCTCCGATTTTTATCTTGGCATAGGAGTGTCAGATCGAGGCATTTAAGGAGTCGATTTTGATCTACTCTTCGCGAGGAACGCAACCGTGATTTTTCTGGGATTTTAGGAGCTCATTTTAGAGGTGAAAAATTCCTCTTTTTCCGTGCTGTCTGAAAAACAGCAAATATTGTACTTTTTGGGATTTGTATTTATACCGGGAGCATTGATTTGCAGGATTCGAGGACTGTGGACAACCAGGAGACTACCTGGGGTGTTGTTTGAGCTTTTCGAGGTGGGCGGTTGTTGCTTACCTCATTTTTGACAAGCTCACTGGGATTACTAGAAATCCCCTAAAATAATGTGACAATTGATGAGAACCATTGGGACAAACTAACAGGACAAACTAACAGGACAACTAACAGGACAATTGATGAGAACTATTGGAACATACTAATATGACAATTGATGAGAACTATTGGGACGAACTAATATGACAATTGATGAGAACTATTGGGACAAACTAATATGACAATTGATGAGAAACATTGGGACAAATTAATATGACAATTGGGACGAACTAACGTGACAATTAATGGGACGAACTCTCCTAAAATTTAATATAACCCCACTGATGATATGATGACTTATATTGGGACACTGTGATTGAGACAAAGGCTATAATCTCGCATGCAAATGACTTTTATTCAGTAAATCAATCTTTTTAAATCTTTGACATTATTTTACAGCTTGCATGCATGACTGAACATCTAGTGAGGCCACTATTTATTGCTACACTATCATATTGGGATTTGAACATGTTTCATTATTGTCCTTTGCATCCAGATGCTTGTTGCTCAGGTATGAGCAGGGGTTTGGGATAGTGTAGTCGAGATTGCATTAGATTGTGGATTTGTGGGGTATTGCGGTGACCGCGGACAGTAGGCGGTCGACCAGATGTTTATCCTTGCATCAGATTGGGGTTGAGTCTGGTTTATTTTGCATCAGCTGGGGATTGGGTTTCTCTAGGGATGAGTTTCCCACTTATTGAATACTATTGCATCTGATTAGGTATCAGCTTCTTTAGTGGATGGTTTTCCACTTTGATCATAGTCATGATCCAGTCCTGCTATATTGTGATACTTGTGAGACATGTGCTACAGAGATACTTGTGATACTGATGACAGAGATATTTTACTCGTGTGGGTCGCTCCCATCGAATTCCCCTCTAGAGGCAGGTGCCAGACAGTTATTGACAGTTTTGCTATCACATCGGCGCGGATTTTTGCCGATGATGAGAGCGGAGCAGGCAATACCAGTTTTACTGGTAGCACAGATTGGGTTATTTGACAGATACTGTTTCCTGATGCATTTATACAGTCATTTCTGTTAATATTGCATTTAGAGGCATAGTAGTGGTAGTTTCCCTTATTCAGCACCTTATTTACCTTACCACTTCATCTTTTCCCTTTGCCTCTAGTAGTCCTAGTGGGTGCGTCAGAGTTGAGGTTTTACCCACTAGGGGAGGCTACTGGTTTATCTGGTAGTTCTCACCCCCATTGTTATTTTCTGTCTCTTTCTTCTCCTTTGTTTTGCAGAGTCATCTGTGGGAGCTGCGGGCCATCAGCGGCAGATCGAGGTAAGAAGATCGCGGACTAGCTAGATCGTATGCCCCGACCATGAGAGTAGCTGGACTTATATTGTACCCCTTTTTATCTCAGACTGTAGCACTTTTATTTTGGATCTGGCTCTGGCCAGCTGGGTGTACTATTTTGGTGAGCTGGGAGATTATTGTACTATTACAGCTTGTACTTATCAGTCTGGGATTATCATGTTTAGTTCAGCTCTGCTTTATGCTCTGTTATGGTATATTATATCTGAGCAGGTTACCAGCGCTTCGTGTACGCGGAAAATTCCGTGTGCACGGCGGATCTGTAGACGAGCCCGGGTTCCGGGGCGTGACAGATTAAGTTGGTATCGGAGCTTAGGGACAGGTCAGTTGGGACTTAGGAAACCCTAGGCTTTTGACAGACTCTAGGATGATAGGGCGTGAGAGACGTGACATTTTGCGAAAGTCGTTGATTTATTTTGTTTGACTCTTCCAGTGGGAGAAGAGAGACCGACATACCCAAATTTCTGGTGTACAGTTATGTTGGCTGCAGACAACATAAAGTCACAGAAATAGGGGAATGTCTTTGACTTTCGCTAGATTGGGTCGTGTGGGGTTTTGTTTTGCTAATTTGTGGCTTTTGGTGACAGTATGTCGCCCCGTCATCGTTCTTTCGCCGGGGGTATTCCCACCCCTTCTGAGGAGCCCGAGCAGGCAGTATCTGCCGAGCTGGGGGAATTGCGGGCCTTGGTGACCCAGTTGATGGCGAGGAGCTTTCAACAGGACCAGCGTTTGGAGCAGCTGTTGGCACAGAGGAGTGATCTGGCAGTCGGGGAGAGGACCAGGGCTTCTAAGCAGCATTTAGAGAGAAAACGCCCAGCACCGGATATTAATGGACAGACCAGTTCTCGGAGGCGGAGGCAGCAGGCGAGACAGCTCCAGGCTACGGTCAGGTGCATTTTCTGCCAAGGGCAGCATAATTCTGATACTTGTAATCTGAGGTTCGGCCGTTGTTATCGGTGTGGACAGTCTGGCCACATCCGAGCTACTTGCCCTTATGCGCCATCGACGGCTCCTTCTTCAGCATCTGCTCCTTCTTCATCTCAGCAGCAGTCACGGCAGCAGCGAGCTCCTGGTAGATGTATCTTTTGTGGAGATCATCATTTTCCTAGTACTTGTAATCAACGGTGGGGACGTTGCTACCTGTGTGGACAGCCTGGGCACCTACGAGTTACGTGCCCTTCGGAGATAACTGGGGCACCTACTTCGGCGTTTGTCCCTACCACTTCCCAGCTACGACCGGGAGCTTCACCGACAGACCTCCAAGGAGATCAAGTTTCAATCCCCCGCCCTTCTGGAGAGAGACAACCGTTGTCGAGCAGTCTGGATGACTTAGCACTGGCGGAGGATTCTATTGTAGCTGACCGAGAGGAAGCAGGTATGATTTACTTTCCGGCATAAGGACTCGTACCTCGTTTATATAGGGGCATCTCTTTTATTTGTAGAAAACGTACATCATTGCATAGGGTTAGGAATAGGACTCTTACCTTGTGCATGAAAGGTGTAGAATCCCGATTGCACTCTGCGTATGGAGAAGTGCTGTTAGTCCCGCACGATCTAGATCGAGTCCTGGATTATGCCAGCAGACCTGTTGGTCTTGAGACAGTTAAGGGACTTTGATGTGGTTCTAGGGATGGACTGGCTGGCTCGGTATTTTGCGACTATTGATTGTGCCGCAAGAACCGTTACTTTTTGAGAGCCAGACCAGAAAATATTAGTATTCCGGGAATGTCAGAGTGCTTTCTTTGCCTCTATGATTTCGACTTCCCGAGCGAGGCAGATGATCCATCGTGGGTGTGTAGCCTTTTTGGCTAGTGTTGTTGAGGGGCCTACGGCGGCGCCGGGACTCGGGAATATCCCTATTGTCCGCGAGTTTCCGGATGTTTTTCCACCTAAGCTGACTAGTATGCCGCCCGATAGGGAGATTGAATTCAGGATTGACGTAGTTTCAGGAACTGCGCCAATCTCAAAGGCTCCTTACCGGATGGCACCGGCTGAGTTGCGATAGCTTAAGGCGCAACTTCAGGATTTGATGGACAAGGGCTTTATTAGGCCGAGTGTGTCGCCTTGAGGAGCGCCGGTGCTATTCGTGAAGAAGAAAGATGGGTCACTTCGACTATGTGTGGGCTATAGAGAATTAAATAAAGTGACCATCAAGAACAAGTACCCTTTGCCGCGCATTGACGATCTTTTCGATCAGCTGCAAGGGTCTTGTGTCTTCTCTAAAATAGATCTACAGTCCGATTACCACCAGTTGAAGGTGAAGGCCGAGGATATTCCGAAAACGGCATTTAGATCACGGTATGGGCATTATGAATTTACAGTTATGCCTTTTGGGCTAACTAATGCCCCTGCCGCGTTCATGGATTTGATGAACCGGATCTTCCGACCTTACTTAGATCGGTTCGTAGTGGTGTTCATTAATGATATCTTGGTCTACTCCCGAAGTGATGCTTAGCACGAGGAGCACTTAAGGATTGTGCTGCAACTTCTGCGAGAGAAGAAATTGTTTGCCAAGCTAGCAAAGTGCGAGTTTTGGCTTCGGGAGGTAGTCTTTTTGGAGCATGTGATTTCCGCCGCAGGTGTGGCGGTGGACCCAGCGAAGATTGAGGCAGTCCGAGATTGGCCCCGACCAACGACCGTTTCGGAGGTGCGTAGTTTTATGGGTTTAGCTGGGTATTATCGTCAGTTTGTGGAAGGCTTTGCGAAGCTTTTCACACCCCTCACTCGCTTGACGCGTAAAGGAGTAAAGTTTACCTGGGGTGAGGATTGTCAGAGGAGTTTTGAGGAGCTAAAGAGTAGATTGATGACCGCTCCTATCCTTTCCCTCTCTATTATAGGAAAGGATATGTGACCTACAGCGATGCATCACACAGCAGACTTGGTTGTGTGTTGATGAAGGAAGGGAGGGTAATTGCTTATGCAAAGATTACGAGAAGAATTACCCTACCCATGACTTGGAGTTTGCTGCTGTAGTGTTTATACCGAAGCTTTGGCGTCATAAACCACAAGAGCCTAAAGTACCTATTCACGCCAAAGGAGCTGAATTTGAGACAACGCAGATGGTTGGAATTACTAAGAGATTGTGATGTAAACATCCTGTACCATCTGGGCAGGGCAAATGTGGTTGCTTATGCCTTGAGTAGGAGGGCGGTGCAAAGTTTGTCTATGTTGATCACAGACTAGGCACCGCTATTAGAGAAGATGAGACGACTCGAGATAGAGATTGTGTCCCCTGGGATCACTGCTAGACTGACATCCTTAGTCTTGCAGCCCACTCTGCTAGACAGGATCAGGGAGAAACAGAGTGAGGACCCCCACTTGACCAAGAATTGAGATCAAATTCCGAATGATCAGTCAGGGGACTTTACGGTAGATGCCTTAGGAGTACTAAGGTACAGGAACCGAGCATGTGTGCCAGTAGATGCGGAGATTAGAGAGCATATTCTGCGAGAGGCCCATTATACACCTTACATCCCGGTGGGACTAAGATGTATAAGGACCTCAAGGCACACTTCTGGTGGAATGGCATGAAAAGGGATGTCGGGAGATTTGTGGCTCAGTGTTTAACTTGTCAGCAGGTGAAAGCTGAGCATCGAGTGCCAGCTGGCAAGTTACAGAGTCTCCCAATTCCCCAGTGGAAATGGGACCACATTACGATGGATTTCGTGGTCGGACTTCCTAGGGCACAGGGAGGAGCAGATGCTATCTGGGTAGTTGTAAATCGACTTACCAAGTCGGCGCACTTTCTGCCCATGCAGACTACGTGGCCACTTGAGTAACTAGCCCAGCTATCTAGATGAGATAGTGAGATTGCATGGAGTACCCGCCTCCATTGTTTCTGTTAAAGACCCAAGGTTTGCTTTGCGATTCTGGAGGAATTTGCAGACAACCTTGGGGGACTCAGCTAAGAGTCAGTACAGCTTTTATCCGCAGACTGATGGGCAGTCAGAGCGGACTGTACAGATCTTAGAGGACATGCTTAGGGCTTGCACTTATCTTTGGCTGAGTTCGCGCACAACAATAGCTTTCAAGCGAGCGTTCAGATGGCTCCGTTTGAAGCATTGTATGGACGCAAGTGTCAATCACCGCTTTATTGGAGTAACATGGGCGAAAGGCGGACCTTGGGACCAGAGGTATTGTCTGAGGCAGAAGAGAAGGTCCGGGTGATTCGACGGCATCTGCAGACCGCCCAAAGCCGACAGAGGAGTTATGCCGATGTTCGGCGAAGAGACTTAGAGTTTCAAGTTGGTGATCATGTATTCCTGAAAGTCTACCGACTTGCACTTGCTGGTGTATTTCACATTTCTACTCTGAGGAAGTGTGTCTTCGATCCGTCGCACTTCATCAACTTCACACCGCTTGAGATCAGCAGCGCACACTGCGAATCCTGGATCGAGAGAAATGCGCAGTCGGGCCATTCCTTATGTGAAAATCCAATAATCCTGACGAGCGCGAGGCTACATGGGAGCTCGAGCCGGAGATGAGGAATGCTCACCCCTACTTATTCGAGACCTCGGACTGAGGATTATTGTTTAGTCTCGTTTCGAGGACGAAACTCTTTTTAGTGGGGGAGGATGTGATGATCCGGACTCCCGCAGGAACTGTGCAACATTAAACAGTGACTGCGGGGAGCTTGTACAGTGCATCAGAGCTTGTAGAAGCGAAATTGGATATTTAAAATTGACTCGGCACGAAAATCGGAGCAAATAGGATTTTTCGGGAGCTTTTTACAAAATTTCGGATGAGAATTTGGCGAAACGGACGTCGAAATCGGACTCAGCGCGCGAAAACGATCGAAATGGTGTATTTACATTAATTTTTGGCACCTGGTTACTGTTCACGCCGGAACAGTAACTCCGGCCGCCGGAATTACTGTTCCGGCGACCGGCAACGGCGGCGGGCGGCGGCGCACGGCGGCGGGCAGCGGCGCAGCGGCGGGGCAGCGGCGGAGCGCGGAGGCGCGCGGCGCGGGCAGCGCGGGCAGGCGCGGGCAGGCTCGGGCAGGGGGCGCTGGTGCGCGGTCCACGGCTGGTCGTGCACCGGGTGCACCGACAGTTCCAGTTGCCACGTGGCAGCTTCTGATTGGTGGGCCGGCTTCTAGAAGCCCGTGGGGCGGTGACACGTGGCGTGCTCCTATAGGCCGACAAACTTCCGGAAGACCCGGAGCACGGGGCAAACACACGCCCCACGTGGACACGTGGCGCTTTGTCATTGGCCCTGCACAGGCTGTTTCCTGTTTGGGCGACACGTGGCGCTTCCTGGATGGCCAGTTTCCGTGTTTCGTGTTTGGATCAGGATCCCGTGTGGGAATATTCCTTTTGGCCCACTATATAAGAGCCCTCACACCCCCTCTCTTTGCACCTCGATTTCCGAGCCTTTAGAGAGAGAAACTGAGAAAATGCTCTATACAAAAGTTGTTCCTCTCTCTCTCTTCTTTCTCTCTCTACAATCTCAGGAATTTAGGAGTTACAGATAGTGAGATATCTGCGACGCGGCGCACTGCGACGATTTTCTTTTTAGGCCCATTTCCCGTCGCAGTTCCGTCGAAAATTCACTGCGGGCTAACCAGGTGGAATTTTTGGACGATTTTTGCGACAGCGCGACCGTAAGAGGTAGGGCTTCGATTTCCGTATTGATCATTTTGCTCCGTTTCGTACTTTTGGCACAGTTTTTAGGTCCTCTTTGACCCCCCTTTTTACTGTGATGGTTTTTGGACAGCACCGACTTCTCCGATTTTTATCTTGGCATAGGAGCGTCAGATCGAGGCGTTTAAAGAGTCGATTTTGATCTACTCTTCGCGAGGAACGCAACCGTGATTTTTCTGGGATTTTAGGAGCTCATTTTAGAGGTGAAAAATTCCTCTTTTTCCGTGCTGTCTGAAAAACAGCAAATATTGTACTTTTTGGGATTTGTATTTATACCGGGAGCATTGATTTGCAGGATTCGAGGACTGTGGACAACCAGGAGACTACCTGGGGTGTTGTTTGAGCTTTTCGAGGTGGGCGGTTGTTGCTTACCTCATTTTTGACAAGCTCACTGGGATTACTAGAAATCCCCTAAAATAATGACAATTGATGAGAACCATTGGGACAAACTAACAGGACAAACTAACAGGACAACTAACAGGACAATTGATGAGAACTATTGGAACATACTAATATGACAATTGATGAGAACTATTGGGACGAACTAATATGACAATTGATGAGAACTATTGGGACAAACTAATATGACAATTGATGAGAAACATTGGGATAAATTAATATGACAATTGGGACAAACTAACGTGACAATTAATGGGACGAACTCTCCTAAAATTTAATATAACCCCACAGATGATATGATGACTTATATTGGGACACTGTGATTGAGACAAAGGCTATAATCTCGCATGCAAATGACTTTTATTCAGTAAATCAATCTTTTTAAATCTTTGACATTATTTTACAGCTTGCATGCATGACTGAACATCTAGTGAGGCCACTATTTATTGCTACACTATCATATTGGGATTTGAACATGTTTCATTATTGTCCTTTGCATCCAGATGCTTGTTGCTCAGGTATGAGCAGGGGTTTGGGATAGTGTAGTCGAGATTGCATTAGATTGTGGATTTGTGGGGTATTGCGGTGACCGCGGACAGTAGGCGGTCGACCAGATGTTTATCCTTGCATCAGATTGGGGTTGAGTCTGGTTTATTTTGCATCAGCTGGGGATTGGGTTTCCTCTAGTGGATGATGTTTCCCACTTATTGAATACTATTGCATCTGATTAGGTATCAGGCTTCTTTAGTGGATGGGTTTTCCCACTTTGATCATAGTCATGATCCAGTCCTGCTATATTGTGATACTTGTGAGACATATGCTACAGAGATACTTGTGATACTGATGACAGAGATATTTTACTCGTGTGGGTCGCTCCCATCGAATTCCCCTCTAGAGGCAGGTGCCAGACAGTTATTGACAGTTTTGCTATCACATCGGCGCGGATTTTTGCCGATGATGAGAGCGGAGCAGGCAATACCAGTTTTACTGGTAGCACAAGATTGGGTTATTTGATCAGATACTGTTTCTGATGCATTTATACAGTCATTTCTGTTAATATTGCATTTAGAGGCATAGTAGTGGTAGTTTCCCTTATTCAGTACCTTATTTACCTTACCACTTCATCTTTTCCCATTGCCTCTAGTAGTCCTAGTGGGTGCGTCAGAGTTGAGGTTTTACCCACTAGGGGAGGCTACTGGTTTATCTGGTAGTTCTCACCCCCATTGTTATTTTCTGTCTCTTTCTTCTCCTTTGTTTTGCAGAGTCATCTGTGGGAGCTGCTAGGCCATCAGCGGCAGATCGAGGTAAGGGGATCGCGGACTAGCTAGATCGTATGCCCCGACCATGAGAGTAGCTGGACTTATATTGTACCCCTTTTTACTCAGACTGTAGCACTTTTATTTTGGATCTGGCTCTGGCCAGCTGGGTGTATTATTTTGGTGAGCTGGGAGACTATTGTACTATTACAGCTTGTACCTTATCAGTCTGGGATTATCATGTTTAGTTCAGCTCTGCTTTATGCTCTGTTATGGTATATTATATCTGAGCAGGTTACCAGCGCTTCGTGTACGCGGAAAATTCCGTGTGCACGGCGGATCTGTAGACGAGCCCGGGTTCCGGGGCGTGACATTGAATGCCTGCTTTCACCCACTGCTTGGCTCCAATTGCCTTAAGCTTGGCCCCCTCAGTGATGCCTTCCACAGTGACTGGTTTTCCTTCTTTGTTAAAAGTGACAGTATTATTGGAGTAGTCAAAGGTGGCTCTTCCATATTTCTTGAGCCAGTCTATGCCTAGGATTATACTAGAGCCATCCAACCTGATGACTCTGAGGTCTGCCTGATAGAGTTCCCTATGCATCATCCGTTGGAATCCTGAGCATTTTAACTTGCACAACACCTTGTGACCATTGGCCACGGTGACTATGAGTGGTGTTGCTACTGTCATGTTGGCCTTCAATTCCTTAGCTACTTGGAAGTCTATAAAGCTATGGATACTTCCTGTATCAATGAGTATAACTAGTGGCTTACCCCCTATCTCACCCTGCACCTTGATGGTTTCCTGGGGGGTTTCTCCACTGAGGGCATGAACAGAGATTCCCATTTCATCAGGTTCAGATTGATCTTCTTCTTTTTCTTCTTCTTCATAGAGCATCATTTCATCAAACACTTCCTCTACTTCTGCTTCTCCCCCAATCTGGTTTAGGGCTTTGCCTTGACATTGGTGCCCTTGGTAGTACTTATCACCACACTTAAAGCACAGACCAGCAGCTCTCCTCTGCTCTATCACTTGTCTGCTAATTCCAGGTTGCCAAGCTGCACCCTTGGAAGTAACTGATCTGTTGCCCTCCACACTTCTTGGATTCAACTTCTGATTGTAAGCTCTATAACCTTGGTTGCTCTGAGGGTGCCCACTACTTGTCCTGCTGATGAACTTGTGCTTCCTCCACATGATGGTGAGAGCCTGTTCATGCAGCTTGGCTTGCTCATATACCTCTTCCAGTGAGGTAGGGTTAGACAGATCTATAAAAGGTACCAATTCTTCTTTGAGCCCACTGATATAGCTCTGAATGAAGTGATCTTCACTTATTGTGGGATTCAGGTATAGCATTCTTGCTCTCAATTCTTCAAACTTCTCCTCGTATACTTCTACATTTGTGGTTTGTTCTAACTTATTGAACTCTCTTACCAGCTTCTTCATGGAAGCCCCATCAAACCTTCTGCAAATAGCTTCTGCTAACTCTGCCCAATCTAGCTCTGGCTTGTCAATCATATATCCCTCTTTCCATCTATGTGTCTTACCTGTGCAGTGCATAGTGGCTACTTCAACCCATTGATCTTCTGGGATCTGGTACAGTTTGAAAAACTGCTCACTCTTGCTCAGCCATTCCCTTGGCTCCTCTCCTCCAAAGGTAGGATAGTCTAGCTTGGGATATGGGATATAGTGGTGTTGCCTGTGAGCTGGCTGAGTGGCAAAATTCTCTGTACTCATATGTGGATTGGGCAACACCCCTTTGCCCTTATCATTTCTGTATTGCATCTTAGTGCTGCTGCCTGGGAATTCTGCACCCCCATCTCTACCTTCTCTAATTTGGATTGATGGTATGGGGTCAGTTCTGAGGGAATTGGCCTGGGACCCAAATAGCTTCATCAGTTGGTCATGCCTTTTTGCAGCTTCTATCTGCTGTGCCTCATGACTCTGCTGACCCCCCAGTTGGATTTCATCTAATTGGTGCACTAAGGCCCCCAACTTCTGATTGTAATCAGTTCCAAACTGTTGCAACTTATCTTCTATGATAGTATGGCTGTAGTGTCCCAGGTTTTTCCCCTATTTTGGGGTGTAGAACACCTGTTAGTGGTGTGTGGGGCCCCAACACGTCAAAGTGATGTGTTGTTTGGACTTAGAGAGGATTTGGGAGCAAGCCTGACCTTCGGCTGCCTTTGCCGAATTTTAGGAGTGGAATCAGGCTAAACGGAGGCCGTATTTGGATTCAGCGCGGAAAAACGCTTGAAAACGGCTATTTATTTGTATTTTTCGGAGTCCGGATGCCCAAAAACGGACCCCCCGAAGTTTTCTGCGCAAAATGGTGCATGGGGGGAGCCGTGGACCAACCCTGGACACGTGGCGGCTTATTATTGGGCCGGCGCACGGCTCTCGGTCCACGGAGCGGGCCGCCGGTAAACGGTGCACCGGCGGGCCACGTGGCAGGCGCCGGTTAGTCCGGTGCAGGGCGCGCGGCGCACGGGAGAGTGCGCGGGCAGGCCGGGCAGGCGCGGTGTG
The DNA here is from genome assembly GCA_029168755.2 of Tillandsia fasciculata. Classification (NCBI taxonomy): domain Eukaryota; kingdom Viridiplantae; phylum Streptophyta; class Magnoliopsida; order Poales; family Bromeliaceae; genus Tillandsia; species Tillandsia fasciculata. Next base: position 5,575,750 of record CM054941.1, on the reverse strand, counting down.
GGGCGCGGTGCACGGTGCACCGGGGCGCGCCACGTGGCGGCCCCGGGTTGGACGGCGCAGGTGCGCGCGGTGCACCCGCGGGCGCGCGCCTGCGGCCGTACGCGCACGCGGCCGTACGCACGCGCGGCGCAGGCGCGCAGGCGGCGCCCGGCGGGCGTGACGGGCGGGAAACGCCCGCCACGTGGCGCCACGCCATTGGGTGGCGCCACCCACCCCGCCGCCCCCGCAGGGGGCACGTGGCCGCATCCGGTTCGCCGGGCGCTGTCCCCTGTGCTGGGGGACACGTGTCGGGCGTCCAAGCGGGTCGGACCAAATTTGGTCCGACCGGGATCCCGTGCGGGATGGGCCGTTCATGGGCCGAGTTACTGTGCGGGCCCGAAATCGGGCCCAAAAGTTCCGGGCGCCCGAATCTTGGGACATATTGGGTATTAACCCAATTGTTCTTTTGGGCCTATAAATAGCCTCCCCTCCCCTCCTTTTCTGTTCTTTTCCGAGAGTTAGAGAGAGATTGAGAGGGAGAGGTCTACAGAGAACTTGTTCCTCACAGATTTTTCTACCTCGTGGTGCGTTCCCAGATTTTCCAGAAGTTCGACTGCGGCGTTTCGGATTTTACAGTGTGCCTCGGTTTTCCCCCATTTTGGCCCATTTTCGTCGCATTTCAGTCCAAGGAGTCCCCTGCGCAGTACAGGAGTCCTTTTTCGACGATTTCTTCGCCAGTGTGTTCCTAAGAGGTAGGGCTTCGTTTTTCGTGTTGATGATTTTTCTGGATTCCGCAAGTTTGGCACGGTTCCCGAGGTGATTTGACCCCCTATTTTGCTGTTTGGGCTTTTGGACAGCGGCGACTTCGACGAATTGTTTCTCCGCGTAGGAATATCAGATCGAGGCGATTCAAGAGTCGATTTTGGGCTACTTTTCGCGAGGAACGCAACCGTGATTTTTCTGGGATTTTAGGAGCTCGGGACAGAGGTGAAATTCCTCGTTTTGCGTGCTGATTTTAAAAACAGCAAAAGCTGTTTTGGGATATGTTGTTTTTACACCGTGTACACTTGTGTGTTGTTGTAGGATACTGTTTCAGCTGACGGTGTGCTTAGAGGACAGCGGGTATTTTCTTGGAGTGTTGTGCACGCTTTTCGAGGTGGGTGGTTGCGTTTCCCTCTTTGTTGACTCGCGCACTAGGAGTAGAAGAGTTTCCCAATGTTAAATGTGACAGTTAGCTCGTGACATTTGAACCTATTGCATTGGCCCCCTAAATTGATTGATAGCTTCTATGTGATAAAACTGGGACAAGAAAATTGGACAATTGCTATATCGTAAACCGCATGCATAAGTAACCAACAATATTTTTGTAAAAATAATTCTTCACGTGAAACCTTAGTCTCTTTTCAAATGCTTTTAAAAAGGAACACTTGCATGCTTATTTGGACAACTGGTTAGGCCACTATTTTACTGCAGCACTATATTATGGGATTTGACTTAGGAGAAAACATGTTTCAGGGTTATTCTTCTCTATCGATGCATGATGCTCGAATCGGATCGGGATTTTGAGATGGTATTGTCTGGGACAGTTTGGACTTGTCTTAGGGGATTGTGGGGCATAGTGGCAACCGCGGATGTTAGGCGGTTGACCAGATGTTTTTTTACCTTATCAGGTTGGGGGTTATGGGTTCAGCGGTGACCGCGGATTTTGGGCGGTTGACCGGATGTTATTATCACATCAGATTGGGGATCGGGGTTGCATTAGTGGATGGAGTATTCCCACTTTGATCATGGTCATGATCCAGTCCTGCTATTGTGAGACATTGGTTACAGAGATGTTGATACAGAGATACTTTACTCGTGTGGGTCGCTCCCCTCGAGTGCCACTCCGGAGTAGGCTTTAGACCGTGTTGGGTTCCGGTCATTCAGACAGTGGATATGCTGAGTTCATGAGATTGATGACAGAGCAGGCAGTGCCAGTTTTTACTGGTGTCTAGATTGGGTTTCTTTGGGCTGTTAGCTTCATAGTTGCATGCATACAGTTATCTTTGGCACTGCATTTAGAGGCATTGTAGTAGCAGTTTCCTTTCTCAGCAGCCTTTATAGCTTACTACTGTTTCCTCATTTTGCCTCTTTATTCCTAGTGGGTGCGTCAGCATTTGAGGTTTTACCCACTAGGGGAGGCTACTGGTTTATCTAGTAGTTCTCACCCCCATTGTTGTTTCTTGTCCTTTTTCCCCCTTTGTTTTGCAGAGTCGACTGTGGGAGCTGCTGGGCCTTCAGCGGCAGATCGAGGTAAGAGGATCGCCGACTAGCTAGATCGTCTACCCCGAGCGAGAGATTAGCTAGACTTTTACTGTACTCCCTTTTTGTATCTCAGACTACAGTAGTTTACTTTTGGGTCTGGCTTTGGCCAGCTGGTTGTAGATTTATGGTGAGCTGGGAGTTTATTGTACTTTTATTTCAGCTTTTACTTTATTTCAGTCTGAGATTACTTGTAGTTCTTTCAGTTCAGCTCTGTTTGTGCTCTTTTATTGTATATTATCTATCTGAGCAGGTTACCAGCGCTTCGTGTACATGGAAAATTCTGTGTGCACGGCGGATCTGTTGGCGGGCCCGGGTTCTGGTTTACACCCGGGGCGTGACAGATTAAGTTGGTATCAGAGCTTAGGGATAGGTCAGTTGGGACTTAGGAAACCCTAGGCTTTTGGCAGACCCTAGGAGGATAGGGCGTGAGAGACGCGACATTTTGCGAAAGTCGTTGATTTAATTATTTGACTCTTCCAGTGAGTGAAGAGGGATCGACATACCCAATTTCTGGTGGACAGTTATGTTGGCTGCAGACAACATAAAGCCGCAGAAATAGGGAGATGTCTTTGACTTTCGCTAGATTGGGTCGTGTGGGGTTATGATTCTGATGGTGGTTTTCTTGTGACAGGATGCCTCCGCGACGTGGGATGTTGACCCGCTAGCTTCCTCGGAGCCCGAGCAGCAGGAGTCCGGGCAGGGCCAGCAGAGCGAGGTGCAGGAGCTACAGGCCCAGATGGCCCAGATGGCAGACGTTGTTAGGCGTCAGGAGGAGGCCATGAGTCGGCTGACACAGTTGTTAGAGCAGAGGGTGCAGCCAGCTGTAGCACCCCCAGAGAGTTCTCCCGTGCCATCTTCCCCTGCTATGGCTCCCCCAGCTGTACCAGTGACCCCGGCATCCCCTATCGCTCAGGGCACTGGAGGACAGCCCTCTGGATTGACGGGACCACTGACCCCGGCTGAGCAGCGGGAGATGGTAGACTTACTGATGAGGTTCCGCCAGTTTGACCCGCCCCGTTTCTCGGGGCAGAGCGCCGAGCCGTGGGAGGCAGAGTCATGGATCACGGCGATGGAGCGACGCTTTGAGACGCTGTTCATTGCGGAGCGGTATCAGGTGTTGTTGGCGACGAACTTTTTGGAGCGCAACGCCGAGGCTTGGTGGCGGCGTGTGCGACCGGCTGGTCCGCCTGGGGCTCATCTCTTGTCCTGGGCGGAGTTCCGCAGTCTTCTTCTTGGGGCCTTTTTCCCAGAGAGCGTCCGGCAGAGGCTGGAGGAGCGGTTGAAGAACCTTCGACAGGGCGATCGTCCAGTGCAGGAGTACATTGTGGATTTCAATCAGTTGCTGGCGTGTGTACCACACGTAGCTCGAGACGAGGCGCACAGGATTTACATGTTCGAGCGAGGGTTGCGCCGGGAGATCTTTCAGCTAGTTCGCTCCCGCAGGTTGCAGACCTTGGAGGCCTCGATGGAGCAGGCGCTCTATGTCGAGTGCGGGGAGGTAGTGATGGATGAAGTATCTCCAGCTCCCGAAGTGATTCCGGGGGCGAAGCGACCAGCACCGGAGGCTGGGGGACAGACGAGTTCGTGGAGGCCGCCACGACCGCCTCAGCCACAGTCTTCTGGCCAGGACGGTCTGAGCGGCGAGGGCCTGGTGGATCCCAGAGGCCCCAGCAGCAGCAGCAGCAGAGATCGCAGTCATCGCAGCGTGGATCGCAGCGGCAGCCCAGCGACAGCGACAGTCCCTCAGCAGCAGCAGCAGTCACGACAGTCACGGGCCCCCGGCAGTTGTATTTTCTGTGGAGGTCAGCATCTTCCGGCACCTGCGACCAGCGGTGGGGTCGTTGCTACGGATGTGGACAGCCCGGGCACATTCGAGCTTCGTGCCCCTTTTCGACCCCTGCCGCCCCTTCTTCAGCATCTGCCCCATCATCATCGCAGCAGCGGTCGACGGCTCAGCGGCCATATGCTCCAGCGAGCAGGCCTTCTTCTTCCCATCCCACAGATTATCGCCCTCCAGCTCAGAGTGGGCGAGTGTATGCTGCACAGGTAGAGGATTCTTCAGCAGCGGACCATGTGGTGGCAGGTATCACCTTACTCTCTGGCATTAGGACTCGTACCTTATTTGATACTGGAGCATCGCATTCTTTCATTAGTAGATCTTTTGCATCATTACATGGGTTAGAGGTAGGACTTTTGCCACGTGCACGAGAGGTTCAGATTCCCGATCACACTTTGCACGTGGAGGAGTGTTGTTGGTCCTGCCCGATGCAGATCGAGTCCTGGATTATGCCAGCAGACCTGTTGGTCTTGAGACAGCTGAGGGACTTTGATGTGGTTCTCGGGATGGACTGGCTGGCTCGGTATTTTGCGACTATTGATTGTGCCGAGAGGACTGTCACTTTTAGAGAGCCAGGCCAGGAGGTGTTGGTGTACCGGGGATGTCAGAGTGCTTTCTTTGCCTCTATGGTTTCGACTTCCCGAGCGAGGCGGATGATTCATCGAGGATGTGTAGCCTTTTTGGCTAGTGTTGTTGAGGGGCCTACGGCGGCACCGGGTCTCGGGGATATCCCTATCGTCCGCGAGTTTCCGGATGTGTTTCCACCTGAGCTGACTAGTATGCCGCCCGACAGGGAGATTGAGTTTGTGATTGACGTAGTTTCCGGAACTGCGCCAATCTCTAAGGCTCCTTATCGGATGGCACCGGCTGAGCTGAGAGAGCTTAAGGCACAGTTGCAAGATTTGATGGATAAGGGTTTTATTAGACCCAGTGTGTCGCCCTGGGGAGCGCCGGTGCTATTCGTGAAGAAGAAAGATGGGTCACTTAGACTGTGTGTGGACTATAGGGAGCTGAATAAAGTGACCATCAAGAACAAGTACCCTCTGCCGCGCATCGACGATCTCTTTGATCAGCTGCAAGGGTCTTGTGTCTTTTCCAAGATTGATCTACAGTCTGGTTACCACCAATTAAAGGTGAAGGCCGAGGATATTCCTAAGACTGCTTTCAGATCACGGTACGGGCATTATGAGTTTACAGTTATGCCATTTGGATTGACTAATGCCCCTGCCGCCTTTATGGACTTGATGAACAGGATATTTCGGCCATTCCTGGATCGATTTGTGGTGGTGTTCATTGATGATATCCTGGTTTACTCCCGGAGCGAGGCCGAGCATGAGGAGCACTTGAGGACTGTGCTACAACTTCTACGGGAGAAGAAGTTGTATGCCAAGCTGGCGAAGTGCGAGTTTTGGCTTCGGGAGGTAGCTTTCTTGGGCCATGTGATTTCCGCCGCCGGTGTAGCTGTAGACCCGGCGAAGATTGAGGCAGTTCGAGATTGGCCCCGACCGACGACTGTATCAGAGGTGCGCAGCTTCATGGGATTAGCTGGTTATTATCGTCGGTTTGTGGAAGGCTTTGCGAAGCTTTCCACACCCCTCACTCGGTTGACGCGTAAAGGGGTTAAGTTTATCTGGAGTGAGGACTGCCAGAAGAGCTTCGAGGAGCTGAAGGACAGACTGATGACCGCTCCTATTCTTTCCCTCCCTGTTATGGGAAAAGGATATGTGATCTACAGTGACGCATCACACAGGGACTCGGGTGGTGTTGATGCAGGGAAGTGTTGGTT
>CM054941.1:5182022-5569744 GCA_029168755.2 Tillandsia fasciculata | reverse complement strand
AAACGTGGCTCGTGGATTCGAGTGGCGTTCGTGGATTCGAACGTGTGCAGTGGACGTGCAATCGGTGAGCGCAAGGTCCGAAGAAGTTGAAGGAGGGGTTTGAGTCCGTGGAGTCGGTAATCACCTTGTTATTCTTCTTTTCTTAGTGGATTGTTATTGCGTGTTGGTCCCGTGGTTTTTCTCCTGGATTGGAGTTTCCACGTAAATCTCGGTGTGCTGTTTTTATTTTCCGCATTGGTTTTTTTTTTTGCACTGAGATTTGTTTTTTAATATTACACCTATTCACCCCCCTCTAGGTGTTTGATAGTACCTATTTAGATCCTTGTGGATCCTATCCAACAATTGGTATCAGAGCGGGTTTTAGGTTTATCTATCATGTCGGGTGAAAGTGGTAATGTGTTTAAACCTCCTCTATTTGATGGGACCAATTATGCATATTGGAAAGTGCGGATGAGAGCTTTTCTCATCTCAATTGATGAGCGTGTTTGGCAAACCGTGGAATACGGTTGGGTGCATCCTGTTGAGGAAGTAGGAAATTCTACTACCCCAAAACCTCGCTCTAGATGGTCTAAAGAGGAAATCGAAAGATCTTCTTACAATGGGAAAGGTATGAACGCTTTATATAATTCTCTTTCCTCGACTGAGTTTACAAGAATTTCCGCGTGTGAAACCGCGAAGGAAATTTGGGATATTCTCAAAATTACACATGAGGGTACTAATCTTGTAAAAATTCAAAAGCTCCAGATGCTTACAAGTCAATTTGACTCTATTCATATGGAAGAGCATGAATTGTTTACAGATTATTACACTAGACTTCAAGATGTAATTAATACATGTGCTAATTTGGGAGAAAAGATCCCGGAGTCGAAAATTGTAAGAAAGATTCTTCGGACTCTTCCGGAACGGTTTAGGGCAAAGGTTACCGCCATTGAAACCGTTAGTCATCCGGATGAGATGAGTGTAGAGGAATTAGTAGGTGCTTTGCAAACTTATGAGATGACTTTTCCTACTAATCAAATTTCTTCCAAGTCTTCTTCTAAGCTTACAGGTATTGCATTCAAATCAACAAAGGAAGAAGATGACGAATCGAGTTCCGACGATGAAATCTCTTTTGCCGATTTTGAAGAACAACTGGCGCGGATCACAAAGAAATTTCGTCGGAAATTTTGGAAGAATCGAACCGATGGATCTTCATCCACGAAATCATCTAAAGGATCATCGGGTTCTAAATCCTCTAAACTCAAAAGCGTTGCAAAACCTTCTAAAGAAAAAGAAAAAGATGATTTCGAAGGGGAAATCCGATGCTATCGATGCAAAGGCTACGGCCATATTTCAACGGATTGTCCTTCTAAGAAATCATACAAAAAGAAGGCTTTGCAAGCAAAAACTTGGGACGATTCTAGTTTCGATGAATCGACCTCAAGTGAAGAGGAAAAAGAAAAAATTGTTGCTTTTCATGCCTCTCAAATTCCCTCTTCTAATTTGTGCTTATCATCTTTAGTCACTGACTCTATTCCTTTGATTTTGCATGAAACATCAACATCCGATGGAGAGTCATCAAGTGAGGGGGAGTCGGACGAAGAAGAACTCGTTGAGGCATACCAACAACTTCTTGCGGAATCGAAGAAGATGGCCAAGCATATCAAGAAGTTGAGGAAGCAACGACTTGAGGTTCAAGACGAGAATCAAGCTTTAAAGATCAAACTTCATGATCTCGAGGAGGAACAAGGACGTTTATTGGATAACAATAAAATCCTCCAAGAAAAGCTAAACCAATCGGAGACGAACGCAAAATCATATATGGACAAGATTGGTTTTCTTGAAAAGCAGTTTGAGGAGATTCATGTCACCAACCAAGCTTTGACCAAGCAAGTCCATCAACTTAAATCCGACATACAAAGGATTTCAACCGGTTCGAAGAAACTGATTGTATGTCCGGATTAGGTCAAACAAGCAAGGTTGGTTTGGGATTCAAAAGGACCAAACTGTGCATGCTTCAAGTTCCACAATGAAATTGAAAGGAAGAACTTGTCACTTATGTGGACTTGAAGGACATTTGGTGAAGAATTGCCCGAAAAAGAGAAAGAAGACTCCTTCGGCAACTTCATCTACGGAGCGACTCAACGGAATCAAAAGACACATCAAGTCAAAGGAGTTCACTCAACCCACCAAAGGTCCGAGCCACATCATCAATCATACAAGTGGATCATTGCGAGGCAAAGACCTAAGGTGGATCAACAGTCAAAGCGCACAACCCCCGGCCACAACGAATCAAGACAACCCAAAATCCAGCGATTTTGGATTCGGAAAGGTGATATCTTTCCTTGTCTTAAGTTCTAAATAGTTTATGACTGTATGTAATGCTTTGATTGGTTTTCCCTTCATATTTTTTTTTAATTTTTGCATTACATGTTTTTCAATGCCTTTTTTTTTTTACTTTATTTTTGAACAAAAGGGTTTTTATTGAACAAGTGCATTGAATAAAAAGGGCTTCACGTTCATTCACTCCAAATTAATTTTATATGGATTATCATCTTTACTCCATAATCATAATCTTGAAGATACTTCATTATAGGAGTTTTTGATAGTTATAAGCATCAAATTTTAGAAATCATGTGTGATCTTTAGATGCTTAATCTATCTCGGTTGTGTGAATTCTTTGTGACAACACAAGTGCTATAAACATTTCTAAAAATCCTGTGTTGCACTCAAGAACAAAACACATTGAACTTAGATATCATTTTCTTAGAGAGCTAGTTGAATCAAATATTCTTCAACTTTCATATATTTCAACTGAAGATCAATTAGCTGATATTTTAACAAAACCTTTGGATCAAAAACGATTTATTCATTTGCATAAGGCAATTGGAATGCTTTCCTTGAAATGATTTCTTTTTGAAACCAATCCTTAGGTTAGGTTTTATTTTTATGTTTTTGTTCTTCATCTATGTTTGTACATAGAACATTAATTGAGCATTGGTTATATTGACTTTAATTGCATCTTTTCACGCATTTAGAAATCTATTATGCTTTTGACATCATAATATTTCGATGTTGCAATGATCATTTATGTTAATTAATTCATCTTTTAAGTGATCAAAGTCAATTTCTCTCTCAATGATCTCTTGGTATAGTCATTATCTTATTTGACTGTTTAGTCGAGTATGAATGCGAGATCAATTTTTGGTTGAATACCTTATATATTAAATAATTGATAGCCAATTGAGGGGGAGTCAAAGAAAAGTAAAATGCTCAAAAGATGTGGAAAGAGTTACATCCCAATGAGGAGTGTGAAAACTACCACCACATGGAGGAAAGAGCTACCACCTCGGTCGTCCGAGTACTGTGTGCAGCTACCACATGAATACCAAGCATGGTTTTGTCAATTTTGATTAACTAAAATGCATGATTGAAATACTTGACTCTGTCAAATTTCAAGGTTGGTATAAGGTGGGATTTTTTAACGAAAGATGCTCAAAGAGCCACTCTCTTCAACAGATTGTCTAGATATATTATCTAACTTATCTGGGATTTCAAACATCTATTGATCTTGGTATTTCATTTTCTTTACCAAATTGATGATTTGATAAAGGCATTACGCATAAGATCATGTTAGATGTGATTGAAGTTGTTCAACTTTAAGGGTTTTAATTTTCATAAATTTTCGTTTCATTTTTGAGTATTTTTGATAGATTTGGTATAATCTATTTCTTGTTGCATGAAACGATGACTTTTGTTTAAAGTTGATGCGCTAAAGTGCTTACATACTTTTTCTGGTTTTTATGGAATTTTTCTAAATTATTCTAATGAAAGAAATTTGGATCATATACCTCAATCTCAAGAAAGGGTAGAATTCAAGATTGATGTCATTTGGAAATTTCCGTAAGTCATCTTTGTAAATCCGTTACATCTTAATAGAGTTTGGATCTCAAGATTATTTTTGATGACTTGTGTTTGATGAATATAACATGAAAAACTGTTTATAATGTTTTATCTTTGTTTTTCATGATTTAGGAGTAAATCTTTTTAATTTTGAAATTAATTGGATTGAATGACATCTGTGTGAATTCATTGGTTAAAGCACTTAAATTGATTTCTTGATGGAATACAAATCGGTATTTGAAAAGATTCTAAAATCTGGATTTGTTTCAAGAAATTATTTGATTTTTGCTTTCTGGTACCGGTACGCAATCTGCATTTTTGTTATATACCGGAACTGAGCTTTTATCTCTCTTTCTCTATGAACTAATGTTGTTAGTGATTTCCTTTTGTCTAGTATGTTCACTGTTTGACAATTTATGACAAAAAGGGGGAGAACAGAAAATAATGATCGTATCACAAAGGGGAGAACATAAATGCTCAAGACAGGGGGAGAACATGGAGAACATGGAGAACATGTTAGAGATGCTCAAGATAGGGGGAGATAAAGAAAAGATTGAATGAGCCGAAAAACAAACAAAAGAACCAAAAGGACGAATCAAATGTAGGATTTTAATTTCTAACGACTAACGTTTGATTTTGTTTGGAGTTTTGTTTTGCAGGAATTGCATCACTTTAAGACTCCAAGTCCTAAGTCATAGAGTATGTTCTAGGACTGTTTGGTTCAAATGTAATTTTGTATTTATTGGATCTTTCACGCAAAGAAAATCAATGTTTTGGTGATGACATTGAATTTCGATTTTTTGGTTTAAGATGAGCGACTTGAGCGTTTTTATGTATTTTTGGGTTTTGTCACGAAATTGCCAAAGGGGGAGATTGTTACGGCATTTTGCTGTTGGCATATTTCGTGAGTCAAGTCGGTGAGTTGAGTCGGAGTCTTGAAATGATCAAATTGTCAATCAGCAATCGAAGACTTAGAGAAGATTCAACAAGAGCTCAAGTTGGCACTCAGTGTTTTGAGTCTTGAAGATTGAAGGTGAAGAATTGTGGATCAATTGCATCAATCTCAAGGAAAATGGATTCGGATTGATCAGGTACGTTTAACTAAATAATTTTGGTGATCCGAATATATTTAGTAGTTTAGAAACACTTGGATAAGTTTTCATTGCATAAAAATCAAAAACTGGACATTGGATGTTCAGGATCCGGATCAGATTCCTGTTTCAGTCAGGATCAGATTCCTGTTTCAGTCAGGATCGGATTCATGTTCCGATCCGGATCAGAATTCCGATCCGGATCCCGAACCTTGTTTTTTCAGGAATTGCTGAAAAAAGACGACAGTCAGGATCGCCGTAAATCCGATCCGGATCGTCGTGCGGGAAAAATTCTATTAAGGCAGTTTTTGATGCTTATCTCTTTCCAAAGGTTTCTAAACTATAAATAGACACTTAGGGTTTCTCAAGAATGACCGATCAATTTATAAAACACTTGAGAGCAACCCTAGAGGCTAGGTTTTTATCGTTCTTCTTTATAGCCTCTTTTAGGTCAATTCGACGGTTCTTCCAAGATCTATCTTTTGTCGAATTGATCTAGTCTTTGCTTAGAGATTTCTTCTATGGTTCCTCATTGATAATCTAAGCAAAGGATCACCATCGAAGCCAATATTCTTACCGGCTGAGTTTGCGTCGTGGATTCGACGTGGCATCGTGGATTCGGTGTGCTAAAGGCGTTTCGTGGATTCGAAACGTGTGCTCGTGGATTCGAGTGGCGTTCGTGGATTCGAACGTGTGCAGTGGACGTGCAATCGGTGAGCGCAAGGTCCGAAGAAGTTGAAGGAGGGGTTTGAGTCCGTGGAGTCGGTAATCACCTTGTTATTCTTCTTTTCTTAGTGGATTGTTATTGCGTGTTGGTCCCGTGGTTTTTCTCCTGGATTGGAGTTTCCACGTAAATCTCGGTGTGCTGTTTTTATTTTCCGCATTTTTTTTTTTTGCACTGAGATTTGTTTTTTAATTATTACACCTATTCACCCCCCTCTAGGTGTTTGATAGTACCTATTTAGATCCTTTGGGATCATCCAACATTTCACACCCGTCGTGGTGTCTTTTTCCCTAGGAACTTCTGCTCCGTTCTTGCTGCTCCAGTTGTTGATTTCTGCTCCATCTGACCGAGGTGAGGGAGTCGCGAGATAGAACCCTTCCAGTCATCCTCTGAGAGAGAGTAGATGGACCCCTATCAGTTTCAGTGAGTGTTATGTTGAGTGACTCTTGTAGCGAGGTATCGAGTTGTACCTTTCTTTTACTGCTGTTCAGAGAGACTTCTGTATTTGGTGAGGTTGGTCTGTATATTTTAGAGCTGTAGTTATATTATTTTATCTTTTATTTCAGCTTTTACTTTTTCAGCTCTGATATTTGTTAGTGTAGATGATTCTTTTGCAGGTTAGTCACTACGTCTATACGGGGCTTCCGTATGGGCGGCGGATCTGTTGACTAGCCCGGGTCGCAGTTTCGACCCGGGGCGTGACACATATTGAGACTTGTGATATGACTCGTTGGATTCGGTCAATGATTCCTTGTTGATTCTATCTCGGCTATTTGCCGACAGTTGGCCATTGAGCATGTTGCATTGATCGTCACAACATGTTTTGTGTATTTCACGTACACCGGCGGTCTAATCCACCGCAAGAAAGTGTTCTTTTTCGGAGAAGTGGTCGTACTTCCGACCTGTGCGCCCGATGCGGTCACTGCTAGGGTTATATGCCAGGTCGAGCATGGCGTGACATTTGCCTGAGGTCTCTTGACCAACATGGTGGTTTGCCTGAGGTCTCTTGACCACATGGTGGTTGATTGGGTTTATATTTTTGGACTTCTTGTCCGGTTGATGCATCCCTATTGTTACGGTAGCGACAGTTGTTTATGTTACCTTCTTTCATTTCCTGTTAGATCATGCTATTGTAATATTACTATTTACCCCTTATTAGTATCTGTCCAGTTTACCGTAGGAGTTATTATGATATTACTGTTTGATATATTCTCTTGCTACTGTATTCGGTTTACCTGTTCATTATTATGCTTTCTTTCTTTGATACTATATCTGACCTTGCGGTACCTTGTAGTCGTTTGTTCTCTTTCGTTTGCCAGTGAGTATAGCTTGCTTTTGTCGGCTTGCGGTATCCACTGGGAGTCCCTTGGTGGTTTCTCACTACCCCCCAGTTGCAGGTACTGCGGGAGGTGACGGTCGGGACGGTACGTGAGGCGACGACATAGCTAGAGAGCTTAGCAGTCCCGAGATTTTGTTCTGTATTCATTTTTACCCTACTTTTACTTGTCGATAGGTTTAGAGTTGTGGTGGTTCAGTTTATGTCTGGTTGTGTGATTGGTTTAACAATTGGATAGACTAACAGTGGATTCTTGTTACTATGATCTCTGGTTTTATGCAAAATGTTTTCTACCCCTCGTGGTAGCCGATTTTCAAAAGATTATGTTTCAGTGTGGGAAACCGTTTTAAAATGATTTTGGATTTTTATTTCACTCGTAGATTTCAAATAAGGTTTCCGTGTGGGAAACGCTTTCAAAAGGATAGGAATGCTTGATAACCTGTGCATATGCATCATCTGCGATAAGGACATTGTAGAGAATTAAAGCATCATGTTTAAGGATCATTTAGCTGTATGTACATCGTGTGTGAATGTGGTGTGTGTGTGTGTGAGCTGGAATTGGTGGTTGTGAAACTGTATTGTGTGTGACGCCGTGCAAATACATGGTAGGTTCTGTCCGTGTGAACAGAGGGTTATTTGTATTTGTGGTTGGTCTGTACGCGTCTCGGGGTGTATTCAAAAAAAAAAAAATTCTACAATTTTTCGATGTTTTCCTTAAAAGGTATTTACAAAAAAAACCCCAGGGCGTTACATCAAGTCATTAATACTCGTAGGTTTTTAGCCATTGGATGAAAAGATGTGTGATTAGGATGATAGTGGATCCCTTGGATTAAGTGAGTGGTTCATGAAATAGAATGATCTAAGAGATGAAATTAGTCAAAAGAGTAGATTTAACGATAGAAAACTTACAAGCACCAATTAATACGAGCTATATGTATCAAGCGAAATACAAGTAAGCTTATCCCAGTTGGTGTTCGGCTCGTTTATTAAACGATTCATCGATCTCGAGCTCATTTCGAGTCAAATATGAACTGACTCGCGAATAGTGAGTTAGATTGCTAGCCCTAGTTCGAAGGTAGAATTCCAGGCGGGGCAACAAAAATCTTTAGAAAGGATGCATTTAGGGGCAAATAACCATACGGCTGATCAATAAAAAATAGGATATATGGGTTAATTTCATACGGGTCCCTCTAAACATGTCGAATAGCAAATATATCCCTACAAAATTCAACTTTTCATATTTATCCCTTTAAAAATCCTAAGTTGTTCATATTTACTCTTCTGGTTTATTACCATTTGGAAACTGTTATATTTTAACAAAATAAAAGTGAAATGACTTTTTTGCCCTTACAAATATATCCCTCAAAAGCAAAATTTTTATACTTTTGCAAAAATGTTCCTCTTCAAAAATTCCAACAATTATCTCCTTCATCTATAAAAGAAGAACCCAATCCACCATTAAAGCCAACTTTTCTCTATATAATATTTTGATTTGTTCATTCATTTTTCTCTATTAATCTCCAACAGCTTTATTTTTTCATCTTTTTTATTTTTTCATCTTTTTCTCTCCTTTAATACATGTGTGACACCCCCGAAATTTGGATTAGTCCTATATATAAATGATATAATAGGACTAAAATCTCTAACCCGGCTATAGCATTTTGGATGGTAGCAAGATCCAAGAGGTTATGAGAGTTAAGCGTGCTAGAGCTAGAGTAGTTCTAGGATGGGTAACCCCCTGGGGAAGTGGGGCGTCACAGTTGGTATCAGAGCCTTTCACCAGCCGGAAATGAAGGTCAGCTAAGGCTAGCGAGACGAGTCTCACATCGCCTGGTGCTTGTGAGTGTGCTTGAGTCTGACGTGGACGTCAGGCTTAAAGGGGGGAAGAATGTGACACCCCCGGAATTTGGATTAGTCCTATATATAAATGATATAATAGGACTAAAATCTCTAACCCGGCTATAGCATTTTGGATGGTAGCAAGATCCAAGAGGTTATGGATGGTAGCAAGATCCAAGAGGTTATGAGAGTTAAGCGTGCTAGAGCTAGAGTAGTTCTAGTATGGATGACCCCCTGGAAAGTGGGGCGTCACACATTGTTTTTTATGATGAGTGAAAGATTGGTAGATTCTTCGCATAGCATCGAAATTTTCAAGTGTGATTATTTTAAAACTTGTAAAATTTGGGTTTCAAAGCAGCCACACACTAAAGGTCGTCGATTTTATGGGTGTCCAAATTGGGGGTAAGACAACTAATTTTGCATCGATGAAAAAATAGTTTGTTGTTCGTTGTCTACAGTAACTTCAAGGGTTTCAAAGTTTAGTATACAATAGCATTATTTACCATTATTCCAATTAAAGTGTTTAAAAAAAATGGTTAATTGCAGAGTAATGAGCACTGTAATTATTTACTAATCAAAAAAAAAAAATTCATACAGATCCATAGAATTTTTATTTTTTATTTACTAATTATTTTCTTATTTTCATATTTTGCAGAGTAATGAGCACTGCAATTATTTTGCTTGGGTTGATGACACACACCACAATACTGTTGACTTAAAATACCAATTACACATATTTCAAGAAGCTGTGGAGCATCGCATTCAAAAGTTTGAAAAAAAAAAGTTTTATTTCTTCTTAAGTTGCTTGTATATTTGGTGGTAGTTAATATCTTGTTTAGTTTGGCAAAGTAATAAATGTGATGTAAAACTGTAATATTGTGATAAAGTAGTTGATGGAGTGGTTGCTGTTGTAATGTAAGTGAAACATTATTTTACTATGATAAAAGTAGTGATAAAGTAGTAGTTCTTGTAAGAATGTAATTCTCCTCACAGCATTGCAGTCAGCATTGCAGTTTGTGATCCTAATTTTTTTTTTCATTTTGTAAAAATCAAATCTACAAAAAAAATCAAGTGACCACAATTCTCCTCATAGCATTGCAGTCAACATTCAAATCAAAATGTTAGCAGTACGAAAAATCATTCATTCAAATCAAGTGACCACATACCTCCTCACAGAATTGCAGTTAGCAGTTCAATACAAACACAATGTAAGTCATAACTTATGAGTAGAACCAAATTACATCCATTCAAATCAAAATGTTACATATGAGTATATCCAAATTACATCCATTCAAAGCATGAAAACAATAAGTATTTCAAAGTTAGCAGTGTGAAATTAACAACTACTTCAAAGTTAAGTACTTCAAAATTAAGTACTTCAAAGTTAGCAGTATGAAATTACCTACCATATTAACCTTTACACAAAATACATCCATGCAGACCACAAAATATATCCATTTAGACCAACTGTCCAAAAAAATATTATACATCAACTCTTTCATCGAACTGAATCTTGATTTTTTAGACATTCAATAGCATCAATTTCACTTATGAAACTTTCTTGTTGGGACTATGAGATTGTTGCTTCACAAGTTGCCTGTTTTGATTTTGATGCTAGTCTCTTTTCTTTGCGCCTACATACCATTTTTAGCAGTTAGTAATATAGTGAAAAAATTAAATTGAAAGTAAATTTTGTTGGTCAATATAATACCTTATGCCACTACCAATACCAGCACTTGCTTGATATACTCCTTCATCTGCGTCTTCAGACTGAGGGTTCGTAGTAACAGGGTTCTTACATGTTTTTGCACGATGGCCTAATTGGTTGCATCTTTTGCATCGATGCTTTTTCCTAAGTACCATCTTATCTGATCCACTAATTCTTTTCTTTAGAAGTCTTCCAGCTGGCCTATTTAAAATAGGAGGTAATACATCATGGCCGATGTCAATCTTTATCCACTGATCACTACTAGGCAATGGTGCAATACCAACAGAGTAAGTCTCCTTATATTTGGCTACTGTAAAATATGGGTGAACAAATTTTTTCCATTTTTCATGTCTTAGTTTACCTATAACTACCATTGCATGAATGCATGGCATACATTTTACTTGCCATACTCTGCAGCTGCATTGCATGTCTTGCAATCTCACCTCGCATCTTGAATGAGGTCCAATTACTTCTGCTGAAAACTCATCACTCCATAGCACCTCATATTGACCCAAACCTTACAGATTGTGAAGATTAGATAGGATAACAGTTTCATTGCAGTGAGCATTGCAACAGTTTCATTGCATTGCAGTGAGATTTACAACAGTTTCATGAGCATTGCAGTGCATTGCATTGCAGCATTGCAGTGAGCATTGCAACATAACCATTAGAAAACTTTCTTAATTTGCATAAAGTTTGCACAAAGAAAACTATAAAACCACAGCAGCTAGACAATTAGTAAGTTATTAACTCTTTATACATATTCATTGTGATGTAATTTGTAGATGTATGCCCTACATGAACAAAAATAAAAGAAACAACATTGCAGTGAGCAAGATAGCATATAGACAAAATGAAAATCAGAGTTAGAACTAACTTACCTTGCTTATCTTGTTTACATGTTTGACTACTGTTGGTACAATTTCATGATCCCACTTTCTTGCTATATTTCTTCTCTCATCCATCTTAACCATTATTTTTTGTCGGATAGTGTCGATCATGTCAATCAATGGTCTATGCCTATCGTTAGAAATCCATACATTGAATGATTCAGAAATATTATTGGTCAAGTAATCACACTTAGCATTTGTCCCGAATTTACTTCGACTCCACAAATAGCCATGGTTCTCCCGCAAGTACTCAATAGCCATTGGATTTGCTTCATACACCTTAACAATGCTAGCTTCATAAACATTCTGTTTATACGCTCTTGCTGCAGCCCACAAATTATCTTTATAGCAATCTCCACGAAATTTCTTTTTGAAGTTGCTATAAAGATGACGCATACATTCTCTATATTCAATTCTTGGATAAACAACTTGAACGGCCTCATCTAAACCTTTTTGTCTATCAGATGAGAACACTAGGCCTTCGGATTCTCCTATAGCAATCTTCAACCCATGAAGAAACCATTCCCAACTGTCAAGGTTCTCCGACTCGACAACACCAAAAGCAACCCGAAAAATTGATTTATTTCCGTCGATACTTGTAGCTGCTATGAGCACTCCTCTATGCTTTCCTTTGAGATGGCATCCATCTAATGCAATATAAGGCCTACATCCAGTAAGGAATCCTTGACTGCAACCACCAAAAGCAATAAAAATTCGTTGAAAATGATACTTTTGATTAATAACTTGCAACTTTATCTCCACATGACTACCGTGATTTCTTCTAACAATTTCGTCCTTCAAATCAAAAATTCTTTTATAAGGCTCCTCCCACTTCCCATGTATTTTAGACAAAGCCATTTTTTTTCCCCTAAAGACCTTGCAATAGGTCAAGTCCACATGATATTTTTGTTGCAATCTTTTACGCAATTCGGTTGTAGACAAATCTCCTTCCAACCGTAGCCACTCGATGACCCTATTGCACACCCAAGCTTGTGTTGCTACTTTGTTCTTACACCTATTGGCAGATGTACATGTGTGCTCTCATTGCAAAGTTTTCACCTATAATAAAAATGCTAGTTAGAAATGCAAATAATTTATAAATGTGTGATGCTCAAAATACATTTAAAAAATAGGATAATGTAAGTGCTACCTGAAAAGCTAAAAAATCTTAAAGTCTAGATGCATGGATTCGCCACTTGCAATTAGATTTTGAGCATCTTGCAGTTACCCTCGAAAGATCACTTTTTTGTAGCTTATACTCAAACTCATTTAATAGGGCAAAATTAGTCAGTGCATCTCTAAATGAAGCTATATTTGGGTACTTTGCTCCTATCTCCATAATAGGGTTATTCTTGTCATATGGAATTTCCTCTCCATTATCTATATTAACCCTTTCCTCTAAATCAGTGTCATCACTTTCAAGGGAATGAAAGCTATCTTCACTTAAAATTGCATCTGATTCACCAATTGGTTCTTCGTCTGTTACTTCTTTACCAACTGTTCTTTCATTAGTTAATCCTTCATCAACCCCAACCCCCAAATCAAATTTATCAATTGCTTCTTCATTTGTTACTTTTTCACCAATGTCACCAACATCATCACCAACATCATCACCAACATCATGATCACCAACTGCTTCTTCATTGTCATCATCATCATCATTCATGCCAACCTTGGCCCTGTCCACATCAGTGTTGGTGTCTTCCACAATAGGCATAAGAACACTAGTTTCTCCACCAATATAGTTTAACGGAATACCATTCGTTTGAATGGTTATAAATATTTCCACTTCCTTCATATCTTTGTATATGAAAAATATAGCCTTGAATTCATGCTCTGTTAATACTTGAATGAACTTTTTCGGCTTAACATTTCTTGCTACATATCATACCCCAATATTCTCCGTAATACCCCAATCTCATAGTGATCGTAAATCTCGACAAAATTCGATGATCGAGATTGTAATCATCAATCTATATCATCAATATTTTCTTTTTACCATCACAATATCTGAGTCCGCATGCAGTTTTGACTGTTTTAAGGTATCCAGTATAATTAAACTTCACTTGAAAAATACCATATTTATCTATTTTGTCAAACTATCATGATAGAAGAAAAAAAGGTAAATAAAATTCTCTAGCTTCTAGCTTTTAGAGAACTACTATGACAAAAAAAAAGTAATCATAAGAACATATCAACAGAAAAAGTATCAAATTAACTCAAAATTTTCATTTAATTACTATCTTTGAGTTAGATGCATAGCATGTAAAATCATACATTATTCCTCAATCACTATTGTTTAGAGAACCACTGTGACCTCCTATGCCTATGCCGTTTTTTTTTTTTTAGCAAAATAAGAAAGAATCATAGAGAAAATTAAAAATATTTAATAAAATACATAAAAATAAAATAAATTAGCAACTTATTAACTTACTAGAATTTTGACCTCCTCTTGCTAGAATTTTGAAAAACCCTAGTTATAGGTTCGAAACTAGCATGCGGGAGAGGGAGAGGGGAAGAGGAAGAAGAAAAGGAAAAGGAAGGGGATGAGAGGAAGAGAAAGAGAAGAAGAAAGTTGCAAGTTCGCAGGAGGGAAGGCTTCCATTGGTGGTATGATCGCGGGAGGGAACGCCAAGTTGCTGAGGTCCTTCACCTTCCGTCGCTGAGGGCCCCTTCTTAGATTAGGTTGTAATATACAAAGGGTAAAAAGGTAAATTTACTTTTTTATCCAACCAAGGTTAAGCATTTAACCTATAGTTAACTCAACTTTTTTAACAGAAATAGACGGTAGGGGTAGATATGAATAACGATGGATTTTTTAAGGGATAAATATGAAAAGTTGAATTTTGTAGGGATGTATTTACTATTCAACATGTTTGGAGGGACCCGTATGTAATTAATCCTAAAAAATAATTTATTAGGAAAAAAACACAATGTTGAAGGACTAAACAATCATACCAACCAAGAGTAGGATTGATGTATTGATACTAATTAAGCAACACTATGCTGCTTAGCAAGCAAATTAGTCATTGAACTTAGGAGTGTTGTGCACACTTTCATCTTACATTGGTAATAAGCTGGATTCATAGCTTTTGTTAGTTGGCTTCACATTTCAACAATAACTTTTTGAAAATATTTTATTATGATAGAAAATTATCAGCATATATATTAAGAATTAGTTTTAAATCTTCTGCAGTGCTTGGGACAGTAATTAATCAAGCATTATAAAAGTGCATATTAATTACTAGTTTTACATTAAAAAAGATATGAATACTTATCATACATTCAGTAGATTTTCACATAACATAATTAATTAAGTTGTTAAGATAAAATTTTGGTATTGTACAAATGTAATCTCACTAAGGATTTTAATTAATCATAAAAACAAAAAGATCCATTAAAAAAAATTATCTAACATAAAAGTTATAATATAATAACTTAGGATCTGTCTGGCCAAACTGTAGGGGGCATGAATGTACATGGAGAATAATAATTGTTTTGTATTCTAAACAAAGATATTGCTTGTAATATAGCACATGCCAAACCTAGCTAGGACAACTTGGCTGTACAAGCAAATGTCTAGGCCAAATTCAAATTAGGAATTAATTAATAAATATAAAAAAATGGACATGTGATTCCACAAATAGAAAATAAATATAGGAGTCTTTATATTAATAGACAGTTTAATTAATTATTTATCACATAGAATACACGAATCTTAAAATAAAAACAAAATCCATCTCTTGTGGAGTGGCTCCTTTGATCAAAGTTTGGAATTGGTGACCAATCTTGTTGGTTGCTATAAGTGATTATTGTCTATAATAGTCTTTTAGCTTAGGGGCAATTTCCTATATACCCCTAAAAATTTTCCTGTTTTCGGATTTACCCATCTTAGAAGGCTAATATTAAAATTACCCTTCTTACGTTCCAACTTCTTTCCAAAATACCCCTGAAGTTAAACTCTGTTAGTGTACCATTTGGAACTGCCGTTATCTGTGTGTAATTACTATTTTGCCCTTTCAAATATACCATAAACCCTAAACCCTAAACCCTAAAACCCTAAACCCCTAAACCCTAAAACCCTAAACCCTAAACCCTAAAACCTAAAACCCTAAACCCTAAACCCTAGAACCCTAAAAAACCCTAAACCCTAAACCCTAAAACCCTAAACCCTAAACCCTAAAATCCTAAAAAATCCTAAACCCTAAACCCGGGCAAAATAGGTATATCTGATAGTTTTCAATTCCGATTATTATTTAACTCTAGTTTAACCCTAGTTAACTTAACAAATGGAAACGGTAGGGGTATTTTTAATAACAGTGGAACATATGAAGGGTATATTGGAAAGAAAAAAAAAAGAGAAATAAATCAGATATTTCTTCAGATTTCAGGGTTATACAGGCAATTATTCCTTTAGCTTATATTAGTACTAGGTCATAATTGTCTTTTAGCTATATTACTAACATGGACAATTAACCCTATGTATGAATAGAAGAGATTAATTAAAATGAGCAAGCAATTAACCTATTAGGTAGCATGCAGTGGAGTCATTAACACTTAAATACGCTATAAGGATGTGACGACTCGACCCACTAGTAATAATAACTTGTTGAGTCCAAATCATAATCCAAAATAGTTAAGTCCAATTATTATTACTACCGTGTATAATTTTATATATTCAATTTAAATTTCAATCCCATCCGATGTAAAGCTTTTTTTGAGAAAAAGGCAGCATGCTGCCGCTTCATTCATAGAAATGATGAATTCAGCTACAGGGGAGAGGCAACCAGGCCTCGGCAAAGGCGAAAAAAAAAAAAAAAAAAAAAAAAAAAAACACTCAAGCACAAAACTCGATCCAAGACGAAGACAAAGCACGAACTTCGGTGCATAGAAGCCCCGGGTTACGAGACACCGACTCGAACCGCCTGCTGTTCCGTTCTAGCCAGATGGACCACCAAGCTGCCGCAATAGTAACAAGGTCCCCCCTCCCTCGGGTACTCCGTCTACATGAGCTCGCTTCCCACAACAAGTTAATTGAGGAGCAGCTACGAACAGTCAAGTTGTTGGGGAGAAAGCATTCCAGCAATGCGCGCGCAACCTCGCAGGATGCGAAAAGGTGGTCGGCGGTTTCGACTGGGCACGAGCAGAAGGAGCAGTTGCTTACCCCGGTCCAACCCCAACTAAGAAGTCTGTCCATTGTAAGCACCCTACATTTCAGCACAAACCAGACGAAGATTTTGATTTTCAGTGGAATTTTGATTGCCCACAGTTCGACAAAACCTCTATCGTGCACACCAGTATCTTGCATAAAGGAGTACATGGATTTCACCGAGAAGATTTCTGAATGTGACCATCTCCATCTGAAATTGTCCCTTATATTCGAAAGTCGTACGCCGGAGAGCTGGATCAGCCCTAAGCCTTATATCCTGCGTGGATCTTGGAGCAAAACCAAACAGGGTCCTACTCCATTTCCAGCCGTTGCGACCAAAACAATCAATAACCCGACAGGCTTTGTTGCGTACTGCCCCATAAATACTAGGGAAATGACAGCGACGGGTGGAGTTCCCTAACCAGATATCCGACCAAAAATTTGTCCAACGACCATCGCCTACCGATTGAGTTGTGCTGCATTTAAACAGGTCTCTCATTCCTAAGACACTCCTCCACCACTGGGAGTACGGTTTGAAGGATCTCCCTTCACTCAGTGGTCGACGTCGATTGTAGTAAAGCCTTTTAAGAAGGGGGCCCCAAGAGGTCGACTCTGACGAGAAGAGGCGCCACCATCACTTCACCAGCAGGGCGATGTTCAGGTTTTCCAGCTCTAACACACCTAATCCACTGTCTCTCTTCGCCCTACAAACCAACTTCCAATTAACTAAACAGTGGCCCCCGAAGTGATGCTCGTACCTCGCCAAAAGAACGCCCTCCACAACGAATCAATGCGACGTAAGACCCATTTAGGTGCTTTAAAGACGGAGAAGAAGTAGAGTGGAAGGTTCGAGAGTACCGAGTTAACTAGGGTTAGCCTCCCTCCCTGAGAGAGGAGTTTGGCTTGCCAGCCTTCAATCCTGCTCTCTATCTTGCTGATGATGCACCGCCAATCCTCCTTCCGGATATGACCTCTCGACAGAGGTAGCCCTAGGTACTTGATCGGAAAAGAGCCCGGTTTACACTCCATGAACTCAGCGAGCCTCTTCCCTATGTTTTCGTTGCTACCTAAATAGAATAGCTCAAACTTGCTTCTGTTAATCTTTAGGCCTGAGGCCCATCCGAAAGTCTGCCAGATGAAGCGCAGATTGCGCAGTTGCCGTTTCTTAGCCTCGCAGAAGAAGATGGTGTCATCCGCATACTGAATGATCGCGATTTTGGCATCATCTGCTGGTCCCACACCTCTCAGAAGGTTGTTTTTGATGGCCCTCTCCGTCATTCTAGCTAAACCTTCAGCCACTAACAGGTAGAGAAAAGGAGATAACGGATCGCCCTGTCGTAAACCCCTCTTAAGTTTGATCCATTTCGAGGGCATGCACCCCATTTACCAGAATCGCTACCTTGCCGTTTGATGTACATTGATCAATCCAGCAGCACCATTTTTGATTAGCCCCTACCCATTTCAGGATACTTCTAAGGTAGTTCCAGTCCACCTTATCAAAAGCTTTCTTGAAGCCCGCCTTAATTCCGACACATTCTGTTTGCACTTTAGAACCTACCCCAACTGATGATGTCACTAACAGTGACAAAGTAGTCCAGGATTAAACGACCTTTAAGAAAGGCCGTCTGCGAAGGTGATATGATATTGTGCATCACCCCTTCCAGTCTGTTCGCAAGAACTTTCGATATTATCTTTTACACACTATTGATGAGACAGATCAGTCGGTAGTCGTTCGCCGTTTTCGCGCCTTCGATTTTAGATATTAGGCAGATGTGTGAGTAGTCGATTGGACCAGTATTCAAAGTGCCGTCAAACAAATCATTATTACGGTGTTACAAAAGAGTTACCCAAAATTCTCTCATTACTAATACTATAACTTGACACTAATTATAATGATAAACGGCTCGTCTCATCGTGACCTTATCTTAAATTTTGAATACTCATACATGTCCTCCGCCACGTTGCGCGTATCGTGTCATTGTTTTTCGCCCGGCTTCTATTTGTCTAGCTAGCTGTGATCCAAGCAGTTTACCAGACATTCGCTAATTAGTATTACATCTTCATATATTGTAACCCTCCAGAGTCATTAACACTGAAACCTCCTACAAAGAGTTAATCCAAAATTCTCTCGGGCTAACACTACAGATAACCTAGCTAGAAGATCCCTATATGATATTGGATTTTAAAATTGAACCACTTGCTAGTTACAACATTGCAATCGGGGGCTAATATCAACTGATGATTTTTAGGGCAAACAGTAAATGACTTGAGAGTTGTATCTAAACTCTTAAGTTCGAAATGTAATTACTTGATATTTTCAGTTAAATTTATTTTTTTAAAAAATAATTAATTCAACATAAATTTGCTCCGTCCATATAAAAACAGTGACAGCTAATGTTAGTTACCCTTGCAAAACCAAATTCATCAGCTACAATTTAGGATACAATATTTGTTTTTTGTTTTTTGTTTTTTTTTTTTTCCTTATTCATTATAATAATAAAAAAGCCAAATACCAAAAGGAACATAAAAAGAAAAAGACAAAAAAAAACTCATTACAGAAGTCGATATTTGCTTTCTTATGTGGTTTTAAATTGATTGGCTTTCTGGTGCGTAAATTTTTTGAAATATACTCGTCCTTGAGGTGTCAACAAGAAGTCGTGTATAGCCAGTTTTTTTGTATATGGCTCCCATCATATAACGTACCCAAATTTAAAAAGAATAAGCATATATAGGGTGGGGGTGAAATTAGTATACAACATAAGTAACCATAGTATAACTATTAGGCTCCGTTTGTATACAAGAACTAGGGGGGAATAAGAAAGATATCTCTTTTGTATCCAAAAAATAAAAAGTTGTTTGGAACAGCTGTTCCATCTAATCCCGAAATTAGGAGGAAACAACTGTTCCAAGCAGCAGGTGGAACAACTAGTTGTTCCACAACTCAATTGTTCCACCTACAGTTTTTTTTTTTTTAAAAAAAAAAAATTAATTAATTTTATTTTAAATTATAAGTTATTTAAATTTATAAAATTTAAAATTTATTTCATTATTTTATGAAATTTAATTCTCTCTATTCTTTTTATTCCTCTTTAATTTATCAAACATAATTTTTTTTATACCCGGTATAACTCTTATACCCACCCAAACATAAATTAATATTAGTTCCTGTTAATATCATAACTTATACTTATCTCCGGTATAACAAAATTTTTCTTATATCCGAAACAAACGTAGTCTAAGGCAATGTTTGGTTGGGGGATAAAGGAGGAATAACCTTCTTTATCCCCCAATTCCTGCCAAACAGTGTTACAAAATGACATGGGATAAATTTTTTTTTTATCCCTGGCTTAACGGGTTATTCTGGGATAACCCGTTAAGTCTTATTCCTCCCTCCATGGAATAGGGTTTTATTCCTGGAGGCAGTGAATGGGTAAAATTATAATTTATTATTTATAATTAAATTATAATCTAAAATATAATATAAAATATAAATTATAATATAAATATAAATTGTAATATAAATTATAATATAAAATATAAAATATAAATTATAATATAAAATATAATATAAATTATAATATAAAATATAAAAAATATAAAAAATATAATATATAATATAATATAAAATATAATTTATTATTTATATTCTTAAAAAATAATATAAAATAAAAAATATTATTTTTTTAACATGAGATATAATTTATTATTTATAATTAAATTGCTTCAAATTTAATATAATAATTAAATTAATTTTTCTATAAAAAAAAGCTAAGGGCAAAGTTGGTATTTTTATAAAAATTCTATCTTCTTTTTTCACTATTCTCTACTATTTCATAATTTTAACCAAACACAATTTTAACTATTCCAGATAATACCAACTTTTCAACCAAACGCAATTTAAATTTTATACTTTATTATCCCGGAATAGCAAGCTATCCCAAAATTTATACCTCTTAAATTTATCTCCGAACCAACATTGCCTTAGAGTATGTACAGAATATGAATTTTATTGGAAGATACTATAACTAAAGAATGGCAAGTTTTCCAAAGCTCTCTTAGAAATTAATAGTCAGTACGAAAATGTGATTGGTTAGTAGGAAGATTCCTACAACCCCAGCTCATGGAGAAACTCTTTAGATTTTTTTTAAAAAAAAAATATTAGGTTTTAGTATTAAAAAACATCCAACAAATTTCTCGATAGAGTCAAAACTAATACATAGCAGCAAATCGGAGGCTTTCCAACAACGTCTCGTTAGAGAGCTTCCCACTAAAGTTTTAGCCTACACTAGAACCAGCAAATCACAAACCATTTTAGGGTTGATCCAAGCCCTGGACAGCCTGCATTAGAGCCAGCAAATCACAGCCCATTTTAGGGTTGATCCAAGCCTTGGACACCATGTGGAGCCACTAAAATATTGTTGTTGGGTGGTCCTCTCCTCCTACCTGTTTATGATTAAGGATTGTGGATTGGATTTTTTGAATGTTAGAAGAAATTATTCAATAATAATATGTATGCTATATATGGGTGGAGATCATATTAGTTTGTGATTATGATTTACAAATTTTCTGTCTCTTGCAAGGTGTTAGCAATTGTAATTTGTTAGAATAATACATTTTACAAATAAATTTATCTTATTATAAGAAAATAATTTAGGGATCGACTGCAGTACGTAGTTATAAATATCTATCCAAATCCCTCATTAATTTATTACATATATTACAAACTTGTTGGCCCCATTTAGTTCAAAAATAAAAAATCAAAAATCAAAATTATTCCAACTATTCCGCCAAACCAGATATTCTTTGGTGGAGATAATATATTTCGGTCAAGCCTAACTATACATGATTATATGGAATTAGCTTAGAATAAATTATTATATTCTTTTAATAAAATAATATTATTTTCAAATTTAATTTTAAATTTTATTTTTTAGCGGTATGTAATTAATCCTTTAATTATTTCAGTTGACTTTGTTTGAGGCGCATTCTAAATCCAAGCTAATAGAAAATTCTTTGTTCACTTTCTTTTACTTGCATCAGATTAGTTAGTATGGGAGATATGTATGCTATGTTAATATATAAGGCTCCAAGTTAATTTCTTACCATCTCCTTTTATACTATTTCAGCGTATCTTTGTGATTATACGGGAAGTTTATAATCTATTGATATATTAAATTTTTAGTTCTTGAAGGTTACGTGTCGACTTCTCGCAAGGTTTCCTCTTCTTTCCCGTCTGAATCTCTCTACTCCCCCTATATGCCAACATACTCAAAAACCTCTACCCTTGCATGCCAGCATATTCCAAAATCATTGGCGTAAAAACCATGAGCTAAAAATAAGGGGCATAAAAAACACAAGCGAAAAAAAATAAAATAAAATAAAATATAACTCTACGTGTCCCTTTCTGCAACATCTTTCGCGGAGTGAGTCTCCTTCGCCGTGACGCCCTCCACGGCCGTCGGGCTGGTCACCTCCTTTTACTCGTCCCTCCTTCTAGTCCTGCTGCTACCCTTCTCCTCAGTGATAGCCGACCTGCCCAACGGTGCCGAGTCGACCTCGGCCCTACCATCCACCCTCATTTCCCCGGCCTTCATCGCCACCTACAACGAGTTCTTCTCTCCTTTTCTCTCCCTCCTTCGTTTCCACTGCCCTCGTGTCATCATCGTCGACGTCCACTTCCCCTGGGCCACCCACCACGTCGCATCCTTCTCCTTCCACGGCACCTCCCACTTCTCCACCGATCATGAATTCCTTCTGTGCCTTCGAGGTCTTTTACCTTGATCTCATATCCCGCCACTATAACAAAATTAGATTATATGGACACATTTTTGTGACACTTTTGTGTAAGTGTGCTATCTATATTCCATCTATATCCAAAATTAGGTTATAGGGACATTTTTTTAGGACACATTACAATAATGTGTCACTATAGACCCTAACAACTGCATATATAGCGGCACTAATAATAAGTGTCGGTATTTTTACTAGCGATATTTTTTTTAGCTTTTAGAAATACTTAAAAATATCGCTATAGCATAATTTTGTTGTAGTGCGCTTTGTCCCTGACTGGACTCTCTACCCGCATCCACTTTTTTTGTTCAATCCGACTCCAATTCACACTTCGTCATTTCCTGGCTCGATGCCAGGCTGCCCAACTTAGCTGTCTACGTCTGCCTTGGCAACCTCGGTCGCTTCACGCCAGCCCAGCTCCACACCATCGTGCTGGGCTCGAGGCCGCAGGGCGCTCCTTCGTGTGGGTCATCAAGAAGGAGATTGACGCATCATCTGAGTGCCTGCCCAAGGACCACGAGGGTCGAAATTGGGAACTTTGCAACTACTGATGGTCCATTCTAATATCATGCTACCTATATATTGCTTGCAGAAAGCAGAGTTTTTCTATACAAACTTCACAAAAATATCTATATAGCATATCCTTACAAAATTTGAAATTTACCAAACTTGGGTCCTTAAGGATGTGCCTTTACACTTATAAAAATACTCATTCTAAACAATATTTTTAATATAAACCAACTTTAAGAATTAATTGGATAATCCTATGTTAAAATAAAGGTACACTTCAATAAAACTACATTTCAAGGGGTATAGATGAGAACTCAATAAACTACAAGGTATATATTTTAATAGATAATTTTGCTATATAATATACATGTAGAAGCTCCAAATTGTTTTGTTTTATCTTGAATATGTTGTAAGTGAACTTCCATATATGTTATTCCTGTGACGCAGTTGAGCAAATTCTTAATCCAAAGATGGTGACTGCTGCAAGTCCTATGGGACCAGCTTGCGGTCTTTACCTTGATAGCATCAAGTGTGATTTATCCTAAGTTGTATAAACCTGAAGAATGTGCTGAAAGTTGGGCTGTAAAATTAAGGCATACAGATTTGATAACATGTAGAGCTGCATAAGTAATTTTCTGGACTTATATTGTGACTTTTGATTAGATAAATTCTCAGTTTTATTCTAAGTTTTGTAAGTTCGAGAATTAGCTCATCCAACCAGACACGGAGCCATGTTAAGATCCAAGGTGGCCACGATCCCCTCAACTTTTTAATATTACTTAATAGTTCTTGATAGTAATTTATCTCTTTCTCTCTTTTAGATAGTAATGTCCCTCCCTCAACTTTTTATTATTTGTTTAGTAATTTTCCGTGCATCTTCATCTTTTATTTGTATATATTTTAAATAGGTAAAAATATATTAAGAGTCTTATGCTTACAAGTTATTTGAAATACATACCTTAATTCCAAATTTTTTATTTTATTTCTTTTTTAATTTATAACTATTTTAGGTTGAGCTATTTTATTTAACTAAATAAAATATTATACTAAATTTAATAGCTCTTTTAGCTAATAGTCAATACCTGTTATAATTTTATTTACTGAAAATAATAAAAATTTGATAATTAACTGAATTACTGTTATAAAATTTCTAGTTATTTAAATAAAACAATATAAATAAAATAATTAAAAATTAAACCTATGCAAATTAAAAAAATAAATTTAATATTTTTACATTTATTATTTAATTAATATTTTTTTTAAAAAAAATAAATAAAATTATATTTATGTATTAAAATATTTATTTTAATATATTTTGTCTCCTTCAGAATTAAATTCTGGCTTCGTCGTACATCCTATATAGGTTAATACTTCAAATCATCAACGTTCAAGTTGCATAGATCTCTGTATCGCAATCCCTTTTGTTTTGTTCAGCTGGAATTCGCTTTCCTAAATAGCCAAACTTACTTAAATAAGTCTTTATCTGTTACAAAATTTGAAGCATTTATTTTTCATTGGGAATTGCTATGTGCTTTTCCTTCACAAATATCGTCTTAAGTAATATATAATATAATTTTTTTTTTCTTTAAGTTTTTAATATGTTATTTATACATGTGAAATTTTCATGCTAAATCATTTGTTTTTATTTTTTTTTTTTCAGTGAATCCACTGGATCAGATAAGGACAAATAATAAAGATATATATATTCACTAATAATATAATGTAACGCGGATTCATCACTAATATTCGATAAATAAAAAATATGATCAATATCTAGAAGGATATACTATATAAATTTATAAAACTAATATTTTAAAATGAAATAAATAATTTTATAAGTGAACTATATTGTGCTACCAAATCATAAATGCCAAAATTTTCATAACGAATAATTTATTTCAATATCTAAACATGTCTTTTAAATTTTTTAATAAAACTTTGTTTAATTACACGTTTAGTCTTCAAATTATGAGGCATGTGATGCTTCAGTCTTCACACTCTAATTTATTACAATTTCGTACTTGAACTTATTAAATTATTGTAATTAAGTTATAAAATACACTTTAGCCATTGAATGATGATGTGTTACTAATATGACGGCTAATTACAAGCTCAAAAGTGTACTTTAGTTGGTTAAATGATGGTGCATTGATGATGTGGTAGTACCACGGCATGTTAGATATTCTCATATCATTAATCACAATATTATTACGTTATTACATTAGCAACATATCAACTAAATTATACAGAAAAATTTATTACAATAAATTAATTAAAAAAATCAACTATAAAACTATAATAAACTAATGTTGGAAATAATAATCCAAACATAATCTAAAATTTAATTAGAGATTGAGTTTATCCAAAAATATTTAAAAGTTTATTTGTAATTATTCAAAGTAAAAGTTAGATTTGTGATCAGTTATGATTTGATAGCTATATATATCTAGACGTGGTAATTAGATGATCAAAGAGGGGCTTCAGTAAACATGACCGCATAAGGTGGTGTAATTGAATATTTCTTAATGATAAAATATTAGTTTTTCTCTAATATTTCTTTTTCATATTGTTGTATTTTAGAATTGATGATTCTGAGTTATATAATCGGTATCAGTGTGAATACCGGTTCCAACAATTGAGTTATATAATCGGTATCAGCGTGAATACCGGTTCCAACAATTGGCATCAGAGCTTTTCACGCATCCAACAATTGGTATCAAAGCCAGAAAGTACCGAAAAGTACCGAACGAATTCTAAGCCAGACGACAACAGATTTGAAAATAATACAGAACCAATGTACCAGATAACTACATCAAAGTCAAGCGACTAGTAGCAGATTGAAGAAGTTGGCATCCGCACAACACACGAGAGAAGGTAGTTGTGACGCTTAACGAAAAGAGAGTGGGGAGAGCCCGTGAAAGAGATCAAAAAACTTGTCCAAACAGCCAGTAGGGTTAGGCAAGCAAACCGAAGTACAAAAGACTCGGTGATATTTCGATAAAATAAGAACGTCATCTGAACAATAAGGTACAAGTTTGAAACTTAATTTTTGATCTTTCTAGTTTCGTTATGGATTTAGATTGATTTATTCAATCTAGTTTACCAAAGTTCGATGGAACGAACTTTAAATGATGAAAAATCATCATTCGATATTTTTTAGAATCCCAAGATTTGTGGGATGTGGTAGAGAATAGAAATTATGAAAAAAAAAATTGATAAAAATGAATTTAAAAAGAGAGACATAGAAGTTCTATCATATATTTTTTTATCGTTGGTTGAAAAAAAAATCAACTACAAAAACAGCACGAGAAATATGGAGAATTTTAGCAAAAATTGGAGAAGTTTTGTAGGAAGAAAATAAAATTCAGGAAGAAGAAGAAATTAAACTCAATGGTGAAGATATAGAAGCCACAATTTACAAAGAAATTTGAAAAGAAAAATTTAATCAAAATCATGAAGAATATCAAATTTGTGAAGAATATGTTGATGATCAAAACGGTGTGAATCAAGCCGGCAAAAAAGTTCACAACGAAGATATAAGAAAAGAATTTTCTGTAGATAAAGTAATTGTGCATCAAGTCAAAGAAGAAATAGTTTACTCTTTTTCTAATGTTATTAAAGAAAGGAAAATACTACTATACAGCCCATTTGTGGTGTACATCCCACATCCCACCCATCCAATGGGTGGGGTGTGGTGAGGGGTCACTTCATAATTTATGAAGTGACCCCTCCATCCTTAGATGGGTGAGTGTAGGATGTACACCCCTTTGGGGTGTACATGTAGTATTGCTCAGAAAGAAATATTCATATATCATAATGTGGATGCAGAAAAGAAAAAGACAGACAAATATATAGAATTAAAATTAAGGAGTTTTGGCATAGTGCAAGGCGCACGCATTGAAATCAGTAAATTAAAAATATCGAATCCATCTTTTTGGATAAACCCGCAGATCTTTAAGGATGATGAGGATAATCAGGACTACAAGTGGCAAAGATTTCGCGCATGACAACATCATTGGACATGCATCATACTGCACAACTCGAATACTACAACAACAAGCGACGGATAACTCAAATACTACGACAACAACTGCAGCGACGGATAACTCAAATACTACGACAACAACAGCGACGAATATTGCAAAATCAAAATGCGCGTTTTACGGAATTTGCAGCTGGAAGATGAAGTTTGAATTAAGAGAGGATGTTGGAAATAATAATCCAAACATAATCTAAAATTTAATTAGATATAGAGTTTATCCAAAAATATTTAAAAATTTATTTGTAATTATTCAAAGTAAAAGTTAGATTTGTGATCTGTTATGATTTGATAGCTATATATATCTAGACGTGGTAATTAGATGATCGAAGAGGGGCTTCAGTAGACATGATCGCATAAGGTGGTGTAATTGAATATTTTTTATTGATAAACTATTAGTTTTTCTCCAATATCTCTTCTTCATATTGTTGTATTTTAGAATTGATAATTCTGAGTTATATAATCGGTATCAGCGTTAATACCGGTTCCAACAATTGATATCAGAGCTTTTCACGTTTCCAACAATTAAAATGTGATGATTACATTGTTATACAATCAAAGTGCAATTCTTCATTTTTATTTTTATTTTTATTTTTATTTTTTAAAACAAATATATTAGTGGGTGTCTGTAACAACCGGACGATCCGCAGCCGATCCGTGATGAGATTGCTCTGAGATCGGCTTGGCGGTGAGGATGATGGCCTCGGTTGATAGATCGGATCTGTGAATTTGGCTAGGGTTCTTGAGGAATAGTAGGGTTTGGGGAGGAAGAGGAAGAAGATTTGGAGGGGAAATAAGGAGGGAGAAGAGAATTGGAGTTTTGATTCAAATCCTTCATACTCGTTCTGTAATACATTTCCCTATTTACACTTCTCCTCTCAAGGGACTAAATCGTAATTATTTCCTACTTATGGTATTTAGTAGCATAAGCTGTAATTTGTAAACGGGCCTTAGCTGGGCCTAAACTTGCCGCTCTCTGGTCTTCCGAGCGAGGC
Organism: Tillandsia fasciculata; assembly: GCA_029168755.2. Lineage (NCBI taxonomy): Eukaryota > Viridiplantae > Streptophyta > Magnoliopsida > Poales > Bromeliaceae > Tillandsia > Tillandsia fasciculata. The sequence continues at coordinate 5,541,791 of CM054941.1, read as the reverse complement.
TGCTCCTCGCTACAGTATCGCTCCCCTCCCGTTGGCTAAGTGGATCCTTCCCCGCTTCACCGTGCCCGCTCCGCTTGGAACTCTCCAGACTCCCTAACGCCTTGGTCACTTCTCACCTACCCTCGTACGACGCCCTACTCAACCATGGTTCTGCAGCCGCCTCTTCACTCGCGTTCATCTACCAACACCCTAGCTCCTCTCTTCATCCCCAGAGCTTCTCCTCTCGTCTACTCCTCTATTCTATCCTCTCCTCTACTCCCTTCTACTCTGTGGTTGTTACACCCCACCCCCCATGAAAACATCCTTGTCCTCAAGGATCAAAAGATGGGTACTTCGCCTTCATCTCCCAGTAGTCCTCCCACGTTGCTCTTTCCGGACCCAAGTTACTCCATTTCACAAGAACTTGGGTGATGGCCTGATTACCTCGCTTCAACATCCTCCTTTCCAAGACTTGCTCCGGCTGGGTTAGTAGCCGGCCCTCTTCCCTTACTTGAAGCTCTACCCCTAGTTGCTGCTCCGATGATGGCACCCCTTTCTTCAACTGGGAAACATGGAAGACGGGGTGGATCTTGGCGTTCTCTGGTAACTGCAGCCGGTAAGCTACCGGCCCGACCCTCTGTAGTATCTCATATGGCCCAAAGTACTTGGAGGTAAGCTTTAAGCTACGGCGTATGGCTACGCTGCTTTGACGGTAAGGCTGGAGCTTGAGGTAAACCTTCTCCCCTGCTTGATACTCTTTATCCACTCTTTTTCTGTCTGCATTCTGTTTCATACGGTTCTGGGCTTCCAGTAGCCTTTCCCTCAGCACTTGTAGCACTTGGTCCCTGTGAGGACCCGAATTCCCACTTAAGGGTTTATTGTTGGTTTAGTGGTTTCTGGGAGTGTTTGTGCGCGTGTCGGGTCCCGAAAATGGATTCCTGGTGTAAATGGGAGCAAGATTGCTTAACAGGAGACCCGTATTGGGTGATTGAGGTTTTTGCGCGCGTATTGGAACCAAGGAATTGACCCGGCACGAAAAATGGATCAAGTTCACTTTTTCGGGAATTTTCGACAAATTTTAGAAGTGGAATTGGGCCAAACGGACATCGAATTTGGATTCAGCGCGCAAAAACGATCAAGATGGACTATTTACTTGTATTTTTCGGAGCCCGGATGTCCCGACACGGATTTCGATTTTGGCGGTACTATTTCGGCGGCCGGAGAGGCGCCGGCGGCGGCGGCTGGAGGCGGGCGGAGGCGCAGCCACGCGGTCCACCGCGGAAGCGTGCACCGGGCGCGGGACATGTGGCGCCTCCCGATTGGCCGGCGCGGCAGGCGCGGTCCATGGAATGGCGCGGATGCACGGTGGACCGAGGGTGGCCACATGGCGGCTCGTGGTTGGCGGGTCCTTGTGCGCGCGGTCCACGCAGCGGCGGGGGCAGGTGTCCGTACGGACAGGGCGTCGTGGGGGGCGACGTGGGGGCGCCACGTGGCGCCCTGTGGTTGGCCGGGCGCAGCCGCGCACGCCCGCGTGTCGGGACACGCGGCGTTGCGCGGTTGGCTGGCGCACGTGCGCCGGGCACGGGGGAAGCCTCTGGGACACGTGTCGGCTCCGGAGCAATCCGAGCGCGCACAGTGTTGGGCCGGGCCCAACACTGTAGCAGCCCGGAATGCCCGGGCGCCCGAAATTGGCCCAAAAGTCCAAACTTGGATTTTTTCTCGGGCTGGGCCTATAAATAGGCACTTTGCTTGGGCTTTTTGCCCCTTTTCCCGAGCTCCCCTACCCTTGAACCCCTCAGTAAAATTGGAGATCTTCGTGTTGCGCATATTCTGGCAGAGGCCCGGAATTTTTGGAAGCCGCGACGTTGACGATTTCAGCATCGTAGCGTGGAGCGACGATCTTTCATCGGAGGCCCGTTATCGCCGCATTTCGGTCTGAGAGGTCCACAGAGCTATTTCGACAGTATTTTTGGACGATTTTTACGGCGTTGGATTCACGAGAGGTACGTCTTCGACTTTTGTGTTGATCACCTTGCTGGATTTTCAGTTTGTAGCACAGTTTTTGAGACATTTCTAAGCCACTGTTTGCTGGTGGAGTTTTTGGATAGCAGCCCCTTGCCGAAATTTTATCTCCGCACTCGAGCGTTGGATTGAGACGAGCCTGTACACTTTTTGCATCTACTCGTCGCGAAGATTATCATCGTATTTTTCCAGGATTTTTCTGAGGCTTGCCCGAAGGTATACTGTTTCCCCTTTTACTGTGCAGAGTTTTATAGTTGTGTGCTTGTGAGTTTTTGCGCGCCGGTATTGTGGAATTTGTAACTCAGCCTACGGGGCTCGGAATTGAACGTACAGGTACCCGTTTCGAAGGTCTTGACGCGAGAATCGCCGTAGTATTTTTATTGGAATTTTTGGAGCATTGTTTTCAGGTGGAAAAGTGACATCTTTGTGGCTGAATTCAGAATGTAACTTATTTGGGTAAATTGTGGAATTAAAGTGTATCTGATAGCTGTGTGTTTGTACCAGGAGGTTTTGTTCAGTGTCTTTGGACTATCGGGGCTGTGGATTAGTAGAGATTGTTGCTCCTGGTGTTTTCAGCTGTGGAACCTTGGACAGTTAGTGTTTTCAGGTGGGTGGCCCTGTCTCCAAGATTGATGGAATGTGCATTAAATCTGCTATAGTAGGACCATGCATGATAGTGATATTCTTGTGTAGCATGCTAAAATGTGATAGCTGATAATTCTAGAGTTATTTGATGATCATGCGATCTCTTGTTTCCTACTATCTGTAAAATTATTGTTATCTTGGAACTTGACCTAGCACCCCCCGTCATATGCAGCATGTTCAGCCAGACTGTAGAAAACTCCAACTTGGGCTAGGTTTACTCTGCTTTAGATATCCACACTTCTTTTCTTCCTGGACATAGTATTTTACTCGCCCGGGTAGTGGGCCGAGTGGTCGGGTTTCTTTTAGTGTGGGATGCATTTTACACTCGTGCTTGGGAGCAGAGTGGAGTCTGGTAGATGTTGTTGATCGTTCATCTGTGGCGGGAGCCGTTTGGGTAAACGGCGGTCCCGAAATGTTTTATTTGTCTCCACTGTGTTAGTGGCAGTTGTTTACCAGTGTCAGCAGGACCTAGGACCCAGACTGTTTTTAGACACATGATTTCTGTAAACTAATGTTTTCTTCCAAATCTCTAGGGGTCGCCGGAGCCTGTTCTTGTTTGATTTGGGTGATGGCAATAGCCCTTCGGGGTTTGGAAAATAAAACTTATTTAAACTAATTTTCTTAAAAGAACTAAAATATATTAAATTGTGTTTCTCAGATTAAAATAATTTTCAGTAATAACTGTCATCTATTTATTACAACTTCCTCACCCGAGAGAGTTTGGGTGATCTGGGTTCTAGGAGCCGTTCCTTTTTCGGGACCAAAGCCACAGGGGCCGAGCCTAGAACCTGTTCTTGTTTGATAGGGTTGTAGGTGTTGGTCTTCCGTGACTTTCGGGCCCTGGTTGGTGTCTTTCGCTTGTTGTACAGAGGTTGTCGTGTTCCTGAACTGTAAGGGGGTCGGGAACTTCGATAGGCGGAGCCTGGAGTCTGTTCTTGTTTGATAGGGTTCTAGGCACCGACCTATCGAGATTTTCGAACCCTTATGGTGTCGGTCCTTTCCGAGTTTAGTGTTTTGTTGTGGGAGCCGTCGGGTAGACGGTAGTCCCGGCTGTGAGTATTTCTAGCCAGTGAGTTAGAGATGTGATATCAGTTACTGTCGATCTTGTTGATCGTGGTTTTGGACTATAGCCTGCATGAGCCATATTGAGCTCGACAGAGATGCGCGGATACTTTCCTCGGTGGGGTCGCGCCCCTCGAGTGCCACTCCGGAGTTGGGCCTGTTACTTGCTATCACGACTTGTCGACGCAGTCCCTCTGGCTGGCCCAGTTTTGGCAGTCACAGACACCCTACGGTAGACCCGTCCTGTTGAGGATGTGCGGTAGTAGGTGGGCGCAGGTTTGACTGGACCCTATGTGGCAGTCAGTGTAGATTGGGTGACTATACTTGAGAGTTAGTAGATGCATCATGTATTCCATCTGTTCCACTTTTTGAGCATCTAGATAGAGGCATAGTAGCTGTAGAGTTTATTTTTCCAGCTCTTCCCTTTCAGCACTGCATTTGTTATTTTATGCCTCTAGTAGACTTAGTGGGTAGACCGTCGGGCTTGTTGGCGGTACCCACTGAGAACTACTATGGGATGTAGTTCTCACACCCGTCGTGGTGTCTTTTTTCCCAGGAACTTCTACTCCTGTTCCCGCTGCTCCAGTTGCTATATCTTCAGATCGAGGTAAGGGAGTCGCGAGCTAGATCCCTACCAGTCGTCGTCCAGAGAGTAGAAGTACCCGCTTTTTATATATTTTGAGAGTTATTTGTTGAGAGACCTTGTAGTGAGGTATAGAGTTGTACTTTTCTTTTTTTTTTTCTGAGAGACTTATGTACTTTTGGTGAGGCTTTTGAGTTGTATATATTTTATTTCTAGCAGTTTACTTCCAGCTCTGATATCTGTTTAGTATAGCATCTTTCTTTTGCAGGTTGGATGCTTCGTCTATACGGGATTCACCGTATGGGCGGCGGATCTGTTAGCGAGCCCGGGTCGCAGTTTCGACCCCGGGGCGTGACAGTCCCTGACTCTTTTCCATTCCTTCACAGTGGGGCTAACTTCGGTATCCCAGTTGGCCAGAGAGGGTGTTGGGGGCTTGTAACCATAGAGGGCCTCAAATGGTGTTGTACCTAAGGAGGAGTGGTGGTTGGTGTTATACCACCACTCAGCCAGGGAAAGCCATTTAGACCACCTACTAGGTTGCTGTGAGCACATGCACCTGAGATAGGTCTCCAGGCACTGGTTTACCCTCTCGGTTTGGCCGTCGGTTTGTGTCACGCCCCGGGGTCGAAACTGCGACCCGGGCTCGCCAACAGATCCGCCACATATACCAAACTCCGCATAGGCGAAGCGTCCTACCTGCAAGAAAAGTACTACAGCTAACAGATATCAGAGCTATAAACGAAAATCTGCTGTAAAACTAAAATCAACCACTGTACAACTGGAAATAATACAATAATGTCCATCTTCCAAAATGATAATCATACAATATCCTCAGAAACAAAACTCAGAACTCAAATAGGGAGGTAACTCCAATAAATACATCAGTGTATAGGCTCTCAAAACATATCATATCCTCACTACACCAGTCTCTCAAAAGAGAAAAATAAAATAGCTAATCTACTGAAGATCTCCTCTGAAGGGGTACCGCTACTCTCCAACGACGGGTAGGGATCTAGCTTGCGACTCCCTCGTCTCGATCAACAACTGCAGGACCGGCAACACCCGCAAAGCCACTACAAAACAAAGGAGAGAAAGAAAAAATGAGGGGAAAAAATCCCCAGCGGGTGTGAGATCGAACTACACCAAAAAGGGAGTTCTCAGTGGGTACCATCGCCAGGCCCGACGATTAGCCCACCAAGACCACTAGAGGCAATAAAATAACCAATGCAGTAAAACTGAACCAGAAGCTGAAGACACTCGACAGCTACCATGCCTCTATCTAAATGCTCAAATGGGAAAACCCTGATAAAGATATGCAACACGCGCACACGAGGTGCTCAATCGTCCCAATCGAGCCGACTGCCACATCGGGTCCAGTCAAGCCTGCGCCTCCCCCGTGTAACAACGTAGGGTGTCCAATCGGACTAACACACTATCGAATAGTGTCACCTGCAGGCTAAAGACAAATCCACGCTCTCTCCCTCAGAATGAAAGGACTCAAGATCTACAAGCCTCTCACACCACCGTCAATGTACTCACAACGATCCGAGACCACCATCACACCGAACGACTCCCAACAAAACTAGCACCGGTCTAAACACAACTGCCAGCCTCCACTCGGCCCCCAGGCACGAGTGCAAAAGTAAGAGTATCCGCCTGAATAGACCCAATCGATGGACCAGTAAAACTGGCACTGCCTGCTCTGCCTGCCGCATCGGGTATGCCAGCCTACGCATAACACCGATGCAAAAGGAGTCTCTAGGACTCAAAGCCTGTCTGACGCACACTCCGGAGTGGCACTCAAGGGGAGCGACCCACACGAGTAAGGTATCTCAGTAACCAGTAACATAAGTATCGTGAAAAATAGCAGGACTGGATCAAGACTCTGATCAAAGTGGAAAAATCCATCCACTAAAGGAAAACCCGATCCCCAAACTGAAACAATAGAAAACGATAAGTGGGAACTCCAACCACTGAAGAAAACCCCAGTCCTCATACAGAGGCTATAGTACTCAAAGTGGGAAACACCGTCCACTAGAGAAACCTGATACCCAATCTGATGCATAAGTAAATATCCGGTCAACCGCCCAAAATCCCCGGTTGCCGCAATACCCTGCCGTCTATAATCAAGTCCTATAAGCGACCTCCGGTCAACCGCCTAAAGTCCGCGGTCACCGCAAAATCCTGCCAACCGCAATCCAACACTGCCCGTCACTGACACCAATGTCCCGGCTACACTACCCCAGACCCCTGCTCGCACCCGAGCAACACAGACCGCCTGACTAACAAGAAGGAGAAAAGGATAACATGGTTTCTCCTAAGTCATGTTCCAATAAGTAGTGTAGCAGTAAAAGGGTGGCCTAACTATATGTCCAATCAAGCATGCTTTTGTCATCGAAAACGATAAAAGAGAATGAAGCATAAAATAGCAAGGCATGCTAAAATATTCCTACTATGATACACTAATCTCAAATAAGTAGGCCAATACATGAACATGTATGATCTCTATATCATCTAGTGTGGAATAAATATAACCGTCTATCATATGATAAGACTCTAATTCACCAAATGTGAACAATGATCAGGTAAGCATCAATCCCCAAAATCTAGGCCATTCCCTGCTTACCTCTCATTCATATCAGTTGAACATTAGTTCTGCATGCTATCAGTCATAGGGGGGTGACATTCCCACAGGTGTACTTACATTAACCATAACACAAACATCCATAACAACCCTATCATTTCCTTATACAGTTACCAATATTATGCTTACCCACCTGAAGTGCTTAATCCAAGGCAAACCTGAGGTCGGTGAAGAGCGTGGCCACTTGCTAACAATATCTGCTGAACCCGTATCCACGGTACACGTCGCGCAAGCCTCGGCTCCTAATAGCTGAAAATACCCGGAAACCATCATCTCCAGTTCCAACAGGTTCAAAAACACTAGCAAACCTTCCTGGGTACAACAATAAGGTCCAAAGTTACACTTTTATTCCAAAATATCTAAGTAAATACAAATCTGTTGGAACAGTCCCAAAAATGCGGATTTTTCACCTGCAGCAAGAACTCTGAAAAATTCGACAAAAATACAGTCGCGATCGTCGCGTCGAGCCCTTCGAAACGAGTACCTACACGTCAAAATCCGAGTCCCGTAGGCCGAGTTACAAATTCCACACCACAGGGAGCGCAAAACCTCACAACACATAAAACTGTATCACATTGCACAGAAGAGAGGGAATAGTATACCTTCGGGCAAAGTCTCAGAAAAATCCCAGAAAAATATGACGAGAATCCTCGCGACGCGTAGATGCAAAAAGTGTATAGGCTCGTCTCAATCCGACGCTCGAGCGCGGAGATAAAATTCCGGCAAGGGCTGCTGTCCAAAAACTCCACCAGCAAATAGTGGCTTAGAAATGTCTCGAAAACCGTGCCACAAACTCAGAATCCAGCAAGGTGATCAACACAAAAGTCGAAGACGTACCTCTCGTGAATCCAACGCCGCAAAAATCGTCCAAAAATACTATCGGAGTAGCTCTGTGGACCTCTCAGACCGAAATGCGGCGATAACGGGCCTCCGATGAAAGATCATCGCTCCGCGTTACGATACCGAAATCGTCGACGCCGCGGCTTCCAAAAATTTCGGGCCTCTGCCAAAAGATGAGCAACACGAAGATCTCCAACTTTGCTGAAGGGTCCAAGGGCAGGGGAGCTCGGGAAAAGCCTCACACAAGAGGTGAAAGAGGGAATAAATAGGCCCAGCCCGAGAAAAATCTGAAATTGGACTTTTGGGCCCAAAATCCGGGCGCCCGGAACATTCGGGCCGCTACAGTGTTGGGCCCGGCCCAACACTGTGCGCGCCCGAAATCCCGAGAGCCCGCCACGTGGCCCGCCGACACAGCCCGCGCCCGGCGCACGCGCGCCCGCCAATCGCGCAGCGCCGCGTGACCCGACACGGGGGCGTGCGCGGCTGCGCCCGGCCAACCGCGGGGCGCCACGTGGCGCCCCCACGTCGCTCCCCAATCGCCGCCGTACGGCCACCTGCTCCTACCGCTGCGTGGACCGCGGGCACCAGGACCCGCCAACCAAGAGCCGCCACGTGTCCACCCCTGGTCCACCGTACACTCGCGCCAAATCCGTGGACCGCGCCTGCTGCGCCGGCCAACAGAAAGCCGCCACGTGGCCAGCGCCCGGGTGCACGCCTCCGCGGTGGACCGAGCGGCTACGCCTCCGCCCGCCGCCGCGCTCCGCCGTCAGCCGCCGCCGCCGGCGCCTCTCCGGCTGCCGGAACAGTACCCAAACACCTCGAAATCCGTATTTTCGCATCCGGGCTCCGAAAAATACAAGTAAATAGTCCATCTTCATTGTTTTCGCGCGCTGAATCTAAATCCGATGTCCGTTTTGCCAAATTCCAACTCTAAAAATTACCGAAGGCATCCGAAAAGGTGTTCTTTGATCCAAACTTCGCACTGAGTCCAATTTTGATATCCGCATCGCGCGAAACCACTTCTAAACCTCCGACGGGGTTCTCCGATCATCCACGTGATCCATTTTAAGCTCGAAGTCCATCACTTGTGTCCAATTGATGCACAAACACCGCCAACATGCCACAAAGGCTTCCAGAAGCTGCTGGTCACACTGTAGAAGCCCTACAGAGATCTGGGTCACCACAGTTTCGGGGTGATAGGCTATGCTCATGTGTAGCTTTACCCCCGAGAGTTTGAACAACTCTTGCCATACCCGACTTGTGAACACCTTGTCCCGATCAGATTTGATCCCTCTCGGCATCCCATGTATTTTATAAACTGTGTTAAGGAAAGCTTTTGCAACCTCCATAGCTGTATAGGGATGGGTTAGAGGAATGAAGTGTGCGTACTTTGTGAGCTTATCCACCACCACTAGAATGGTATCTCTATTTTCTGACTTGGGTAGGGCTTCGATGAAGTCCATGCTCACCATTTGCCATGCCTGAGTGGGTATTGGCAGAGGCTGTAGCAAACTTGCATAAGGGGTTCCATCCACCTTATTTTTAATACACACTTCACAAGCCTTAACCTTCTTCTCTACTTTCCTCTTTAATCCGGTTCAATAGAAATGTTGCTTGACCCTGCGGTAGGTATTGTCGATTCCAGAATGCCCTCCCACAGCAGTTGAGTGTAGTTGATCCAACAGGGTCTTCCTTAATTGCCCATTGCACCCCACATATAATCTACCTTTACACCTCAGTAGCCCCTGTTGTTGTGTGTAACCATCCTGAGGGCCTTGTTGTAGCAATGTTTCCAAAAGAAACTGTTGTGCTTTTGAGTCACCCTTGTAGCTTTCTTTAACCTCCTCTATCCAAGCAGGAATGGATGCTAATATGGCTTGGTTGTTGCCCCTTTCTGATATTATCCTGGATAGGGCATCAGCAGCCACATTCTCCTTTCCTTTTCTGTATTTGATGCTATATTCAAGACCCATCAACTTGAGCATTCCCCTCTGCTGAACAGTTGTAGTAATTCTTTGCTCTAAAAAGTACTTCAAGCTTTCATGATCAGTTTTGATTATGAAAGGTTGAGGACTAAGGTAGTGTTTCCACTTGCTAACAGCTAACAGTATGGTCAGGAACTCTTTTTCATATGTTGAGAGTCCCATGTTCCTGGGGCTGATTGCTTTACTGATGAAAGCCAGTGGTTTCCCCTCTTGTGAAAGCACTGCTCCCAACCCAACATCACATGCATCTACTTCAACAGTAATGTTTTGTTGGGGTCAGTAGCTACTCCTCTAGATGATATTATGTGGCCCAGGTACTCCACATGATCCTGCCCAAAGGAACATTTGCTTCTCTTTGCTAGAAGTTGGTTCTCACCCAACAGCTTAAGCACTGTTCCTAGATTGCAGGCATGATCTTCTAAACTCTTGCTGTAGATTAAGATGTCATCGAAGAATACAAGCACAAATTTCCTTAAATGAGGTTGAAAGATTTCGTTCATCAATGATTGGAAGGTAGTCGGAACATTAGCTAATCCAAAGGGCATAACCAAAAACTCGTAATGCCCGGCATGGGTTCTAAAGGCAGTCTTTTCCATATCATTATCATGCATTCTGATTTGGTGGTACCCCGACCTCAAATCAATCTTAGAAAATCATTTAGAACCTTCTAATTCATCCAATAGATCATCTATGATAGGTATAGGATACTTATCTTTAATTGTAGCTTTGTTCAACTGCCTATAGTCCATGCACATCCTCCAGCTTTGATCTTTCTTCTTCACTAGTAGCACATGAGATGCATAGGGGCTTGTACTCCTTCGAATAAAATTGGATTTAAGCAGTTCATCTACCTGCTTCTCCACCTCGCCCTTCTGTTCATAGCTGTGCCTGTAAGGCCTGACATTGATTGGCTGTGTCCTTGGCTGTAGAGGTATCTTATGATCTTGCTCTCTCTTAGGGGGAAGGCCTTTAGGATCGTGGAAGATGTAGGAATGCTGATTCAACACCTGTTGAATTTCTTCTGGGATGTGCTCCTCTCCATTCTTGGTATCCTCTTTTAATTGAGCTATAGCACAACATTAGCCTTGCATGCCTGCTTTCACCCACTGCTTGGCTCCAATTGCCTTAAGCTTGGCCCCCTCAGTGATGCCTTCCACAGTGATTGGTTTCCCTTCTTTGTTAAAAGTGACAGTATTATTGGAGTAGTCAAAGGTGACTCTTCCATATTTCTTGAGCCAGTCTATGCCTAGGATTATACTAGAGCCATCCAACCTGATGACTCTGAGGTCTGCCTGATAGAGTTCCCTATGCATCATCCATTGGAATCCTGAGCATTTTAACTTGCACAACACCTTGTGACCATTGGCCACGGTGACTATGAGTGGTGTTGCTACTGTCATGTTGGCCTTCAATTCCTTAGCTACTTGGAAGTCTATAAAGCTATGGGTACTTCCTGTATCAATGAGTATAACTAGTGGCTTACCCCCTATCTCACCCTGCACCTTGATGGTTTTGTGATGATCCGAACTCCCGCAGGAACTGTGGAACATTAAACAGTGACTGTAGGGAGCTTATTCGGTGAAACGGAGCTTGTAGAATTGAAATTGGACATTAAAAATAGACTCGGCGCGAAAATCGAAGCAAATGGGCTTTTTCGGGACCTTTCGGCAAAATTTCGGATGAGAATTTGGCGAAACGGACGGCGGATTTGGACTCAGCGCGCGAAAACGATCGAAATGGTATATTTACTTATTTTTTTCGGCAAAAATTCACTGTTCATGCCGGAACAGTACTTCCGGCCGCCGGCGGCGGCCGCCGGCGACCGGCGGGCGGCGGAGTGCGGCGGAGCACGGCAGGGCGCAGCGGAGCGCGGCGCGGGCAGCGCGTGCAGGCGCGGGCAGGCGCGGGGGTGCGCGGTCCATGGGCTTGGCGTGCACCGGGTGCACGGAATTTATGGGGTGCCACGTGGCGTTGTCCTATTGGTTGGCCGGCTTCTAGAAGGCATGTGGGAAGGTGACACGTGGCGCTCCCCTATTGGCCGACATTTTCCGGAAAACCCGGAGCGTGGAGCAAGCACGTGCACCACGTGGACACGTGGCAGATTCTTAGTGGCATTGCACAGGCTGTTTCCTGTTTTGTGGACACGTGGCGCTTCCTGGTTGATCCATTTTGGTGTTTCCTGTTCTGCCGGATTTGGTGTGGAAGATTCCCTGGCCCATTATAAATAGAACCCCTCTCACCCCTCTCATTCCCACCTCGAATTCTGAGCCATAGAGAGAGAATCTGAGCTCGAGCCCTTAATGAAAATTTTTTCTCTCTCTCTCCTCTCTCTCTCCTAGAAATTTCAGAATTTCTGGAGTTACAGATAGTGAGTTATCTGCGACGCGGCGCACTGCGACGGTTTTCTTTTTAGGCCCATTTCCCGTCGCAGTTCAGTCGAAAATTCCCTATGTGCTAACCAGGAGGAACTTTTGGACGATTTTTGTGACAGCGCGTTTCTAAGAGGTAAGGCTTTGATTTCCGTGTTGATCACTTTGCTTTATTTCGCACTTTTGGCATGGTTTCCAAGGCCTCTTTGACCCTACTTTTTGCTGTGGAAATTTCTGGATAGCGTCGACTTCTCCGATTTTTATCTTGGCGTAGGAGTATCAGATCGAGGCATTTTAGGAGTCGATTTTGATCTACTCTTCGCGAAGAACGCAACCGTAATTTTTTCGGATTTTCCTGAGCAGTGTATGTAATTTTAAAACTCCTCTTTTCCGTACTGTTTGAAAAACAGCAAATATTGTACTTTTTGGGATTTGTATTTACACCGGGAGCGTTGTCATGAACAGCTGTGCACTGATTTGCAGGATTTGAGGACTGTGGACAGCCAGGAGACTACCTGGGGTGTGGTTTGAGCTGCTCGAGGTGGGCGGTTGTTGCTTACCTCATTTTTGACAAGCTCACTGGGATTACTAGAACTCCCCTAAAAACCAATTGATGAGGACCATTGGGACAAACTAATATGACAATTGATGAGAACCATTGGGACAAACTAATATGACAATTGATGAGAACCATTGGGACAAACTAATATGACAATTGATGAGAACCATTGGGACAAACTAATATGACAATTGATGAGAACTATTGGGACGAACTAATGTGACAATTGATGAGAACCGCTGGGACGAACTCTCCTAAAATTTAATATAACCCCACAGATTATATGATAACTTATCTTGGGACACTGTGATTGGGACAAAGGCTATAATCTCGCATGCAAATAACTTTTCCAGTAAATCAATCTTCTTTTAAAATAAATATTTAACACCTTTCTACAGCTTTTAAAAGTACAATTGCATGCTTGCTTGGACATCTAGTTAGCCACTATTTATTGCTACACTATCATATTGGGATTTGAACATGTTTCATTGTTGTCCTTTGCATCCAGATGCTTGTTGCTCAAGTATGAGCAGGGGTTTGGGATAGTGTAGTCGAGATTGCATTAGATTGTGGATTTGTGGGGTATTGCGGTGACCGCGGACAGTAGGCGGTCGACCAGATGTTTATCCTTGCATCAGATTGGGGTTGAGTCTGGTTTATTTTTGCATCAGCTGGGGATTGGGTTTCTGTAGTGGATGGAGTTTCCCACTTTGATCATAGTTATGATCCAGTCCTGCTATGTTGAGATATGTGCTACAGAGATACTTGTGATACTGATGACAGAGATACTTTACTCGTGTGGGTCGCTCCCCTCGAGTGCCACTCCGGAGGTGGGCTTTCTCGGACCCAGCCTTGTGTGCCGGTCTGATTCTGATTTTGGGATGCGAGCCGTGCGGGCCGATCCCGCGGTTTCGAGCCTTGTGTGCAGATTCCGCTGAGCAGGCAGTACCAGTTATTACTGGTGTCTAGATTGGGTTTATTTGGACAGATACTATTTCTGATGCATGCATACAGTTTTGACAGCATAGTAGTGGTAGTTTTCCTGTTTCAGCATCTTATGTATCTTACCACTTCCCCTTTTCCCTTTGCCTCTAGTAGTCCTAGTGGGTGCGTCAGAGTTGAGGTTTTACCCACTAGGGGAGGCTACTGGTTTATCTGGTAGTTCTCACCCCCATTGTTATTTTCTGTCTCTTTCTTCTCCTTTATTTTTGCAGAGTCGTCTGCGGGAGCTGCTAGGCCATCGGCAGCGGATCGAGGTAAGGGGATCGCTGAATAGATAGATCTCCTGGGAGACTGAGAGCTGTTAGATAGATGCTGTTCCCTTCTCAGAGTGATATTCTATTTTGGGTCGGCTGACGCAGATGTTAGAACAGAGGGCGCAGCCTGTTGTAGCACCCCCAGAGAGTTCTCCCGTACCTTCTTCCCTGCTCTGAATCCCCCAGTTGTTACCAGTGACCCCTGAGCATCCCCTGTTGCTCGGGTACTGGTAGACAATCGTCTGGGTTGACGGGATCTCTGACCCCGGCAGAGCAGCGGGAGATGGTTGACTTGTTGATGAGGTTTCGCCAGTTTGACCCACCCATTTCTCGGGGCAGAATACAGAGCCGTGGGAGGCAGAGTCGTGGATCACGCCGATGGAGCGACGTTTTGAGACATTGTTCATCGAGGAGCGATACCAGGTGTTATTAGCGACGAACTTTTTGGAGCGCAACGCCGAGGCTTGGTGGCGGCGTGTTCGACCAGCTGGTCCGCCTGGGGCTCAGCTCTTGGCCTGGGCGGAGTTCCGCAGTCTCCTTCTGGGGCTTTCTTCCCAGAAAGCGTCCGGCAGAGGTTGGAGGAGCAGTTGAGAAACCTCCGACAAGGAGATCGGCCCGTGCACGAGTACATTGCGAATTTCAATCAGTTGTTGGCGTGTGTACCGAACGTGGCCAGGGATGAGGCGCACCGGATCTACATGTTCGAGCGAGGGTTGCGCCGAGACCTTTTTCAACTGGTTCGTTCGCGTAGGTTGCAGACCTTGGAGGCCTCGATGGAGCAGGCACTCTACGTGGAGTGCGGGGAGGTAGTGATGGAGGAGGTAGCTCCAGCTCCCGTAGTGATCCCGGGGGCGAAACGACCGGCACCGGAGGTTGGGGGACAGGCTAGTTCGTGGAGGCCACCACGACCGCCGCAGCCACAGTTCCCCGGCCAAGGACGGTCGGAGCGGCGAGGGCCTGGTGGACCCCAGAGGCCCCAGCAGCGACAGCAAAGATCACAGGCGTCGCAACGTGGGTCGCAACGGCAGCCTCCGCGACAGCGGCAGTCTCAACAGCAATCACGACAGCCACGGGCCCCCGGCAATTGTATTTTCTGCGGAGGTCAGCATTTTTCCAACACCTGCGACCAGCGGTGGGGTCGCTGTTATGGATGTGGACAGCCCGGGCACATTCAAGCTTCGTGCCCCTTTTCGGCCCCCACCACCCCTTCTTCAGCATCTGCTCCATCTTCATCGCAGCAGCGGTCGACGGCTCAGCGGCCCTATACTCCAGCGAGCAGGCCATCTTCTTCCCATCCCACGGATTATAGCCCTCCAGCTCAAAGTGGGCGAGTGTATGCTGCGCAGGTAGAGGACTCTTCGGCAGCAGATCACGTGGTGGCAGGTATCACCTTACTTTCTGGCATTAGGACTCGTACTTTATTTGATACTGGAGCATCGCATTCTTTTATTAGTAGGTCATTTGCATCATTACATGGGTTAGAGGTAGGACTTTTACCACGTGCACGAGAGGTTCAGATTCCCGATCACACTTTGCACGTGGAGGAGTGCTGTTGGTCCTGCCCGATGCAAATCGAGTCCTGGATTATGCCAGCAGACCTGTTGGTCTTGAGACAGCTAAGGGACTTTGATGTGGTTCTCGGGATGGACTGGCTGGCTCGGTATTTCGCGACTATTGACTGTGCCGCAAGGACTGTCACTTTTAGAGAGCCAGGCCAGGAGATGTTGGTATAGCGGGGATGTCAGAGTGCTTTCTTTGCCTCTATGGTTTCGACTTCCCGAGCGAGGCAGATGATCCATCGAGGATGTGTAGCCTTTTTGGCTAGTGTTGTTGAGGGGCCTACGGCGGCGCCGGGACTCGGGGATATCCCTATTGCCCGCGAGTTTCCGGATGTTTTCCCACCTGAGCTGACTAGCATGCCGCCAGATAGGGAAATTGAGTTCGTGATTGACGTAGTTCCAGGAACTGCGCCAATCTCAAAGGCTCCTTACCGGATGGCACCGGCTGAGCTGCGAGAGCTTAAGGCGCAACTCCAGGATTTGATGGACAAGGGCTTTATTAGGCCGAGTGTGTCGCCTTGGGGAGCGCCGGTGCTATTCGTGAAGAAGAAAGATGGGTCACTTCGACTTTGTGTGGACTATAGGGAATTAAATAAAGTGACCATCAAGAACAAGTACCCTTTGCCGCGCATCGATGATCTTTTTGATCAGCTGCAAGGATCTTGTGTCTTTTCTAAGATAGATCTACAGTCCGGTTACCACCAGTTGAAGGTGAAGGCCGAGGATATTCCGAAAACGGCATTTAGGTCACGGTACGGGCATTATGAGTTTACAGTTATGCCTTTTGGGCTAACTAATGCCCCTGCCGCATTCATGGATTTAATGAACCGGATCTTCCGACCATACTTAGACCGGTTCGTGGTGGTGTTCATTGATGATATCTTGGTTTACTCCCGAAGTGATGCTGAGCATGAGGAGCACTTAAGGATTGTGCTGCAACTTCTGCGAGAGAAGAAGTTGTATGCCAAGCTGGCAAAATGCGAGTTTTGGCTTCGGGAGGTAGTCTTCTTGGGCCATGTGATTTCTGCCGCAGGTGTGGCAGTGGACCCAGCGAAGATTGAGGCAGTCCGTGATTGGCCCCGACCGACGACGGTTTCTGAGGTGCGTAGCTTTATGGGCTTAGCTGGGTATTACCATCGGTTTGTGGAAGGCTTTGCGAAGCTCTCCACACTCCTCACTCGCTTGACGCGTAAGGGAGTAAAGTTTATCTGGAGTGAGGACTGTCAAAGGAGCTTTGAGGAGCTGAAGAATAGACTGATGACCGCTCCTATCCTTTCCCTTCCTGTTATGGGAAAAGGATATGTGATCTACAGCGATGCATCACACAGTGGACTCGGTTGTGTGTTGATGCAGGAAGGGAGGGTAATTGCATATGCATCAAGACAACTCAAAGAATATGAGAAAAATTACCCTACCCATGACTTGGAGCTTGCTGCTGTAGTGTTTGCACTAAAGCTCTGGCGTCATTATCTGTATGGAGAGCATTGTGAAATCTACACCGACCACAAGAGCCTAAAGTACCTGTTCACACAGAAGGAGCTGAATTTGAGGCAACGTAGGTGGTTAGAGCTATTAAAGGATTATGATGTAGATATTCTCTACCACCCAGGCAAGGCTAATGTGGTCGCTGACGCCTTGAGTAGGAGGGCGGTGCAAAGTTTGTCTATGTTGATCACAGACCAGGCACCGCTATTAGAAGAGATGAGACGGCTCGAGATAGAGGTTGTGTCCCCTGGGATCACTGCTAGACTGACATCTTTAGTCTTGCAGCCCACTCTGCTGGACAGGATTAGGGAGAAACAGAGTGAGGACCCCCACTTGAACAGGATTAGAGATCAAATTCTGAGTGATCAGTCAGGGGACTTTACGGTGGATGCCTCGGGAGTACTGAGATACAGGAACCGAGCATGTGTGCCAGCAGATACAGAGATCAGAGAGCAGGTATTGCGAGAGGCCCATTATACACCTTATACCCTACATCCTGGTGGGACTAAGATGTATAAGGACCTCAAGGCACACTTTTGGTGGAATGGCATGAAAAGGGATATCGGGAGATTTGTGGCTCAGTGTTTAACTTGTCAGCAGGTGAAAGCTGAGCATCGAGTGCCAGCTGGCAAGTTACAGAGTCTCCCAATTCCCGAGTGGAAATGGGACCACATTACGATGGATTTGTGGTCGGACTACCGAGGGCACAGGGAGGAGCAGATGCTATCTGGGTAGTTGTAGATCGACTTACCAAGTCAGCGCACTTTCTGCCCATGCAGACTACGTGGCCACTTGAGCGACTAGCCCAGTTATATCTAGATGAGATAGTGAGATTACATGGAGTACCAGCCTCCATTGTATCAGATAGAGACCCGAGGTTTGTTTCGCATTTCTGGAAGAGTTTGCAGACAGCCTTGGGGACTCAGCTCAGGTTCAGTACTGCTTTTCATCCGTAGACAGATGGGCAGTCAGAGCGGACGATACAAATCCTGGAGGACATGTTGAGGGCATGTGTCTTGGATTTCGGCGGTGGGTGGATTCGACATTTATCTTTGGCTGAATTCGCGTACAACAATAGCTTTCAAGCGAGCATTCAGATGGCTCCGTTTGAAGCGTTGTATGGACGCAAGTGTCGATCACCACTTTATTGGAGTGACGTGGGCGAGAGGCGGACCTTGGGACCAGATGTGTTGTTAGAGGCAGAAGAGAAGGTCCGGGTGATTCGACGGCATCTTCAGACCGCCCAAAGCCGACAAAGGAGTTATGCCGATGTTCGGCGACGAGACTTAGAATTTCAAGTTGGAGATCATGTATTCCTGAAAGTCTCGCCGTCCAAAGGAATCAGGAGATTCGGCATTCGTGGGAAACTTAGCCCCCGATATATTGGACCCTTTGAGGTATTGGAGCGTATCGGGCCAGTTGCCTACCGACTTGCACTCCCTCCGAGGCTTGCTGGTGTCCATGATGTATTTCATGTCTCTACTCTAAGAAGGTACGTCTTCGACCCATCGCACGTCATCGACTTCACACCGCTTGAGATCAGCGAGGATTTGAGGTATGAGGAGCGCCCACTGCGAATTCTGGATCGAGAGGTGAGAGAATTGCGCAATCGGGCCATTCCCTATGTGAAAATCCAATGGGGCAATCATGACGAGCGCGAGGCTACATGGGAGCTCGAGTCGGAGATGAGGGATGCTCACCCCTACTTATTCGAGACATCGGACTGAGAATTATTGTTTAGTCTCGTTTCGAGGACGAAACTCTTTTTAGTGGGGGAGGATGTGATGATCCGGACTCCCGCAGGAACTGTGCAACATTAAACAGTGACTGTAGGGAGCTTATTTGGTGAAACGGAGCTTGTAGAATCGAAATTGGACATTAAAAATAGACTTGGCGCGAAAATCGGAGCAAATGGGCTTTTCCGGGAGCTTTCGACAAAATTTTGGATGAGAATTTGGCGAAACGGACGGCGGATTTGGACTCAACGTGCGAAAACGATCGAAATGGTATATTTACTTTTTTTTTCGGCAAAAATTCATTGTTCATGCCGGAACAGTACTTTCGGCCGCCGGCGGCGACGCGGCGGCGGAGCGCGGCAGGGCGCAGCGGAGCGCGGCGCGGGCAGGCGCGGGGGTGCGCGGTCCATGGGCTTGGCGTGCACCGGGTGCACGGAATTTATGGGGTGCCACGTGGCGTTCTCCTATTGGTTGGCCGGCTTCTAGAAGGCATGTGGGAAGGTGACACGTGGCGCTCCCCTATTGGCCGACATTTTTCGGAAAACCCGGAGCGTGGAGCAAGCACGTGCACCACGTGGACACGTGGCAGATTCTCAGTGGCATTGCACAGGCTGTTTCCTGTTTTGTGGACACGTGGCGCTTCCTGGTTGGTCCATTTTGGTGTTTCCTGTTCTGCCGGATTTGGTGTGGAAGATTCCCTGGCCCATTATAAATAGAACCCCTCTCACCCCTCTCATTCCCACCTCGAATTCCGAGGCATAGAGAGAGAATCTGAGCTCAAGCCCTCAATGAAAATTTTTCCTCTCTCTCTCCTAGAAATTTCAGAATTTCTGGAGTTACAGATAGTGAGTTATCTGCGACGCGGCGCACTGCGAGTCTGCGACGGTTTTCTTTTTCGGCCCATTTCCCGTCGCAGTTCAGTCGAAAATTTCCTATGTGCTAACCAGGAGGAATTTTTGGACGATTTTTACGACAGCGCGTTTCTAAGAGGTAAGGCTTCGATTTCCGTGTTGATCACTTTGCTCCATTTCGCACTTTTGGCACGGTTTCCAAGGCCTCTTTGACCCCCCTTTTTGCTGTGGAAATTTCTGGACAGCGTCGACTTCTCCGATTTTTATCTTGGCATAGGAGCATCAGATCGAGGCATTTTAGGAGTCGATTTTGATCTACTCTTCGCGAGGAACGCAACCGTAATTTTTTCGGATTTTCCTGAGCACTGTATAGAGGTGAAAAACTCCTTTTTTTTCCGTGTTGTTTGAAAAACAGCAAATATTGTACTTTTTGGGATTTGTATTTACACCGGGAGCGTTGTCATGAACAGCTATGCACTGATTTGCAGGATTTGAGGACTGTGGACAGCTAGGAGGCTTTGTGGGGTGTGGTTTGAGCTGCTGGAGGTGGGCGGTTGTTGCTTACCTCATTTTTGACAAGCTCACTGGGATTATTAGAACTCCCCTAAAAACCAATTGATGAGGACCATTGGGACAAACTAATATGACAATTGATGAGAACCATTGGGACAAACTAATATGACAATTGATGAGAACCATTGGGACAAACTAATATGACAATTGATGAGAACCATTGGGACAAACTAATATGACAATTGATGAGAACTATTGGGACGAACTAATGTGACAATTGATGAGAACCGCTGGGACGAACTCTCCTAAAATTTAATATAACCCCACAGATTATATGATAACTTATCTTGAGACACTGTGATTGGGACAAAGGCTATAATCTCGCATGCAAATAATTTTTCCAGTAAAACAATCTTCTTTTAAAATAAATATTTAACACCTTTCTACAGCTTTTGAAAAGTACAATTGCATGCTGCTTGGACATCTAGTTAGCCACTATTTATTGCTACACTATCATGTTGGGATTTGAACATGTTTCATTGTTGTCCTTTGCATCCAGATGCTTGTTGCTCAAGTATGAGCAGGGGTTTTGGGATAGTGTAGTCGAGATTGCATTAGATTGTGGATTTGTGGGGTATTGCGGTGACCGCGGACAGTAGGCGGTTGACCAGATGTTTATCCTTGCATCAGATTGGGGTTGAGTCTGGTTTATTTTTGCATCAGCTGGGGATTGGGTTTCTGTAGTGGATGGAGTTTCCCACTTTGATCATAGTTATGATCCAGTCCTGCTATGTTGAGATATGTGCTACAGAGATACTTGTGATACTGATGACAGAGATACTTTACTCGTGTGGGTCGCTCCCCTCGAGTGCCACTCCGGAGGTGGGCTTTCTCGGACCCAGCCTTGTGTGCCGGTCTGATTCTGATTTTGGGATGCGAGCCGTGCGGGCCGATCCCGCGGTTTCGAGCCTTGTGTGCAGATTCCGCTGAGCAGGCAGTACCAGTTGTTACTGGTGTCTAGATTGGGTTTATTTGGACAGATACTATTTCTGATGCATGCATACAGTTTTGACAGCATAATAGTGGTAATTTTTCTGTTTCAGCATCTTATGTATCTTACCACTTCCCCTTTTCCCTTGTGCCTCTAGTAGTCCTAGTGGGTGCGTCAGAGTTGAGGTTTTACCCACTAGGGGAGGCTGCTGGTTTATCTGGTAGTTCTCACCCCCATTGTTATTTTCTGTCTCTTTCTTCTCCTTTATTTTTGCAGAGTCGTCTGCAGGAGCTGCTAGGCCATCGGCAGCGGATCGAGGTAAGGGGATCGCTGAATAGATAGATCTCCTGGGAGACTGAGAGCTGTTAGATAGATGCTGCACCCTTTACTCAGACTATGATATTCTCTTTTTATTTTGGGTCTGGCTTCCGCCAGCGGGATGTACTATTTTGGTGAGCTGGGAGATTATTGTACTTATTACAGTTTTATTTGTAGTCCCAGTCTGAGATACTATGTGGTTCTTCTATTTCAGCTCTGTATTATGCTCTTTTATTGTTATATTATATCTGAGCAGGTTACCAGCGCTTCGTGTACGCGGGAAATCCCGTGTGCATGGCGGATCTGTTGGCGAGCCCGGGTTCCGGTTTACACCCGGGGCGTGACAGGTTTCCTGGGGGGTTTCTCCACTGAGGGCATGAACAGAGATTCCCATTTCATCAGGTTCAGATTGATCTTCTTCTTCTTCTTCTTCTTCATAGAGCATCATTTCATCAAACACTTCCTCTACTTCTGCTTCTCCCCCAATCTGGTTTAGGGCTTTGCCTTGACATTGGTGCCCTTGGTAGTACTTATCACCACACTTAAAGCACAGACCAGCAGCTCTCCTCTGCTCTATCACTTGTCTGCTAATTCCAGGTTGCCAAGCTGCACCCTTGGAAGTAACTGATCTGTTGCCCTCCACACTTCTTGGATTCAACTTCTGATTGTAAGCTCTATAACCTTGGTTGCTCTGAGGGTGCCCACTACTTGTCTTGCTGATGAACTTGTGCTTCCTCCACATGATGGTGAGAGCCTGTTCATGCAGCTTGGCTTGCTCATATACCTCTTCCAGTGAGGTAGGGTTAGACAGATCTATAAAAGGTACCAACTCTTCTTTGAGCCCACTGATATAGCTCTGAATGAAGTGATCTTCACTTATTGTGGGATTCAGGTATAGCATTCTTGCTCTCAATTCTTCAAACTTCTCCTGGTATACTTCTACATTTGTGGTTTGTTCTAACTTATTGAACTCTCTCACCAGCTTCTTCATGGAAGCCCTATGAAACCTTCTGCAAATAGCTTCTGCTAACTCTGCCCAATCTAGCTCTGGCTTGTCAATCATATATCCCTCTTTCCATCTATGTGCCTTACCTGTGCAGTGCATAGTGGCTACTTCAACCCATTGATCTTCTGGGATCTGGTACAGTTTGAAAAACTGCTCACTCTTGCTCAGCCATTCCCTTGGCTCCTCTCCTCCAAAGGTAGGATAGTCTAGCTTGGGATATGGGATATAGTGGTGTTGCCTGTGAGCTGGCTGAGTGGCAAAATTCTCTGTACTCATATGTGGATTGGGCAACACCCCTTTGCCCTTATCATTTCTGTATTGCATCTTAGTGCTGCTGCCTGGGAATTCTGCACCCCCATCTCTTCCTTCTCTAATTTGGATTGATGGTATGGGGTCAGTTCTGAGGGAATTGGCCTGGGACCCAAATAGCTTCATCAGTTGGTCATGCCTTTTTGCAGCTTCTATCTGCTGTGCCTCATGACTCTGCTGACCCCCCAGTTGGATTTCATCTAATTGGTGCACTAAGGCCCCCAACTTCTGATTGTAATCAGTTCCAAACTGTTGCAACTTATCTTCTATGATAGTATGGCACTCAGTGGAAATCGTGTGCATTCTCTCTTCTAGGGTTTTGATCTGCTCACTCATCTCTTTGAGTCTTGTTCCCTCAGCCATCTCTAAAAGGTATGGTTCTTTAGTGTTATAGTGGAATCTGTTGTATTTAGATTTCCCTATCTTGAGATTGAGTGTTACTGATGCTTCTTCTTCTTTTCTTATCCAGATTCACACTACCGCGACAATATAATTGGCATAAGAATCGAAGCAATTGGGAAGAACTCAATACCTCCAATACAGAGGTTTCCTGGTTGCCTATTGATCGTTTGTGGGAATTTGGTTGGCAAATTGCTCGATTTTGATTGCTTGTTGATTGTTGCTTCTGTTTGGTGATGTTTCGTTGCCTCGATGCCTCGATCTGATGTTGCTTGTTGCTTTGTTGCCTCGATCTGTTGCCTCGATCTGATATTGCTTATTGCTTTGTTGCCTCGATCTGTTGCCTCGATCTGATGTTGCTTGTTGCTTTGTTGCCTCGATCTGTTGCCTCGATCTGTGGTATAGTTCCTCACGATCCCTCGCATCGGAACTGCTCTGATACCACTTTGTAACAACCGGACGATTCGCAGCCGATCCGTGATGAGATTGCTCTGAGATCGACTTGGCGGTGAGGATGATGGCCTCGGTTGATAGATCGGATCTATGAATTTGGCTAGGGTTCTTGAGGAATAGTAGGGTTTGGGGAGGAAGAGGAAGAAGATTTGGAGGGGAAATAAGGAGGGAGAAGAGAATTGGAGTTTTGATTCAAATCCTTCATACTCGTTCTGTAATACATTTCCCTATTTATACTTCTCCTCTCAAGGGACTAAATTGTAATTATTTTCTACTTATGGTATTCAGTAGCATAAGCTGTAATTTGTAAACGGGCCTTAGCTGGGCCTAAACTTGTCACTCTATGGGCTTCCAGGCCAGACTACTCCTCGCTACAGTATCGCTCCCCTCCCGTTGGCTAAGTGGATCCTTCCCCGCTTCACCGCGCCCGCTCCGCTTGGAACTCTCCAGACTCCCTGACGCCTCGGTCACTTCTCACCTACACTCGTACGACGCCCTACTCAACCATGGTTCTGCAGCCGCCTCCTCGCTCGGGTTCATCTACCAACACCCTAGCTCCTCTCTTCGTCCCCAGAGCTTCTCCTCTCTTCTACTCCTCTACTCTATCCTCTCCTCTACTCCCCTCTACTCTATGGTTGTTACAGTGTCGTCGTTTTGAATAGAAATGTAAATAAATCCGGATTGGTGGAGCAACCGTACTGATACTCTCCAAATAAAGCGCTAAATGAAAACTAAAAATATATATATAAAAAATATATAATCTATCTCGAATCCGTCCACATCTGTTAAGTAAACGAAGCGAAAGGTAAGACATTCATCTTTTTCTTCCATCTGTTTTGTTCCACCAAAAATTCGCTCTCATCTCAATTCGTTCTGAATGGGGGCAATAAGTGGGGGCCAAATATATATAATTAAAATTAAATCGTCCCGAATCAACTTGAGTAATAAATGGAGCGGGAAGTGGGAGACTCCTCTCTTGTTTGCATTCTTAGTGAGGGGGGGACATTTTGTGTGGAGCATACCAAAAAGATGCCACCGCGGATTTGGGCTTCCCCCGTCCAGCAAAGCCACGTGTTCGCGCGGCCGACCAATACGGCATCATCAGAGGGGCTGTCCCTCCGGAGTCCGTAACGCGCCAACTAATAAGAGAAACGCGTTTCCCGTACTTCGGGTTCGATTCCGAGCCGTTCCCCGTTTGAACGGACGCACACCGTATCCCGCTCGGATACACCGAGATGAAAAAAAAACTGTACCCACTGCTGGGACCCACCAACTGGGAGAGCGCCAATCAACCAACTCAGCGGCCCTTTCTCCAGCTGTCACCTCCCCCAGCCAATCTCTCGCCCTCATTCTTTCCAAAATTTACTTCCCTGCCATCGCCTCCTGCGAAATGACCAAACCACCCTTTTATCTAAAACATTTTAGTTCTATTTTATAAATCGAAATTAAAAAAACCGATTCGATTTTAATTAAATCGGTCAAATTCTCTTTAAAAATATATATATTTTTTTTCATAGATTTGATTCCTATTACATCGGTTTGTAAAGTAATATTATATTCATAAATAAATTTTATAGTAATTTACAAATCAGTATAAGTGAACATAATTTATAATTTTAAAATCAAATTTTAATTATTAAATTATAAAATTTATTGGTAAGGAAAATATTTTCCAAATGCAATCATTGCGGGGAGGCCCAGGTTTACTCGTAAATTCCCACAACTAAAATTGTTCCAGCATTTCACACCTTCCTCAACCCAACCTGGCGTTTGTATATACATAAACGTAACACATTCCTCAGCTCAGCTGGTCATCAAAGCAGAAACTAAGAAAAAGAAAAGCTCTTCACTGCAGTATCTCTTTTTTTTCTTTTTTTTTTCATCTCTTTATTATCTCCTTTTTCATTTCTTATACGTTAATTTTGAATAATGTAGATTTCAAAAAGAAGCACGTAATTGAAAGAACGTACGATGGATAATTACTGGAAATCGAAGGTGGTTCCGAAGATCAAGAAGATCTTCGACAAGGACGGCAAAAAGGCGGCGGCCGCGGCCTTCTCCAAGTCCTTCAATAAGGTAACCTGCAGCATGCATGGTTAATTTCATTGCTTCATGATCTTCTTCCTCTCCTCCTTTAATTTTACTATGGTGAATTTTTTTTTTTCTTTTTAGGAGGAGATTAGTAACGAGGTGGAGGAGAAAAAGAGTGAGCTACAACCTAAAGTTGTTGTGGTTTATGAAGCTGCTTCTGCTGAGATCAAGGTATCAATATTAAGTTTTTCTTATTAATTATTTTGTATTCATGCATGATGAACTAAATAAAAGTTGTTACAAATATTTTAGGCTTTGGTGAAGGAGCGCAAACAAAGTGGACTCAAGAAGCACTCTCTCGCAGCCACTAAATTCCTCGAAGAATTAATAACAATCGGTAAATATTTATATAATATTAAAAAATTATATATATTAAAATGAATTACAATATTGATCTTGATTGCAGAGTTTCCCGGAGCCAAGCAAGTGAGCGAGGCCGCTGCGGCGTCGGCCCCGGCTCTCGTCGCGGGCCCGGTGTTCTTCGTCTTCGAGAAGGTCTCGGGCTTCGTAGCGACGGAGGAGCCGAAGGCGGCGGCCAAAGCCCCCGCTGCGACAGAGGCGGCGGCCGAAGCGCCCGCTGCGACAGAGGAGACGGCCTCGAGGGAGGTGGTGGTGGAGGAGGCTGAGAAAGCCGTTGAGGAGGCCGCGGCCGAGCCGGCAGCCGGTTCGGCTGCTCCTGAACCGGCTCCTGAACCGGCGGCCCCTGAACCGGCGGCCCAGGAGACTCCCAAGCCTTGACCTGTCAATCAGAGGTTGCATGCATGGCTTTGGTTCAAGTCTATTAAAACCCTATTATTTAATAGCTAATATATATATATATATATATATATATATATATATATATATATATATATATATATATATATATTATTTTCAAGAGTACGTGAAGTTAGAATAATTAAGTCTAGAAGTAAACTGAGTTGATTACTTTCAGATTATTTTCTGGGATGCAACAATCGAATCGATTATCCACTCTCTTTTTAGATACTAAATTAATTTTATAATTATATAATATTAGCTATTAAATTAAAAATTATCAAATTATGCAAATGATATAAAAATATTATAAAATTTAAAATCTAAAATGTTCAAATATGTATGGAGTTTGCTAGGTGTACACCCCATAAGGGATGTACATCCTACACCCCACTTCATTCTGGGATTGGGCTTTTTTCACTGGTCACTTTAATATGACCAGTGAAATTCACCCCATCTCACAATGAGGTGGGGTGTAAGATGTACACTTCTCATGGGGTGTACACATATATATATCTAATATGTATTCTATATTATGTTTAATGATGTGATCGTCGATTCATATGCAGCGTTGCAAGAAATGACGTGAAGGTAAATGATTCAGTTTATTTTTAAAAGATTCTAGGCTAGTTCTTATTTTAATTTACTTAATTTGTTATTCTTTGTATCTTCCTCTTTTTTATTTTATCTTATTTGTTTCTCTTGTATTTATATTGCTGGGTTTTAAATTTTTTTGTATCTTGTATTTTTGCATTCTTGTGAAGATGGAAAACGTGTGTAATTATTATTTATTTACTACGTAGAGCTGTGAAATGTAGTTATGTTTGGGATTTTTTTTTTTTTTTTTTGAGGGGAAGGTAGCATGCTACCGCTTCATTCATAGGGTGGGTGAATTAAGCAACAAGGGTAGGCAACGAGGCCCGAAAAAAAAAAAAAAAAAAAAAAAAAAAAAAAAAAAAACTACAAAGGGGGAAGAGAAAGCTGAGTCCACCACTCCGCACAATCGCGGGCCTCCCTGTTTAGACTCCTCGCTGTCCTCTTGGTCTTGTCAAAGATCCTCCTGTTACGTTCAAGCCAGACGGTCCACTAGACTGAAGCGATCCTCGAGAGCTCTCTGTCGCGTAATGAGCCACCTCTCTGGTTGGAGAGATACCACAGCTCAGCTGCCGTAGATGAGCAGTTTAGAGTAACGAGGCTCAGGAAAGAGGATTAAAGGATGCTTCTAGTGAGCGGGCAGCGTAAAAAGAGGTGGTCGACTGTCTCTGTTTCTTCCAGGCAGAGGTCACAGATACAGTCCCCAGTCCACCCCCTTTCGGTCAGAGTGTCTTTTGGTTCGGACCTTAACCCTTAAGGCCAGCCAGATAAAGTTTGGGAATTAATTCTCATTATTATTGGTTTGTGAAATAATACGTACATAAACAACTGGTTATCTAAAATAATACAAAATAATATAATATGGTTGAAATAATAATATAAAATAATGTGTAAATAGTCATTTATTTTTAAAAACTTAAAGATGTATGAGAAAGATTTTTAAATATTATATATTTAACATGGTTCGTGATTGGTCCAATATTCTTCTACTTATTACAAAGAAGGGGGAAAAAAGAAGAATGAAAAAGGGCTTTGTATTGTTCTTTACTAATTATTAGAAACGTAATCACTTCTCACAATCTAAATATCTCCATATATATATATATATATATATATATATATATAAAATTGAGATTCTATATTTTTAAAAGTATTAAGTTTTTCGTGTTTATAAGTTTTTAGCCGTTTGATGAAAAGATATATGGTTAGAATAATAATTGGCATCTTGAATTAAGTGAGTGGTTGATAGAATAAAATAATTTAATATATAAAATTAATCAAAATGGTAGATCTAACGGTAGAAAACTTACAAGCACCAATTGCTTGGTGCTTATACAAGTATAGTAGCATTTGGTGCTTGTAAGTTTTCTACCGTTAGTTCTACCCTTTTGATTAAAAGTACAAGTCATTAATGTTTGTTAGTTTTTAATTTTTAAATGAAATGATATATAGTTAGAATGATAGTAGGTTTATTGGATTTAGTTGGTGGTCGGTAGAATAATATATTCTAAAAGATGAAATTAGTCAAAAAAATAATCTAACAGTAGAAAACTTTATACTTTTACAAGTCTAATAACCACATATATATATTTTGATATATTGTTCTCCCTCGTGTCTAAACTTAAAATTTTTTAATAAATTCAAGACGTGGACTTAATTAAATGAAAAAAAAATTAAATAACGCTAGAAATTCAGAACCTTCTCCTCCGATGCCATATAAAATTATATAAAATAATTATTGTATTTCAAAATTTTAAGCTGGTAAGAGAACAATATTTATATATTTTATATCCAATATATGGAATGTCAAGAATTTTCTATTTATTTATAGATGAAGAAGTATTCTTTCAAAAATTGGTTATGTTCTTTCATGAAAGAACATATCCCTCCAAATTAGTTAATTAAGAGACATATCTCTTGGGTTTAGCATTTCTACAAAAGGTTTTATTAAATGAGTAGAGCTTATATACTTTCAAAAGGTTTTAGCATTTTTACAAAAAGTTTTATTAAATTAGCAGAGCATATATACTTTTAAAAGTACAAATCTAATTATATTTATAATTTTTTTATTATTGAGTTTAGAAAGAAAAAATAAATAATATAAATTTAAATACAAATCTAATGATAAAAAATTACCAAATATATTTAAGCTTATATTTTTAAAAATTTATAAGTTCTACTTATTAAATAAGAGATTGAACTTTTCATATTGCATATTTTTTCATTAATTGTGTTCATCAGGAGAGACACCTTTTCATAAAAAAAAAAAAAAAAAAAAAAAAAAAAAAAAAAAAAAAAAAAAAAAAAAAAAAAAAAAAAAAAAAGCTTCATGGGCATCAACCCTTCATGGGCGCCAATTCGAATAGCGAGAATTATCGTGGCTTCCGTTACACGAAAAAACAAAAAACGCTAATTAATTTTGTTGACCTTCGCCACTTACGTAATTATTTTTTTACTTTTAAATATTTTATAATAAAAAAAATGTGAATGGTTGATGCATGTATTTAAACTCTACTTTTCTTTGTGTAGGCTAATGGTGGTACTGATACTTTATTATTTTTTTTCTTTTTCTGCTTTATTTTTTTTGGTTTTCGCTCGCAATAGATTAGGATTTTTTATTTTTTATTTTTTTTTACCATAATACATCCATATATATATATATATATATATATGGATAGATTGAAGTATATTAATTATGGAGGTTAGAAGAGAATAAAAACAAGTTGGTAAGGGAGTGTGCTGATCTTATTATTGAATTTGTTGAGGCCCCATGCATGATGTTGGGAGGATTGCGAGTGATCAAAATCAAGTTGAGAGATATAAATATCTATGCTATAGCGATATTTTTAAATATTTTTAAAATTTAAAAAAAAATATTACAAAATATTACTGATAAAAATATTAATATTTATTATTAGTGTCATTCTATGCGCAGTCGCTAGCTAGGATGTATAACGATATATTATTATAATATATTTTAAAAATGTGTTCCTATAATCTAATTTTGGATATATATAGAATATAGATAGAACAATTGCTCAAAAATATCACAAAAATATATATATTCTTATAATCTAATTTTATTATAGTGTTCATTATTTATTATTAATAGCGGTTTTATTTATATATGTAAGACTATTTATGTCGATCTATATGTAGAGAAATAGTAATACTGATTAGGGTAAATGATTTCTAATTTGGTTGTGAAAAGAAAACAAAAAAAAATACCCAATGGATTTATTCAGCATTTTTAAGTCTAGTTCATTAAACATGCATGTATTAATTAGTACTAACATGACAATTTGTTCAATTTGAAATACTAGTACCATGATAAGATAAATTTGGAATAAACTATATTTATGAAGAGCAATTATATATATATATGTCACGTCATGTGCGATACTATCAATAATATATATATATATATATATATATATATATATATATATATATATATTTATTTATTTATTTATTTATTTATTTATTTATTTATTTATAGAGAAAGGTAGCATTCAATTCTAGACGAAACTTAGCTAGAAATGATAATATATAAATAATATTTATTATTAATTTTTTCAGCTTTAGATTATTATTATTTTTCTAACCCAACTATATTCTAGGCATTCAATTCAATACTAAATTATTATTATTTTACCAATTCCAACCAAGTCCTAAACATCAAAGAGTTAAAAAGTTGATAGCAAACACTATTTTCATAATATTAATAATATTTCAGTCATACTTTTATTTTTGCACAGCTAGCAATAAAAATTTAATTTTGAAATCAAGTATATCAACGATCAAATTCTTAGCCCGATCAAATTCTTAGCCAAATACACTAACTAAGAACAGTCAATTATATTTTTAAAATATTTGAATAGTTTAAGTTATATTTAATAATTTATTGATTTAAAAAATTTATTATTGAAAACAATCAACGGTCAGTACGAAGGCGATCATACTGATCATACAGTAGCCGGATTATATACAGAAATACTGTAATTTGTTTGGTACAAATTATATACAATTTTACCCTGATAAAGCTGAACAGGTTGGCTATGAAATGTAAGTTGCCCCATGTGACTTTGCTCTTAATGAACAAACCCCGAAATTTGAGGAGGCACCAATCATAAAGAGAACCCTATAAGGGGAGATGTAGGTTGAGTTTTAAAAGAGTCTTGTAAGTAGGGTTGGGTATGTTATTTATTTAATTTAACTATGATTTATAAACTTTATTATTGTTGGAAATTTCGTACTCGCTCTAGTACCAGATTTTGTGAATCCGCAATCCGTTACGGTATCAGAATCCACTCCGGTATCGCCTAGTGTTGGGATTCCGCAACAAAAGCGTTAAATCGAATTTTTACCATAAACTCGTCCTCTTAATAAAAACTGGAACCAATACAACCAATACAACCACAAAGAATAGAAAAATCAAAAGCAGAAAATGCAGAAGAAATAAGATTTATTAACCAAAAGAAGAATTACATCGACTTCTCTTCTACAATAGAATAGCTTCAACCCGATCCCTCTTCCTAAATCTCTCTCACCCTTCTCCCGTCTTTTATAAATTCCAGAAGACTTCTTGTCACGCCCCGGGTGCAAATCAGGACCCGGGCCCGTCTACAGATCCGCCGTGCACATGGGATTTCCCGCGTACACGAAGCGCTGGTCACCTGCTCTGGTATAAAATGTACAACAAGAGCATAATACAGAGCTGAAATAGAAGAACCACATGGTATCTCAGACTGGAAATAAGGTACAAGCTGTAATACATACAATAATCTCCCAGCTCACTAAAATAGTACAACCAGCTGGCGGAAGCCAGACCCAAAATAAAAGGAGAATATCACAGTCTGAGTGGAGGGTACAATATCTGTCTAATAGCTCTCAGCCTCACAGGAGATCTATCTATTCAGCGATCCCCTTACCTCGATCAGCTGCCGAAGGCCTAGCAGCTCCTGCAGATGACTCTGCAAAATAAAGGAGAAGAAAGAAACAGAAAACAACAATGGGGGTGAGAACTACCAGATAAACCAGCAGCCTCCCCTAGTGGGTAAAAACCTCAACTCTGACGCACCCACTAGGACTACTAGAGGCGAAAGGGAAAAGGGGAAGTGGTAAGATACATAAGATGCTGAAACAGGAAAACTACTACTATTATGCTGTCAAAACTGTATGCATGCATCAGCAATAGTATCTGATCAAATAAACCCAATCTAGCAACCGATACACGATCGGTATTGCCTGCTCAAGAACCAGTATCTGATCGGCACACGGCACGATCCCATAATATCCAATCGACCGGCACACGGCTCGGTTCTAAGCCTACTCCGGAGCGGCACTCGAGGGGAGCGACCCACACGAGTAAAATATCTCTGTCATCAGTATCACAAGTATCTCTGTAGCACATGTCTCAATATAGCAGGACTGGATCATGACTATGATCAAAGTGGGAACTCCATCCACTACAGAAACCCAATCCCCAACGGATGCAATAAACCAGACTCAACCCCAATCTGGTGCAAGGATAAATATCTGGTCGACCGCCTACTGTCCGCGGTCACCGCAATACCCCACATATCCACAATCTAATGCAATCTTGACTACACTATCCCAAACCCCTGCTCATACTTGAGCAACAACATCTGGATGCAAAGGACAACAATAAAACATGTTCAAATCCCAATATGATAGTGTAGCAATAAATAGTGGCCTTACCTGATGTCCAGGCATGCATGCAACTGTCTTTATTTTTAAAAGTTGTAAAATAGTGTCAAGGGTTTAAAACAATTGATTTACTGAATAAAAGTCATTTGCATGCGAGATCATAGCCTTTGTCTCAATCACAGTGTCCCAATATAAGTCACCATATCATTTGTGGGGTTATATTAAATTTTAGGGGAGTTCGTCCCAGCGGTCCTTGTCATTTGTCATATTAATTCGTCCCAATGGTTCTCATTAATTGTCCTGTTAGTTGTTCTGTTAGTAGTCCTGTTAGTAGTCCTGTTAGTAGTCCCAATGATTCTCATTAATTGTAATATTTTAGGGAATTTCTAGTAATCCCAGTGAGCTTGTCAAAAATGAGGTAAACAACAACCGCCCACCTCGAGCAGCTCAAACAACACCCCAGGTAGTCTCCTGGTTGTCCACAGTCCTCAAATCCTGCAAATCAACGCTCCCGGTGTAAATACAAATCTCAAAAAGCACAATATTTGCTGTTTTTCAAACAGCACGGAAAAATAGGAAATTTTCACCTCTAAAATGAGCTCCTAAAATACCAGAAAAATTACGGTTGCGTTCCTCGCGAAGAGTAGATCAAAATCGACTCTTTAAACGCCTCGATCTGACGCTCCTACGTCAAGATAAAAATCAGAGAAGTCGGTGCTGTCCAAAAACCATCACAGTAAAAAGGGGGGTCAAAGAGGACTCGGGAATCGTACCAAAAGTACGAAACGAAGCAAAATTATCAATACGAAAATCGAAGCCCTACCTCTTACGGTCGCGCTGCCACAAAAATCGTCCAAAAATTCCACCGGGTTAGCCCGCAGTGAATTTTTGACGGAACTGCGACGGGAAATGGGCCTAAAAAGAAAACCGTCGCAGTGCGCCGCGTCGCAGATAACTCACCAACCGTAACTCCTAAAATTCTGAGTTTGTAGAGAGAGAGAGAGGAGAGAGAGAGGAAAAACTTTTGTATAGAACACTTTCTCTGATTCTCTCTCTTCGGCGCGCAAAACGAGGTGGGAATGTGAGGGGGTGGGGGACTTCTTATATAGTGGGCCAAAATGGAATATTCCCACACGGGATCCGATCCGAACAGGAAACACCGGAAATTGGCCAACCAAAACGCGCCACGTGTCCACAAAACAGGAAACAGCCTGTGCAGGACCAATGAAAAATCGCCACGTGGCCACGTGGTCCACGTGCTCGGTCCGCGCTCCGGGTCTTCCGGAAGATGTCAGCCAATCCGGGTGCGCCACGTGTCACCCTCCCACACGCCTTCTAGAAGCCGGCCAGCCACTCAGGAGCTGCCACGTGGCACGGGAAAAAGTCGGTGCACCCGGTGCACGCTATGCCGTGGACCGCGCACCAGCGCCCCCTGCCCGCGCCTGCCCGCGCCTGCCCGCGCCGCGCTCCTCCGCGCTCCGCCGCTGCCCCGCTGCTGCGCCGCTGCCCGTCGCCGTGCGCCGCCGCCCGCCGCCGCTCGCCGGTCGCCGGAACAGTAATTCCGGCGGCCGGAGTTACTGTTCCGGCGTGAACAGTACCCGAGGTGCCGGAAAAATTAAGTAAATATACCGTTTTGATCGTTTTCGCGCGCTGAGTCCGATTTTGCCGTCCGTTTCGCCAAATTCTCATCCGAAATTTTGTCGAAAGCTCCCGGAAAATCCCATTTGCTCCGATTTTCGCGCAGAGTCCATATTAAATGTCCAATTTCGATTCTACAAGCTCTGTTGCACTGTACAAGCTCCCCGCAGTCACTGTTTAATGTTGCACAGTTCCTGCGGGAGTCTGGATCATCACACTTCTCTTTGGCTTCCTTTAAAGTACGGTTTACTTCAAGTGTCTCATACGTACTCATATACATAGGCTCTTTGGACCCTCATACCTTAACTTGAAGCTAAAATTTTGCAACCTTTCGAGTCCAACTCACCTAACGAGATCAAATTCCGCTTCAAACCAGGAACATGTCGTACACCTGTCGGCGTCCTCACGACCTTATCATGCATCCGGATTTTTACCGTGCCGACTCCTAAAACTTTACTCACTGTCCCGCCCCCCATAGGAGCTTTTCTACAATTTATCTCCTTATAGGTAGCAAAAGATTCTTTTTCCAGACAGATGTGAAAGGAACATGCTGAATCGAGCATCCATACATCATCCGAAATTTTAGTATCACCGGTCGCCACATATAGCACATCAGAATCGATCATCTCTGATTCTGCCGCCTGCGCCATCGTTGACGTCTCCTTGTCCTGATCCGCGATAGTTTTTCCTTTCTGGCGCTTTAGCTCCTTCAAATCATCTTTAAGCTTATGACAATTGTGCTTAATGTGATCTTTTCTGTGACAATAAAAGCACTCCATTTCGGATAACGGCTTTTTTTGTCTACTTCCGGTCGCCAATGTTTTTGTCTCATTCTTCGCTTTTACCATCAAATATGTATCATGACTCTGCACGCCGGACTCTTAAGTCATCTTTCACATCTCATTCGAGAGAAGCGCCACCGTAACCGCCTCCACGTTTATGTTCTCCTTACCATAAAGCAATGTGGTCACCAAATGTTCATATGTCACCCGAAACGAAGAAAGTAAAATAAGCGCCTTATCTTTATCATCCAAATTGACTCCGATACTGGTCAACTGGGTCACCACCTTGTTGAACTCATTCAGATGCTCATGTAGTCTAGCCGCTTCTTGCATCCGCAGCGTGAACAGTCACTGCTTCAGATACAATTTGTTCGTTAGAGATTTGGTCATGTACAGATCTTCCAATTTCTTCCACAACTTCGCCAGTGTTGACTTGTTGGCTATGTTGTAAAGAATATCATCTGCTAATAATAGATGAAGCGTACTCAACGCTTTCTGCTCCATCTTCTCCTATGCCGCAGCCGTGATCTCCGCCGGCTTTTCTTCTTTCCCATTCAACATTTAGTCAAAATCCTATTGTACCAAAACAGTTCGAACTTTAATTTGCCACAAGCCGAAATTGTTCTTACCGTCGAGTTGAGTTCTTGGAGTTTTTTGCCGATTTTTGCAGCGACGTTATACGAGAGGTAGGCCTTCGATTTTCGTGTTTACCGTTCCTCTTCGTTTCGAGTTTTTATGGGATTTCTAGCGGCATCTTTAGACCCCCTTTTTGCTATTACACTTTCTAGACAGAGCTGAAGTAATTTTACATTTTCTCGGTCTTCGGTTGTCAGAACTGGAAGTTTAAGGACTCGATTGACATCTACATTTCGAGAGGAACGCAACCGTATTTTCCTTAGATTTTTCTGAGGGCTACTCGCAGGTGAGAATTTTCATTTTTGGGGACTATTGCACTAAACAGTAAAATGCAGATTTTTGTAATTATTGCGGCGTTCGGCTTTTATTACAATTTTCGTGGGCAGTTCAGCGTTTTGCAAGGAAAGAGGAAGTTGAAACTTTTCATCATGATCGTGGTGAGCATTTTTCTTTTTGGTCCTGACTGAAAATTATGTGTGGATTGGCCTCTGCATCATCTTGACACGCTCGCTGATTTTTACCGAACTTGTTGGACAGCACTTCAGTGTTTTGTTTGCCGCCGCCGATCCGAGAAGAGTTTTTGGGAGCTTTTTGATTCGTTAGAACCATAGGAGCTGGGGGAACGCGCACGTCAAATTTCAGCCTGACTGGATTTCGGATCTGCACATTCCAGGTGGGTTGTTGTTGAGCACCTCTTTCTACGGCTTACTCACTAGGGCTATTAGAGTTCCCACGACACACTGCTTATTGTTTTACCACCCTGCTATGAATCATGCTTAAATAAATTATTCCGGTTAGTCTTTAGCCTATCTATGCGAGACTGGTACACTCTGATTATGGATTATGAACATGTATTGTTTGTTAGTGATCATGACATGTGGTTATTCCTATGTGAAGCTATTACTTGATACTTTCGCTTTATCTTTCACGAGAGGAGGTGCATGCTTGTATGGACATCTAGATATGCCATCTTTTATCACTACACTATCATATTGGGACTTGACTTAGGAGAAAACATGTTTGTTTCCCTTCTTCTCTTTCTCGTTTATAGACATAGAATTTTTGTTGCTCGGGGTATGAGCGGGGACTCGGGATAATGTAGTCGAGATCATTGAGTCTGAGAGGGTTTTCATCAGATTTTTGGTCTTATGGGGTGTTGCGACAATCGCGGATATTGGGCGGTTGACCGGATGTCGATCTTTGCATCAGATTGGGGTTGAGTTTTCATTAGTGGACGGAGTTTTTCACTTTGAGCATAATCGTGACTTAGTCCTGCTGTATTGAGATACTTTTGGCTGATTATTTTTCTCGTGCAGGTAGCTCCTCTCGGGTGCCACTCCGGAGTAGGCGGTTATACCGGTCAGTGAGTGCCGGCTAGTTACTTGGGTGATTTTCACATCGATGGTACTTGGTTCTTTTGCCGATTGTGATGGTTCTGCAGGCGGTTGTTTTCCAAAAAAAAAGAATAGGGGAAAACGTGAGGATGTTGTGGAAAGAAAATTTAAAAGAACCAGAAATTAGAAGGGTTCATGCTTCCCAGATACCCGCAGGTACCCGGTTAATTATGCCGTCCTTGTTACATTTCGGCCACCTCCGATTAAGCTGATTATGATCAAAATAGCATACTCCAAATATTTTTTTATTTTTTATTTATTTTATAATGATAATGATGACAACCATTTAAAAATTTTTCTGAGTCATTTGTATATGTATGTATGTATATGAGTCCATGAAATTCATAATATCCAGCGCAATTGTCATATTGTCCATAATGTCCAGCGCAATCGTCATATTGTCCGTAATATCCAGCGCAATCGTCATATTGTCCATAATGTCCAGCGCAATTGTCATATTGTCTCCGCGATTATTAAGCTTATATTCACTTGCTTCGAAGCCGATATGATATTTCGACTAACAATAATTTTATCAGCTTAAAATCTTTTTTTTTTTTTTAGATAAATATTATGGTCTTAAACTTTATATATATATATATATATATATATATATATATATATATATATATATATATATATATATATATATATATATATATATATAATCAGATTTTTTTTTTTTTTTTTTTTTTTTTTTTTAACTCAATGTGAATACCAATTTTATTAGTAAAAATATATTACCCCATACATATTAATTAAAGCATAGCAAAGAGATTATTAATACCAATTTTATTAGTAAAAATATATTATCCCATACATATTAATTAAAGTATAGCAAAGAGATTATTAATTCCACCGCTGGTTACTTGCTCACGAAGCAGAGGAGCTTCGACGGCGATGCTAACGGTGGACGAGACGGATTCGGCGGCGACCCGAAGACGGACGAGGTGGCCTCAGCAGCGACGCGAAGGGCGGTGGCGACGCGAAGGGCGGCTTCGGCGGCGAGGCGGCGCGAAAGGCGGCGGCTCGATGGAGACGCGCGGGGCGGCAGCACGGCTTCGGCGGCGACGCGAGCGGCAACTTCGGCGGCGAGGCGGGGCGATGGTGACGGCGACTGGGCGACGCGGGGCGCGGCGCGGCGACGGCTGGTGGCTTGCGAGGAGAAGGCGGCGACGCGAGCGGCGGCGATGGCGACAGGGCGATCTCCTCTTTTCTCTAGTTTTTTTTTTTGTTTTTTTTTTCTTTGCACAGAGCATATCTCTCTCTCTCTCTCTCTCTCTCTCTCTCTCTCTCACTCACTCAGTCTTCTCTTCTTTCTTTTTTTTTTTTTTTCTCTTTTTTTTTTTTTCTCCTCTGCTCTCCCCCCTCTTCTCAGTGAACCCCCCCCCCCCCCCCCCCTTTTATAGGCTCCAACAACCGACAGATATTTTTTTATTTTATTATTATTTTATTATATATATATATATATATATATATATATATATATATATATATA
Organism: Tillandsia fasciculata; assembly: GCA_029168755.2. Lineage (NCBI taxonomy): Eukaryota > Viridiplantae > Streptophyta > Magnoliopsida > Poales > Bromeliaceae > Tillandsia > Tillandsia fasciculata. Next base: position 5,503,171 of record CM054941.1, on the reverse strand, counting down.
TATATATATATATATATATATATATACTATTTTATTTTATTTTATTACATTTTGTTTTAGACTTAACCGATTTGGGCCAGCCCAACAAATGCCCCCCACCAAATTGGGTGGGAAGCAAAAGAGGAACACCCAAACTGGTGAGCCACAATATTGATATGGAGAAGAGCGTATGGATTACTCGGGTAGGGACATCTGGGTGTACCACTTGTGTCAATATGCTGAGATTGAACATGATCGGGTAGGGACTACCGAAGAGTGTACCGTAGACCAGCTCGAAGTGACTCAACGACTATATGGGCCGCAATATCGTCACGAAGAAGAACACACTGACCACTCGGGCAGGGACATCTGGGTGTACCACTTGTGCCAATATGCTGAGGTTGAACATGATCGGGTAGGGACTACCGAAGAGTGTACCGTAGACCAGCTCGAAGTGACTCAACGACTATATGGGCCGCAATATTGTCGCAAAGAAGAACACACTGACCACTCGGGCAGGGACATATGGGTTTACCACTTGTGCCAATATGCTGAGGTTGAACATGATCGGGTAGGGACTACCGAAGAGTGTACCGTAGACCAGCTCGAAGTGACTCAACGACTATATGGGCCGCAATATCGTCACGAAGAAGAACACACTGACCACTCGGGCAGGGACATCTGGGTGTACCACTTGTGCCAATATGCTGAGGTTGAACATGATCGGGTAGGGACTACCGAAGAGTGTACCGTAGACCAGCTCGAAGTGACTCAACGACTATATGGGCCGCAATATTGTCGCGAAGAAGAACACACTGACCACTCGGGCAGGGACATCTGGGTGTACCACTTGTGCCAATATGCTGAGGTTGAACATGATCGGGTAGGGACTACCGAAGAGTGTACCGTAGACCAGCTCGAAGTGACTCAACGACTATATGGGCCGCAATATTGTCGCGAAGAAGAACACTCGGCGTATAAGGGAGTTGTCACGAACGATCTTTTGCTGACGTTCCTTCTTTCCACCTTATGTCTAAACATTGTATTTCTTCAAAAATCGACCATTGATTGGAGGAAGTGGGCGCTTCCCGTTTTGATCAACCAACCGGTAGGCACCGCCTTCATAAACTTTTTCAATTACATAGGGCCCTTCCCACTTAGGTTGGAACTTACCCTTGGAGTGCTGGTTTGACATGAAATTTCTTGGAATGACCAAAACCAAGTCCCCTTGCTTATAAGCTCTTGATTTTACCATCTTGTTGTATGCATGGGACATCCGAATTCGATAAAGTTCGAGATTTTGCTGAGCTTGGAGCCTCAACCCTTCAAGAGAGTCTAATTCTTGCAGACGAAGTTTAGTTTGATGGTCGTCGGTGATATTTTCATGTATCGCCGCTCTTAAGGAAGGAATTTCCACTTCTAAGGGTACAACGGCTTCTCCTCCGAATACCAAAGAATATGGAGTCATTTGAGTCGGGGTGCGCATAGTCGTTTGATACGCCCACAAGACTTCAAGTAGTTTGACATCCCAATCTCGTCTATTCTTTGAGACAGTTTTCTTTAACAATTTTACCAGAGTTTTATTAAAAGCTTCTGCCAAGCCATTGGCCTGTGGATAATATATAGAAGAGTATCTCCAGTCAATTTTGAATTTATCAGCAAATCGATGTACCTTGTGTGATCGAAATGAAGGGCCATTGTCAGAGATGATTCGGTTTGGAATACCAAACCTAAAAATGATGTGATGTAAAAAGAAGTTAACCACGCTCTCTGCCTTGACTTCTCGCAAGGGCACCGCCTCTGCCCACCGAGAGAAATAATCCGTCGCTGCGAGTATAAACCGATGCCCTTTTGACGACGGTGGCTCTATTGGTCCAATGATATCTGTTCCCCAAGCAGCAAAAGGCCACGATAGTATAGTTGGGTGTAAGAGTTCAGGTGGACGATGTTTGAAATCACCATGTATCTGACACTGGTGGCATTTCTTTGCAAACTCAATGCAATCTTTTACTATGGTTGGCCAAAAGTAGCCTGTAAGTTTTAATCTGAGTGCAATCTTGGGCCCTGATTGGTGTGCTCCGCACAACCCAGAATGTGCTTCTCTAATAGCGTTCTCTGCCTCCAATCTAGAGAGGCATCGGAGCCACATTTGATCATAAGTTCGTTTGAAGAGGGTGTTGTTATGATATGTATACTGAGCAAGGCGCCTTTGAAGCTCGATCCTTTTATTTCGATCTCCGGGGAGGTGGCCATACTTAAAATATTCAATGAACGGAGTCCTCCAATCATTTGCTTCATCACGGGTGCAGGCTACCACATTAACTTGATAGTCATAAGGGATGAATTCCAGGACAGAAGGTAACAACCATCTTTGTTCCACTCGAATCTCAGCAACACCGTCGGGTGGAAGGGTCAAAGCCGCAGCCAACTTTGCGAGAGCATCTGCTTGTGTATTATCTCGACGCCTAACATGCTGGATGTCAATTGAATTGAACTTTTCCATGAGACTTTGTGATGATCCGGATCTCCGCAGAGCTGCTACAGTGCTTTGGGGTGGCTGTTGGAGGCCTACATGGTGTGTTGGAGGTGTTTGGGGCATAATTGGGCACAAGAGTTGGACTTCGGGCCCAAATGGATCATGCGAGTGATCAGAGGACCCCGTGGAGGGTTTATATGTGGTTTCGCGCGAATCGGATATTAAATTTGGGCTCCGCGCGAAAGTCGGGCTAAGAATACACTTCCGGGAGCCTTCGGCAATTTTTAGAGTTGGAATTTGGCGAAACGGACGTCAAATTCGGATTCAGCGCGCGAAAACGGTCAAAATGGACTACCCACTTGATGTTTTTGAGCTAGGGTTACTGTTCACCGCCGGAACAGTGATTCCGGCGATCGCCGGCGGCGGCGGCGGCGGCGGGCAGCGGCGGAGAGCGGCGGCGGGGCCTCGGGCAGGCGGTAGCGCGGCGGCGGGCAGCGCGCAGCGCGCGGGCAGGGGCGCGGGCAGGCGCGCGGTCCACGCGCCGGCGTGCACCAGAGTGGGGTGCCACGTGGCAGGTTCCCATTGCATGGTTCACAGGTCGCGGTCCACGAAGCATTGCGGGGTGTACGGTGGACCGGAGGTGGACACGTGGCATCTTTCTATTGGTTAGGTTCATGTAGTCGGGTGCACCGGGTGCAGTGAGTGAAAGGGTTGACACGTGGCGCGCGGGGATTGGGCGCGCCACTGTGCGCGGCAGGCGCGGCGGTGCGCGGTGTACGGTGCACCGGAGAGGGACACGTGGCAGATGTTTAGTGGTTCGGTGTTTGGGATTTCTGTGCACCAGGTTCAGCAGGTATTTGGACTGGACACGTGGCGCGCGAGGATTGGGCGCGTCACTGTGCGCGTACGGGCGGCAGGCGGCAGGCCGGCGTGCAGGCGGCAGGCGGCGTGGCAGCGGGCCGGCGGGCGTGGCGGCCACGGCGCCGACGTGGCGCACGCGTGCGCCACGTGGCGGCCGCCTATTGGCCAGCGCCAATGGCTCCGTTGACCAGAGGAGCGCCACGCGGCGCGAGGAGGTTGGACATATTCGCTGTTTCGTGTTTGGAGACACGTGTCGCGCATTGGGCCGGGTCGGACGCCCAGCGGTCCGGCCAGGATCCGCTGTGCGGGTGCGGATCGTGGGCCGGGCCGTGGGCCGGCTACTGTGTGGGCCACGTGGCGGGCCGTGGTGGTTTCGGGCCTGCACAGTAACGGGCCGGGCCCGTTACTGTAGCAGCCCGGAAATTTTCGGGCGCCCGAAACCCGGGACCCATTGGTCATTTTCGGATTTGTTTCTTTTGGGCCTATAAATACCCCCTCCTCTCCCTCTTTCTCACCTTTTTCCGAGCTTTAGAGAGGGAATGAGAGGGAGAGATCTTTATGAAAGTTGTTCCCCTTGGTGCCCTTGATCTCCTGGTGGATTCTCAGAATGTCTGGAAGCTCGGCAACGGCGATAACATTTTTACAGTTCGCCTCGGTTTTCCCCCATTTCGGCCCATTACCGTCGCAGATTATTCAAAAATTCACTGTGAGCAAACCAGGAGGAGTTTTTGGACGATTTCTTCGACAGCGTGTTCCTAAGAGGTAAGGCTTCGATTTTCGTGTTGATCGCTTCGCTCCGTTTCGCACTTTTGGCACGTTTCCCGAGGCATCTTTGACCCCCATTTTTCTGTGGTGGATTTTGGACAGCACCAACTTGCCGATTTTATATCTCAGCCTAGGAACATCGGATCGAGGCGATTCAAGAGTCGATTTTGATCTACTCGATGCGAGGATCGCTGTGATATTTTTATGGCATTTTTCTGGGCACTTTCTGCAGGTGATAATTTAACAGTTTCGGGACTGTTGTTGTATGGATTAATTAAAGCGATATTTGGGAGCCTAAGTGTGTTTAGTGGATTTTGTGTTGTGCCAGGAGTGTTTCGGGTGTACTGTTCTTGTTGGAGCGCAGGATTGGAGTTTTTGGTATTTTCAGCTGTACGGACCCGGACAGTTGGCGCTTCAGGTGGGTGGTTGTTGCATGCCTCTACACCTGGCTTACTTACTAAGTTTATTAGAAAACCCCACTTTTGAGCATGTTGGTTGAATATTATGCATGATTGCCTGATATAAATGTGAGCCTATCATCTGAGATTAATTCTGTGAATATAGCATGTTGGGGGCATTATGGGAATAACATTTCTGTTGGAACATGATCATTGGAATGATTTAATAAGTGATGATTAACATGCCACATTAACACCTAGGTTTGTATGAAAGTGAATTAAATGGGTTAATTGTGGGGACATAGTGACATATCTAGGTGCGGGTGCCACTTTGAGATTCATTATGGATCAGGGGTGATACATGAGTAGTTGACTGATGATTTTGCCTGATGGTTATATTTGTGGGGATATATATTAATTGTTACACATGTAGAGCTATATGTGACTTTCTCTCTCTTTTACATTGCATGAGGACTTATGCATGCTTGTTTGGACATCTAGATAGGCCACTATTTTATTGCTACACTATCATGTTGGGATTTGACTTAGGAGAAACCATGATTGCTTTCTTTCTCCTTTTTATTTTGACTTTTGAGTCATGTTGCTCGGGTTCGAGCAGAGGTTTGGGATAGTGTAGCTGGGACCAGAGATAGGGTGTACCTGATGTTGGATTATGGGTTATTGCGGCAACCGCGGACAGTGAGCGGTTGACCAGATCTTGATTATTTCACCCAATTGTGGGTTGGGGGTTATTGCGGTGACCGCGGACTTTGGGCGGTTGACCGGATGTTTACTACTGCATCAGATTGGGTGTTAGATTTCTCTAGTGGATGGTATTTCCCACTTTTGAGTATTATTGTATCAGATCGGGGTTTCATTAGTGGACGGAGTTTCCCACTTTGATCATTGTCATGATCCAGTCCTGCTATTGTGAGATATTGGTTACAGAGATGCTTGATACAGTGATACTTTACTCGTGTGGGTCGCTCCCCTCGAGTGCCACTCCGGAGTAGGCTTTAGACCGTGTTGGGTTCCGGTCAGACCGTGTTGGGTTCCGGTCATTTGGACAGTGGAGATACTGAGTTCTTGAGCTCGACAGCAGAGCAGGCAGTACCAGTTTTTACTGGTGACACTAGATTGGGTCTATTTAGCCAGATGTTGTTTCCTGGTGCATTCATACCGTCATTTCCTTCGGTATTGCATTTAGAGGCATACTTGTGGTGGTTTCCCTTTTTTTCAGTAGTTCTGCTACAGCTTTACCCCCTTGCCTTTTTCTTGCCTCTAGTAGACTTAGTGGGTACGCCGGAGCTTGAGGCTTTACCCACTGGGGGAGGCTACTGGTTTACTAGTGGTTCTCACCCCCCACTGTTGTTTCCTCTTCTTTTCTCCCCCCCTGTTTTGCAGAGTCCTCATTGGAGTTGCTGATCTTCGGTCGTTGTTCGGGGCGAGGGAGTCACGAGCTAGATCGTTACCACCCGAGGAGTGTAGCTGTATCCCGCCATTGGAGATTCCTCGTAGCTGTTGGCTGGTTTTACTGTTTTATCTGGAGGAGAGAGATCTTTTGTATTTGGAGAGACTGATGTACTATAGTTTTAGTTTATCTCCTTTTATAGTTGAGAGATGCTGTACTGAGGATATTGTATGATGATTATCTATATTTGAGGAAATGGATATTGTACTTCATTTCATATTGTACAGTGATTTGATTTTATTTTACAGCATTTTATTTCAGCTCTGATATTTGTGTAGCTATAGTACTATCTTTTGCAGGTTAGACGCTTCGCCTATGCGGGTTTTGGCATAGGTGGCGGATCTGTTGGCGAGCCCGGGTCGCAGTTTCGACCCCGGGGCGTGACAGATTAAGTTGGTATCAGAGCTTAGGGATAGGTCAATTGGGACTGTAGAAACCCTAGGCTTATGGTTGGACCCTAGGATGACTTCGTGAGAGTCGTGAGTTTTGCGAGAGTCCTGATTGAGTTTTATACCTCTCCCAAGGGATGGGAGGGGTGATTGACATGTTTATTCTCCTGAGCAATTATGTTGGCTGCAGACAACATAATGCGGTGGAACGGTTGACATGCTCTAGACTCTCGCCGGATTGGGTCGAGTTGTGTTTTGTGCTATGGTGCAGTTGGTCGTGGTGAGCGGTGTCTCCCCGACGCGTTGTGCGGATTGGTGCGCACTCGTCGCAGCAGTGGAGCTTGAGCGGATTGTTTTGGGGCCGGGTATCCGGATTGAGGTTAGAGAGTTTCAGGCCCCGATGGCAGGATTGTCTGAGGTTTATCAGCAGCAGAGTGAGCCGCTGGTCTAGGTGACACAGTTGTCGGAGCGGTGGGCAGCCCGACAGTGTTTTTCTCCTGAGACCACCTGGTTACAGTATCCTCAGCAGCAGTGATTTCTGTGGCGCCGAAAGGGCGAGTAGCTCCCTCCGTGCCAATGTTTAGTGTCGAGGCACCGGGTGGGGTGGATAGTTGACAGCCGATGAGTTGTGGGACATCATTGATCGATGGAGCCAGTTTCGGCAGATAAACCACCCTGATTTATGGATTTGAGTTAGAGCCTTTGGAGGCAAAATTGTGGTTGGTGGTGATGGAGTGATTAATTGAGGGTCCCCCTGTGCTGGGAAGTTTTTGCAGTTGTTGAACTGTACGCTCCAGGTTTCGAGGGACGAAGCGCGTAGGATGCGTGCGACTGGCAGTGGATTGCGCCAGCATACCTTTCAGTTTATCTGATCCCTCTGCTTTGGATTTTGGATTTTTGATGCCTCGAGGGAGTAGGCATTGTGTATGGAGTGTACTGTTGCAATTCCTTTGGATAGGGATCTGCCGCCAGAGGCGGGTTCTGGATAGAGGCGTGTGGCGCTAAGTGCTGGGGGACAGATCGGTTGGCTGTGGCACTTTCGTTTTCCTTTCCTGGATGGTGGGCATCCTTGTGGACGGATTATGTAAAGCTTACCCAAAGGAAGGTTACCCCTTTGTGATTATTAACCTGCATGTTTGGGGCACAATAGATGTGCTTGAGGGGTGAGCTGAGTAAGGATATTTGAATGAGGAATTGCAGGGATTAATTGTGTTTTGTTATATGACGATTGCGATAATGGATTTTCGGAGATGTCAGAGGTCAGGTGGACCCCGGTGGCAGCATCAGCATCGTCATCAGAGTGGCGCAGCGGTAGCGTGGATTGTTGTCTGCGAAGAGCTTTATTCCTTGCCTCAGTGTGAGCAAAGGCGGAGAATTGTGCTCCTTTTTACGGATAGCCTTGGTTTTAGGCAGATTAAGTGACGACCACCTACAGTGAGCGATTGAGACTGTGCTGCCTGGGTGGAGGGCACCAAGGCAGTGGATCGGGTCGTCGCAGGTGTGATTTCATCTCAGCAGTCGAAGTTAGAGCATGTTGCATTCCTGCATGGACTAGAGGTAGGTTTGTTACCACATGCACTAGAGGTACAGGTTCCTGTAGGGGTGGTGCATGTGGAGGAGGCTTGTGGATCATGTCCAGTGCAGTTGAGATCTCGAGTGATATCGGCAAACTTATTGGTAGTTGTACCTGGTCAGTGTTTGACCCAGTGCGTGGGATTGGTTGGCACAGTGCCACATGGTGTATGACTGCGGGGAGAGAAGGTTATGGTCTTCTGCAAGGCGGACATTAGAGACTTGTTCTTTGAGACAGTCGGAGCACACAAGTTGTAGCGACAATGCGAGAGGTGCCAACGGCGGCCCCGGGACGCGAGGATTATTCCTGTTGTCGTGAGATCCCGGGTGTGATTCCACCGGAGCTGATGATAATGCCGTCGATTAGAGAGATTGAGATTGCGGTTGACGTGGTTCTGGAAACCACGCCAACCCTGATAGCACCTCATTGGATATCACCTGTAGAGCCGACAGAGCTGATGGCGCAGTCGCAGGATCTGATGGATCGAGGGTCTGTTCAACCTAGTGCCACCCCGTTGATGTACGGTGGTGATGCCACACCGTTGATACACGGTGGTGATGCCACGTCGTGGACACACGACAGTGAGGGTCCTTGTGCGGGATGACCGTAGGCAGGTCTGGATATTATTTAGGACCTTTTGATGGAGTTATACCCCGACAGTGGTCTGCTTTGGATGCAGGTATCTCCTTGGGATCACACCATTGTGTATCCCGCCAAGATGGTGTGCTGGACCCGGTAGGGGCATTGCGAGTGCAGTAAGGACAACTGGAATGACTATGGCCATGTCGTCCTTGAGATCTAAGGAATTGTGTCTTCTTGCTGCACTTGGAAGAATTACTTGAGATATTCTTCCGGGATATCTTGATTTTTCCCCGTCTCTGTGTGGGTTAGAGCTGGTGGAGTACTTGTTGGTGGTGTAACAAGGTCTATGAGGAAGAAGCTGTATGCCAAGTTGATGTGGTGCAAGTGTTAGCTTCGAGAGCATACCTTCGTGGATCACTTAGTCTAGCCTCTAGAGGCAGTGGTGGAATCCAGCCAAAAAGGGATGCTATGCGAGAATGACTGAGACCGGCAGTTATTTGCTGAGGTGAGGAGCTTGTGCGCCGGATAGTGCCAGCAGAGCTTGACGAATTGGTGATGAGATGATACCAACCCTGATTTCAGCATCGCCGGTGTTGGGAGATGGATTTGTGATACTGTGATGCCTCCCATAGTAGCTATGAAGCTACAGTTGGATTTGCGGCAAGCATCCAATATCACCCTGATAGGGCCACTGTGGTGGCGGATACCTGGAGCAGGAAAGCTGTCAGAGGTCGAGCTTGTTGATGCCACAGCTGGCGCTGTGTGGACTGTCGAGGCAGACGTGGCGTATGATGGTGTCACTGAGGGCTCTTTCCCTTTCGGAGTGCCTAGCACGTCACTGGTTAGGGAGTTGAGGGCACAACTCCCGGAATTTGATGAAGTGATCGTCTGGAGCAGTTACCCTTTCTCGAGCCTGGAGGATTGGATTTACCAGCTGCAAGGGTACGGGATCTTCTCGAAGATTGATTTGAGATCTGGTTCTTCCAACTGCTTTTGTTGTGTGCTGATGCCCGAGAGTTGGGGAGGTGTTGCTACACCCTGATGGTTTTTGGATTAGAGATCAGAGTTTACGTGATCAGTTGGAGAACCTATATCGGATGCCCCGGGAGTACAGAGGTACTTGGATCGAGCTTGTTGCGCCGATGGACTTGTGGTTGGATCATCTGAGGCCCTGGGAAGAGCGGAGGCTTGTACCGATGCAGATTACTTGGTAGCTCGAGTGGTTAGCCCAACTGTACTTGGTGGAGTTGGTACGGTTTTTCTGGAGTGCCCGCCTTTATGTTGTTCTAGATGGAGACCCGAGGACCGCATCGTGCCTTTGGAGGAGGTACTTGTCAGCCTTGGGAGCTTGAGTGGTGGATGATTGGATGTTTACCCCCCTTTATTTGGTTGAGATTCCGTGTTGAGGAATGACTTTAGTTTCGAGGACGAAACTTTCTTTTAGTGGGGGAGGATGTGATGACCCGGATCTCCGCAGAGCTGCTACAGTGCTTTGGGGTGGCTGTTGGAGGCCTACATGGTGTGTTGGAGGTGTTTGGGGCATAATTGGGCACAAGAGTTGGACTTCGGGCCCAAATGGATCATGCGAGTGATCAGAGGACCCCGTGGAGGGTTTATATGTGGTTTCGCGCGAATCGGATATTAAATTTGGGCTCCGCGCGAAAGTCGGGCTAAGAATACACTTCCGGGAGCCTTCGGCAATTTTTAGAGTTGGAATTTGGCGAAACGGACGTCAAATTCGGATTCAGCGCGCGAAAACGGTCAAAATGGACTACCCACTTGATGTTTTTGAGCTAGGGTTACTGTTCACCGCCGGAACAGTGATTCCGGCGATCGCCGGCGGCGGCGGCGGCGGCGGGCAGCGGCGGAGAGCGGCGGCGGGGCCTCGGGCAGGCGGTAGCGCGGCGGCGGGCAGCGCGCAGCGCGCGGGCAGGGGCGCGGGCAGGCGCGCGGTCCACGCGCCGGCGTGCACCAGAGTGGGGTGCCACGTGGCAGGTTCCCATTGCATGGTTCACAGGTCGCGGTCCACGGAGCATTGCGGGGTGTACGGTGGACCGGAGGTGGACACGTGGCATCTTTCTATTGGTTAGGTTCATGTAGTCGGGTGCACCGGGTGCAGTGAGTGAAAGGGTTGACACGTGGCGCGCGGGGATTGGGCGCGCCACTGTGCGCGGCAGGCGCGGCGGTGCGCGGTGTACGGTGCACCGGAGAGGGACACGTGGCAGATGTTTAGTGGTTCGGTGTTTGGGATTTCTGTGCACCAGGTTCAGCAGGTATTTGGACTGGACACGTGGCGCGCGAGGATTGGGCGCGTCACTGTGCGCGTACGGGCGGCAGGCGGCAGGCCGGCGTGCAGGCGGCAGGCGGCGTGGCAGCGGGCCGGCGGGCGTGGCGGCCACGGCGCCGACGTGGCGCACGCGTGCGCCACGTGGCGGCCGCCTATTGGCCAGCGCCAATGGCTCCGTTGACCAGAGGAGCGCCACGCGGCGCGAGGAGGTTGGACATATTCGCTGTTTCGTGTTTGGAGACACGTGTCGCGCATTGGCCGGGTCGGACGCCCAGCGGTCCGGCCAGGATCCGCTGTGCGGGTGCGGATCGTGGGCCGGGCCGTGGGCCGGCTACTGTGTGGGCCACGTGGCGGGCCGTGGTGGTTTCGGGCCTGCACAGTAACGGGCCGGGCCCGTTACTGTAGCAGCCCGGAAATTTTCGGGCGCCCGAAACCCGGGACCCATTGGTCATTTTCGGATTTGTTTCTTTTGGGCCTATAAATACCCCCTCCTCTCCCTCTTTCTCACCTTTTTCCGAGCTTTAGAGAGGGAATGAGAGGGAGAGATCTTTATGAAAGTTGTTCCCCTTGGTGCCCTTGATCTCCTGGTGGATTCTCAGAATGTCTGGAAGCTCGGCAACGGCGATAACATTTTTACAGTTCGCCTCGGTTTTCCCCCATTTCGGCCCATTACCGTCGCAGATTATTCAAAAATTCACTGTGAGCAAACCAGGAGGAGTTTTTGGACGATTTCTTCGACAGCGTGTTCCTAAGAGGTAAGGCTTCGATTTTCGTGTTGATCGCTTCGCTCCGTTTCGCACTTTTGGCACGTTTCCCGAGGCATCTTTGACCCCCATTTTTCTGTGGTGGATTTTGGACAGCACCAACTTGCCGATTTTATCTCAGCCTAGGAACATCGGATCGAGGCGATTCAAGAGTCGATTTTGATCTACTCGTCGCGAGGATCACTGTGATCTGTTTTATGGTGAGTTTTTCTTTGATGTTTGGATTACCACCTTTTTATAACTTGACTTACCGAACATTTGGGCGTGCAAGGTACCGTTTCGAAGCTATCGATGCGAGGATCGCTTGATCGGGCACTTTCTGCAGGTGATAATTTAACAGTTTCGGGACTGTTGTTGTATGGATTAATTAAAGCGATATTTGGGAGCCTAAGTGTGTTTAGTGGATTTTGTGTTGTGCCAGGAGTGTTTCGGGTGTACTGTTCTTGTTGGAGCGCAGGATTGGAGTTTTTGGTATTTTCAGCTGTACGGACCCGGACAGTTGGCGCTTCAGGTGGGTGGTTGTTGCATGCCTCTACACCTGGCTTACTTACTAAGTTTATTAGAAAACCCCACTTTTGAGCATGTTGGTTGAATATTATGCATGATTGCCTGATATAAATGTGAGCCTATCATCTGAGATTAATTCTGTGAATATAGCATGTTGGGGGCATTATGGGAATAACATTTCTGTTGGAACATGATCATTGGAATGATTTAATAAGTGATGATTAACATGCCACATTAACACCTAGGTTTGTATGAAAGTGAATTAAATGGGTTAATTGTGGGGACATAGTGACATATCTAGGTGCGGGTGCCACTTTGAGATTCATTATGGATCAGGGGTGATACATGAGTAGTTGACTGATGATTTTGCCTGATGGTTATATTTGTGGGGATATATATTAATTGTTACACATGTAGAGCTATATGTGACTTTCTCTCTCTTTTACATTGCATGAGGACTTATGCATGCTTGTTTGGACATCTAGATAGGCCACTATTTTATTGCTACACTATCATGTTGGGATTTGACTTAGGAGAAACCATGATTGCTTTCTTTCTCCTTTTTATTTTGACTTTTGAGTCATGTTGCTCGGGTTCGAGCAGAGGTTTGGGATAGTGTAGCTGGGACCAGAGATAGGGTGTACCTGATGTTGGATTATGGGTTATTGCGGCAACCGCGGACAGTGAGCGGTTGACCAGATCTTGATTATTTCACCCAATTGTGGGTTGGGGGTTATTGCGGTGACCGCGGACTTTGGGCGGTTGACCGGATGTTTACTACTGCATCAGATTGGGTGTTAGATTTCTCTAGTGGATGGTATTTCCCACTTTTGAGTATTATTGTATCAGATCGGGGTTTCATTAGTGGACGGAGTTTCCCACTTTGATCATTGTCATGATCCAGTCCTGCTATTGTGAGATATTGGTTACAGAGATGCTTGATACAGTGATACTTTACTCGTGTGGGTCGCTCCCCTCGAGTGCCACTCCGGAGTAGGCTTTAGACCGTGTTGGTTCCGGTCAGACCGTGTTGGGTTCCGGTCATTTGGACAGTGGAGATACTGAGTTCTTGAGCTCGACAGCAGAGCAGGCGGTACCAGTTTTTACTGGTGACACTAGATTGGGTCTATTTAGCCAGATGTTGTTTCCTGGTGCATTCATACCGTCATTTCCTTCGGTATTGCATTTAGAGGCATACTTGTGGTGGTTTCCCTTTTATTCAGTAGTTCTGCTACAGCTTTACCCCCTTGCCTTTTTCTTGCCTCTAGTAGACTTAGTGGGTACGCCGGAGCTTGAGGCTTTACCCACTGGGGGAGGCTACTGGTTTACTAGTGGTTCTCACCCCCCACTGTTGTTTCCTCTTCTTTTCCCCCCCCCTGTTTTGCAGAGTCCTCATTGGAGTTGCTGATCTTCGGTCGTTGTTCGGGGCGAGGGAGTCACGAGCTAGATCGTTACCACCCGAGGAGTGTAGCTGTATCCCGCCATTGGAGATTCCTCGTAGCTGTTGGCTGGTTTTACTGTTTTATCTGGAGGAGAGAGATCTTTTGTATTTGGAGAGACTGATGTACTATAGTTTTAGTTTATCTCCTTTTATAGTTGAGAGATGCTGTACTGAGGATATTGTTTGATGATTATCTATATTTGAGGAAATGGATATTGTACTTCATTTCATATTGTACAGTGATTTGATTTTATTTTACAGCATTTTATTTCAGCTCTGATATTTGTGTAGCTATAGTACTATCTTTTGCAGGTTAGACGCTTCGCCTATGCGGGTTTTGGCATAGGTGGCGGATCTGTTGGCGAGCCTGGGTCGCAGTTTCGACCCCGGGGCGTGACAGACTTAGGACCAATGAATGATATGGCATCAGCTCAGGTTTTCACACTTCATATATCCCGTTTACTTGTCGGATTACCAATTGAGAGTCTCCAAAAGCTTGAAGATGGGAAATATTCAAAGACAATGCCGTTAGCAACCCAAAAGTTAATGCTTCGTATTCGGCTTCATTGTTAGAACAATCGAGGTTCATAAGAGAAAAAGAGTGATAAATGATTCCTTTATCTGGGGTGATAAATACAATCCCAACTCCTGCTCTTTTTCTTGTCGTTCCTTCCGGCGACTGTACTGCGCGAGATGCACCATCGAAATATAGTTGCCATTGAGGGGTGACCTCCTCCACAGCCATGACCCCTTCATCTGGGAGGTTTGTAATTAGGGGAGAGCCATCAGGCACCGGGTGAGCTGCTAAGAAATCCGCTAGAGCCTGACCTTTTATCGCCCGTTGAGGAACATATGTGATATCAAATTCCATCATAAGAACCGCCCATTTTCCTACTCGACCCATCAATGTTGGCCTATTGAGCACATATTTAATCGGGTCAGCTCTTGCAATCAGCTTAATCTCATGGGATAGCATATAATGCCGAAGCTTCTTTAATGCAAAGATTAGAGCTAGACATAGTTTCTCGATAGGGGAGTAGTTATTTTCGGCTCCTATCATGACCCGACTGAGATAATAGCATGCAACTTCTTTACCTTCTTCGTTAATCTGTGCCAACATAGCTCCAAGAGAAGAATGAGTGGTAGCAATGTACAATACTAATGGTCTTCCACGAATTGGTGCTACCAAGACTGGCGGGTTTAGCAAGTATAACTTAATATCATTGAAGGCCTTTTGACATGACTCATCCCAGCTGAACGCTGCTTCTTTTTTCATCAACTTCGAAAAAGGGTGGATTCGACCAGACAAATTGGAGATAAATCTTCTGATATATGCCAGCTTGCCTTGGAGGGATCTTAGTTGTTTCAAGTTCCTGGAGGGGGCATTTCGGTGATTGCTTTGATTTTGTCGGGGTCTACCTCTATCCCACGATAACGAACAATAAAGCCCAAGAATTTTCCAGAAGTGACTCCGAATGCACACTTCAAAGGATTCATTTTCAATTGATATTTTCGAAGCCGATCAAAGATAATCTTCAAATCTGTAAGATGATCAGTTCTATTTCGTGTCTTGACCACCAAGTCATCGATGTAGCATTCGACCAACTTATGCAACAACTCACCAAAAATGGTCGTCATCGCTCTTTGGTAAGTGGCACCTGCATTCTTTAATCCAAAAGGCATGACTTTATAACAAAAATTACCTTTAGGAGTTCTGAAAGCTGTGTGAATAGCATCTTCTGGATCCATCTTGACCTGATTGTATCCCGATGATCCATCCATGAAGGAGAGGGCACCATACCCAGTAGTAGAGTCTACCATGATCTCAGTGATTGGGATAGGAAAATCATCTTTTGGGCATGCCTTATTCAGGTCCCGAAAGTCAACACAAATCCTGATCTGTCCATTTTTCTTTCTTACTGGAACAATATTGGAAAGCCAAGTTGGGTATTGAACTTCTTCCACAAAACCTGCCTCAATCAACTTGTCGACCTCTGCTACCACTTGAGTTTGAAGCTCTGGACGAAAGCGTCTTGGTGCTTGTTTGATTGGCCTAGAAGTAGGGGCGATGGCTAGTTGGTGCACCGCAACTTTAGGATCAAGCCCAGGCATCTCCTTATATGTCCAAGCAAAGCAATCTCGATACTCAGAGAAAAAAATTTTATACTGACATTGCTCATCTGGTGTTAGTAGAGCACTGATGAAAATAGGACGAGGCTCTTCCACGGTGCCAAGATTGATTTCAATTAATTCATCGACCGTTGCTTGCCCACCATCTTCTAATTCTTTTGGTGCAGGGACCACACTAGACACTTCAGTCGAATCATCAGCATGAATCTCGCGAGTCAGAAAAGGGCTCAGGTCTTGAGTAGCTGTAGTATCAGAACATTGGGGAATATCTTCTTTTGCATCGCCTTCCTCAAAAGTCGAATTTGCAGGTTCCGAATGGATAATGTTGGGCACCAGTAAGAGATCTTCATCATCTGAGGATTCTTCGGAATCACCAATAACAGCTACATGATGTGAAGTAGAAACCAGGCAGTTGACGTTTGAAATTTTGCCGAGCATAGGCCCACGATATCCTAAGCCTTTTGTGACTTTGGCTTTGAGAAGACCCGATTCTTCTCTAATTTCAGAAGGAGCCCATAATCTATCAAATATTGAAGAGAGATATGGAAGAGAGCCATCTTCATCTATATTTAAACCAGCCTTCCTCAATAAGCGAGTGATTCGAGGATCCTTAACAATATAAGGTTGGGCCAGTTCGATCTGATCTTCATTATTCATAGGCAAATAGAGCTCACTATTATTAAGAGGAAGTGCTTTATAGAATATGATGGGCTTGCCTTCTTGGTTTAAGGCTCGTATTACGTATACTTCCAGTTCATTTACCACAGAAATCTCTGGTCGGGGTACCATGAAAGTAAAATCTTGAATAACTTGGGGATCATAAGACATACTCGTGACTGCAACATGAAGCATTTTGCGTGACTCTTCATGCACTGGCTCACTTTCAGGTGATTCTAACTCGTCAGGCTCTCCATCTTCAGAGTCGTCACCAATAATGATCTCTTCCACTACTTGCTTGGAGTCATTTCTAGAGGCAGCAAATTCTGTTGGTTCATCATCTTCAGAATCACTTCCTATGCGATACACGATTTCAGAGCGAGGAATCTCACCTTTGTCGCTCTTGATGATCGGATTTTCCACTTCTCGAGACTTGAAGGCCTCTTTATTATACCGTTCATAATCCGGAGGTAGGATAATAATGGGATCTACCACTTTCTTAGGCTTGGTGTATTTGCGCTCAATATTCTGTTTTGTAAAAGAAGATGAATCCGCATCCAAAAAGAATTTTGCATCAGCATGATGGCTCTCTTTGATTGAAAAAGGAGAAGAATTGGCAACGATCTTTTGCTGGGTACCATTCTTATCTTTAAATTTCAAGCACTGATGAAGTGTGGAAGGAACCACCCGGTATTGGTGTATCCAAGGTCTTCCCAATAACGCTGAATAAGAAGTGTCCGCATCAATGACATAGAACTTAGTCTGGAAGCGAAATTCCGCCAATTGAATAAGAATAATTATGGATCCCAAAGCACACTGGCTATTGCTGTTGAAGCCGGAGATCACAACGTCTTCTGGTTCAAGGTCTTGAATCCTGTACCCCGCTTGAATCAGGGTCTGTTTTGGTAGGATACTTACTGCAGACCCAGGATCAACTAATATCCGCTGAAGATGAATATTGTTGACATACCCTCCAATGTACAAAGGGCGGTTGTGGTCTCTATTCCCAGTTTGATAGTCTTCATCAGCAAACGTGATATCGTTCACTTCAAATGTTGGTTTGTTTGTCAGGTGCACTTCTGCCATAGCGTTTTCGTACAATCCCGGATTTAGCAGAGCTTCAATCAAAGCTTCCCTCAATTCCTTAGATAAATTTAAGGCATCAAAAACACTAAGGAGTGCAGGGATACGCTTCAAATGAGCAATAATATTGTAATTTGTTATGCACTTTTCCTTACTGCATGGTGCCGGAATGTTGGGCAGAGATTGATCATTTAGAATGCTTATCTTCTTCCCTTTATCAATGTTATTCAATCGGGGGTGGGGGTCCAGCAAGCGCTTCCCACCTCTAAGATTCATTTCGTTGACTTCTGGTTCTTCAAGAAATCCCGTTTCACCTTCTGAAAATTCATTTGGAAAGATATATACTTCATCATCAGAATTTTTATCGTGTGATAATCCCCCATGGGTTGCCCCCTGACTATTTGTGGCAAGTTCTGCTTGTATCATATTGCAAAATAATTGAGAATTAAGCTTAACACGATCCGGGTCTACATCTTCGCTGCAGCAGGAGTCCGAAGCTATGTCGGAAAACATATCACGAACTGAGTCGTTAGAACGCCACCCTTTAGGCATGAAATTGTCCAGGACGATTGGATCGCGCATCTTCTGAATATATTCTTCCCTTTCAGACCAGAGAATCTTCTTCTTATTTCTTCGGGCTTTTTTCTTCCAAGATTTCTTTTGTTTCTTTTTAGCATCGATAGGATATCTGGAAGAAAAAGAAGTGGTTTGAGATATAAAGAAAAAAGGCGTACTCAATGTTGTCGATGGCCTCTTCTTCACAATTGTTGTCCACTCGTACTCATCGTTGTCTTGTTGCGTCAACTGTCCCTTAGGATGCTCCAAAAAGTGCATAAATTGCGAGGCCGGCATCCACTTCTCAGTCAAAGAGGAGCTAGCATTAGGCAGAATACTAACTTGATGGTTCGATGGACGAGCAAAATTTTTGCGACCTGGGAAAGACGCTCCAACCCCTTTAATTGTCACCATGTTTGAAGAATCAATATTTGGTTCATTCTTTGCCTTTGGAGAGAGAGTAAAGACCCCTTGTTGTAGAGCCCGCTCTACCCAATCTTTGAAAATAAAACAATCTTCAATTCTATGACCAATTGAACGATGATATGAACAGTAGAGAGGATCATCAGTCTTATGAACTTCTTCCGGCTTTGCAGGCTCGGGCAAGACCAGCTTTTTAGTTTTCATTACTTGCTCGAAAATTCTAGGAACCTTTTCCCGTTTAAAACTGTATGTCTTATTCTTTCGCTCCTCTATCCACGCTTGGGATTTTCGTGTCGGAATCTCATTCGCGACGGGCATCTTCTCCCTATTTTGTGGAGTTGGCTTAGGCTGATAGACAACATTAGCTTCAGTCACCTTCCGACTTGGTCCTCCTCCACTAGAGTTCGACGTTTTTTGCGGGAGTGCTCTTCTCGTATTATCAATCGATTTTGCATTTTTATACAGTGCAAGTATCTCTGGTGATCTTTGATATTCAAGCTCAACCTTTCCTGATGCTATCATCAACTCAGTGATGTTGGTTGGCTTATATCTTGATACCTCCATCGAATACCAAGATTGCATCCCTTTGATACAAAGCTCTACTGTCTGAGTAGGCTTTAACTCATCAGGATACATGATACTCATGTTTCTCCACCTAGCAACATAATCTTCAACCCTTTCGTCCCTTCCCTGCTTCAACTCTGCAAGCTCACCGAGAGAGACATCTCTTTTGACTGAAATAAAATGTGCCTTGAAAAGGACTTTCATCATATCCCAATCAAGAACAGATCCCGGAGTCAGTTTACTATACCAATGAAAAGCAGCCCCTTTTAACGAAAGAGAGAATTGCCGAAGCAGCAATGAAGGGTTTGTGGCAACATCTCCACATGCAGCTTCAAAGTGAGTCAGATGTTCTCGTGCATCACCGGTTCCATCAAACATTTGAAACCTTGGGCGACTGTAATTGGGCGGATACGGAACATGATCATGCCATGCTGGATATGGCTTATCACCTTCTGTTAGCAACGGCTCTTTATCTTGAGATAGTTGTTTAACTTTGGAAGTGACAATATTATCTAATAGTCGTTGAAGAGTCGAAGGGGTCATTGATGATATGGGTACTTCGTGAGAGGCTGATGGTTCATTAATAGTAGGATTTCGTTGATACGGCGACCCTTGATGTTCCGTGTTCTGAGGATTTGCATCGGCAGCTTGTTCGGTGGAGTGAGACTGCTGAGCTGATTGACCATGAGTTTGTTGTTGTTGTTGTTGTTGTTGTTGTTGTTGTTGTTGTTGTAGAAGTGTATTCATGGCTTCCATCAAAGTGCTCATTTGAGTAGCCATCTGGTCAATTCGATTATCCCTCTCTTCGATTCGACGCATTAAATCTTCAGTGGTGACTTGGTCTGCCATATTTGCTGTAAAGTGAGGACTTACTCCATAAAGTGGAGATTCTAATGGCGTAGCAGAAGGAGTAATAGCTTCTCCATCTCCTGCATTTTCCACTTCTTCATCTTCCAAGTTGGGAGGTAAATGAAGCATTAAGTTTTGATCTCTACTAGATTCCCCAAGTGTTACGTGACTTAATGCAGCCGATTTTAATCTCGTGTTAGCTCCAGCTCTCTGAGCCAGCTGTTGAAGCTTAGATGGATCTTCTGGAAGAGCGTGATAATTTTTACCACCAGGTCGACTTGTATAAGGATTCTCTTCCTTATCTTGCCCCCTGCTAGGATCTGTTCCTATCATCATACATGAAAATATCACCGGAGTTATTTTACTTTGATGAAGCATGACTTTACGTGTAAGTGTTGACCTCCCATTTGACAACTTCGATTCTTCATTAGAAGAGATTCTTCGCACACTGTGCTTGTCCTTCGTAGCAAAACGTAGAAAAGACGTGTCCTTGTCGATGGCAGATGAAATTCGTGCCAAAAGAACTCCCTTCTTTTCTGTTGAAGCTTAACCTCTCCATATTTCATAAATAATTCGTCAAGCTCCTGGCGACGACGGAGGCGATTTTTGGTCCGCCGAATGTTCCTTTCTTGCGATCGGGTGTATCCCGAAAATGAAGGGGTGGAACATTTAGCATCCAATTTTTTAAATGAATTATAATGAGAAAATTGTGCCCCGTTCGCAAGGATAGCAAACCGATTTGAAATGGACAGAATAGAATTCTGCCCCCAGTCCTTCTTTGCAGATGTCACCAAGGGGACCTCAGGGAATGCGATTTCGCAAGTAACATTTTTCGACCCATAACGCGCAGCATTTCGAAATAATTTATATTTCATTTCAGTAAATGTATGGCAGTTATGATAACAGGCACCTTTTTTGATTTTGGAGCTGAAGCGAATGGATCAGACATTGGCCAGCCAGCTTTAACCCCCGATTTGCTCGTCAATGTTTTGCAAGAAACCGGCCGAGGAATTGATGGAATACTTTTCTTCAAGGCAAGGTGCGCCCTTAAAACTACTTTGCTTGCAGCAGCTTTTGCTTTGCACCTTCTTCGTTTATCGCGCTTCGCTATGCGCTTGAAATGAATACTAGGGTCTTCAGTGAAATGGGCTACAGTGGTTGAGCCCCAAGTAATAATGACGGTTGGGGGGAATGCCCCAAATTGCATGAAGTGATAAACGGACAGAGTTGGCATCCAGTCGCCGACTCGCCAAATGCTAGCCATACCTTGACATTCATTAAAAATAAATATTGTTAGTATAAAAAAAAATGAATCACATAACCAGAAAAGATGGGAGGAGAAGCAGTCCCCAGTGGAGTCGCCATTTTGTTTTCCCAAAAAAAGGAATAGGGGAAAACGTGAGGATGTTGTGGAAAGAAAATTTAAAAGAACCAGAAATTAGAAGGGTTCATGCTTCCTAGATACCCGCAGGTATTCGGTTAATTATGCCGTCCTTGTTACATTTCGGCCACCTCCAATTAAGCTGATTATGATCAAAATAGCATACTCCAAATATTTTTTTATTTTTTATTTATTTTATAATGATAATGATGACAACCATTTAAAAATTTTTCTGAGTCATTTGTATATGTATGTATGTATATGAGTCCATGAAATTCATAATATCCAGCGCAATTGTCATATTGTCCATAATGTCCAGCGCATTCGTCATATTGTCCGTAATATCCAGCGCAATCGTCATATTGTCCATAATGTCCAGCGCAATTGTCATATTGTCTCCGCGATTATTAAGCTTATATTCACTTGCTTCGAAGCCGATATGATATTTCGACTAACAATAATTTTATCAGCTTAAAATCTTTTTTTTTTTTTTAGATAAATATTATGGTCTTAAACTTTATATATATATATATATATATATATATATATATATATATATATATATATATATATATATATATATATATATATATATATATATATCAGATTTTTTTTTTTTTTTTTTTTTTTAACTCAATGTGAATACCAATTTTATTAGTAAAAATATATTACCCATACATATTAATTAAAGCATAGCAAAGAGATTATTAATACCATTTTATTAGTAAAAATATATTATCCCATACATATTAATTAAAGTATAGCAAAGAGATTATTAATTCCACCCCTGGTTACTTGCTCACGAAGCAGAGGAGCTTCGACGGCGATGCTAACGGTGGACGAGACGGATTCGGCGGCGACCGAAGACGGACGAGGTGGCCTCGGCAGCGACGCGAAGGGCGGCGGCGACGCGAAGGGCGGCTTCGGCGGCGAGGCGGCGCGAAAGGCGGCGGCTCGATGGAGACGCGCGGGGCGGCAGCACGGCTTCGGCGGCGACGCGAGCGGCAACTTCGGCGGCGAGGCGGGGCGATGGTGACGGCGACTGGGCGACGCGGGGCGCGGCGCGGCGACGGCTGGTGGCTTGCGAGGAGAAGGCGGCGACGCGAGCGGCGGCGATGGCGACAGGGCGATCTCCTCTTTTCTCTAGTTTTTTTTTTTGTTTTTTTTTTCTTTGCACAGAGCAACTCTCTCTCTCTCTCTCTCTCTCTCTCTCTCTCTCTCAGTCTTCTTCTCTCTTTCTTTTTTTTTTTTTCTTTTTCTCTTTTTTTTTTTTTTCTCTCTGGTCTCCCCCCTCTTCTCAGTGAAGCCCCCCCCCCCCCCCCCCCCCCCCCCCCCCCCTTTTTATAGGCTCCAACAACCGACAGATATTTTTTTATTTTATTATTATTTTATTTTATTTATTTATTTTTTATTTTTATATATATATATATATATATATATATATATATATATATATATATATATATATATACTATTTTATTTTATTTTATTACATTTTGTTTTAGACTTAACTGATTTGGGCCAGCCAACAGCGGTGTTCGAGTTTTAGCTCGGGTTGATTGGATTATATCTTGGCGGTTATTTTTCACTGATGCATGCATACAGTCGTTGTTATTCAGTACTGCATTAGAGGCATAGTAGTGGTAGTTCTCCTTATCAGCAGATTATTTCAGCTTACCACTTTACCTCATTCTAGCCTCCGGTAGACTTAGTGGGTACATCGGAGTTTGAGGATTTACCCACTGGGGGCTACTGGTTTTACTAGTGGTTCTCACACTCATTATTATTTCCCCTTTTTCTTTTCTTTGTTTTGCAGAATCTTCTGCGGGAGCTGCTAGGCCTTCGGTGGCTGATCGAGGTAAGAGGATCGCTGAGTAGATAGATCTCCTATGAGGCTAAGAGTTTTAGCTAGACTTTTGGTGTACCAACTTTACTCAGACTGTTGTACTCTTATTATTTTGGGTCTGGCTTCAGCCAGCTGGTTGTATTATTTTGGTGAGCTGGGAGATGTTACTGTATTTATTATAACTGTATTTCACTTTCACTTTCAGTCTCAGATTGTATAGTTTTAGTTTCAGCTCTATACTCGTGTTCTTTTATTGTTTATCTTATATCTAAGCAGGTTTTTGGCGCTTCGTGTACACGAAAAATTCCGTGTTCACGGCGGATCTGTAGACGGGCCCGAATTCTAGTTTACCCCCGGGGCGTGACATACTTCTAAATCAAAAAGTAAAGAAAAAAAGGGAGAGATCAATCATTTTCGGAAGAATCCCCCACCTCTTGATGTTCTTTGCAAAAAGAATGGATTTGATCCCTTTCTTCTCCAAGAAAATCCCTAAAAAGGGAATTAAACCTAAGAAGATTACTTCTATGCTTTTAAAACTCTTCAAACTCTAAAAAATCCAAAATCCTAATTTCTTTACTTACCTCTCTTATTATCTCTTTGATCAAAAGAGAATGAGGAAGAGGTTGAATCTCCACTTGGAAGGCTCCCTTGAAGCCTACCACGAAATCCCCAAGCTCCTTGGAGATCAAAACCCAAGCCCCAAGCTTCCACTTTCTTCTTTTTCTTCTTCTTCTTCTTCTTCTCATTCTTTTCCTTCTTCTTTTCTTTCTCTGGCTCCTCACGCAAGGAGAGGGGGAAAGAGAGTGGGATGGAAGAGAGAGAGGAAGAGAGATGGGTTTATGTTAGGGAGTAGTTGGGGTGGCAATAGGGAGTGAAATTACAAGATTGCCCCCCACTTGAAAGGGTATTTCCCCCACTATCCCAAAGTTCTGGGCACTAGGTACCAGTACACGGGATTTGCACTACAACAAAATTAGGTTATATGAACACATATTTGTGACATTTTTTTGCAAGTGTTCCATTTATAGTCCATCTATATTCAAAATTATGTTATATGGACATATTTTTGGGACACATTATAGTAATGTGTCGATATATACCCTATCGACGGCACATATACCGACACTAACGACAAGTGTCGGTATTTTTTTCAGCAGCATTTTTTTTAGTATTTAGCAACACTTAAAAGTGTCGCTATAGCATAGTTTTGTTGTAGTGTTGGGTATCGGTACCCAAGCACAAAATCTCTCCAGCCCGAGGCTGGAAAACTCCCTGTTTTGCATGGGGTACTAGTACTCAGCATTCAGTACCGGTACCCAAGAATTTAGAATTTTTCTGGTTGTTTTCCTGCACTCGGGCACACTGCGTACCGGCACTCGAAATAGAGTACCGGTACCCCATATAATTTCCAACACCAAATATATGGCGTACCGGTACCCAAAATAGCGTACCTGTACCAAGTACAAATTTCAACACTTAGGCAAATTTTTGCACATTTAGCCCTCGTAGTCTGTTTCTAAGGCAATTTCGCACTATATGAGCTCGATTTTGCCTGAAATTTTGCACGCACTCTAGGAAACACCTTTAAAACATGTTCTCGTTGCACTTTGCCCAATTTGACCAAAGTTCAAACCAAAACACCAAGTTTCAGCTCGCTACATTCTCAACTCATTTTTGATTCGAAGGCTCTTACCTCGAACCGAACCACTTCAAACTCATTCATAATCATATTTTAAACGCGTTATGAATAATTTTGTAATGACCCGGCCCACCAGCAATAATAACTCGTTGGGCTCAAACCACAGCCCAAAATATTTAAGCTCAGTTATTATTACTAGTGTCCATGAGTTAAGCGTGTTAGGGCTAGAGTAGTTCTAGGATGGGTGACCACCTGGGAAGTTGGGGTGTCACAAATTTCTCCGCACTTCACTATTTCGCGAGCCGGTGCACTACATATATGTACTGTTCAGACCATTTGTGGTCAATCGGCGGATTACCGAAAATTTCAACGGATCCCGGGACTTAAATATAAGTCCGTGGTTTAGTATTTTTATGCATTTTGAATCAGTAGGTTGGGTTTGTGAGAGTCTGTGACTGACCCATGGATTTGGTTTAGGCTCGAGCAGTTAGGAGCCTCCGCGAGAGCTGAGCAGAGGGTTCCTGGATCGCCTGCATTGAGATGTGTATTTCGATCCGGGCATTAGCATAGTATCATCTCACTGGATACCATATTCTATCAAACCCTTATGACCTTTGCTAGTTCTTCTTTCAGTTATTGGCTTTATACATTATATTTGATCTCTACTCCATATGATAGTTGACATTACTAGTCCATTATTGCTATACCTTCTGTTGATATTTCCTATGCATTAATTTTATTATCTTCTGATTATTATGCATGATAGAGTAGGAGGTTACAGTTTCCTTATGGCATTGTTTGGCACTGAGATGGACTTATGATCCCGTTTGGGAGTTTTCGTCTACTTGCCGCTTTCCGGTCTTTTGACCACGAGCATTGAGCATTCGTATTGTGATTGCCATACACAAGCTATCATTTTTACGTACCTCAGCGGACTAGCTCCCGTTATGGTGTTCTTTACCAGTAGAGTGGTTTGATCAACCCGTGAACCCGTTATGTAGCTGCACCTGCAGGACCCAGGTGATATTGAACCCTATTCTTTGTTTGTTCCTGCAAGTGTGGGGTATATATCAGTTCTGATCAGGCACTAGTTGAAGTCCTAGGGACCAACAGTGGCACTCGATTGGGTTGGTTTGGTTATCATTACAGATGACACATTTATTTGCTTATTTATTCCTGTTATTTGATTTACATTGTTTCGCCATCAGTTATTGCTTTCATGCTAGTATTGTTTACCGGACATTTTAACTGCTTACTGATCATATTTTTTCTCCCTTTCGATTATTATTTATCAGTATGTATGATTTGCTGGTCCCCGACTCGTTGTACCTATTAGGATACATTCAGCAGTATCTCACACCCTCTGATGACACCTTTTTCATATCCGCCAGGTGATGAGATGTCGGGACGATGATGTGAGACATTGCAGTAGAGCTGTCCCCTATTTGCTATTTTACCTTCAATTTACCATGACTCATTTACTTATTTTTATCTTCAATTTAATTATTATTATGATCATGACTCATTTACCATATTATTTAGAGATATTATTTTACTATTTTAATTATTATGTGTGTCACGCCCCGGGGTCAGAACTGTACCCCGGGCTCGCCAACAGATCCGCCGCCCCTACGGGAAGCCCCGTAGAGACGTAGCGTCTAACCTGCAAATAAACAACTACACTAGCAGATATCAGAGCTGAAATAGAAAACTAACTATAAACAAGAAGTAAATAGTCTCTCGAGAATATAATACATAGCATCCTCACCAGAAATACAAGAGTCTCTCAAAAGAAAGCAGAAGAGTACAACTCAATACCTCACTACATAATCTCTCAAACAAGACACAACCAAAAATATAAGGGTACCTCTATCACACACTGAAGCTGAAGGGGGAAGGGATCTATCTCGCGACTCCCTTACCTCGGTTTGTAGGAGCTGGATCAGCAACTGGTGCAGCAGGAACTGGAGCTGAAGTCCCTGGGGAAAAGACACCACAATGGGTGTGAGAACTACCTCCCACAGTAGTTCTCAGTGGGTGCCGCCAACAAGCCCGACGGTCTGCCCACTAAGTCTACGAGAGGCAAAAAGTAACAAAAAGAATGCTGTAGAGAAAAGCTGGAAAGTAAAACATCTACTGCTACTATGCCTCTATCTAAATGCTCAAGGAAATAGGACAGAAGATCAATATGCCACCACTGAGAACCATCTCAAATCACCCAATCCAAACTGACTGCCACAACGGGTCCAGTCAAACCTGCGCCTACCTACTGCTGTAGGTATGTCCGTAGCTGCCAAAACTGGCTCAGCCAGAGGGACAGTGTCCGTGACTGCCAAAACTGGCTCAGCCAGAGGGACACCAGCATCGACAAGCCGCGCTAGAAGTATCCAGCCCAACTCCGGAGTGGCACTCGTGGGGAGCGACCCCACCGAGCAAAGTATCAGCGTATCTCTGTCGAGCTCAAATGTGGCTCCTGCAGGCTATGATCCAATCACTGTCTCAAACACTAGCTAAGAATCCACACTGTCACAATGACAATCTCCCAAGATCCCAGATCCATCATCACTATCACTATCACAATGCAAACTGGTCTACAGACTGCTACAGACTCCACTCGGTCCCCAGACGCGAGTGTAAATGCATCCACAGCTAATAACCTCCCAGCCCACGACTCGGGAAAAAATCACTATGTCTAGAGTGACAAGAGTACAACCACTGTAGGAGAGCTAAAGTGATGAATACATCTAATACATGTTCAGGTTTACTGTAGTTTAATTGTGCATGATAATTAATTATATAACAAGTATACTAAGTTAAGTTTCCATGTTGCAAAATTTATAAAAAAGTCATCAGATCTAGCAACTAACAGCTGTGGTTACAACACACAGTTTTCACAGGATATTGGAGTCATTTACTAGCATGCATGCAACTACAATCATAAAATTAGTGTACAGTCCGTAGATTTTGAAAGGAGAACACCCACCTGAACGCGTTAACTGTCCGGGATGGAACAGATAAAAAGTCCAGATAAAGCCAAATCACCGTACCCGTTAAGCTAATAACACAGTAGCGGTGCCCACAAAGTCCTGGGTACAACAACAATCCACAGTTACAAACAATTCACACAAAAATTAAGTCCCAAACATTCCTGCATGAACAGTCCCTTTACACGAATTTTTCACCTGAAAATAATCCTCAATAAATTCCGATAAAAATATCACGACGATCCTCGCGAAGTGTAGATGTCGATAGGCTGTTGAATCGTTGAAATCCGATACCCGGAAGTGGAGATAAAAATCCGCGAAGCAGCAGCTGTCCAGAAACTTAAACAGTCACAAAGGGTAGTTAAAATGTACCCCAAACCCCTGTATAAGCTCAAATCCAGCAAAAATGTCCAACACAGAAAACGTAGATTTACCTCTTGTGAAAGCGATGTCGAAGAAATCGTCCAAAAATAAGGTCGGGGTAGCTCTGCAGGTCTCCCAGACGAAAATGCGACAGAAATGGGCCTCCAACAGTAGAACGTCGCTCCGCACTACGAGGTAGAAAACACAGTCGTCGCGGCCTCCAGAAAATCTGAGATTTCACCAAGAGATGGACAAAAGGGAGAGAAAGATTTCATATGAAGGAAGCAGAGGCTAAATCCCTCGGGAAAAGGTGCAAAAATGCAGCCCAAATGGCCTATATATAGGCCTCCAAGAAAAATCAGCCCGAAAAAGCAAGTGGGCCAACTTTCGGGCCCAATTTCGGGCGCCCGACAGTGTTGGGCCCGGCCCAACACTGTTCACGCCCGAAAGTCCCAGGTGCCGCCACGTGTCCGCCGAACAGCAAACATCGGTGCAGGGCCACTCAGAAGCCGCCACGTGTCCCGCCGAACAGGGAACACCGGTGCGGACCACTGAGAACCCGCCACGTGTCCGCACCCGCACACAGTATGGCGGTGGCGCCCGCCAATGAGCGGGCGCCACGTGTCCCCGGTTGACCCGCCGACCGCGCGACATGCGCGCCGGTCGCGCGACGTGGGTCGCACGTGCGCACGCTTCCCGAGGCACCTACCGCGCGTCCCGTGCACCGCGCGTGCTGCACCCGCCAATCAGGGAGTGACACGTGTCCCCTGCACCCGGTCCACGCCTTCCGCAGGAATTTCGTGGACCGCGCCGCGTGCACCGACCAACCGGAGGCTGCCACGTGTCCCCCCGCCTGGTCCATGCACCGCCGCGCTCACCCGGTAGACCGCGCGCCGTGGGCCCGCCAATCAGGCGGTGCCACGTGTCCCTGCACCGGGTCTGTGCACCCCGCCGCGCTGCTTTGTGGACCGCACGCCGTAAACCGGCCAATGACAGGCCGCCACGTGGCATTCCGGCGGTCTACGGCCCCTCCCATGCACCAAAAACCACTAAAAACTTCCGGGTGTCCATTTTTGGACATCCGGACTCCAAATCAAACAAACAAAGAGTCGTTTTCAAACGTTTTTCCGTGCTGAATCCAATTCCGACCTCCGTTTGGCCTGATTCTTTTCAGAAACTTCGGCAAACCCAGCCAAAGGCCAACCCAGCGAAAAGAAACACTCAGGGTCCATCAGTAGCATCCAATTGATGCACCGTGGGCCAGATACACCAATAGTAGGTGCTCAACAATGGATTCATCGGAAGAACGCTGCATGGGAACTAGGGCCACTACAATGTGGATGTTTAGTAATTTTGGACGACGTTAGATTATTTAGAGTTTTAATGATTTAGTTTACTGTTTGAGTATTATTAATATTGATTAGTTAGTAAACTTCGATTGTATTATTGTACTTGTCTATCCGTGCGTATACATATATATATGAAAAACTTTATTTATTTGAATTTAAAAATTTTTATACGTGACGAATCTACTTACATCCTGAAGATTAATATTTTGAATTCTAATTTATAAAGAGAAATAATAATAAATAACTGCTTTTAAATTTCAAGGCGTAATAGCAATACGGCTAATCTCAAGTTATATTCTAGCTACTATTCAAATATGAGGTATAAACTGATGTGTGAGGTTGATATTCAGAACTTTTTTGCAGTAGGCATGTATTTTTCTTTGAGGCGCACAGTCGTAATTGTCGGAGTAACTCCTCCAATTCTCCATCCCTCTTTTCACAACTAATTTCTAAGATCTCACCCTCGGTCATGTTCATTAGAGTTTCAAATAACTCAATTCAAATTGTTTGTCCTGTCCTTTTCTCGCCGAAATTAAAACCGAAATACTTTTGGGCATGGCCTTCTACGAAGTCCAAGCTCTATATACCGAAATCTCTTTTATCGCTTCATCTGTTTGGTACACAGTTTTTGTGTTAACAATATCTTAATTACATATCAAAAAGTGAAAATTTCTAATTATGCATATATTTACATATTAGAAAATACTATATGTATACCTCAGAGGGGTGTACATTCTACACCCCCACTCATCTAAAAATGGAGATTTTAAAGGTCACTTCAAGTGATTCCTCATCATACCCCCACTCTTAGATAGTAAAAAAAAGTATATGTAGCATTACTGATATATATTTATTTATTTTAAAATATTAAATATTAAAATTATAATAATTTATAAATTTATCGGGTCGGATTGGGTAGGATCGAATCTTTTTTAAATCATAGGTTAGACAGTGAATTTTGGATATGCACATTTGGACCGGGTTGGTGCACAGGATGACATGGTGCACCCGGTGTATGCAGTGGTTTAACCGTTTGTCCGTCACTCTCCTACTCCCCCCTCTTCTCCTTTCGATCTCGATCTCGAGCTCGATCGATCCATCCATGGCGGGTCTCTACGCCCCTCTGAGGGCTTCCTCCTCCTCTTCGTCGTCGTCGTCGTCCTCCTCCTCCTCCTCCTCCTTCGCCGCGCGGATCCTCCTCCTCCTCACGGGCTCCCCCTCGCCCTCGCAGCGTTCGCCTTCGCCCTCCAATGGCGCGGGGGCCTCCGCGACCCGGCCTCGACCTTGTCCCACGACACCCACCGCTTCCCTGGCATGGAGAATAGCCCCCTCGGCTCCTCCTCCTCCTCCTCCTATTTCCCCACCACCACCTCTCTTTCCACCTCCTCCTCCTCCTCCTCCGATTGCGCTGAGATCCTCGGGAGGAGCTCCTCCCCCTCCTTCCCTTTTCTCCGCGGGTGGAACTTCGAATTTGATTCGGATCTCTCGCCAAAGGTGCGATCTTTATCGATGTCTTGCTCAAATTCGTCGCTTGCATTGTGAATGGGGGATCCCGGTCTCTGGTTATTAGAGATTGATGGTGATTTAGGGTTTAATCGGAACTGTGAATGTGACAGAACAATTTCTTTGCTCTCCTCCCTAGGAATGATAAGCTCTTACCAAAGTTGAGATTTTAACGAAATTTCCTTCGATATCCCCTATTTTTCTGGGCTTTCCGATGAGATCTCAGGTAAGTTTTGGTAGTTTAATGTGCTAGGGAAAAAGAGGGGAAATGTGGGTTGAGAACATTGTCTTTGATTATTAGAACTCAAGGTTTACCGAGACAACTCCAATTGATATGTGGAAAGGATGCTCAATTGGGTATGTTTTGATTGTTAGCATTGCTAAAACTACCTCTATTGTGCTATTTTTAGCTGATAATATTATGTATTTATGGAGTATGGACCGCGAGGGATCTTAAATCATGCAGTGAACTGAATCCTCGAGTCAATAATCAGTTAAATTATTTGAATTTCAAAACGCACCTGCATTTCGTTGGGCTTCTGTAACACCAGCTGATTGTATTAACATAAGTTCACCTACATAGTTGAATCATTCCTGAAACAGGTGAGTGATATGTTGAAATCACCAAAAACCCTTGTGTAATTCAAAGGGCGAAATCCGTTTGCCATTTGCTTTTGTTCTTGCCTTATGGTCGTTGGATGTCAGATTAGTCGGTAATCCATCTGTACGTTTATTTTATATGGGTTCCAAATGCAGATTTGTGTCACAACTAGCACTTCGGCTGGTCTACAACAAATTCTTCCATGGCTGTATTATCATAAGGTCATTGGTGTTTCCCACTTCTTACTTTTCGTTGAAGGGGAGGCTGCGAAACCTGCTGTTTCGGCAGTTCTTGAATCTATTCGTGTAAGTCTTTCCCCTCTTTTTATTTTGCAGAGGAAATTTATATGCACTGAATTCGTATTTTTAGTGAAGTGTGAATTTTGTATCTCTTTGACAGGGGGTGAAAGTTATTTTCAGAACTAGGGAGCTTGAGGAGAAACAAGCTAAAAGGTTTGCTTACTTTCTAAATTGTTTGATCAAATCTCTTGGGAAGCTGTTAAAATCTATCTGTAAAAGCTATAGGCCAATCCGAATGATCAAGTCGTTTACGATCATGACTTTTTGCACAAGACTATAATAACTTGGGTTAGGCTGACTACTCGTACTAATATTAGATGATAATAGGATCTTAAGATATCAGTACTGCAGCACACTGCTTTTAAAGTTCTATTATCTTCTCATTCTTTTGCTTTCATTGGTGGAATGTTCTTAAAGCTTCCCCTGTCATTGAAAACATTCCACTCTACTTTTTGGAAATGAAAAGCAGCTATCCCCAATTATTTCTCTGTAGACAAAAATATACTGAAGGTTATTCGGAATAATAATAAAGGTCACATGTAAATACTTTATCAAGTCTTCGATTTTCACAGGTCGAACAATTTAATGCTTGCTAAATTTTGTTGACCTTTTCATCGCCTGCAGTCGCATTTGGAATGAAACTTGGCTATCAGGCTTCTTCTACAAACCATGCAATTATGAACTATTTGTGAAACAGTCACTCAATATGGAGATGGCTATTGTTATGGCACAGGTATGATCTATTATTTTACGTCATCTCTTTTTTACTGCATTTTTCTTAATTTGATATTTTGCCCACTGTGCGTGAGCTTATACTATTGTTTATTATTGCTAAAGGATGCTAGCATGGAATGGATCATTCATCTTGACACTGATGAGTTAATTCATCCAGGTGGTGCCCAAGAGTACTCTCTAAGGCGATTGCTATTGGAAGTTCCTAGCAATGTTGACATGGTTATCTTTCCAAATTATGTGAGTTGTAGAAAACTACTTTTACATAAATAGTAGGATAATTGTGCATATCTGATTTCTTATCTTGTTGCAGGAAAGTAGCATTGAGCGAGATGATATTAAAGATCCATTTACTGAGGTAAAGAAGATTCTTAACCCTACTAATTATATCCTTAAATACCATAGCACTTGATCATTGGATGATCTCTTTCAGTGCATTTTCTCATCTGTTGTACCATTATGTAGTTAAATATTTCAGGATTATATTTGCAAGCCGTTGACATTACACCTAATGTGAGTGGCTACTGAATTTGAATGTACAGCATGGTGATCCTCTTGCACATGCTAAAGCATAATGTTGTTTTTATGGTCATTGTTTTGATTCAATTATCATCATAGAGAATACATTACTTTATGCTTCTTTGCACATTAACATTTGAGATCCCCATAAGTCGGTTTCAATGTGCATACTTGTCCAATGCACATTAAGATACCCACCAACAAGGCTTACTTGTGCGGGTCTCAAGACAATCAAATGTGTGAAAAAAAATAGAACCATATTGATTTTTACATGTTCACATGAGTGGGGAACAGTTAGATATTGACCACCTGCCCTTTGTGTTCGTTTCAAGACCTGATATTTCCATAGGCTGAGTTGCTGACTGCAAAAATATTAATGTTCTCTGACCTAGTTTTAGTAAATCTTAGTAAAATCTGGGCCATTTGCATGTAATCCGATTGTCTCTGTTACTTGGTCACTTGTAAGAATGCTTATTTGTGTACTCCTTATGCGTAATACAGTATCTTCTCTGAGCGATGTTACCTTAAGCTATTCTATTTGGGTAATGTGAATATTGATGCCAGAAAATTTAAGAAATCCTGTTTGAATTATCAAATCTCACATATGAAGGTGATAGGCCTATTGAGACACTTGCAAATTCGTTTGAAACTTCACTCTTCTGTGTGCCCTTTTTCCTTTTCCCTTAGAAGCTTTACGAGCTGCTATCTGCTAATCAGCCTGAAGTGCAAGTTTGAGAAAGTGAAAACAGTATGGACTAGAAAGATGGCCACTCAAATTATGGTCTTCCCCCACTGCAAGATAAGGACAACATCAACCCCTGATATGGGAGTTTATAAAATTGGGATTGTGCTACATTAGATTTACAATATATAGCCCAATAAGAGAATTTTTCACATGTAGATCAATTGTAATATCAATATATCATGCACTGCACATAAATCAACTAATCTCTATTATCTTTCTAATTCGCTAAAGATGTTTTATCATCAATCTGCATTTTATATCATTCCACATTCTTTCATTCCAGGGTTGTATATCCAACTAGTAATGTTTTCTTACTCTTTTTATTTCTTCGTTGAAGTTTGACGTATGTTATATGTAATGTGTGAGCTTCATTTTGACCTATATAGGTTTCCATGTTCAAGAAAAACTATGATCATCTTCCAAAGGACACATATTTTGGCTTGTACAAGGAAGCAACACGTGGTAATCCGAACTATTTTCTTACTTACGGAAATGGGAAGTCGGCTGCACGAATCCAAGAACATCTTCGCCCCAATGGTGCACATAGATGGCACAACTATATGAAAACCCCAAAGTAAGTTGATTCACTTTTAAAGTGTGATCATTTTCCTGTTAGCAACATTAATTCTGTTAAGAGTATGCTTGAGCCTACAGTATTAAGCATTGAGTAAAAATTATACTTCTGTCAATGTTCTAAAATTGGTATTGCTGTTTTGTGTTGACTTGTTTTTAGTGAAATCAAGTTGGAGGAGGCTGCTATTCTGCATTACACATACACGAAATTTTCAGATTTAACTTCAAGACGTGATCGGTGCGGGTGTAAACCTACAAAGGAAGACGTGAAGAGATGTTTTATATTGGAATTCGACAGATCTGTGAGTGTTCTTGCACTATCACTTTGAAAACCATCTTCTTACTCAGTTGGATGTCTCAAGTATCTATAGCACAAGCAATTTACTATAACAAATTGAGAAAATATAGTCACCTGCAATTTGAGTAAAAAATGTTACTGTAGTACATGTTCCACCAAGAGAAAATGAGTAAATACTTTATGTTGGTTAAATATTTTTCATAAAATGCTTTTGTTTGGTTGTACTTTCACTATCGACTATCAATCTGTCTCACAATAGAATGCAAGACAATGATCTGTTGCTTTTTGGCTGAAAATGATTCAAAGTTTCTTGGTTTCTGACTTTCTATAATCCAATGAAGATTGCGTTTACGTTACACAAATCGCTGCTTAAGAATTTTCATATGCAGTAACTGCGTGTGAAACAAGTAAAATGCATATACTGCCTTTTGTAGAATTTACTGTTAGGAAAGAAAAGAAGTTAATATTTGTTTTTAGGAGAGACTTATTTAATCTAATAAACTCTAACAACTACCACATTGGATTGCAGGCTTTCATTATTGCATCAACTGCAACAGAGGAGGAGATGCGAAGCTGGTAAATTTCCAAACTGCAACATCTGTCCTATTTTGTTGCATTTTTCTAAAACAACAGCTATTTACTTTGAGGCCTTTAAGAGTTATGCAGCTAGGCGACCACCCTTGATGCTCCTAATTTTGAATTATCCTCACAGATAACCCACTATGAAATGAGAAAGTTTGTTACTACCAAATCGTTTTAGGAAATTCCGCAAGCTTTATTCCTTGGTTATTTCCCCTGATGTACTCTTTTCTCCTCGGAGTTTCTAGGTTATAATCACCGCTTTGATACTTTTAGATTGATTATGTGGCAAAAGCAAGAATTGTCTTTCTTGAATCAGTTTTGAAACTTATGAAGTGGAATTACTTCGTATCTTTCCTACTTCCATTAAATTGCTCGGTCATTTCTATTCCTCAACTTTCTTCTTTTCAGGTACCGCGAACATGTCGTATGGACCGACAAAGATTTGAACTTGAAACTTTTGAGGAAGGGCATCCAAACCCGCATATATGCTCCCATGGTAAATTTTCTACTCTTTTTAGTTTAGCGAAACAATTTACTCATCGCCCTTTTCTCTAAGAAAATCAATACCTGCTCATTTTTAGGCCATCATCCGAGGTCTTAAGGAGGCCAGCGTCTTTAGCTCTGCAATAACTTCTGCAAAATTGCACTCGAAAGACAAACTTTTGTCTTCGACCGAAAATCTTCGTAATGGCTCTTCCGTCGTTCCTAATTCAAGGGTGGGTGATAGTTCTCAAGCGAGAGGCAGAAAGGTTTTGGAAACTGCTAATATATATGAGGATGCTCTTCCGCCAATGTCTCCCCCGGGCTTGTTTGATAATATGCTCATGAGAACAGATTAATTTTTCCATTTTCTATCTTGTATTTGTATAGTATCTGACCTGGGGTATTGCCCCCTTTTAATCATAAAACTCGATTGTTAGGAAGAGAGATTGTTTGTATCTTCACCCACAGCATTTTGTGATATTTTAGTGGGAATTTGGAGATCTCTTGCAGAGTGAACTCTGAGCTCTTACAATGTAAATCTGAAAGGGCATTTGTTACATCAAAGCATATCATTTTAGTGGAGGATATTTCTAAATGATTTTACTTTTATTATGATATTAATGAGTAAATCAGCTTACATTTTAGTTTAATTTCTCTTTGCACTTATTATAGTAGGCATTCCTACAAGAGATTAGTATTTTGTATATCTCTTTCATTTATCTTCAAGGGATAAGGAGGAGAATAAGATGGATAAATCTTTTTGGTTTGAAAATAAGGAGAAGAATAAGATGGATAAGAACCTTATTCCCTGTCTTGTTTCCAAGCGAAAGAAAAAAAAAAAAAAAATTCTAATTTTGCTCTTATCGGGGTGGAATTATTGTTCCACCATCTTTTATACCTCTATAAATTTAATAGGAAAATATTATTAATTAATGTATTATATAATAATTTATTTACTAATTAACTAAATAAATAATTAATCAATTAATTTATTATTTATAATTAATTATCTAATTAAAAAATTAATTATTGTGCGTTTTTACAATAACTAATATTTAAATTAATTAACTAATTAATATTTTGACTAATCTAATTATTTTTTAACTAAATATCTATCTAATAAATAATTAATTAATTAATTAATTTGTTAGTTTATTAATTATTTGTGATTAATTAATTTATTAAATAATTAATTAATATTAATTTATTTATTAAATTAAATTATTATTTAATTAATATTTTGATGTTATTTAATTAGATAAAATATTATTATTTTAAAATTATAATTACTATTATTCTCACTATTCTAATATAACTATCCAAATACTATATTTCTTACTTTCGAAAATAATTCAACTTTCATTCATATTCATATGCAAAATTGATCTTATTCCAGTTTATTCTAAAAATTATACCATGTCCGAGTAATAATCAAAAACAGCCTATTACTGAACTAAAATATACCTAAAATATCTAAAATGTATATCATATCCGATAGGTAAAATATATTATTTTACTATATCATAAATACCAAAACCTCCCAAGTAGAAAAATCAAACTCTTACTTTCAATTACTCAAAAAAAAATTATATCAATAAATTGTAATTAGATATCTCATTCTGGCAGTCTAAATTGGATAATCCAAATTCCAAACTTACAATTCAGTTTTCATGGCTGCACCCGGCGTTGCTGTACATCCGCATATGACAAATCCATCAGGCACAAGCACTCCATCCGTATCATCCGTACCATGCTTTCGATCCAAACATCCAATTTCTAAGAATAAAATGTTGCAATTCAGTTAATGGTACTGTACAAAATATCAGAAGAGATTGCCAAATGACAAGTGCACAGTACACCAATATACAGATATGCTTCTAGTGAGGCAATATTCTTTCCTAAAACACTTCCAAACCAGTGACACCCCTGGGCTTTTTTGGATAGATTATTCAAAAATAGTTTGTTCAGTATGAAAAAATTTTAGTATGATTATAATTAAAAATTTTAATTTTTGTTAGTTAAAAGGTTTTACTATGAATAATAATTTGATAGAATAACATATTTTACCTACAAAATAATTTATCTTATTCCGAAAAATAATTTGAAAGTCAAATATCACACTATTTATCTACCAAATATACAAATAAACAAGAATAATATTCGAGTGATGAGGAGTGATCAAATGACTATAATGAATAACATATTTGCTCTTCAATTTTTTTTTTTTTTGAAATAAATAAATCATAGCATAGGTAAAACATACTATAGTACCAAATAATGGATACCAGCTCTTTTTTAAGAACAAAAATCAAACTCCTTATTTTCAATAACACAGAAAATTTCATACCGAATAAATGATGATTACATATCTTATTCCAGACCTCCAAACATGACCTAATCGTTCAAATTAAAAGTTCAATGTAAAAAGGCCCAAAAGTTCAAATTGAAAGATCAATGTAAGTATGAGAACCAAGATAAAACAAGGCTAAGATTTCCCGATCAGAGTGATCATGATTTGATGTACCGGGCCTGCTCCCTCAGTATTATTATTATTATTATTATTTTGAATAAAGACCCATGAGCAGACTATCTGGTAGAACAATCAAGATCCTCCAAAATACCAAAGGCCATCTCCAGATTCTCCACTGGTGCAAAATGTCGAGCAATAAAGATACTTTACGCCTCAGTTTATACGGGTGAAGAAATCTCTTTAACAATTTGCGTTATTCCTAGAATCAGTTGGCCGTCTTTGATCGCCAGCAGCCCAATCCCAATCCCAGCAGATGATGTTAGTTAGTCCTCCCATGCAGCATCAACAAAAACATAAAAGCGATGCAAGACGACTGCAGGTTGCTAACCATAATAGCTTCTAGTCCAGATATCAACTTGATGAATGACAGTATTCGTCGATGTGTTTAGTTTCCTGAAAAGTAAATTGTCACGAGTTTTCCAGAGAGCTCAAAGCATGAGTAAAAAGAATATGCAATTATCTTCTCATCCAGTAAATTTTCACATTATGAAATTAGAAACTGTTTTAAAATCCGTGCGATAATCTGCATCCAAACCAACAAGCCTGTGCAAAATTGCAAAAAAAATAGATGTTCTACTGTTTCAGAATAATCCAAGCATAAAGGACAATGCATATCAATCCATGTAATGTGAGAAAAAAGATACATAACGTACAGGTAATGCATCAGAACAAGCCCACCATTAGAAAGTTCCAATATAGTTCTTTAGGCCTCCCAGATCTTCTTGCAAAGATTGGCTAGATCATTAATCTGTGATGAAGAACCCATGTCATTTTCCTAAAAGAATATTAATAAGCAAACCGTGCGGTAGTTTTAGAAGCTTTCTGCTTTCCATATAAGCGGGTTGGCTTGAGATTCATCAGGATTTAGAAACTTAATTCTTGAGATGAAATTTGTGATTCGCAGGTATATTTCACTTTAGTGGATTGCTACAAGAAAATAATTAACGGAATACTCAAAATGGAAAAATCATAAATATAACGATACCTGGTTAAGAGGTAGTTCTTGAGATTCATCAGGATCAGCTCCTCCAGTTGACACAGAGCTCTCAGCAGGGAAAGTGACGCACATCAAACTTACGAGAAATGCCATTAGCAGAAGACAAAAGCTTTTTTTTTCTGATTAGTCAAGTTTGCTGATTTGTTGAATCGGCAAGCGCTATTGATTTGGGGTGGGCCCAACCAGTAAACAGTGTGCCAATCCCCCTCTCACCAGCATGTCCCATCCAAATCGGCATATGCAGATTACTCTAGCAGTGCAGCATTATTCTTAGCAGAACAGGGAACAACAATCTACTGTACAATTAGGACTCCTAAATTTAATTTCATATTTCATGATATCCTTCTGTCCAGATCTCCTAGGTCATATTTCTTTCACTTATTGCCTTAAAGCACATTTGTTTAGATGTACCACAGGGTCAAACTCACTTGTGATTGCCTACAAAGTCGCAGATCAATAGTTGGGGTGCACACTTTAAGTCCAGGTTTGCCCTTTAGACCTCATGTTGGTTATGAGTTAAAAGCAGTTCACATAGCTCGATATCATCTCTCTTTAATGCAAAGTTAAAGATCCCGAAACTCGGATTTGGACTTGTGAACACTCGCATCTTACTATGAGCAAACAGCCTCATAGCTAGCACTTGGGACCGGTGTTTGAAAAGGCGTGTAGCGCAAAAAAGCGCAAAGGCCTTTTGAAGCCTAGGCGCAAGTCGCACCGCGAGGCGTGCGCCTCAAAAAGGTGAGGCGCATTTGTAATAAAAATAAAGCACTCTTAATAAACCTAATTTAAATTAATATTTTACATACAAAAAAAATTTAAAATAGCCATACAAAAATAAAATAAGCATAAAAAATTTAAAAAAAAACACATGCATAAATATTCTCAAACTAAAAAGAAAAAAAAATTATATTTTAACTTTCAACTTAAAAGAGCTTACTGCCTTGTTGCCATTGAGAGAAGAGAGAACGATCAAGAAAAAAAAAGAGAAGAAAATGTTCAAATTAGAATTTTTTTCAACCCCTTAACATTTTAGAATATATATTGAAAAAACACAAGGCCCGAAAATCCAAACTCTAGACCCATTAAATTTAAATATCACGAGGCAAGTCTGAGGCACGCGCCTCATGCCTTGACGCGCTAAGGCGCGAGAACACTGCTTGGGACCAATCCAGCTTAGGCCAAGCTTGGGCTATTCGCAACAATTGACTTAGTACGGAGAAAGTCTTCTCTATAACAGTTATTTCATATAAGAATAACAACATCCAATCAAATTCCTTCATGTTAGAAAAAGGTAAATTAATATATATTTTTCTCAAAATATCATTTTAATATAAAATTACCATATTGCTCTTGATTAGGCTCCTTACCATCTCACACGGGACAATGGGATTAGTTTGTAATATATTCTATATGGCATAATTGCTATGGAAATGACTTTTCCAACCATCAGAAATAGTGATTGAGATGAATACTTTTGGAAGAACCATCAGATAATCGCCCAGTGAGCAAGAATTTCCAATCTAAGGAAGGAGAGAGACTTCTCTACCACAAAGATTCCACATGTGATTTATACTTAAATAATCTGATAGAACCATGCAAGTTGAAAAAAATCTAATCAAGAGTAATATGATAATTTCACATTAAAATAATATTAAAGAAAAACTTTATTTGTATACCTTTGTGCAATAAAAAATATTTGATTAGATATTATTATTCTTACATAAAATAACTGTTACAGAGAATACATTACGTCATAGAAATTACTACTATATCTTTGCGAGCAGGTCACAACACGTGCCTTTCACTAAACTCGGTAGAAGAAAGTACAAGGAGGGGTTGGATGCCCTTCATCCAGTCCTTTCTTTCAATTCCAACCATCAACTCAATTTGTATTTTTTATTATTCAACAAAAAAAAATAGTTGAGCTGATGTCTAATGTCTAAGATTGAAAGGACAAATTGAATGAATGGCATTTGACCCTTCCTTATAATAACTTCTATAAGAAGCTCCATATATTATAAGAACTACTAAAAAGCTTCCCAGTCAATATTGCTCATACGCTATATTGCCATAACAAATAGATTAGTATGAAAAATTTTTTGCACCACTGTTGTGCAGTAATTTCCTGCACACCAAATTTCTAGCAATTTGTCAAAAGGCAAAAGTTAGCTCCATCATTCGATCCAGCTTTTCAACCGACTATTTATCGCATGCATTGAGATAAACAACCAAATACCTTAGTGTACAGAAAATTCCTGCACACCAGTGGTGCAGAAAATTTACACCAAAAAACTACCTTAAAAAATTATTCCCTCTATTGTTTTAAAGGAAAAAAATTTCAAACCCACTTGAAATTTTTCGCAACTTGAAATATCATTATCCAAATTTTAAATACAACATAAAATCGCTAAAACAAATTATTTTTATTGCTGACTTAAATAAACTAAAACCAAAATGACTACAAACCCTAATAATGCAATCCAAATCAAAAAATGACTCGCAACCTCTATTATTATTACAATGAGCATTCCTTTACAAGGTTTATTGCTTCGACAAACCATGATGACACAATCCAATATAAATTCGTCTGACTATGACAACTATCATCCTTTCCATGAATTACATTAACAACCAAAAAAAAAAAATCCTTGATAGTAATTACTGTTGTAAACAATTGTAGAAAGTGTTTATTGGCATAACATATACAATGTGCAAGTGAAAAGCTAATAACTTTTCATAATCTAATTTCCACTTTTTGGCTCTTAGAATAAGTTTGTATTTGAGTACATCAATTCTGCTACTAGTACCACATAAGAAAACCTAAAGTGCAGTTGATGAGTCAGATTTCAATGTAGCATCTGAGGTGTTTAATTATTGAACAAAAACCTCATTGCTACCTTGCAAAAACTGACTCATCAACTACACTTTAGGTAAATTCTGAGGTTCGTAACACCATTAGTACCACAAAAGATCCCCAAAGTGCAGTTGATGAGTCAAATTTTCATATAACATCTAAGGTAAACAACATGATGTTTGAGGCGGACATTATTTAAATTATTAAACCAATACTTGCAAAATTTGACTCACCAATTGCACTCTAGATACATTTTGTGGTTCCTATAGCAAATCACCCATCCATCAGTAGCTCAATTTTTAATTTCAAACAAATTTGATATACATTGCCTTGCACATACAGGACAGACTTAGTCCGCGTGGCGGATCTAATGCACGCCTAGTTGGGCTTCCGCATAGGGACATGACAAATTGACTAAGATTACTTTAAATGTGATTCTTATCAGTTCCGCAAAACTTGTGTTTCTGCAAGTTATTTTGTAATCTCTTTACAAATTGGCTAGATTACAACCTCCCCAACACTTCGTAATATACCAATATCCCTCTGCATTTTATTTTTCCGGTATTATTAAAACCCCACATTTTTGCAAAATGGCCCTTAATCAATCCTTTGCATTTTTTTTATTTTTCTTTTGCTTCAATATCCATCCTACGCTTTGCCATATTCTCAAATTACCTCCTACCATTAGTTTTTTTTTACTCCCACGTCCCACCTAACAAGAAAAAGCAAAAAAGACAAAAAATGAGAAGACGAAGAGACGTAGCGGAACTATGGCCCACCTGATTTGCATTACATCTAAGGTAGTCTCATCGACAACTGTGTAGCTGCTCCATTCATGGTCTCTCTGTTGTTATAGTCAACAAAACCATAAATGCCTAAACAACTCATCAATTATTATCATTAAAATCCCATTCATCACAATCATTTTCCCAATCATATGGAAACATCTCCCTCTATTTGATAATTGTTGGCATCGAGGGTGTGATAGGCTCCAACTTCACACTTACAGCTTTCATGCATGAAGTCTATTGCACAGCCCCTATTATTGTTTTTGTTGTTTCTATGGATAAGGCGACAGCGGAGAAGCTGTGAATTGGATGACCATGATATTTTACTACTATTCTCTAATTTTTTTTCTTCTCCTTTTCTTTCTTTTCTTTTTTCTTTCTTTTTCTTCACATTCTCTCGCTTCCTTTCGTTCCTTCTTCAGGTCTTCTTCTTCATCTTCGTTTTTCTTTTTCTTCTTTTCTACTACTGCTCTTTGAAAGAGAGGAGGTTTCTTTTCTTGTAATCCAACTTCGAAAATTTGCTTTATATGATTATTTTGTTTTCTGTAGTTCATTTCACAAACAATATCCATTCAAAATCAGCAGTCCACGATTGTAACCCTCATGTTCGGAGTTTCTTCATCCACAAATTAAGAAAAAAGCATATGGCAATTTAATAACTTATTTGGCAATGTTCTTCATCATAAGAACATTGAAACAAAGCCTTCGCAATATATCATGCCAATCAAATGATCATATAAAGCATTCCAAATAACATCAAAAGAAGCATGCAAAGAAAACATGACATCGAACAGTAGTTGAAAATTTCATGCGGCATCATCTTTACCTAATAGTTAGTTTACGAAGCACAAAGCTTAAGACCATTTTACATAAAACTGCTCTAGCTTTGGCTTCCGCACTTGAAAAGTCATTCTAAACGCTCCAAGTTTGGAGCACTGAGCAGATGCTCTGAATCATCTAAATCTGTAGCTTGTAAAACAAAAGCTAAGGGCCTAGATGATTCGGAGCACCTATTCGGTGCACCAAATTTGTATACACCAAGATAAAGGAATAATGGTGTCCAGAGGGAAACAACATATAAGTCAAGACTTCCAAACACAATAAAGTATTAAACCATCTCTTTTCTAAATGGCTGAAGAGGAATAACTACAAAATGTTTCTATCTTGATAATACCAAATAGTAATGCACTTCTATT
The DNA here is from genome assembly GCA_029168755.2 of Tillandsia fasciculata. Taxonomy (NCBI): domain Eukaryota; kingdom Viridiplantae; phylum Streptophyta; class Magnoliopsida; order Poales; family Bromeliaceae; genus Tillandsia; species Tillandsia fasciculata. The sequence goes on along the minus strand of CM054941.1, from coordinate 5,459,155 downwards.
CACAGCAATATTATTTCTAGGACAACTACAAAGTATGTATCCGGTCAATAACATTGCACAAAATCTAACCTCAAAGACCAATAATACAAAAAATACCTCAAAGCACGCCTTATAGATATTGGGAATGTGATCAATCTCTTATTGGGTCTAGTGGATTTAATCAGTTAAGAAACCCTAAACCCTAAACTAACCTATTTGAGAAACTTAAAATTTAGTGAGTTTGGTCCTATTTCCACTTTAGATCTCTCTAAAGATCACTCTCTCTTTCTCGATCTCTCTCCCAGTCACTCTCCTCTCCCCCCCCCCCCCCCCCCCCCCCCCCCCCCCCCCCATATCACCTCGAATCTTCAGCTCCTATATATGTTGTTTGGTTTATTTTCTTCTCTTCATCATCTTTTTAAGAAAACATAATTATTTGGTTACTTATAAAAGGTTTATTGTGATAATATTATTTTAAAGAGTTTTTAGTGTCATTTAACAATTATTAGACAGTATCTTGAGAGATTTTTGTTTATCTCGAAATTCTATGAAAATGTGGCCTCAACTCTCTCAGGGACGCACATGCGCCTTGCACCTCGCGCTAGGCTCTAATAGCCCTTGGTGTCTTGGTGCGCCTTGGACTTTTTCAAACACTAATTGGTTTAGAATCGTCAATTCAAACATGGGAATACAGCACAAGAGCCTCAAATCACTCTACAAAATCAATAATCTAGCACTCAAGTCCCACCTTAAGGTATTATCTATGATTTAGAATCAATCTTATGGCAATTATTTGCTTAAGCGGTTGGGTTATTAGTCGCCTTAAAAAAAATACATGTATTTCATAATAAATGTAGATAATCCAGAGATCTCAGAGGTAATAGCAAAACTTGAAGCCCTTAACAGACTACAACATACTAACCAGACCACCCAGATAAATTAAAAAAAAAAAAAAAAAAAAAAAAAAAAAAAAAAAAACTTAAGCATGACCCTCTGATACAAAAGGAAGATCTTTTTCAACTCAAAACACAATCTTGATTATCTTCCTCAACTCAAAATACACTGTTGATTATTCAAAGATATCTAACTTTCTACAATGAGCAGGAGAACAATGTTCCAGCTACTGCAGGTTATCTTTCCTTGAAAATACACCTAATGCATCTTATAACCATTTTAGGACCAAAAGATTTTTTTCTTTTTTTGACCGTAGGAGAAAGATTATTAAATGATCAATAATGACTACAAAATAAACACCTACCTATGATAGATACTAAGTAATTGATTAAGAAAAATTCTATCTCGGCCTAATACTCAAGTTCTTGAATTAATTTTTCTCAAAATTGAACAAAATTCCAAGCACAACCAACCAAACAATTCCGAACCTGCAAAATCGAAAGAGGAGGAGAAGTCGAATAGTTACTACTCTCAGATCCGGAGCTTGGAGAAGAGCTAGCGGGTCCTCCAAGCCCTAATCTGCGCCAACCCTCCCCTCCCCTCACCGCGCGAGAACGGAGCGCGTCGAGGCGCTGCGCGAGGGCACGAGGTGGGGGGCGTTAGCGAACTTCAGAAGCGCCCCGTAGGAGCTTCAGCGAGGGTTCGTCGACCCCCGCGACGAGGCGGTGGGCGTCGGGGCGCTCGCGCGGCGTGCCCTCGTCGGAAGCGTGCGCGCCGCCACTCCGTCGTCGCGCATCGCGAGGCGGCCATGGAGGAGGACCACGGCCTTGCTGGGATTTAGGAGGTTCGCCATTATTGGTGGCTGTCGGCGGCGGCGGCGGCGGCGGGTGAGGTTTGATGATGGGAGGGGGAGGTAGCGGAGGAGGAAGAAAACCCTAGCTTGGGTGAGGGCTTGGAGGACCCGCTAGCTCTTCGCTCCGGATCTGAGAGTAACTATTCGACTCTCGATTTTGCAGGTTCGGAATTGTTTGGCTGGTTGTGCATGAAATTTTATTCAATTTTAAAAAAAATTAATTCAAAAACTTGAGTATTAGGCCGAGATAGAACTTTTCTTAATCAATTACTTAGTATCATAGGTAGGTGTTTATTTTGTAGTCATTATTGATCATTTAATAATCTTTCTTCTACGGTCAAAAGAAAAAAAAAAAAAAAAAAATCTTTTGGTCCTAAAATGGTTATAAGATGCATTAGGTGTATTTTCAAGGAAAGATAACCTGCAGTAGCTGGAACATTGAAAGTTAGATATCTTCGGGCGACTAGCATCCACAAGCATGGAGGTTATAGTGTTTATAAGCTGCAATGTTGGAACTTTCAGATTGGATCTACAGTATTTTAAATATTTAATAAATAAATTTTATGAATTTTTAGATATTATTTCTTTTGTGATAAAGTGAGTCTTAAATCAATCACTGTAAATAAATATTTGATATGGCATTAAAATTTTATATCAAAAATATTAATTTTATTTTATATAATATAAAAAAAAATTATATAATTTTAATATTTTTATAACGTTAAATTTACAAACGACTTATTATTATTATTAAAATTGTTAATTTTGAGTCTCTTTGATCACTAGACAAATAACATCTAAAAATCTTAAAATTTATTTTATAAATACTTTAAATACTCTACATCAAGTCAAACTGAACCGATTATCGATTCAAAAATTTCAATATTGAAAACGACTTATAAGCATGGAAGGCTGCGTGCTTCCATAAGCATACCAGCCTATTATATAGAATTCGACTACTATGCTATCAGTAGTACCAAACACTTAAAGTTATCAAAATTTTTGCAGTTAAATCAATTCCGTAGATCATTTTCACCATTTAGATCATATCATTTTTCTAACCACCCATTAAACTCTGTGCCCCCCCGCTATCATTTTAACCACACAATTTTTTATCTAAAAGTCAAAAAAACTAATAGCACCAATGAATTAATATTATTAATAGTATAGAATATTATTAATAGTATAGTAGGTTAGTTACATAATATATATATATATATATATATATAGAGAGAGAGAGAGAGAGAGAGAGAGAGAGAGAGAGAGCTAGGCTGGAATGCTATTAATAGTATCAAGTTATTGGCGCTATTAAGTTTTTAACCCTTGGATTAAAAGTTGTGTGGTTGAGATGATAGTAGGCCCATTGGGTTTAATGGGTAGTTAGGAAAATAGTAAAATCTAACGGATGAAAATTATCAAATGAGTTGATCTAAGGATAGAAAACTCAATAACACCAAGTAATCGGTGCTACCAAATTTTTAGCCGTTAGATCAACCCCTTTGATCATTTCTACCCTTTAGATCATACTATTTTTTCAACCACCCACTAAACTCTAGGAAAATGTTTGGTTCGGGGATAAATTTAAGAGGTATAAATTTTTTTATACCTGGGATAGCTTGCTATTCCGGAATAATGAAGTATAAAAAATAAATTGCGTTTGGTTGAAAAGTTGGTATTCTCTGGAATAGTTAAAATTGTGTTTGGTTAAAATTATGGAATAGAAGAGAACAGTGAAAAAAGAAGATAGAATTTTTATAAAAATACCAACTTTGCCCTTAGCTTTTTTTATAGAAAAATTAATTTAATTATTATATTAAATTTAAAGTAATTTAATTATAAATAATAAATTATATCTTATGTTAAAAAAAATAATATTTTTATTTTATATTATATTTTAAGAATATAAATAATAAATTATATATTATATTATATTATATATTATATTTTATATTATATTTTTTATATTTTATATTATAATTTATATTATAATTTATATTTTATATTATAATTTATATTTATATTATAATTTATATTATAATTTATATTTTATATTATAATTTATATTATAATTTATATTATAATTTATATTTTATATTATAATTTATATTTTATATTTTATATTTTATATTTTATTTTATATTATAATTTAATTATAAATAATAAATTATAATTTTGACCATTCACTGCCCCCAGGGATAAAACTCTATTCCATGGGGGGAGAGGAATAAGGCTTAACGGGTTATCCCAAAATAACCCGTTAAGGCAGGAATAAAAAAAAAAATTATCCCATGTCATTTTGTAACACTGTTTGGCAGAAATTGGGGGATAAAGGGGGTTATTCCCCCTTTATCCCCAACCAAACATTGACTAGGAGCCCACTATCATCCTAATCGTATATATTTTAATAAAAGGGCTAAAAACTTAATAGGTGGTGCTATTGATAGCACAGTAGTATATAGAACTAGATTACTATGCTATTGATAGCACCAACTATTAAATTTTTAGTCCTTAGATTAAAAGATGTACGGTTAAGATTATAGTGGGCTCCTAGAATTTAATGGGTGGTTGGAAAAATAGTATGATCTAAGGGATAGAAATGATCAAAGGGGTTGATTTAACAGCTAAAAATTTGGTAGCACCGATTGTTTGGTGCTATCGATAGCATTTCAGTCGGACTTTATATATATATATATATATATATATATATATATATATATATATAATAAAATATATATTTTTTTGATAACTAATGTTTTCGGATTGGGTTCGGACCGAGCTAGGACATGTCCAAATAAGCTCAAAAAAATTTCGAGTATAAATTTTTAAGCTCAGCCTAAATCTAAAGTTGTAATTTTGATACTCAAAATCTATCTCATTCATGGCCCATCGAGGTCTGAGCCCAATTCCACCCCGATCTATGAATAATAATTATAACTACTGATAATGTAAGGTTTTGAGATTGAATTGAATATTGATGATATGTAAATCAAATTTTTTGATGTGATCAAAATTTAATCTTTGATTCTTGAATGTATAAAAATATATATTTAATTTTTATTTTATATCATAAGAATATAGGAAAATGCTTTTTGTACACCCTAAGTGGAGTGTACATTTTACACCCCATCCAAGGATGGGGTGAATATCCCATTCATTCAAAGATGGGGTGAATTCATCGGTCACTTCGAAGTGATATATATATATATATATATATATATAATATATATATATATATATATATATATATATATATATATATATATATATATATATACTTTGTGACAAATACGTAAAGTCGGCCTCCACAAAGCCCGATGGGTATTGTGTTGAATCGGGCCTTAATTTTTTTAAAAAATTAGAATAGAAACCCAACCCAAGCCCGATATTTTTTTTTGGACCGGACTTGGGCATAGTATGACCGGACCCAAACCCGGCCCAGTTCCAACCGTAAATACCCTCTTACTTGCTTGCGGAGATTACTGTGGTGAGACACCGGTCCACTTCCAAATCCCAACCGGTCTATTCTCGTCCACCGGTTCGGTCCGATCGGACCGGATTTACAAAATCGGTTCGGTTTTGTCCCTTTATGAGCGCCGCCTCCTCTTTGATCGGCTCTTAGGGTTTCTTTGTCTCCACGTTTCCGCGGCAGAGAAAGGTACTCCTTCAAACCCTAACCCTCTCTCTGCATCCACTTCTCCTCTTTGATTGATCTCTCTCCTCTCCTCTCTCTCTCCTCATCTACCTCTATAAATTCGCCTCTTTTTCCTCTTTCTCGGTGTGCTCTGAATCGAATCTCCTGTTCTAGGGTTTCCTCCGCTCGATCCGATCATCTAGCGAGGAGAAGAGAATGGCGGATCGATTGACCCGTATTGCGATCGTCAGCACCGATCGGTGTAAGCCCAAGAAGTGTCGCCAAGAATGCAAGAAGAGTTGCCCCGTCGTCAAAACCGGTATAATGATTTGAATTTTGCCTCGCAATGAGTCTTTTGATCCGAAATATGGAATTGAAGTCATCAATTTTGGTTTTGTGGTCAAAATCTAGCTGGATGTGTAAGAATTGAGATTTAGTTAAGGAATCTTTTGTTTTAACTTGTTTGGGTTGTAAAATTAGGTTTAGATCATGTTATGGTTGCTCAAGTTCATTATTTTTTCCCACTTGGAGAACAACCTTTCTTTGCTTTAATGATTCTAGAAATGTCGTCTTTTTTTTTTTTTCTGTTTCAATGAGGTTTTTTTTTTTTATGCTTCCTCTCAATGGTTCTCTTGTTAATTGCTTGATTTTATTTTTTAGCTATTTGCATGTAAGTTGATTTTGATATCGTTACTGCAGATGAGATATAAATAGCTATTATTAACCAAAAGCTAATATGCTAAAGCGAATTTGTCCAAGATTAGATCTTCTGATTGAGTTGTAGATATCATAAGATTGCTTTTTAAGTAGTATCATTTTTGCCTCCTGCTGCGTTATCATTGTTTACTGTTTTAGCTTCTGTTGCATCAGTATATTTTAGGCTTTAACTTTATCCTACTTGGTTTTCTGGTTAGGTGTCAAAACCCACTTTTATAGGAAATAAAAACTTGCAATTTGAAGTGAGTCTATTATGTTGTTTGCAGTATATTGGCGGTACATTTTTATCAAACTTACGTTGGTTGTGCTTGACGCATTATACAGGAAAACTCTGTATCGAAGTCACTCCGGCCTCAAAACTTGCTTTTATTTCCGAGGAGTTATGTATTGGATGCGGTATTTGTGTGAAGGTCTGTTCTGGTTATGGTCACTTCTCTGCATGTGGATATCTGAGCTTTTTCTTGTGCATGTTAAGGGGTCAAGGTTCGCAACTTCACCATATTTTTGTTATTGGTGCAGAAATGCCCATTTGAGGCCATTCAAATCATCAATTTACCAAAGGACCTGGACAAAGACACTACTCATCGCTATGGACCAAATACATTCAAGTTGCACAGGTTTGCAGAGACTTTGATTCCTTCTCAAAATATGATTTTTCTTTCATCACTTTGTATATTTTTCCTCCTCGTGCTTAGTATCCTTCCTCCTTTATTTCTTATGATTGTGATAATATGACTACTATAATACTAGTATATCCAGTATCATTATTACATCTGATGAGTTACCAAAATTACTCATTACAGGTTGCCAGTTCCAAGACCTGGGCAAGTTCTAGGCCTGGTTGGAACAAATGGTATTGGGAAATCCACTGCACTTAAAGTGTTGGCTGGAAAGTTGAAGCCTAACTTGGGCCGATTCAATGTAATGATTATTTTACTCTTTACGATTATTCCTTGCTGGACATATGTATGAACATTTATCTTCAATCTTTTTTTCTTCTTTTGCAGAACCCCCCTGATTGGCAAGAAATTTTGACATATTTCCGTGGATCTGAGCTTCAGAATTACTTCACTCGTATACTAGAGGATAATCTGAAGGTCCGTGCCTTCACTTTCATACTTGTTTTCTCACGAATTATTTTCTGATTTTAAGAATAGGGAAGAATTCATATGTTATGTAACTCATTGATAGCGGTATATGGTACTATGCTGTGAGCTTTTTGTTTGCATGTATATCCATGAAACATACTTATGAATGCTACCCTTGGGAGCAGCTGCTGCATCTATGGTAGTAATCAATGCAAAATTGCTAATAATGAGCCCTTATTTTCCCTAGTGCATGCTTTTTAATAGCATGATTTCCTAGTCTTTCAATTTGACATTGACTCAGAATTGTTTGCTCCCACAGTCATCACTGCTTTGATTTTTGTTTGCCGTGAAATATTCATGTGTGAATTGTAATTCAATCTTAGTTTCTGAATGTTGCTGGGCTAGTTAGACTCCGCTGATATCTTGGAGCTAGATAGCAATAGCACAGTATATTCAATTACCCTTTTTTGCTTGAAAATCTTTTGCCCATTCCTGATGTGGACATCTTTGATAGAGTGCTGGTGGTGTTCACAATTTGTATGCTATAAGTCGTCATTTGTACTCAAATGCTGTTATTTGTACTAATGTGATTGCAACATTCGGCATGTTACAGGCAATTATCAAGCCACAGTATGTTGATCACATTCCAAAAGCTGTTCAAGGGAATGTTGGGCAGGTGCTTGATCAGAAGGATGAGAGAGATGTGAAGGCTGAATTATGCGCTGATCTCGAGTTGAACCAGGTCATTGACCGAAATGTGGGCGATTTGTCTGGCGGAGAGCTGCAAAGATTTGCGATAGCTGTAGTTGCTGTGCAAAATGCAGAAATCTATATGTTTGATGAGCCATCAAGTTATCTTGACGTGAAGCAGAGGCTTAAAGCTGCACAAGTAGTCCGGTCCTTGCTCAGACCTAACAGGTCCGAGGATTTCCATGTTTACACTCGATATTCTTTAAATATATCTATTGCATATATCTATTGACGATTTATTCTTTTTCTCCTTTGTTTTGCTTTTCTCGTCAGTTATGTGATTGTCGTGGAGCATGACCTCAGTGTCCTGGATTACTTATCAGATTTCATTTGTTGCTTATACGGAAAGCCAGGAGCTTACGGAGTTGTTACTTTGCCCTTTTCTGTGCGAGAAGGGATCAACATATTCTTGGCTGGCTTTGTTCCTACAGAAAACCTCCGGTTTCGTGAAGAATCACTTACATTTAAGGTAACAGCTTCTCACAGCCAAATATTTTCTAGATCAGGTTTCTTTTAGGTAAAGGTGTATGAAAAACATCTCAACTTTTGGCCATTTTGAAACAGAACCACAAGCTCTACTGTTTCTTCCACATCGAGTTATCTCTGTCAGTTGAATGGGGCATTCTGTTAAAATTTCTATAGACCGTAACTTAAAATGGACCCATGGTTTGTTCAGGTAAGAAGCTAGAAGAATCATTGAACTTGCAAAATTGCCATTGAAATTAACCGAATGTCTCAATTGTTCTCACGAAAATAATTCAAATCAAAATAAGCAGAAGTTGAGGGGGGGGGGGGGGGGGGGGCGTTGATCCAAAAAAAGAGTTAAAAGTTGTATATATTCATTTTCACATGTCCATTGGTGGCTTTTTGATTATTTTCTTTTCTTAGGTTGCTGAGACTCCTCAGGAAAGTGCTGAGGAGATCCAAACATACCAACGTTACAAGTATCCTACAATGACTAAAACTCAGGGTAACTTCAAGCTCGCGGTCATTGAGGGTGAATTTACTGATTCTCAGATTATTGTGATGCTTGGTGAGAATGGTACTGGGAAGACAACCTTCATACGGATGTTGGTATGCTACTTTCGCCTTTGTATTTTATTATATTTGAGGGACTTTTGTGTATATAGCACTTCAAAATATATGTTTTTACATGCATACCAGTGGAAAATTACAATTTACTTCTACACGCTTAGAATTGGCCCTTTTTTGGTGTGAAACTGTCAAAAGTTTGCGCCTATACCCTTTAAAATGACTCATATTTCTTGCATGTTCCTCTCTGAATGAGGTGGGGTTTCATGCTATAAATGTGGCTGGCAATGGAACCTTTTAAGATTACCACTATTTCACCCGAAACCCGTATATCCAGTGTGAAAAGCTTCTCAAGCAGAGAGAGACACACAAATAGGAGCTATTGCAATGGTTAGATGCATAAATTGTGATTTCTATGGGATCCACATACTAATACTGGTAATTAACTCATTAATAAGGTTACAGATGCTTATTGTAACTTTTAAGGTGTATACATGGATATACATGTATTCCGAGGAATATTTACGTATCAAAAATTTGTACTTTTGATTACGCCTCTTCTTAACTTTTGAGAACTGAAGGGGGAACTTATCACTCAAGCTTTCTTCCGTTTCTTTTTTTTGGGGGGCTGTGTGTGTGTCTTTCAGGCTGGATTGTTGAAGCCGGATACTGTAGAAGGTACAGATGTTGAAATACCTGAGTTCCATGTTTCGTACAAACCTCAGAAAATCAGTCCTAAGTTTCAATCTACTGTGAGACACTTGCTGCATCAGAAAATACGGGATTCTTATATGCATGCTCAGTTTGTGTCGGATGTTATGAAGCCGTTGCAAATTGAGCAACTCATGGACCAGGAAGTTGTAAATCTCTCTGGTGGAGAGCTTCAAAGAGTAGCCTTGTGTCTGTGTCTTGGAAAGGTTTGTCTAGCATTGATATTGTTGTCTTAAATTCTTTTGCCTTTTTCCATTCTTTTTTTTTTCATACGCAATAAAACCTATGATGCAGATATTAATTTAACTTACACAATTGCGGTAGTTGTAAGTAGTACAATATTGGCCAAAAAAATTGATCATTTAGATTTTAGACATACGCCGTGTTGTTTTATTCTTCTGTTGAGAGAGGATTTAGGACCTCTACTCAGTGGCTTAGGAAGTAGAGTACACTATAGTGGAAAAACTATCCCATACTATAGAAGCAGTAATTTATTTATTTATTTATTATTATTATTATTATTATTATTTTTTATTTTATAGCCTCTTATATTGTGTTAGTTTTGTCTGTAGAGTTGTTATAAGAGGATTCTATTTTACTTCACTATGCTGAACTTACTAATGCAATTTGGATCTATGATATCTCAATTATCCAGTTTTTCCTAGGCCTTTTTGTGGCTATTAGATGAACCTTCATGTTAAGAAATTATTCTCTCTTCCATTAATTAATCAGGTTGCAGTGAACGTGTGCAGTTTGTGTACTAGACACCTGATAGTGTGAATGACCTAGGATCAGCCTTCTACACATTGTAGAATGCTGCTGGTGTAAATTATTTGAGCATCTTTTTTTATTTGTAGATTGCTTATCATTGGGTGTTGTTTCTCGTTTTATTTTATCAACATGGACTAAATTTGTTTCATGATGTTTTTCAGCCAGCAGACATTTATCTAATAGATGAACCAAGTGCCTATCTAGATTCAGAGCAGCGTATTGTTGCCTCAAAGGTCATAAAAAGATTCATCCTTCATGCGAAGAAAACTGCATTTGTCGTCGAGCATGATTTCATCATGGCAACCTACCTAGCTGACAAAGTTATTGTCTATGAGGGGTTACCTTCTGTAGATTGTACTGCCAACGCACCACAGTCATTGGTATCTGGGATGAACCGTTTTCTCTCGGTAGGTGCAGATCATTTACTTTTGGACCTTTCTATTTCTTTTGGTGTGCTACTTGTGTTGATTGAACCTCTAATTTATTTGATTTGTAGACTCAAGTCCAGTTTTTTCAGTTTAATGTTATCTTGTTTGGCTCTAGTTTTCGTTCGCCTGCCTTATTGGTTTCTCGTATTTTATGCACTCAAATCTGATGCATCATTTTCTTTGGTGCAGCATCTTGATATCACATTTAGGCGAGATCCGACCAATTACAGGCCCCGCATAAACAAGTTGGACTCAACAAAGGATAGGGAACAAAAATCTGCCGGATCTTATTACTACCTTGACGATTAATGTAAAAGAGCATATGCAGGTATATTCATAACTCTCTCTCTCTCTCTCTCTCACACACACACACACACACACACACACACACACACACTCATATAATGATGATGTCTATTCTGTAGGATTATTTAACTGCCCTGCCTTCTCCGGTGATACAGAGCCCCTCTGCCGCCACTAATGATCGCAGCTAGAGTTATATTTTCCAAAAGGTTGAGGGTTATTTATCTCGACTTTGATCCTTTTAATTTTTTACTCGCTGGATCCTCCAACATGTTGAGACTATGACTTACTACAGAAAATCAGAAGAGCTTCTGCTGCCCTTGCTGCCACTTATCGTTTGCTATTTCCTATTTGATCGTGCACTCTACCGGACTGGCTGGTGCACCAAATTCGCCTGCTTAAAATATCAGTCAGCTGAATAGAGAGGTTCCTAAATTTTGAGCTGTATTCGCATTAGGTAGCTTAAATTTTTTGGCAGTTAATACTCTGTAGTCATTTGACTTTAATAAGTCTTTGTCTTGGTCTGAGTGTTGTACGGTTCCTTTATGGCCTTAACCTGAGACTCGTTTTAAACTTAGTTGGGATGCATTAGTTTTTCTATATATATACAGAGAGAGAGAGAAAGAGAGAAAGAGAGAGAGAGAGAGATTTGGATTGTAATTTACGTGCGCTTGATTTGTGCTTGTGTGGGGTTTTAGTTCTCCCATGGTTTCACGCCTCTCTCTGGAGACGGTTATTCCTGTTATTTTGTATGAAGAAATATAAAATTTGATAAAAAAATATTATTTCATAATATTGTATTTCTTTTTTTTATCGTTTTAATATAAGGTACGCTGACGTTTCTTCTTATCTGATCTTTTGAATTTTGTAGAACATGCCAAATAAGTTAATTTCTGGCTTCGAAACCTTCATCGTAACTTTTTAGAGCTAAATGGTACAATGACTTTTACTTATTTAAGTACAGATTTAAATTCTTTTTTTAACAATTTTAGTATTAAAAAATTATAATTTTTAAATAAGTAGATTGTAAGATTTACATCTTAGATGTAGAAACACAGATAACATTGCTTTAAACATATTTAAACAAGTAAAAACCTATGGGGATTTCCTTAGGAATAAATGAACCAAAAAAAAAACAAGTCATGAAATTTAGCCACAGGCTTCAGTAACCAATTAAGTGATAAGAACTTACATAACCATTCTATTGATAAAACCATTTATATCATTACAAAGATAAAACCCTATTTTTCTGATTGATAAAACCATTTATATCACTACAAAGATAAAACCCTAATTTTCTGATAATCCTGTAAGACACGTCCCAAAATATTAGAATACATAAATACCGACTTGGTTGTAGTTTTGCAACCGTTCCGAATAATTTACAAATAATAATAAGAATAAGAACAAATCAAACTCATGCAAATACTGATCAAAACAAATTGCGTAGACAACAATCACAGTAAGTAAACAATGTTAAGCCCCAGGAAAACTTTTATTATTCACTGTAGAGAATGAACCAGGATTTAATTCTCGAAAAGAAAGAAGAGAAAAAAGATACAGCAACAGCCCACAGACATTACCTTCTCCATAATTACGATTCCCAACTGTATTGATGGCAATACAACACAACACCAAACCCGCACCGCAAGTATGAACCTCGTGGAGCTTGAGGCTTGGATTATCTGTTATTGCAAAAGAATTTGTAAAGTTCACCGTAAGTAAAAGCACCACACTACTCATAATCCATTCTGAAGGGCTTCTGTACTATATCATCAACCCGCATTACAGATTTACAGAACTTTCTTCGAACCACGGGCTGCCGCGAGGTGATCCTGCCATGAGCAGAAACAGAGGCATTATTACTTCGGCTAATAGTTTTTATTTTAAATTAAAAAAGAGCAGATTAAAATAATATGGTTCCATATATGCCACAGCGCGCATCATGGACATCTTCAATTTTACTGCAAGCAATTTAGTATGCTAAATTCAGCTATATGACATGCAAGATAGAGATTAACACTGGTAAGGATCTCAAATTCCTCAAAACATGGAGTCTATCAATACAAGCTGTAAGCACTAAAAAGATGATAAAAATTCATACCGATATGAAATCAAAAGCTTTAGTCTCCTTTTTCGTGCTGCTCATTGCCGTCGTACTATGGCTTTGAACTGGATTGTTTACACTTTGGAAAACATCAGGGAGAGGAGAAGAATGATGTCCGCCCTCCATCACAGGATTCCCAGCTGCCTGTCCAAAACCAGGGTTTAGATTTCCAAGGTTTTGCAATAGCAACTGCTGCTGAGAAGCGATGAAAGCTCCCATTGCACCATAATTCAACGCCTGGGTTGCAAAAGCTTGGTTGTACGTAAGATTTGAAGGCACATTATACTGCGAAGGGACGTGAGAGTACAATGAGTTTGAACCAAGAAGGTCATGTACTGCCCCATTGGACCCTTGAACTGCTCTGGTGGAAGTCAAACCAGCCATTATATCATTTGAGTGCTGCTTATCTGTTCCTGCTTCTTGAAAGAGCTTCTCAGAGTTGCCACCAAAAAGATCAAGTAACTCAGAATTATTTGACAAAGGCATGCTGTGCATTTCACTGGACGAATTATCATCTACGGTCAGCCCAGAAAAAAGATCACTTGGGTCCTTGTTCTCTGCCTCATGGAAGGACACGTCAGCAAATGGATCGCCATTTTCGCTGTTCCCAGTGGTGTTCAGCTCAGCAACAAGGTTACTGCCGAATAAATCATCAACTTGAGAAGCAGATGAAGTAAGAATGGATGCGCTATGATCATGTTCAGGGATAGAAGCTTCAGATTCGTTATTATTTAGGTCGCCTGTATCAATTAAATCAGGGATCTCAACAACAGGGGCTGGTATGTTTTTTGTATTTGAAGGCGCTGCAGCATTTCTTACTTCAGTATTGGAATCTTCATCCAGGAGATTTAATACCTAATCAGAAGCAAAAGAAATATGTTTATATAAGTATAAGAAAGGAAGATGAATAATGAACATAAAAGAATGAGTCACAGGCCAAAAGGAAAAAAAAGTCGTTTTAATACTTCAGCATTATAAATAAGCAGACAGAAAATTTGAGAGGAAAGCAATTTATATGGGATAACTCTGGATCTACACTTGGAAACTAACCTTGATAGCCTTTTCCCTCAAAGAAGCTTGGGGTAACTCAGAACACTTAACCACAGAATCCCTGTTTTCACTGAAGTAAGATGCTATGATTAAGTAGAGTTCATCCTCCTTTTTCCTCAGGATTGCCTCCAAGACACAGATAGCCTTCATTCGAACCTGGAAAAAAGTTTGCCATGAACACATGCAAACTGAAATAAATAGTTTCCTGAAAAAGATTATCATATTTCTTCTGAAAATGCAAAAACAGACAAGTACAAAATCATGACATGAAGTCAATATTTTTACTACGATAGAATCTAATAAAAAACATATGGTCGTATCATTGACTAGAAGATGAAAAGGCTCCAAAGAAATTGATAGGTTTCTTCGACCGACTGTCAACCTAATATTAATAATGCTCTACCAGTTGGTGCCAAATTCCTAACCAAAACAAGATTATATATATATAACGACTTGTCATGAAAGCTATAAGGCCAATTAGTTCATAAAGCAATCTTGCTGGTTGCCATTTAGGCTCACCTTACTCAAGAGCAATCCCGAAAAAAAGTCCTCTAGGTATGGAAAAAGCCTAAACAAGGGAAGAAGATGATAACTGTTTTAGGAATTTCTCATGATTTCATGGCAAATAGAGGATAAAGATGTGCAAACCTTGATGAACAGGATAAAAAAGTTATAGCCTAATATCACCAGTTACAAACCGAACAAGAAGCATTGTTGAAACAACAGATTCCTCATATTTAATCAGAATTACGTTCTCAATGATTCACAATCAATTCATGTTCATTCTTATGTGCCATTTTAAAGGAATGCAAGAACAATCAGAAAAACTAAAGAAGTTATACAAATATTACAACTCTAAGTCAATCATTAGCCACATATCAATCGACAAATTAAAAAGAGACTATTAAAAATTTAAAATTGCCAAACCAAAAGACTGAATGCTCACTCAAACGAGAAGACGTAAACTTATCCAAAATGCACAAAGCTCCATACACCATCGTGAATAAACAGATAAGAATAAACAAATATGAAGTAAACTAGTAATTGCAGTAGTATAACCGAAATATTAGTAGATTGATCTTAAATGACCTAAAAAGGTGGCCTCGAGAATTCACAGGCTACAAGATCAAAAAGGAGAAAAATAAAGAAAAAACTTAACCGAAAACAACTAAGGTAATGAAAAAAGCTTATCAGTCTTACCTGCCATAGAGGAGATTGAAGCTTACTCTCCAATGCATGACACATTGCCAGTGCATCCAACTTCAAGGCCTCACCGAGAAACACCTGAAGAGCATCACGAGTCGGTTGCAAGCGGACACCACCAGAGGTGACAATGGTTTCCAAAAGCCTTTCTTCACGACTCTTAACCCCTGGCCCGCTCGAACCAGTGGTATCATCATTTGCTGCGGAGTCAGCCGTGCTACTTCTTGAGTCAGACCCCCATGTACTAGAACCCACATTTTTCGTGATCCCAGAAGAAACCCAACTCTCATGATGGCTTTCACTCCCGTCATATTTATCATGTCGACCAACTTCATTAGTTAGAGACCTTCTTAGTGTCGGGCTCTTGTAAGTACCATTGTTATCATTTTTCATTATTGAATGTGCTGCAGCGAAGGTGTTCAGTCCCTGCTTAATCGTAGCACTACCGAGACCCACCACTTCACTAAGAAAAGACTTCTTGTCTTCGGTTGGCATC
The DNA here is from genome assembly GCA_029168755.2 of Tillandsia fasciculata. NCBI lineage: Eukaryota > Viridiplantae > Streptophyta > Magnoliopsida > Poales > Bromeliaceae > Tillandsia > Tillandsia fasciculata. The sequence continues at coordinate 5,443,142 of CM054941.1, read as the reverse complement.
TCAAAATTAGTATTACCGAAACCTTGAATGCGCTTGCCAAGACTTTCTGTTGTGGTAGTTGGTTTAGGTTCATCAGTGGAGAAGATAGCGGAGACGGCCTCCTGGGCACTTTCACGAACAGCCTTATTGAGGGCATCTCCTTTTAGGGGATCCAGCTGCCCCTTATAATGAATCAGCTGTTTAATAGTTACTGAGTGGCGTTGCATTTCTCTCCTAAATTCAGTGCCGGATTTTCCCACTGCATACTTTATTAGCCGCAATGCCTACCAACAAGCATCAATAGAAATTAATAACAAACATTTCTTAATCTAAAAAATGTGATCTCCTCCAAAAAAAGAGTTAGGTTTGTCGGCAGATTTAGGATCTCGAACAGTTTGGACCCGCTTTATGTGAGGAAAGAAATAAGAAGATATATTTAGGTAAAATTGTATAGAGCCTACCTGAGCTACACCAAGGTTGAAATAGATGCATGAAGTCTAAAAAAAATTTATTCTACCGTGTAGCTTTAAGTTTATTTTAAATTAATGACCTCTCTGTCATTTGATGGCATTTTTAACATGATTCACAGAATATTTTGTTAATTAACAGAATATTCTACAAAACTTTTTGAGGGGAACTATTAAATTCCAAGAAAAATCACTGAAATTAACATAACTACAAGTTTGAGATAGCCATTTCAAAGTGCCTTTAGTTCAAATAAGCTTTATACATTTTTCCTATAAATTTATATGAGTCAGAGCGACAGTTGAATGCACCATAAAATAATGGTCGATAGTATGCCATTATATGATCACAAAATGGTTATCTGCATGCGCTAATTAAGCAACCCTTTGATGTTTCAATTCAACACATAACCTACTTTAGGAAACAAAAACGACTTACTCATAATAACCTAAATCAACAATCAAAACATTCTCTTAATTGAAAAGCTCCAACATTTTCACCATCATATGATCACAAATTAAATCCTAATCGAATCCATGGAAAAAACAAATTTGCATCAAACCAAAGTAAGGAATCAAGCCATATACCTTTTGCTTGACGATGGGGCTCTTATGATCAAGCCTCTTGAGGATAAAATCCGACACCTCCTTCACGATGCTCGCCTCCGAGGTCCTCAAAAGCTCACAGATCTCCTCCAATTTGTACACCGGCGCCACCTTGGCTTCATCCGAGGTCACCCCATCGACCATGCGAGATCTCCAATATGCCTCCACCGCTCTCCGGCTCGAATCCATCTCCACCGCTCGACAATTAACAGCAAAACCCTAACCCTAACCCTAATCTCACTACGATCTGAAGAAAACCCTAAATACAATATCCAATCCTAAAATTAATGGAAAAAAAAAAAAAACACGAGCTACCGATCCAAATAGCTCATCGAGCTACGAGGAACCCCGATTTGAAGAGATGAAGGGAATCCAGCCGAAAATTTACGAAGCACGAATCAAACAGGAACGAAATCGCGAGAGGAGTCGGTTTCTTCGATCTGCGAGGCGCAGGGGATCCGTGGACGAAGCGGGAGCGGAGAGGCGAGATCGAGATTAGGGTTTGGGGCGAGAACCGTGAGTAGATTTGAGGAGGGAGAGGGAGGAGAGAGAGTTCGAGAGGGTACCATAATTCGGGGGAGTAAAAAAGAAAATTAAAAAGAGAGAATTACCACAAAAAAAAAAAAAAAAAAAAAAAAAAAAAAAAAAAAAAAAAAAAAAAAAAAAACGAAAAAGATTAAACATGGTACGCTGCAACTCTGGAGGTAGAAATTGTTCCCTAGACCAGTATTACCACGTCATCCGTGGACCGGTTACGGCATCTCCAATTAATTGTTTCATATTTTGAGCCAACTAAAATGACGACTTTATTTACCGTCCAAACCATATTTGCCGCCCATTATATACAAGAACATGATGTGAAGTTTATTTAATTTTTTTTTTTTTAATTACTATTACATTATTACCATGTAAGGCTAGGGATGTCAATATTAAAAATTTGGTTCGTGTTCGGCTCGTTTATTAATGAGCCGAACACAAGATAACTTACGAACAACAAGTTTAATTTTCATTCCTTGTAAAGTTGAAAAAAAATTAAAATATTAAAATTTATAAAAAAATTAATAGTTTAAAATCTAATATATATATATATATATATATATATATATATATATATATAGAGCTAGGCTGAACAAGTTATTGGTGCTATTAAGTTTTTAATTCTTAAATTAATAAATGTGTGGTTGAAATGGTAGTGGGCCCCTTGGGTTTAATAGGTGGTTGGAAAAATAATAAAATCCAACGGATGAAATTGATCTAAGAAATTGATCTAAGGATAGAAAACTTGATACCACCAATAACTTGGTATTATTAATAGTATAATAGCCGGACTATATATATATATATATATATATATATATATATATATATATATATATATATATATATATATATATATATATTCGAGATGTTATCGAGCCGAATACGAGCGAGCTGAATACGAGCGAGCTGATCTCAGCTCGTGTTCAGCTCGTTTATTAAACGAACTGAAAAATTCGGCTCGTATTCGGCACGTTTACTAAACGAGCGATTCGATCTTGAACTCATTTCGAATCGAACATAAGCTGACTCGCGAACAGCGAGTTGGATTGCAATCTCTATATAAGACTAATATTATGAACATCTAAATATTTTTTCATATTTATTTTTATTATTTAAAAAATATCATTAACTCTTAAAACTATATTCTTGTTAGCCCTTCCGATAACAATCAACTACTTTATTTATTTCAATTAAAATAATTATTTTTTCTATATATTATTTTTGTTTACTTTAGAAAAAAAACTCACAAACGATCCGATGAAAGTTGAATCCTAGCTGCAAGAAAGACAGTCAGAATTTGTAACAAGACCCAAATTCGAAAACTTCTTTTGAGAGAGTGACTACAGAGAAATTATTTAATTTTATTTTTATTAACAAACTTAAAATATATTATAATTATAAAAATATTATTTTTTATTATTTTTTAAAAAAATAGATATAAGTCGTACATAAATTATTATTTTTAAAATGCGACAAATTATTTATCTTATTCTTCAAAATATTAAAATTATTTTTAATATTTATTTAATACCATATATTTTTCGTAATTCTGTTGTTGAAAATATATATGTTAGATAAAAATGATAAATGATAAATTTAATTTTATAAATAAAAATTTAAAATATTTATTTTTATAGTTAAAAAATTTTGTAGGGTTAATTGCCCAAAAATCTGGAAATTATTGTCGGCCGAAAGTGAACGGACTGAATGATGTGTCTCGTACATTCTATTGGTCCTGCAAAGGGCCGGCAAGATTACTGCTCCAAATAACACAAGACTTTGTTTGAGCGTTGAAATAATTTATTTTATAAAGATATTTTTTATTATAATATAAAATAATAAGTTGAATGTTTTTGTACTTTTAAAAATTTTATTATTCATAATTCATAATTTGATAGAATTATATATTTCATATGATTTATATTAGTTTAAAAATTTGAGTATTCACTTTATCAACTAAATACACAATTTTTTTTTGACTAAATTTAAAAAATACAGCAAACAAAATATGCTATCTTTGTATCTATATAAGGTATAAATCTTATATTAGCTTAGGATCAGCACGACGAGGCCGTTAAAATTTTTATAGTAAAATAATTAGTTAAATTACAATGGTAATTGATATAGAGTAATAGCCAAATTATTCTATTTTTTAAAATTTTCATTTTTTTAGTTGATCAGTTTGAAATAATCAATTAAGTAAAAAAATTATTTGGTAATATTAATATTACAGAACAATTTTAGAGTAAAAAAAAAATTAATTAAATCTTAAAAAAAAAAACCTCTATTCATCTTGATACTTCTCTATCTTTCCCTCCTCCATTTCCTCTCTTGCCGCCGCTGCCACTACTCGAACAATGAGAGAGTGATAGACGATAATAAAAAGAATAAAATTTATAATATTTTAAAATTTATGATAAAATTTATTATATTTTTAAATTTCTGATGAAAAAAAAAATATAATTAATTTAATATTTATTTAATTATTTAATTTTTATTTATGTTTAAAATAAATTTTCAATTTGATATAATTTATTAATAAATTATTATTTTTTTTCATACTTGGATCCAAAAACAAATTTTTTTTATTTTGCTTAATACAATTTTTCTTAATTTATTTTATATAAAAATTAAAATAAAGTATTTTTTTAAGAGTCAATCCAAATAGTACAAAATAGAATAATTCATTTTATAGAGTATAAAATTTTTTAAAATATCAAATATATTGTAAAATAAAATTCTATTTTATTTTTCAGTAATTATCGAATTAGATATAAATAGTTTTAATTTTAGCATTTTCAACCATATGTGCCACAATAGTAGCTATACTAATAGAAGAAAAAAGCATTTTCAAAACAATCTACAATAAGTATTTACAAATAGGCTTAATGACATAGAAAAATTCTTTGGAATCAACCAGAGTAAAAAAAAAAAGGGTTTTTTTAGGTAAAAATTTTTAGAATTAAATTACAATCTAATAGAAGACAATAATAATTCAATAGAAAGAGAGGAGTGGAAATTAATGATATATATATATGGTTCCCATATATATATATATAGGAGATTTTACAATTTAGAAGCAAATATTTCTAACTCATAACATTGCTTGGCAAACCACATCATCCCTTTCAGTTCAGTTACAAGCAGCAGGTACAGTAGATGCATTAAGAAAAAAACATAATTGATAGAAGCAACGAATTTTAGATAGCAAGTCAGAAGCAAACTGTCACACTCCGAAATCGTCTATTTGGTCGGTTCGGCACGCGCACAGACCCGTCGAACGAACAGAGTCGTCGACAACGTCGATACGTTGTCGATGCAAGATGAAATGGTGTTCAATCAATAAACATTAATATTCTTACATCGATATAACAAGTGAAGAATGTAAACCTATATAAAACAGATAAACATAACTATACATCCAAACAACTATACAAGTTTACATTTACATCTCCCAAAATAAATCTATATATATACATCGTCTAATATAAGAAATACAAAAAAGGATAACAACTAGATGAGGAGGTCGTCTACCTAGGGCGCAGCGCCCTTGTCGCGGTCCTACGCCGCTGCGCTCGGGGTCGGATCTGTAAGATAGGGGTATGAGAACTACAACAAAATTTTCAGTGGGTTCGACTACCAAGCCAGTTGACTTTCCCACTAGATCTAAATAAGGAATAAGTAAAGCGGTAATGTAGAAAATGAACAACTACAACTATATCAAAGCGATAAATAACTGCTGATAATAGAAATGGATAGCTACCACCGTGCTTTCATACAATGCCACAGACTCAACTCTATATGAATGATCAAATGGTCCACCGACCCAATCAACCTGCACGGCAATAGCCAAGCACGACTCAAACTAAACTAGGGGAGGAGATACGTCCTCGACCCAGCCTGGCCGGCTGCGGGGACATAGAACCTCAACCCGTGGGGAGATACTCCCTCGATCCACTCGTGACACTCCGGAGTATACGACTTTGAATGAGCGACCTCCACAAGCAATATAGACTATGTGAGTATGATCCAGCGCTCTAACACATGAAGCTCTACCAAATCACGTTGTGTTTTCCGAGGATCTAATAATTCCAAGCGCTCGACCCACTCGGGTGCTCTACAGTGACACATTACTATCACTTCCAACTGTAGCTAACTCTAAATATCTCACAACCCTCTATGTGATCATAATATATCACCCAATCCGTGTATTGTTACTAGGTTCTTGTTTATTAATAACATGTCACTCACATTTATTAGACTAGGTTCTCATTTGACAACACTAAGTTTTCCAAGTCCCTTTACGATCCCTAGAGTTTTCATGCCACTTAGGTCTCGCCTACTTCTATGTTATTCAACACGTAAAAGACGGCGACCTTTACATTTACTAACATTAGGTTCATCTTTTACCCTTTTTTTTTTTTTTTCCTACTATATGCTTAATGATCAACTGCAACGTCGTCGAATTCCAAAATAAACTTGTTGGGAGGTATTCTACCACCTTCAATTAGAGGAATTAACCATTAGATTAGATCAAAACTCTTAGAAATCCATAGTTTTTCATTCAAAACCCTAGATTCATATTTTCTTAATAATATATATATATTATTTTTTAAGAGAAAGTTAGCATATTACTCGCTTCATGTTTTCTTAATATCATCGCATTTTCTTTATTACTTCCTCCGATTTCTTTGATTAGAATTAGTCTAAGATCACGTAAATTACAAATCTAAAGAAATTACGACAAAACCTAATCTATTTTTCGCGAAACTCACCTTTTATGTCGAAGTTTCTGAGCTTTTTCTTGGTCCAAAACTCACCCTCCTTCGCCGTAGGCTCGCCGCGACTCGATTCGACGTTTGGCGTGCGATCGGGAGAGATCTCTAGAGAGAGAAAGTGAGGTGAGGGAGAGTGTAAAAGAGAGGAAAGTGTATTCGTGAGTGTGTGTACGGTGGAGAAGAAGAAAGAAAATGAAAATCTGTTTTATGCATATAGCCCCCTAAAAGTGATAATTTACTATTTAGTCCAGTTCTTGGCAGCAATGCCAATGAACATCCCTTAGGGCTCAAATTTGACAGACATACTCAGTTTAACTTAATTTATTATAATTTATCTTAAACTTTCAATTTAGATTATTTTTGGATCACCGAAAGTCATACCGACTTAAAATCATTAACAAATTTTTTTTCATTGTTCGAGTATCCGATTGACGCAAAACTCTTATTGTGGCCTTAGAACATTGTTACAGACCACCCCAAAAATTTTCATAATTTTTTGACACTATAAATTTTCTACCAAAATATAAATCCTGCCTCTCACAAAAAATTCTAAATCTTTTTTTTTTTATTATTTTTTCAGTTAAATCCCTTTCAAATTATTCTTTACTTCTCTAAGTTCAATAAAAATAATATCTCATACCATTTTTATTTACACTTGCATATATACTAAAATCTAGTATATTACATTCTACCCTCTATAAAAAATGTTGTGTCCGCAAAACTTAACGACATATCTTGTCTCAAGAATAAAAAAGGTAGGGGTAGTGTTCCCGCATCTGATCCTCGAGCTCCCAGGTGGCTTCACGATCATCAGGATCAGCATGGAATTACACGATTCCATAGTTCCTTCTCCTCACGAGCAATAATCCTCGCCGAAAACTCCTCATATGCTAAGTCCTCATGAAGCTCCAATGGTTCAAACAGGAGAACATGTGTAGGATCATGAATATCTTCCGGAGTGTCGAAACGTGAAATACATCATGGACTCCCGCAAGTCTCGGCGGTAATGCAAGCCGATAAGCAACGACACCAACCCGTTCTAACACTTCATATGACCCAATATATCGAGGACTCAGTTTTTCCCGAACTCCGAACCGTTGAACTCCTCGCATAGGAGACACCTTCAGGAAAACGAGATCTCCCACTATAAACTTAAGATCTCGTCGGCGCTTATCTGCATAACTTTTCTGTCGAGTTTGCGCCGTCAATAATCTTCGATGAGCAATACGGACTTTTCCCTCCGCCTCCTGTAGCACATCGGGTCCCAGAGCTACACGCTCACCAACTTCGCTCCAATGGATAGGAGATCGCCATTTCCTTCCATAAAGAGCCTCAAACGGTGCCATACCGATGCTAAATTGATAACTATTATTATAAGCAAACTCCGCCATCGGTAAGTGAACGTGCCAACCTCCCTGATAATCAAGTACACACGCCTGAAGCATATCCTCAGGGATCTGTATTGTTCTCTTTGACTGACCATCGCTCTGAGGATGAAATGCAGTACTGAAGTCGAGCTGTGTACCGAGAGCATCATGCAAACTCCTCCAAAATTGAGATGCAAATCAAGGATCCCGATCTGATACTATAGATGCTGGAACTCCATGGAGTTTTACGATCTTATCTAAGTAAATCTGTGCTAACCTGTCGCCAGACCATGTAGTGTGGATCGACAAAAAGTAAGCCAACTTTGTCAAACGGTCCACTACTACCTAGATAGCATCGTGACCACCCTGTGAGTGAGGCAGCCCCACGACGAAGTCCATAGCTATATTCTCCCATTTCCAAACAGGGATCGACAAGTTCTGAAGCTTTCCCGTTGGGAGTCTGTGCTCTGTTTTAACCTACTGGCACACGAGGCATTGTGCCACGAAGCGCCCAATGTCCTTCTTCATCCCGAGCCACCAATAGTGCATCTTCAAGTCTTTGTACATCTTGGTGCCACCCGGATGGATGTTATAGGGGGATTGGTGTGCCTCTCGAAGAACCTCTCCCCGAATGTCCATATCACCAGGTATACACAACCTGCCTTGAAACCTAAAAGCACCATTGGATCCAACACTGAACTCATCGACACGCCCGCTCTGAACGTCACCTCGCACCTTTTGGAGACTTGGATTTGAATCATGTCTGTCTTTAATTCTCTCCAACAAGGCCGGTCGAACAACAAGTATAGTAAGTGTAGCAGGGGCGCCCGAGGTCACAACCTCTAAGTTGAGTCGCTGCATTTCTTCAAGCAATGGCGGCTGGTTCGTGATCATCATTGCGAGGTTCTCCCCTGATTTTCTACTCAGCGCATCAGCCACCACATTAGCTTTCCCCGGGTGGTATAAAATAGTCATATCATAGTTCTTTAATAACTCCAACCATCTGCGCTGCCTCAGGTTCAGTTCCTTTTGCGTGAATAGGTATTTAAGGCTCTGATGATCCGTATAAACCTTGAAATGCTCGCCGTAAAGATAGTGTCTCCACAACTTAAGGGCGAAGACCACTGCTGCAAGCTCAAGGTCATGGGTAGGATAGTTCTTCTCACAAGTCTTCAGCTGACGGGAAGCATAAGCAATGACTTGCCCGCGCTACATCAACACACACCCAAGACCGTGGTGAGACGCATCATTGTATATCACAAAACTCTTCCCTTGAATCGGTAAGGCGAGAATAGGAGCTGTCGTCAACCTTTCCTTCAACTCTTTGAAGCTTCGATCACATTCTTCGCTCCAGATGAATTTAGCTCCCTTATGTGTTAGGCGCGTCAATGAAACAATAATTTTCGCGAATCCTTCCACAAACCGCCTGTAGTAACCTGCAAGGCCAAGAAAACTACGGACCTCTGTGACATTCGTTGGACGAGGCCAATCCTTAATCGCCTCCACCTTTCCCGGGTCAACCGATACTCCACCCTCTGATATGACATGACCTAGGTAAGTGACCTCACGAAGCCAGAAGTCACATTTCTTCAACCTTGCATAAGGCTTCTCTTCTCGCAGAACCTGTAACACGATCCTCAAATGTCCCTCGTGTTCTTCGTCAGTTCGGGAATAGACCAAGATGTCGTCTATGAACACCACAACAAATCAATCTAAAAAGGATCTGAAGACACGGTTCATTAAGTCCATAAAAGCTGCCGGGGCATTTGTGAGCCCAAACGGCATGACCGTGAATTCATAGTGCCCATATCAAGTGTGAAATGTCGTTTTATGCACGTCCTCTGGTTTGATCTTCAACTGGTGATACCCCGACTGAAGATCGATCTTCGAATATACCTAAGACCCTTGTAATTGGTCAAACAAATCATCTATGCGAGGTAATGGGTACTTGTTCTTGATCGTAACTTTGTTTAGTTCACGGTAATCAACACAAAGTCGAAGGGTGTCGTACTTTTTCTTGACAAATAGCACAGGGGCTCCCCAAGGCGACACACTCGGCTTCACAAAACCTTTGTCCATAAAGTCCTGTAATTGAGCTTTCAGCTCTTTCAACTCAGCTGGCGCCATTCTATACGGGGCCCTCGAAATTGGTGCGGTCTTGGGAACCAAGTCAATGACGAACTCGATTTCCTGATCAGACGGCATCCCTGGCAGTTCCATAAGAAACACATCCGGAAACTCTCGGACAACAGGGATGTCCTCGAGTGCCGGAGTCTCCTTACGACCCTCCACTATTGTCGCCAAATAGGCCACACAACCCTTGCTAATCAACCTCTTTGCTCGTGACGTGGACACGGTCATAGCAAAGAGCGAACTCCTGCAACCGCGATAAACGAATTCCTTCTGCCCAGGCTCCCGAAAAGTTATCATTTTGCTATCGCAGTCGATGGTTGCATAATATCTAGAAAGCCAATCCATGCCTAAGACCACATCGAATCCCTCCACAAGTCTCAACACAAGTAAATCTACGGGCATAAGCCAACCACCAACTTGCACTGGACAGGCAGGACATAGATCTGTGATACTAAATGCATGATCAGGAACTCGAATCCATCTAGTAGGTCTTGCCTCCTCTAAATCTATCCCATGTGCATCAGCAAGGACTGAGAAATAAAAGAGTGGGATGCACTCGTGTCAAACAAAGCACGACATCTCACCACCCATGTACTAACACAACACCTGCCATGGCGTCGTCAGCTACGGCAGGATCCTCCACCTGTGCGCCGAACATGCGACCACTGGGGGCCTGTCGCGATCCCTCTGGCTGGCGTGGCACTAGAGTACGGCCAGTAGATGCGGTGACTAACGAAACTCCCACAAAAGGTCTAGGAATTGACTGTACTGAAGCCGACATCTCACCACCTATGTACTAACACAATACCTGCCACGACGTCGTCGGCTACGGCAGGATCCTCCACCTGTGCACCGAACATGCGACCAGTGGGGGCATGTCGCGATCCCTCAGGCTGGCGTGGCACTAGAGTACGCCCAGTAGATGTGGTGACTGACGAAACTCCCTCAAAAGGTCTAGGAACTGACCGTACTGAAGCGGACGAGGACGAGGACGAGGACGTCAGGGCTTAAAGGGAGGAAGAATGTGACACCCCCAAAATATGGATTAATCATATATATAAGGAATAAATAGGACTAAATCTCGTAACCCGGCTATAGCATTTTGAGTAGTAGCTAGACCCAAGAGGTTAAGAGGGTTGAGCCTGTGATAGTTAGAGTAGTTCTAGGATGGATGATCCCCTGAGAAGTTGGGGCGCCACACTCCTCCTCCCTCACGCACCTTCTGTGGGAGCCCATGCTCAAGCTTCGCCTCCAAAACGGCAAGGTTTCTCTAATGAGGTTTGTATTTTTTTTTTATATATTTTTTCTGCTATCTTCTTCTTTCTCCTAAGTTTCAGCTTCTTCTTGTTTGGTTTTCCGAGTTAACCAAATGCCTCACAACAAGCAAAAAATACAAAACTCAACAGAGAAGCCTTATCGTTTTGGAGGCGAAGTTTGAGCATTGAATCCGACGAATGAATTCCATAAGAGACGATTGGGTGAAGCGACATTGGTGGTCTCCTTTGAATACCCGTGCGAACGCAACGGAGATGGAGTGAGAGGGGAGATGGATGTATACAATATTATTATTATGAATTTGTATGATGATAGCCACCACCGCCAAAAGGAAAACAAAATATCACTACTTCTACCGCAGACTATAAGGATACTATTATAATACTAAAAAATTTAGAAGAAAATGACAAGAATTCCAAAATCGAAAATTTAAAGAAAGAAATATATTTTGAACCATATTTTCAGCAAATATATAGGATGGTGGACCTCCCCTCTCATAAAGACGTTAGTATAAAAGTTTTAATGTGAAAAAATAGAGTATTATTGATTCTCTTCCCCCCTCTCTCTCTCATGAAACCGTGAGTATGAAGATTTTGATCCGAAAAAACGAAATATCATTCTCTTCCCAAATTGCACATGTGGCTTTTATGCTCTAATACTCTACTATTTAAAAATACTTTTGTTGCTTTGTACGTTTTTATTTGAAATTTTTTTGTATCAAATTATAAATACTTTATATTTTTTCTAACATTAATTTCTTAACGATAGTTTGTACGCATAAAATAAAAATAATATATTTGTTTTCGTAGAAAAAAAAGCTGACTCAGGTAAATTCTGCTAAAAATTAATGAAATCATGTGAAAAACGTATAATAATTAATTCTTTTATGATAGTAATTTTTATGTTAGTAATTTTTAATGTTTGTTTGTATATTTGATAGTTCGACTTAATATTATATTTTTATTTTATATGCTTGTTACGTAGTATGTTGAAAAAAATTATTAAGGTTTTTACGTGTTTTAAATCTTTTCATATCATAAATATATTTTGTTAATCTCTAAATATTTATTAATCAAAATATATTTGAAATAGATCCGAAGGTAAAATCCTTAACCTCTACAAAAGATTTTGTCCTAACATGCTAACTATCAAAAATATAAAAAAGATATATAGTATTAAAAATTAGAACTAACAACTAAGTATATAAAACAAAAATCATTGAAGTGAACAAAAAAAAATGCTTATTCTACATAATTTTATTGTTTTCAAGCAAAATTTATATGAATAGAATACTTTATTCACCATTCCACTAGAATAAAATAAATATATTGTTTCGATAACTACAACCAAAAAATTTATGTTAGAAAAAATATATAGAATTTACAATTTGATATAATAAAATGTAGATAGAAATGTACAATAACATCACTGAGATCAAAATCAGAAACAATAGATTCTTTTTTTTTTGTCAAAAAATTTCCATTTACTTGATAAATGGAATATATTATAAATAATTTGAGTTGATAATTTTTAAAAAACTTAAAATAAAATAAAATTGTCTTATCTTGATATTTTTATGGTTTTGATGTCCCAAAAAGATTGCCACGATCGTCAATTGGTCCAGTCCAACCAGTATAAAGGAATTAAGGGGATTCTTGGGTCTCACGAGTAATATCGCAAATTCATCAAAGAGTACGGAGGTATAAATAAACCCCTCAGAATTATTGAAGAAGAAGAATTTCTAGTGGAATTCACCCCTCAGAATTATTGAAGAAGAAGAATTTCTAGTGGAATTCATCAAAGGTACAGAGGTATAAGTAAACCCCTCACAAAATTATTGAAGAAGAATAATTTTCAGTGGAATGAGAAGTTTCGCATTTGAGGAATTGAAAGTAATGACTACGACACCTGTTCTTGAAATACCTAACTTCTGTAATGCATTTACTATAGACGTCGATGCTTGTAGTCAAGAAATGGTGCTAACTCAGGATGGGAGGCCATTAGCTTACGTTAGTAAAGCTATAAGTCTCCGGAATATGGATTTATCCACTTATGAGAAAGAGTTTATGACAATCTTATTAGCAGTAATCAAATGAAAACATTACTTAAGCCCCAAACTTTTTGTCATAAAAACTGACCATAAAAGTTTAAAACATTTGTTGGAGCAAAGAATCACCATAGCCATCCAACAAAAGGGTATGCTGAAGCTCATGGGGCTGGAATATACAATCAAGTACAAGAAAGGCAAGGAGAACCAAGCAGCCGATGCATTGTCTAGAAAGGGTTTAGAAGAAGGTAGTGTTCAATCCTTAATTACTGCCATACCCACTTGGATTAATGAGATCTCCAAAAGCCATGAGGAGGATCCCAAGGTTCAACAAATTATTGCCACATTGTTACTACAACCAGTATCAAGGGGTACTGAGATATAAAGACCGGATTTACATATGTAGCAAGGGAGATCTCAAAAGAGAATTGGTGGATCAGATGCATGCTTCTTCATTGGGACATTTGGGTATCGACAACACTTATAAAAGAAAGAAGCAGATGTTTTATTGGTTTGGTATGAAGTTGGATATTGGGAATGGAGTGAAGGATTTTGAGGTATGCATAAAGAATAAGATTGATGGAACTCCTTATGCAGGGTTGTTACAACCGTTGTAGATATCTACTTAGGCGTGGCAGTTGGTGAGTATAGATTTCATAGAAGCTTTACTCCGTTCGGAAGAAAAGGATAACATATTAGTGGTGGTGGACAAATTCACCGAGTATGCTCACTTTGTTTCATTGACGCATCCTTATTCTGCTCATGATGTTGCTAAGGCTTTCTTAGCATGGAATGCCAAGGGGTATAATCTCCGATAAGGATAAAGTCTTCACAAGTCAAGTGTGGCAGGATATGTTCAGGTTGATGGGGTGAAATTGAGTATGACATACCATCCTCAAACAGATGGCCAAACTGAGAGAGTTAACAGATGCCTTGAACCTACTTACGGTGCATGTGTTTCCAGCGACCCCGCCACTGGCACAAATGTTATCCATGGCTGAATGGTGGTACAACACCAACCACCATTCCTCCTTAAGGATGACCCCATTTCAGACATTATATGAGTATGCACCTCCAACTCACTATATGAGTATGCACCTCCAACTCACTCAGTGGTCAATCTAGGCTTGGAATTGAACCCTACCGTGGAAGAGTGGAGAATTGAAAGAGAACGGATGATACAGATACTGCGAGAAAGGTTGCAGGAAGCTCAATTCCATGAAATAGAATACGGACAAGAAGAGTGTGAATACGGGCAAGAAGAGGGTAGACAAAGAGTACAGAGTGAGAGAAAGGGTGTATCTTAAGCTTCAACCCTACCGACAGAATAGTGTGGCAGCACGTCAGAGTCTAAAACTCGCTTCCAGATACTATGGGCCTTATGAAGTTCTCGAGAGGATAGGACCTATAGCTTATAAGCTCCGACTACCTAAGGGATCAAAAATACACCCCGTTTTTCATGTGTCCCAGGTCAAACAGGGTGTACAAACACAAGATTTTGTACACCCAAGATCAACTTTCATCTGTGGAACCCCTGGTAGGAGAAGAAGGGCAACTACTTGCACAAGCTAAACAAATACTGGATAGAAAGATGGTATCAAAGGGAAATCGTGCAGTCACCCAAGTGCTTATTAAATGGAGCAATTTGAGCCCGAAGGATGCCACATTGGAAAATTACTGGGACATGAAGGCTCAGTTTCCAGAGTTAGATTGTAGTGGCCTTGGTTCCCATGCAGTGTTCTTCCGATGGATCCACAGTTAGAACACCTAGTATTGGTGTACCTGGCCCACAGTGCACCAATTGGGTGCTATTGATGGACCCTGTGTGCTTTTATTTACTGTTTTGGCCTTCGGCTGGGTTTGCCGAAGGTTTCTGGAAAGATTTAGGCCAAACAGAGGTCGTAGATGGATTCAGCACGGAAAAACGCTTAAAAACGACTATTTATTTGCTTAATTTGGAGTCCGGATGCCCAAAAACGGACACCCGGAAGTTTTTAGTGGAAAATGGTGCATGGGAGGGGCCGTAGACCGCCGGGATGCCACGTGGCAGGCTCTGATTGGCCGGTCTGTGATGCGCGGTCCACAGAGCAGCGCGGCGGGGTGCACAGACCCGGCGCATGGACACGTGGCACCGCCTGATTGGCGGGCCCAGGGCGCGCGGTCTACCGGGTGGAGCGCGGCGGTGCATGGACCAGGCGGGGGACAGGTGGCAGCCCCGGGTTGGTCGGTGCACACGGCGCGGTCCACGGAATTGCTGGGGAAGGCGTGGACCGGGTGCAGGGGACACGTGTCATCCTCTGATTGGCGGGTGCAACGTGCGCGGTGCACCGGGCGAGCGGTAGGTGCCTCGGGGCGCGTGCCGACGTGCGACCCACGTCGCGCTGCCGGGCGGGCAGCGGGTCAACCGGGCGGACAAGTGGCGCCCGCTCATTGGCGGGCGCCACCGCCTTACTGTGCGAGCAGGCGGGACACGTGGCAGCCGGTGAGTGGCCAGCAACGGTGTTCGCTGTTCGGGCGACACGTGGCAGGCCCAGAGGCGGGTCGGACGGATTGTGGATCCCGTCCGACGGCGTGTATTGGGCCGGGCCACACTGTGCGCGCCCGAAAACTTTGGGCCGGGCCGCACTGTGCGCGCCCGAAAGTTTTCGGGCGCCCGAAACTTTGGGCCCGAGCCCATTTGACTTGATTTTTTGGGGCTTTTTCCTTGAGGCCTATATATAGGTCGGTTTGGGCCGAGTTTTTCATCCCTTTTTCATGGGAATCAGCTCGTGAGCCTTATATGAAAAATCTTCCTCTCCCTCTTATCTATCATCCGACAAAGTTTCAGAAAATCTGGAAACCGTGACGACTGTGTTCCCTACCTCGTAGTGCGGAGCGACGTTCTACAGTGTGAGGCCCACTACCGTCGCATTTTCTTCTAGGAGACCTGCAGAGCTACCCCGACCACATTTTTGGACGATTTCTTCGCCAGCGGTTGCACAAGAGGTATATCTATGTTTTCCGTGTTGATCATTTTTCCTAGAAATGAACTTTTGTGAGGGTTTGGGGCACATTTTTACGCCCCTTTGCTACAGTTTGGAATCTTGACAGCAGCGACTTCGCGGAATTTTATCTTCGCATCTGGATATCGGATTTCGACGATTCAAGAGCCTATCGACATCTACACTTCGCGAGGATCGTCGTGATATTTTTATTGGAATTTTAGAAAATTTATTTTCAGGTGAATTTCGTGTGTGAACAGTAACTGTGTATGCAGATTTTTGGAATGTGATTGTTATGTGTTAATTGTTTGTAATTGTGAGTTGTTGTTGTACCCAGGACTGTGAGAGCACTTTTTCTGTGCTTCTGGCTCTGTGGATCTGGGCAGTTGTCGTTTGCTGGACTGTTTATCTGTTCCATCCCGGACAGTTAGCGTGTTCAGGTGGGTGATCCTGCTTGCAATAACTATGGACTGCACTCTAATTCTGCAATTATAAATGCATACATGATAGTATTTGAGCGATATAAACTGTGCAAACTGTATGATAGTACCCACTGTTAGTAATTGCTAAATTTGATGATCTTATTAGAATTCTTGCCACACATGAACCATTTTAATTGGAAAACTTGACTTAGCACATCTATTATGCATTGTATATCTTACCCAGATGACTACTGTTAAGATTACGCATCTACTTTAGTTTCCCCCACATCATTTGTTACTTTTGTCATTCTGGACATAGTGATCTTCCCCTAAGTTGTGGGTTGGGAGGTTTAGTAGCTTTGGATGCATTGTACTCGTGTCTGGGGACCGAGTAGAGTCGGTAGCAGTCTGTAGATTGTTCATCATTGAGATAGTGACATGTGGGACTGGGATCTTTGGGAGATGATCATTGGGACAGTGTGGATTCTTAGTTAGCGAGCGAGTCAGTGATTGGATCATAGCCTGCAGGAGCCATACTTGAGATCGACAGAGATGCGCAGATACTTTGCTCGGTGGGGTCGCTACCCACGAGTGCCACTCCGGAGTTGGGCTTGCTACTTCTTTCGCGGCTTGTCGATGTTGGTGTCCCCCTGACTGAGCCAGTTTTGGCAGTCATGGACATCGTCCCTCTGGCTGAGCCAGTTTTGGCAGCTACGGACATACCTACAGTAGTAGGTAGGCGCAGGTTTGACTGGACCGTTTGGCAGTCAGTTTGGATTGGGTGACTTGTGTCGAGTATCAGTAGAGACATATTGGTCTTCGATCCTTTTTCCTTGAGCATATAGTTAGGGGCATAGTAGCAGTAGATGTTTTACTTTCCTGCTTTCTATACTGCATTTTCTTTTGTTACTTTATGCCCCTTGTAGACTTAGTGGGCAGGCCGTCGGGCTTGTTGGCGGCACCCACTGAGAACTACTGTGGGAGGTAGTTCTCACACCCGTCGTGGTGTCTTTTCCCCAGGGACTCCAGCTCCAGTTCCTGCGGTGCCCGTTGCTGATCCAGCTCCTACAGACCGAGGTAAGGGAATCGCGAGGTAGATCTTTTCCCTTTCAGCAGCAGCGAGAGGTAGAGGTACCCGATGTACTTTTGGTTGTGTCTTTTGGTGTGAGAGATTCTGTAGTGAGGTATCGAGTTGTACTCTTCTATTTTTCTTTTGAGAGACTCCTGTATTTGTGTGAGGACTTTATGTATATTATTGTGGGACAGATTTACTTCTTATTACTGTTAGTTTTACTTTTACAGCTCTGATATCTGTTAGTTTAGATACTTACTTGCAGGTTAGACGCTACGTCTCTACGGGGCTTCCTGTAGGGGCGGCGGATCTGTTGGCGAGCCCGGGGTACAGTTCTGACCCCGGGGCGTGACATAGATCCTTGGGGACAATAATCATTTGAAGAAAGAAGGAATGCAACACCTGATAAATAAATAAAAAAGATAAGTGTAAGTAATTAGTAGATAAGTAAAAATATATGTAGAAGAAGGTGAAGGAAAGATAAAGAAACTTCCTTTACAAAGGCAAGGGGATCTCCAAGAAGAGAATAGGGGTGTAGGGAGAATCTCGAAGTGGTAGCTTGGAGAGGATACAGAGAGGAAGAGGTTAGAGTGGAAGGGTCCTGAGCAGGGAAGAATATAGGATCTAGATTCGAGATTCTTCCAAGAAAAATGTAAGCCTTCCAAGTGTATCGGGTGGTCGGATGGAGGGCCACCACAGTAAACAATTCGACCCGCATCCAATAAGTGCTCGTTTGGCTAACCCGTTGATACAGTTATAAAGAGTAATAAGTCAAATTACTCTGTTTTTTTAAATTTTCTATTTTTTTAGTTGGGAAGAATCAATTAAGTAAAAAATTACTCTGTAATAATGATATTATATACTAATTTTGGAAAAAAAACTAGTTAAATCTTTTTTTAAAAAATACTTTATTCGCCATGTCACTTTCCCGCCCCTCCCTCTTTGTTCCCTTTCGTCCTCCCATCTGTCATTTTTTAAAAATTTAAAATTTAAAATTTAAAATTTGAAATTTGAATTTAAAATTTAAAATTTAAAATTAAAATTTGAAATTTAAAATTAAAAATTTCTAACTGAAAAATAAAAAATAAAATCTAAATTTAAATTTTAAAAATTGAAATTTATTATTTTAAAATAATAAATTTTTATTTTTAAACTTAAAATTAATATTATAAAACTTTAAATTTAAATTTTTAATTTTTAATTTTTAATTTTAAAATTTTAAAATTTAAAATTTTAATTTTACATTTGATTTTTTAATTTGAAAATTAAAATTTAAAATTTAAAATTTAAAATTTAAAATTTAAAATTTAAAATTTAAAATTTCACATTAAAATTTTAAAATTTTAAAATTAAAATTAAAATTTGAAATTTAAATCATAATTTAAAATTTTAAAAATTAAAAATTTAAAATTTAAAATTAAAAATTAAAAATTAAAAATTAATATTTTTAAATTTAACTTTTGTGTTGAAAGTTTAAATTTAAAATAGAGTATTTTTTTAAAAGTAATCAATCAGTAAAAAACAGAGTAATTTTTTTTTATAGGGTATAGAGTTTTTCAAAATGTCAAATATATTGTAAAATAAAATTCTATTTTTTTTTTCAACGATTCACCAAACAGACCCTAAGGGTTATCTCAACTTTTGTTACTAAGGCCAGTAAAGACAAGGTCCATTGGATTTAATGGATCCCCAATCTTGTTTTGCATTCTTATTGTGTATGTCACGCCCCGAGACCGTCTATTTAGAAAGTTCGGGCACGCCAAAGGCATGACCTCTACATACCCGAAAGAAATGGTAACAACAATCTCAATGAAAGCAAGAAATTAATGAGGTATAATATTAGAGTATAAAAATTACTAACTAAAACTTTCATTCATTTAAACAAAACAGTTTAAATATACATCTGAAAGTAAAGTACATGAATGAACCACCAAATGTAGAGTTAATTATATTTTTCTCTCAACATGTATTTAAACAAATATTATAAATTTACATTATTTTTTTCACAATACAAGTTCACTCAAAATGTCCAAAAAGAAAGGGTACTAATGATGCTAGACCATCTAGGTCGCTAAACTGCCGGGCTCTTGCCTCTGTCACGTGCCTTGCCGGCAATATCTGGATATGTAAAAATGATCACCAAAGGGTGTGAGAATAGTTTCCAGTGGATTCAACCACCGAGAAAATATATTCTACACCACTTGGTCCAATGGAAGCAATAATAACAAGATGACATGTAAATATGAAAAGCGGTAAATGCTAACTAGCATGCTGATGTAAAACCACTACACTACTATTCATGCTCATATAGTATACTACTATGCCATGACTCGGTCACTATGTCGCTATAAAAGGGTGACATCTAATCCGGCCACCTCGACCACTTTACCTTTTCATTTAGTTCTTTAGCCCTTCGGAAGTATCTCGTCCCAAATGGGTTACAACCCTAGTAGTCATGCTACCTACTGGCAAGCGTCAAATCCAAAGGTGCCAATTTTTACTCTTTTTTCACTTTACACTTTCATTTAGTTACGTAATCCTTTGGAAGTATTTCGTCAGATAGAATCGAACCATCGTAGTCGTACTACCGTGGATGAGTCTTTTGACCCAAAGGAGCCTCTTGTCGTACCATTTGTAGTCCTAATGGGTTCTCAACCCTGGTAGTCATGCTACCAACTGGCAAGCGTCAAATACGAAGGTGTCAATTTGTCCCATTCTCTTTCACTTTTAGCTTCTTTTGCTTTTTAGCTTTTGTCTCTTTCTTTCATCTTTTACCCTAAGTTATTAAATCTAGAATAACCATGATGCTTGGACCATCGATTAGGTTGGAGTTATTGTAATTGCTCTAGTTTGTACATTCACCCTAAGACCACGGCTCTAGGGTTGCTAATTGCCATAAACACACCAACCTCAACCAAACAACTTAAACCTTAGAGTTTAGGACCTCTATGTTAAGAATTCTATCATTCATCTTAGGTTTCCCCTAAGAAAATGCCACTCATTTAACCTAGAGTTATCACCTAGGTTTTTATGCTACACATTCTGACCTCTTAACCTAGATTTTCTCCTTAGTCAAATACCATTTATGCACATGCAAGATTAACCTTCCTCTAGGTTTATATGCATTAATTCCTAGCATTATATCCTAACATGGTTACAATCATACATTAACTTTACAATTACTCTCACTACATGCTTTTAGGTCCAAAAAAAAAAAGAAAGGGGAAGAGATCATATTTTTTCGGAAGAATCCCCACCTCAAGTTCCCTCTTTGAAGAAGAAGGAGCTTGATCTTTCAAACCTCCAAGAAAACTCCTAAAAATAGAATTAGAATGCATAAGAGATCATTCTATCTCTTTTAAATCCATAAAACTTAAAACTTTAAAAACCCTAAAAGACATATCTCTTCTTCTTGCTCCAAAACGTGGGGAAGATGATCTTTCTTTCTTCCCAAGCCTCCCTTGTAAGCTTCCTCCAAGTCCTTAGCCCTCCAAGAAATCAATCTCTCCAAAACCCAAAGCTAGGGTTTCTCTTTTCCCACCTTCTAGAGAGAGAAAGAGAAGACAAGGAGAAGAGAATGAGAAAGAGGGTGTGTGGGTGTGTGTTCTCTGTGAAGGGGGAGAGGGTTTAAGTCCTCTGAACCTAAGTTAAACTCCCAATTAACCATAATTCCACCAACTCTGCACATGCTGTTAGGAGCTTGGAGTACCGGTACACGGGTTGGGGTACCGGTACGCCGGTTCTAGTTCTGGTACCTGGGTTCTGATTCCGGTACCCGGGTTCTGATTCCAGTACCCAGCCGTTGGGATTTTCCAACCTGAGAGCTGAGTTTTCTTGTCTTGTATGGAGTACCGGTACGCGAAGGCTAGTTCCGGTACTCCAACACTTAGAAATTTTTCAGAATTCTTCCAGCCCGAGAGTTGGATTTCTCAGCTTTTCATGGAGTTTCGGCACTAGCTTGGGGTTTCAGTACTCTATTCAAAAATCTGAAACTTGTAGATTTTGATCTTCCCAAACTTCCAACTCAACTTTGATCCGAATGCCCTTTGCTTCGAACCAAAGTCGTTTAAACTCACCTTACCCATATTTTAGACACATTGAGGGTCTCTTATCCGCACTTTGCCACTTCAGCGAAAGTCTGTAAGAATTCAAATTTTGTAAATAAATAATAAATGCAAATAATTAAAGTCAAGTTGAATTTCGGATCATAAAAGCACGAATAGCCAAAATGCCCCTTTTCTGCAGTGTAAATTGCACAGAAATAGGGCAGAAATATCACTTTTCAAATCCGAGCCAAATCTCAAAAATCCGAGATGACCGTTGCGACCGTCTCGTCGAAACATGAAAGTTTCATATTCACTTGTCGACGATCTGACGGTCGGATCTTCCAGAAATTAGCAATGAAAAAGTGGGTCCCACAACTTAAGATGTGAATAGTAACCCCTATTTTAAATCCCCTCGCGATCACTAATGGCCAATTCACCATCTGGAAACCCAATATAGGGGTATGAGTAGTCAAACCTAACTATTTTCGATGTTCTGATCGCGATGGCACTGACGGATTTCGCGTTTGGCGATCCGGGTGCATCGAAGTGCGTGCGCCAATCCGCGACCTAATAGAACATTATGGCCCGAGATTTTATTTATACACCATATTAGTCGAGTAAAGGCTCTACTTGACAGGTCTCGACGAGCCGGACGTCGTGGCGAAGTCTGTTTTTCGTTTCGACGATCCGTTTGTCTCAAAATGCGTAAAAAGTATCGAAAAAGGGGGTAATTTTGCAAAAGTGCTTATATTTTATGTACCAAAAATTAAGAGGGAATTAGGGCAGGGGCCTGTCAGCCTAAGCTACCTACAGCAGGGACCTAAGGGCTTAGGGTTCGTTGTGTGGGGACCAAATAGCATTTGTGGCAAAGATATTTTGTTTTGAAAACTTTCAAAATAATTTCAAGTTGGCGACTTCATCGTGGGTGGTTACACGAGGAGGGCTTTTGAAATTTCAAACTCCCAAGAGTATTCCTCATAACCCCGGGTACCGTGGAGGTCGTGGACACAACCCAAAGAGAGAATCCGAGAGAGAGAGAGTGAGGAGAAGAAGCTTGGAGCAATCTTGATCCAAGGTGGTTCTGGAGTTCTGGGGTGTTCCTCTGTGACTGGAAGAACATCTTGGTGGTTGCCGTGGCCGCGCGAAGGAGGAGAAGAGAGACCGGCTTCTTCCTTCTTCATCAACTCCGGCAAGGTAAGGCTCTCTAAACCGCTGGTTGTTTGCACCCGAGACCACTAGCAGTAGACTCCTTAGGTGTCTAGGATGCTCCCTGCACAGCCCCGAGCGCCCATGCAACCTTGGTTGCCGGCGGGAGAAAACCCTCGCCGGAAACCTAACATAGCTCCGCCGCGATATTCCTTTACAACCAATGAACCAAATTGGAATCCAAAATGATGGGAAGTTACTGTTAGACCTAAGGATCATCTCCACCAAATTTGGTGGAGTTTGATCAAGCGGATCTATTGCAGATCAAAACCCTAGTTTTGGGAAATATTGATGTTCGGCCGAGCTAAGTGCTCCGGCGCCGGCGAGCCTTCCCACCGCCGGCCACCTAGCCGAGGAGCTTCCTGGGGGTGAGAAGAGTCCACCCATGTACTTGCATGGCACCCATGCGACTTGGTTAAGGTGCGGCCGAGATGGGCTTGAGGTGGGTTCGGGGTGCGGTTGCCGACGTTCCGGCCGTCTCCGGCGGCCGGGGAGTGGACGAAAAGCTTCCTGGGATCAAGTAGATTCCATCCATGCTATTGCATGGGCTTCTTGCAGCCTTGGTGGAAATCCGCCATTAGAGGTGGAAGCTCCAAACCCGAGCTTACTCCGCCGCCTTCTCCGCCGCGTCCTCGCCGTCGGGTTTTGGTCCAGAAGTGTTAGTAGTGATGAAGGGCACCTAATGGTGCCGTTGTTGGGGGCTCAGAGACCAGAGATGGAAAATTTTCATTTCGGGTCATCTTCTTCATCATCCCCAACATTGCCCGCGGCTAACCATGTGTGCAAGCTTGAGTCCAAGTTGATGGAAAGGCTCTTGAATCTTTGAGAATCATTTCCATCCAAGTCACAGGCACCCAGGTCCCTCTGTTGCAGAAAACAACTTGAAACTTGTTAATAGTCATGTTGTCAAAGTAATGCATGCTAACTGTTTGTGTTAATGCCACAAAGAAGAAAATGATGTAATTAGCTTTCGATTTGAATATAAAAGATGCTCCAAATAACCCCCTGAGCTTGATGCTCACTTCAGATCAAACAGGATCTGTGTGGACTGAGGTTTGGAGCATTGTATGCATTGTTAGTGGACTAGGTGTGGATCTGGTTGATCCAGCAACTTCTGGGCTGCAAATGAAGCAAGCCCCAGGGTTGTTAGGTTGCTGTGAACTTAACTTTAAAGCAGAATTTGAATTGGATTATTAAAAGTTAAGTTATAGGTTAACCAACCCTTAAAAGAATAGTTTAGCCCAAAATTGATTCCGGGCTGTTTGCAAAGCCGCGACAGTGAGCTCCTGGCTAATTTGGGGTCACTGAACGCGATGCTCGCGTTTAAATTAAGTTTTGATCAGCCGCAGAAACAAAAATGCAATTAGGCTATGTTAGAATGGTATTTTATGGCCCGAAGTTTTCCTCGGGTTTCGTGCTGCCGCAAATGTGTGAGCACGGTGTTCAGCAAGTTAAAAGTCACCTGCTGGAAGTGACGGATCGGGAAAATGAGTTTCCAGTTGAAAGAACGAGCGAAAACAGTGCTCAAACGACACTAAAAGTGCGATTTTCGGAAACTCTGGGGGTCTAAATGCAAAATGACATTGTATAAAGTTAAAAAAAATAGTATGTTGGTCTAGATGTTGTCGTTAAACATTGTTAAAAGATTTAAGTTGATTGGGATAGTTTAGGTTAAGTTAGAATTAAACTAAGTTCTTGAACTATGTTTTATTCAGGTTGATTCAGTTGACTCTGGTTCTGAGCATACAGTCGATTTGGTTTAGTCGCCTGCGATTTATCAGGTGGGTTACTTTCGATCCGGGCTTTAGCTTTTTGGCCCTCTGGTTGCTTTAGTCCAGCCGGACACCTGTTTTTGACTAGCCTGCTGATTATACCTATACGACCTATGATGACTGCATATATATATATCACATGATCTGCCTGATGGACATTGATTCTTTTAGACTCGTCATATACACCTGCTGATTCTATCTAGATTAGCCCTGATGATTGTATTGACATGCCTATGATTATTTCTGATGGATCCTGATCTACGTGAGACATATCATATGTACCTGTTTATCAGTTTTATATTTCAGTACATAGATTTGCATGATCTGGTTATACGTGTTGATTCCTGTCATCCGATATATTGTTTATATTCCGATATGCATGATCGATCCTGATCGATAGATGTTGACTGATGATGCCCTGTTGGGATTTCGGCATATTGCCGACTACCCGGTCACTAGACCGTGAGCTTGAGCATTTGCATTGTGATCGCCCGCACTGTTGTACTTCACGAACATCAGCGGAATTGCTACCCGCAGCGATGTTCTTTACCGGTAAAGTGGTTAGCAGTTGCAACCCGTGACCCCTCGTGGGGGGGAATGTCAACCAGGAGGTGCCAGGAGGGCAGTTTTGCCTGAGGTCTTGTGGGACCAATATGGTGGCTTTTGATTGGGGGTTTGGTAGTTCCTTATTGATGCATATGTTGCCTGTTTAGCCTGCTTTTATTAATCTATGTTTGCTCCCAGATTTCTTGCATTACTTACCTGCAGTCCTTATGCTTGTTTTTTAGCTATACATTGATTTCCAGCTCTTATTACCTGCAGTTCATTACCCTTGATTACCTGCTTATTCAGTTATCTGTGGATTTGGTTGATTATCAGTAGATCTGCTTTATTGTTCAGCTTTACCCTATGATTCTTACTATCCGCAGATTATTGTACCCAGTAGGTACGATTAGCTATTTCTCGGCTCGTCGTGCCCACTGGGATACATGTACAGTGTATCTCACACCCCCTGGGTGACCATTTTTCAGGTCGTTCGGGTAGAGGGGTGTCGGGACGATCCAGTGAGGCTGTCACGATAGAGCTGTCCCCTTGATGATATAGATTGATGATTGTGATCCCGGATGATTGTAGCTGACTCTGTGTTATGTTATCTCAGCTTTCAGTTCTTGAGTTATTCCAGATTGATGTTAGCATAATTATTTGGATTATTCATTATTAGCTAGATGTTGATTGATCTCTGACTGATGATTGGATTCGCCTAGCCGTGCATGTATAGGAGAGACTCTATCCTTTGGGATAGGGGATTTTCTATATGTGTGGCGGTCTGTTACGCCCGTTTTGCAAACTCTGATTTATTCAAAAAAAAAAAATTTCAGACCTGATTTTTAAACTCGGGGCGTGACAGATTAGATGGTATCAGAGCATAGGTACACGATACCTAGGAAAGGATGATTAGGAACTGGTTAGGATGAACCCTAGGATGACTTGTCACGTGAGAGCGTTGGGTATGTCGAGTATAAGGGTTAGAAACTTAAGATATTATCAGAGTCTGCTTGGGTTAGAAACTTAAGATATTATCAGAGTCTGCTTCTAACCTAGTTGAGTATTGCAGCTATGGCTCGTCCTCCATGTCGTGGACGCGGACGGGGCACGGGCCGTGGAGTCGGCCGACCACCTAGCACGCCGAGCGAGCCCGTCGATCAGGGCCGTATGGACCGGCTTGAGGCCCAGGTGGCGACTCTAGCCGGGATGTTTCAGCATTTTATGCAGCAGCAGGCTGCTGGCCCCTCTACTGCTGCCCCGCCTGCTCCTCCACCTGCTGTACCTGAGGTCACACCGCCGGTTGCACCCCCTGCTGCACCGGCCGTCGCCGAGCCTGAATGCTTGGCTGAGCCAGAGATAGACCCCGTACCACCACCAGCGGGGCCCGTTCCAGCTCCAGTCCCTGCCGCAGCCTCCAGAGCGGTACCGGGGGTTGTTGCAGCCCCAGATGCCTCTGCTTCCACCACGTCCGTTTTCTCTCGTCCCGTCGCTCCCGCTGTTGATCTTGCGGCCGATACTGAGGCCGATCGGGCAGAGAGGGCCCGAGGGAAGGCGGCTCTGCTAGAGTTTAAAAAGTTCAAGCCGCAAACCTTCGACGGCAAAGATGAGGACCATTGGGCGGTCGAGGAATGGATCGACCATATGGAGAAGTTATTTCAAGACGCGTACACCGAGGACAGAGACAAGGTCCATATCGCCGTCCACTGCTTGGAGGGCCGGGCATCCAGGTGGTGGAGGCGACACCGAGAGCGCTACTTCCCTAGCCCAGCCGATCCTACTTGGGAAGATTTTAAAACCGCCATGTACCAGCATCACCTCAAGGAGACCACTAAGGAGGGTCTCGAGCGCGATTTGGAGACGATCAGACAGGGCGACATGAGCGTCAGAAATTACGAGCAGGAGTTCCTGCGCATCGCCGACCTAGTGCCCCAGGCGGTGCGCGAGGAGCGTCGGAAGGTACGCTTGTTTTCACAGGGCTTGAGGCCTGAGATTCGCCGACACCTCGCGTCGCACCTCTCCACCGACTTCGACAACTGCGTGGAGCGGTGTCTAGCGATCGAGGCGGAGATCAAGATGTCCCGCGCTGAGCGGAATGTGGCGAACAAGGACAAGGACAGGGATAAGGGCAAGAAAAGAGCCCCTTCTGAGAGCGGTGGGGAATCATCCAGGCAAAACAAGAAGGCGAAGCCATCCCGACCGTGTGTCTTTTGCGGGGGTACTCACCGAGCGCACTCCTGCAACCGACGTCATGGCCGATGCTACTACTGCGGCCAGCCTGGACATATT
This sequence comes from Tillandsia fasciculata, assembly GCA_029168755.2. Classification (NCBI taxonomy): domain Eukaryota; kingdom Viridiplantae; phylum Streptophyta; class Magnoliopsida; order Poales; family Bromeliaceae; genus Tillandsia; species Tillandsia fasciculata. Next base: position 5,415,622 of record CM054941.1, on the reverse strand, counting down.
TCAGCCAACTGCCCTCAGAAATCTGCACCGACCCAACCGGCGTTATCTGTACCGCCAATTGCTGCTAGGCCGTCAAATCCTACGCAAAGTATGGCAGTATCTAGTCATCCTCCACCTCCGCGACAAATTGAAAGGTCGCGCCAAGTCTCGAGAGGACGGGTCTTTGCCTTAACCCAACAGGAGGACCAGTTGGGAGAAGGCCCGCCGAATGCTTAGGTTATTGCTGAGGACCGTAATAATCAGAGTCTTTGGAAGATTTGAAAAACTAAAGTAATATTTTGTTAAGTTTCAGGGACGAAACTTTCTTTTTGGTGGGAGAGATGTAAGAATTCGAATTTTGTAAATAAATAATAAATGCAAATAATTAAAGTCAAGTTGAATTTCGGATCATAAAAGCACGAATAGCCAAAATGCCCCTTTTCTGCAGTGTAAATTGCACAGAAATAGGGCAGAAATATCACTTTTCAAATCCGAGCCAAATCTCGAAAATCCGAGATGACCGTTGCGACCGTCTCGTCGAAACATGAAAGTTTCATATTCACTTGTCGACGATCTGACGGTCGGATCTTCCAGAAATTAGCAATGAAAAAGTGGGTCCCACAACTTAAGATGTGAATAGTAACCCCTATTTTAAATCCCCTCGCGATCACTAATGGCCAATTCACCATCTGGAAACCCAATATAGGGGTATGAGTAGTCAAACCTAACTATTTTCGATGTTCTGAGCGCGATGGCACTGACGGATTTCGCGTTTGGCGATCCGGGTGCATCGAAGTGCGTGCGCCAATCCGCGACCTAATAGAACATTATGGCCCGAGATTTTATTTATACACCATATTAGTCGAGTAAAGGCTCTACTTGACAGGTCTCGACGAGCCGGACGTCGTGGCGAAGTCTGTTTTTCGTTTCGACGATCCGTTTGTCTCAAAATGCGTAAAAAGTATCGAAAAAGGGGGTAATTTTGCAAAAGTGCTTATATTTTATGTACCAAAAATTAAGAGGGAATTAGGGCAGGGGCCTGTCAGCCTAAGCTACCTACAGCAGGGACCTAAGGGCTTAGGGTTCGTTGTGTGGGGACCAAATAGCATTTGTGGCAAAGATATTTTGTTTTGAAAACTTTCAAAATAATTTCAAGTTGGCGACTTCATCGTGGGTGGTTACACGAGGAGGGCTTTTGAAATTTCAAACTCCCAAGAGTATTCCTCATAACCCCGGGTACCGTGGAGGTCGTGGACACAACCCAAAGAGAGAATCCGAGAGAGAGAGAGTGAGGAGAAGAAGCTTGGAGCAATCTTGATCCAAGGTGGTTCTGGAGTTCTGGGGTGTTCCTCTGTGACTGGAAGAACATCTTGGTGGTTGCCGTGGCCGCGCGAAGGAGGAGAAGAGAGACCGGCTTCTTCCTTCTTCATCAACTCCGGCAAGGTAAGGCTCTCTAAACCGCTGGTTGTTTGCACCCGAGACCACTAGCAGTAGACTCCTTAGGTGTCTAGGATGCTCCCTGCACAGCCCCGAGCGCCCATGCAACCTTGGTTGCCGGCGGGAGAAAACCCTCGCCGGAAACCTAACATAGCTCCGCCGCGATATTCCTTTACAACCAATGAACCAAATTGGAATCCAAAATGATGGGAAGTTACTGTTAGACCTAAGGATCATCTCCACCAAATTTGGTGGAGTTTGATCAAGCGGATCTATTGCAGATCAAAACCCTAGTTTTGGGAAATATTGATGTTCGGCCGAGCTAAGTGCTCCGGCGCCGGCGAGCCTTCCCACCGCCGGCCACCTAGCCGAGGAGCTTCCTGGGGGTGAGAAGAGTCCACCCATGTACTTGCATGGCACCCATGCGACTTGGTTAAGGTGCGGCCGAGATGGGCTTGAGGTGGGTTCGGGGTGCGGTTGCCGACGTTCCGGCCGTCTCCGGCGGCCGGGGAGTGGACGAAAAGCTTCCTGGGATCAAGTAGATTCCATCCATGCTATTGCATGGGCTTCTTGCAGCCTTGGTGGAAATCCGCCATTAGAGGTGGAAGCTCCAAACCCGAGCTTACTCCGCCGCCTTCTCCGCCGCGTCCTCGCCGTCGGGTTTTGGTCCAGAAGTGTTAGTAGTGATGAAGGGCACCTAATGGTGCCGTTGTTGGGGGCTCAGAGACCAGAGATGGAAAATTTTCATTTCGGGTCATCTTCTTCATCATCCCCAACATTGCCCGCGGCTAACCATGTGTGCAAGCTTGAGTCCAAGTTGATGGAAAGGCTCTTGAATCTTTGAGAATCATTTCCATCCAAGTCACAGGCACCCAGGTCCCTCTGTTGCAGAAAACAACTTGAAACTTGTTAATAGTCATGTTGTCAAAGTAATGCATGCTAACTGTTTGTGTTAATGCCACAAAGAAGAAAATGATGTAATTAGCTTTCGATTTGAATATAAAAGATGCTCCAAATAACCCCCTGAGCTTGATGCTCACTTCAGATCAAACAGGATCTGTGTGGACTGAGGTTTGGAGCATTGTATGCATTGTTAGTGGACTAGGTGTGGATCTGGTTGATCCAGCAACTTCTGGGCTGCAAATGAAGCAAGCCCCAGGGTTGTTAGGTTGCTGTGAACTTAACTTTAAAGCAGAATTTGAATTGGATTATTAAAAGTTAAGTTATAGGTTAACCAACCCTTAAAAGAATAGTTTAGCCCAAAATTGATTCCGGGCTGTTTGCAAAGCCGCGACAGTGAGCTCCTGGCTAATTTGGGGTCACTGAACGCGATGCTCGCGTTTAAATTAAGTTTTGATCAGCCGCAGAAACAAAAATGCAATTAGGCTATGTTAGAATGGTATTTTATGGCCCGAAGTTTTCCTCGGGTTTCGTGCTGCCGCAAATGTGTGAGCACGGTGTTCAGCAAGTTAAAAGTCACCTGCTGGAAGTGACGGATCGGGAAAATGAGTTTCCAGTTGAAAGAACGAGCGAAAACAGTGCTCAAACGACACTAAAAGTGCGATTTTCGGAAACTCTGGGGGTCTAAATGCAAAATGACATTGTATAAAGTTAAAAAAAAACAGTATGTTGGTCTAGATGTTGTCGTTAAACATTGTTAAAAGATTTAAGTTGATTGGGATAGTTTAGGTTAAGTTAGAATTAAACTAAGTTCTTGAACTATGTTTTATTCAGGTTGATTCAGTTGACTCTGGTTCTGAGCATACAGTCGATTTGGTTTAGTCGCCTGCGATTTATCAGGTGGGTTACTTTCGATCCGGGCTTTAGCTTTTTGGCCCTCTGGTTGCTTTAGTCCAGCCGGACACCTGTTTTTGACTAGCCTGCTGATTATACCTATACGACCTATGATGACTGCATATATATATATCACATGATCTGCCTGATGGACATTGATTCTTTTAGACTCGTCATATACACCTGCTGATTCTATCTAGATTAGCCCTGATGATTGTATTGACATGCCTATGATTATTTCTGATGGATCCTGATCTACGTGAGACATATCATATGTACCTGTTTATCAGTTTTATATTTCAGTACATAGATTTGCATGATCTGGTTATACGTGTTGATTCCTGTCATCCGATATATTGTTTATATTCCGATATGCATGATCGATCCTGATCGATAGATGTTGACTGATGATGCCCTGTTGGGATTTCGGCATATTGCCGACTACCCGGTCACTAGACCGTGAGCTTGAGCATTTGCATTGTGATCGCCCGCACTGTTGTACTTCACGAACATCAGCGGAATTGCTACCCGCAGCGATATTCTTTACCGGTAAAGTGGTTAGCAGTTGCAACCCGTGACCCCTCGTGGGGGGGAATGTCAACCAGGAGGTGCCAGGAGGGCAGTTTTGCCTGAGGTCTTGTGGGACCAATATGGTGGCTTTTGATTGGGGGTTTGGTAGTTCCTTATTGATGCATATGTTGCCTGTTTAGCCTGCTTTTATTAATCTATGTTTGCTCCCAGATTTCTTGCATTACTTACCTGCAGTCCTTATGCTTGTTTTTTAGCTATACATTGATTTCCAGCTCTTATTACCTGCAGTTCATTACCCTTGATTACCTGCTTATTCAGTTATCTGTGGATTTGGTTGATTATCAGTAGATCTGCTTTATTGTTCAGCTTTACCCTATGATTCTTACTATCCGCAGATTATTGTACCCAGTAGGTACGATTAGCTATTTCTCGGCTCGTCGTGCCCACTGGGATACATGTACAGTGTATCTCACACCCCCTGGGTGACCATTTTTCAGGTCGTTCGGGTAGAGGGGTGTCGGGACGATCCAGTGAGGCTGTCACGATAGAGCTGTCCCCTTGATGATATAGATTGATGATTGTGATCCCGGATGATTGTAGCTGACTCTGTGCTATGTTATCTCAGCTTTCAGTTCTTGAGTTATTCCAGATTGATGTTAGCATAATTATTTGGATTATTCATTATTAGCTAGATGTTGATTGATCTCTGACTGATAATTGGATTCGCCTAGCCGTGCATGTATAGGAGAGACTCTATCCTTTGGGATAGGGAATTTTCTATATGTGTGGCGGTCTGTTACGCCCGTTTTGCAAACTCTGATTTATTCAAAAAAAAAATTTCAGACCTGATTTTTAAACTCGGGGCGTGACAGATTAGATGGTATCGGAGCATAGGTACACGATACCTAGGAAAGGATGATTAGGAACTGGTTAGGATGAACCCTAGGATGACTTGTCACGTGAGAGCGTTGGGTATGTCGAGTATAAGGGTTAGAAACTTAAGATATTATCAGAGTCTGCTTGGGTTAGAAACTTAAGATATTATCAGAGTCTGCTTCTAACCTAGTTGAGTATTGCAGCTATGGCTCGTCCTCCATGTCGTGGACGCGGACGGGGCACGGGCCGTGGAGTCGGCCGACCACCTAGCACGCCGAGCGAGCCCGTCGATCAGGGCCGTATGGACCGGCTTGAGGCCCAGGTGGCGACTCTAGCCGGGATGTTTCAGCATTTTATGCAGCAGCAGGCTGCTGGCCCCTCTACTGCTGCCCCGCCTGCTCCTCCACCTGCTGTACCTGAGGTCACACCGCCGGTTGCACCCCCTGCTGCACCGGCCGTCGCCGAGCCTGAATGCTTGGCTGAGCCAGAGATAGACCCCGTACCACCACCAGCGGGGCCCGTTCCAGCTCCAGTCCCTGCCGCAGCCTCCAGAGCGGTACCGGGGGTTGTTGCAGCCCCAGATGCCTCTGCTTCCACCACGTCCGTTTTCTCTCGTCCCGTCGCTCCCGCTGTTGATCTTGCGGCCGATACTGAGGCCGATCGGGCAGAGAGGGCCCGAGGGAAGGCGGCTCTGCTAGAGTTTAAAAAGTTCAAGCCGCAAACCTTCGACGGCAAAGATGAGGACCATTGGGCGGTCGAGGAATGGATCGACCATATGGAGAAGTTATTTCAAGACGCGTACACCGAGGACAGAGACAAGGTCCATATCGCCGTCCACTGCTTGGAGGGCCGGGCATCCAGGTGGTGGAGGCGACACCGAGAGCGCTACTTCCCTAGCCCAGCCGATCCTACTTGGGAAGATTTTAAAACCGCCATGTACCAGCATCACCTCAAGGAGACCACTAAGGAGGGTCTCGAGCGCGATTTGGAGACGATCAGACAGGGCGACATGAGCGTCAGAAATTACGAGCAGGAGTTCCTGCGCATCGCCGACCTGGTGCCCCAGGCGGTGCGCGAGGAGCGTCGGAAGGTACGCTTGTTTTCACAGGGCTTGAGGCCTGAGATTCGCCGACACCTCGCGTCGCACCTCTCCACCGACTTCGACAACTGCGTGGAGCGGTGTCTAGCGATCGAGGCGGAGATCAAGATGTCCCGCGCTGAGCGGAATATGGCGGACAAGGACAAGGACAGGGATAAGGGCAAGAAAAGAGCCCCTTCTGAGAGCGGTGGGGAATCATCCAGGCAAAACAAGAAGGCGAAGCCATCCCGACCGTGTGTCTTTTGCGGGGGTACTCACCGAGCGCACTCCTGCAACCGACGTCATGGCCGATGCTACTACTGCGGCCAGCCTGGACATATTTCAGCCAACTGACCTCAGAAATCTGCACCGACCCAACCGGCGTTATCTGTACCGCCAATTGCTGCTAGGCCGTCAAATCCTACGCAAAGTATGGCAGTATCTAGTCATCCTCCACCTCCGCGACAAATTGAAAGGTCGCGCCAAGTCTCGAGAGGACGGGTCTTTGCCTTAACCCAACAGGAGGACCAGTTGGGAGAAGGCCCGCCGAATGCTTAGGTTATTGCTGAGGACCGTAATAATCAGAGTCTTTGGAAGATTTGAAAAACTAAAGTAATATTTTGTTAAGTTTCAGGGACGAAACTTTCTTTTTGGTGGGAGAGATGTAAGAATTCGAATTTTGTAAATAAATAATAAATGCAAATAATTAAAGTCAAGTTGAATTTCGGATCATAAAAGCACGAATAGCCAAAATGCCCCTTTTCTGCAGTGTAAATTGCACAGAAATAGGGCAGAAATATCACTTTTCAAATCCGAGCCAAATCTCGAAAATCCGAGATGACCGTTGCGACCGTCTCGTCGAAACATGAAAGTTTCATATTCACTTGTCGACGATCTGACGGTCGGATCTTCCAGAAATTAGCAATGAAAAAGTGGGTCCCACAACTTAAGATGTGAATAGTAACCCCTATTTTAAATCCCCTCGCGATCACTAATGGCCAATTCACCATCTGGAAACCCAATATAGGGGTATGAGTAGTCAAACCTAACTATTTTCGATGTTCTGAGCGCGATGGCACTGACGGATTTCGCGTTTGGCGATCCGGGTGCATCGAAGTGCGTGCGCCAATCCGCGACCTAATAGAACATTATGGCCCGAGATTTTATTTATACACCATATTAGTCGAGTAAAGGCTCTGCTTGACAGGTCTCGACGAGCCGGACGTCGTGGCGAAGTCTGTTTTTCGTTTCGACGATCCGTTTGTCTCAAAATGCGTAAAAAGTACCGAAAAAGGGGGTAATTTTGCAAAAGTGCTTATATTTTATGTACCAAAAATTAAGAGGGAATTAGGGCAGGGGCCTGTCAGCCTAAGCTACCTACAGCAGGGACCTAAGGGCTTAGGGTTCGTTGTGTGGGGACCAAATAGCATTTGTGGCAAAGATATTTTGTTTTGAAAACTTTCAAAATAATTTCAAGTTGGCGACTTCATCGTGGGTGGTTACACGAGGAGGGCTTTTGAAATTTCAAACTCCCAAGAGTATTCCTCATAACCCCGGGTACCGTGGAGGTCGTGGACACAACCCAAAGAGAGAATCCGAGAGAGAGAGAGTGAGGAGAAGAAGCTTGGAGCAATCTTGATCCAAGGTGGTTCTGGAGTTCTGGGGTGTTCCTCTGTGACTGGAAGAACATCTTGGTGGTTGCCGTGGCCGCGCGAAGGAGGAGAAGAGAGACCGGCTTCTTCCTTCTTCATCAACTCCGGCAAGGTAAGGCTCTCTAAACCGCTGGTTGTTTGCACCCGAGACCACTAGCAGTAGACTCCTTAGGTGTCTAGGATGCTCCCTGCACAGCCCCGAGCGCCCATGCAACCTTGGTTGCCGGCGGGAGAAAACCCTCGCCGGAAACCTAACATAGCTCCGCCGCGATATTCCTTTACAACCAATGAACCAAATTGGAATCCAAAATGATGGGAAGTTACTGTTAGACCTAAGGATCATCTCCACCAAATTTGGTGGAGTTTGATCAAGCGGATCTATTGCAGATCAAAACCCTAGTTTTGGGAAATATTGATGTTCGGCCGAGCTAAGTGCTCCGGCGCCGGCGAGCCTTCCCACCGCCGGCCACCTAGCCGAGGAGCTTCCTGGGGGTGAGAAGAGTCCACCCATGTACTTGCATGGCACCCATGCGACTTGGTTAAGGTGCGGCCGAGATGGGCTTGAGGTGGGTTCGGGGTGCGGTTGCCGACGTTCCGGCCGTCTCCGGCGGCCGGGGAGTGGACGAAAAGCTTCCTGGGATCAAGTAGATTCCATCCATGCTATTGCATGGGCTTCTTGCAGCCTTGGTGGAAATCCGCCATTAGAGGTGGAAGCTCCAAACCCGAGCTTACTCCGCCGCCTTCTCCGCCGCGTCCTCGCCGTCGGGTTTTGGTCCAGAAGTGTTAGTAGTGATGAAGGGCACCTAATGGTGCCGTTGTTGGGGGCTCAGAGACCAGAGATGGAAAATTTTCATTTCGGGTCATCTTCTTCATCATCCCCAACATTGCCCGCGGCTAACCATGTGTGCAAGCTTGAGTCCAAGTTGATGGAAAGGCTCTTGAATCTTTGAGAATCATTTCCATCCAAGTCACAGGCACCCAGGTCCCTCTGTTGCAGAAAACAACTTGAAACTTGTTAATAGTCATGTTGTCAAAGTAATGCATGCTAACTGTTTGTGTTAATGCCACAAAGAAGAAAATGATGTAATTAGCTTTCGATTTGAATATAAAAGATGCTCCAAATAACCCCCTGAGCTTGATGCTCACTTCAGATCAAACAGGATCTGTGTGGACTGAGGTTTGGAGCATTGTATGCATTGTTAGTGGACTAGGTGTGGATCTGGTTGATCCAGCAACTTCTGGGCTGCAAATGAAGCAAGCCCCAGGGTTGTTAGGTTGCTGTGAACTTAACTTTAAAGCAGAATTTGAATTGGATTATTAAAAGTTAAGTTATAGGTTAACCAACCCTTAAAAGAATAGTTTAGCCCAAAATTGATTCCGGGCTGTTTGCAAAGCCGCGACAGTGAGCTCCTGGCTAATTTGGGGTCACTGAACGCGATGCTCGCGTTTAAATTAAGTTTTGATCAGCCGCAGAAACAAAAATGCAATTAGGCTATGTTAGAATGGTATTTTATGGCCCGAAGTTTTCCTCGGGTTTCGTGCTGCCGCAAATGTGTGAGCACGGTGTTCAGCAAGTTAAAAGTCACCTGCTGGAAGTGACGGATCGGGAAAATGAGTTTCCAGTTGAAAGAACGAGCGAAAACAGTGCTCAAACGACACTAAAAGTGCGATTTTCGGAAACTCTGGGGGTCTAAATGCAAAATGACATTGTATAAAGTTAAAAAAAAACAGTATGTTGGTCTAGATGTTGTCGTTAAACATTGTTAAAAGATTTAAGTTGATTGGGATAGTTTAGGTTAAGTTAGAATTAAACTAAGTTCTTGAACTATGTTTTATTCAGGTTGATTCAGTTGACTCTGGTTCTGAGCATACAGTCGATTTGGTTTAGTCGCCTGCGATTTATCAGGTGGGTTACTTTCGATCCGGGCTTTAGCTTTTTGGCCCTCTGGTTGCTTTAGTCCAGCCGGACACCTGTTTTTGACTAGCCTGCTGATTATACCTATACGACCTATGATGACTGCATATATATATATCACATGATCTGCCTGATGGACATTGATTCTTTTAGACTCGTCATATACACCTGCTGATTCTATCTAGATTAGCCCTGATGATTGTATTGACATGCCTATGATTATTTCTGATGGATCCTGATCTACGTGAGACATATCATATGTACCTGTTTATCAGTTTTATATTTCAGTACATAGATTTGCATGATCTGGTTATACGTGTTGATTCCTGTCATCCGATATATTGTTTATATTCCGATATGCATGATCGATCCTGATCGATAGATGTTGACTGATGATGCCCTGTTGGGATTTCGGCATATTGCCGACTACCCGGTCACTAGACCGTGAGCTTGAGCATTTGCATTGTGATCGCCCGCACTGTTGTACTTCACGAACATCAGCGGAATTGCTACCCGCAGCGATATTCTTTACAGGTAAAGTGGTTAGCAGTTGCAACCCGTGACCCCTCGTGGGGGGGAATGTCAACCAGGAGGTGCCAGGAGGGCAGTTTTGCCTGAGGTCTTGTGGGACCAATATGGTGGCTTTTGATTGGGGGTTTGGTAGTTCCTTATTGATGCATATGTTGCCTGTTTAGCCTGCTTTTATTAATCTATGTTTGCTCCCAGATTTCTTGCATTACTTACCTGCAGTCCTTATGCTTGTTTTTTAGCTATACATTGATTTCCAGCTCTTATTACCTGCAGTTCATTACCCTTGATTACCTGCTTATTCAGTTATCTGTGGATTTGGTTGATTATCAGTAGATCTGCTTTATTATTCAGCTTTACCCTATGATTCTTACTATCCGCAGATTATTGTACCCAGTAGGTACGATTAGCTATTTCTCGGCTCGTCGTGCCCACTGGGATACATGTACAGTGTATCTCACACCCCCTGGGTGACCATTTTTCAGGTCGTTCGGGTAGAGGGGTGTCGGGACGATCCAGTGAGGCTGTCACGATAGAGCTGTCCCCTTGATGATATAGATTGATGATTGTGATCCCGGATGATTGTAGCTGACTCTGTGTTATGTTATCTCAGCTTTCAGTTCTTGAGTTATTCCAGATTGATGTTAGCATAATTATTTGGATTATTCATTATTAGCTAGATGTTGATTGATCTCTGACTGATGATTGGATTCGCCTAGCCGTGCATGTATAGGAGAGACTCTATCCTTTGGGATAGGGGATTTTCTATATGTGTGGCGGTCTGTTACGCCCGTTTTGCAAACTCTGATTTATTCAAAAAAAAAAAATTTCAGACCTGATTTTTAAACTCGGGGCGTGACAAAGTCGGAGCACTACAATTTAGACCTTGTAATTACCCAATCTCAACATTTAGTAACAACAGGAAGATAGTATAAAATAATACAGGTATGAGAAAGAAGAGATATATGGAATGAAATTCAAATTCTCTTTTCAACTTCTCTTCTATTTTCTCTTCCATCCCCTTTTCCCTCAATTCTCTGAATCCCTCTCTCTTTTTCCCCAATCCCCTACTCCTCCATGATCGGAGCTCGTAGAAGTCTTATTTGCATCTGCACCAAGGTACCTTCATTGTCACGCCCCGGGGTCGAAACTGCGACCCGGGCTCGCCAACAGATCCGCCACCTATGCCAACCTGCATAGGCGAAGAGTCCTACCTGCAAGAAAAGTACTACAGCTAAACATAATATCAGAGCTATAAATAAAAACCTGCTGTATAACTAAAAACAATCACTGTACAACTGGAAATAATACAGGAAAGTCCGTCTCCCAAAAATAATAATCATACAATATCCTTATATACAAGCTCTAAACTCAACCGGGAGGTATCTCCAATAAGTACATCAGTGTACAGTCTCTCGATACATAACATATCCTCACTACATCAGTCTCTCAAAAGAGGAAAAATAAAACAACTAATCTATTGAAGATCTCCTCTGAAGGGGTACCGCTACTCTCCAACGACGGGTAGGGATCTAGCACGCGACTCCCTCGCCTCGATCAACAACCGCAGAATCAGCAACACCTGCTAAGACTCTGCAAAACAAAAGAGAGAAAAGAAGGGGAGGGGGAGAACCCCCAACGGGTGTGAGAACTATACCTAAAAAGGGAGTCCTCAGTGGGTACCGCCACCAGGCCCGACGATCTGCCCACTAAGTCCACTAGAGGCATAAGATAACCAAAACAGTAAAGACTGAAATAGGAAAGCTGGAGACACTCAACAGCTACCATGCCTCTATCTAAATGCTCAAAATGGGAGAACCAAATAATGGTATGCAACCACTAGCACATGAAGTGCACAATCGACCCAATCGAGCTGACTGCCACATCGGGTCCAGTCAAACCTGCGCCCACCTACAACCACCTCCCGCTGACGGGCAGGAATTACGTAGGGCGTCCAAACGGACTAACTCGCTATCGAGTAGTGGCTCATGCAGGCTATAGTCAAAATTCACGCTCTCTCTCAAAATGGATAACCTCAAGATCACCAAGCCTCTCACACAACGGTCAACAACTCACAAAGACCTTGGGACCACCGTCAATCCCCAAACGGTTCCCAACAACACTAGCACTGGTCTAAACACAGCTACTAGACTCCACTCGGTCCCCCTGACACGAGTGCAATAAGAAAGTAAATGCCGGTAATAACCCAATCTTGTGCCACCAGTAAAACTGGTACTACCTGCTGTGCCTTGCCTGTATCGGGTATGCTGGCCGACGCATAACACCGATGAAAAGGAGTCTCAAGGACTCAAAGCCTGTAAGTAACACACTCCGGAGTGGAACTCGAGGGGAGCGACCCACACGAGTAAAGTATCTCAGTGATAAGTATAAATCAGCAGGACTGGATCATGACTCTGATCAAAGTGGGAAAGCCCAACCACTAAAGAAAGCCTCGGTCCTCAATCAAATGCAAAAGTACTCAAATAGTGGGAATCTCCGTCCACTAGAGAAAACTGATACCCAATCAGACGCAAAAGTAAACATCCGGTCAACCGCCCAAGGTCCGCGGTCATCGCAAAACCCTGCCAACTGCAATCCAGCACCACCCGTCCCTGACACCAATGTTGTCACGCCCCGGAACCCGGGCTCGTCTACAGATCCGCCGTGCACACGGAATTTTCCGCGTACACGAAGCGCTGGTAACCTGCTCAGATATAATCTAACAATAAAAGAGCATAATACAGAGCTGAAATAGAAGAACCACATAGTATCTCAGACTGGGACTACAAATACATCTGTAATAAGTACAATAATCTCCCAGCTCACCAAAATAGTACAACCAGCTGGCTAACGCCAGACCCAAAATGAAAGGAGAATATCACAGTCTGAGTGGAGGGTACAATATCTGTCTAATAGCTCTCAGCCTCACAGGAGATCTATCTACTCAGCGATCCCCTTACCTCGATCAGCTGCCGATGGCCTAGCAGCTCCCGCAGATGACTCTGCAAAACATGAGAGAAGAAAGAGAAAAAAAACAACAATGGGGGTGAGAACTACCAGATAAACCAGTAGCCTCCCCTAGTGGGTAAAACCTCAACTCTGACGCACCCACTAGGACTACTAGAGGCAAAAGGGAAAAGAAAAGTGGTAAGATACATAAGATGCTGAAACAGAAAAACTACCACTACTATGCTGTCAAAACTGTAAGCATGCATCAGAAATAGTATCTGTCCCAATCTAGCCACCAGCAAGAACTGGTACTGCCTGCTGCCGCTCTCATCATCGTGCAATAACCGCGCCGATGTGATAGCAAAACTGTCAAGAACTGTCTGGCTCCAACCTCTAGAGGGGAACTCGAGGGGAGCGACCCACACGAGTAAAGCACCACCGGGCAATAACCGCACCGGTAAGATAAGTCTCAAAAGCAGGACTGAATCTCCGGGCAATAACCGCCCATGGTATGATAAGTTTTAAAAGCAGGACAAGCACCACCGGGCAATAACCGCACCGGTAAGATAAGTTTTAAAAGCAGGACTGGATCATGACTATGATCAAAGTGGGAAACTCCATCCACTACCCAATCCCCAACTGATGCAATAAACCAGACTCAACCCCAATCTGATGCAAGGATAAACATCTGGTCGACCGCCTACTGTCCGCGGTCACCGCAATACCCCACAAGTCCACAATCTAGCACAACCTTGGCTACACTATCCCAAACCCCTGCTCACACTTGAGCAACAACATATGAATGCAAAGGACAACAATGAAACATGTTCAAATCCCAATATGATAGTGTAGCAATGAATAGTGGCCTTACCTGATGTCCGGGCATGCATGCAACTGTCTTTATTTTTAACAGTTGTAAAATAGTGTCAAAGGTTTAAAAATAATTGATTTACTGAATAAAAGTCATTTGCATGCGAGATCATAGCCTTTGTCTCAATCACAGTGTCCCAATATAAGTCATCATATTATTTGTGGGGTTATATTAAATTTTTAGGGGAGTTGTAGTCCCAGTAGTCCTGTTAGTTCCTGTCATAGTCCTGTTAGTAGTCCCAATGGTTCTCATCAATTGTCCTGTTAGTTTGTCCCAATTGTTCTCATCAATTAAATTTTAGGGGAGTTCGTCCCAACGGTCCTTGTCATTTGTCATATTAATTTGTCCCAATGGTTCTCATTAATTGTCATATTTTAGGGGATTTCTAGTAATCCCAGTGAGCTTGTCAAAAATGAGGTAAGCAACAACCGCCCACCTCGAGCAGCTCAAACAACACCCCAGGTAGTCTCCTGGCTGTCCGCAGTCCTCAATTCCTGCAAATCAGAGCACAGTTGTACATAACAACGCTCTCGGTATAAATACAAACCCCAGAAAGTACAATATTTGCTGTTTTTCAAACAGCACGAGAAAAGAGGAATTTTTCACCTCTAAAATGAGCTCCTAAAATCCCAGAAAAATCACGGTTGCGTTCCTCGCGAAGAGTAGATCAAAATCGACTCTTTGAACGCCTCGATCTGACGCTCCTACGCCAAGATAAAAATCGGAGAAGTTGACGCTGTCCAGAAATTTCCACAGTGAAAAGGGGGGTCAAAGAGGACTCGGGAAACGTGCCAAAAGTACGAAACAGAGCAAAATAATCAACACGGAAATCGAAGCCCTACCTCTTACGGTCGCGCTGCCGCAAAAAATCGTCCAAAAATTCCACCCGGTTAGCCCGCAGTGAATTTTCGACGGAACTGCGACGGGAAATGGGCCTAAAAAGAAAATCGTCGCAGTGCGCCGCGTCGCAGATATCTCACTATCTGTAACTCCTAAATTCCTGAGATTCTAGAGAGAGAAAGAAGAGAGAGAGAGGAACAACTTTCGTATAGAACACTTTTTCTGTTTCTCTCTCTAAGGCCCGCAAAACGAGGTGCAAATGGAAGGGGGAGGGAACCTCTATTTATAATGGGCCAAAGGGAATATTCCCACACGGATCCGATCCGAACAGGAAACACCGAAACGGGCCAACCAAAACGCGCCACGTGTTTCCCAAACAGGAAACAGCCTGTGCAGGGCCAATGAAAAAGCGCCACGTGTCCACGTGGGGCGTGTGTTTGCCCCGTGCTCCGGGTCTTCCGGAAGTTTGTCGGCCTATAGGAACACGCCACGTGTCACCGCCCCACGGGCTTCTAGAAGCCGGCCCACCAATGAGAAGCTGCCACGTGGCAGATGGAACTGTCGGTGCACCCGGTGCACGCCTGGCTCATGGACCGCGCACCCGAGCCCTGCCCGCGCCTGCCCGCGCTGCCCGCGCCCGCCCGCGCCGCTCTCCTCCGCCCTCCGCCGCCGCCCGCCGCCGTGCGCCGCCGCCCGCCGCCGCTCGCCGGCGGCCGCCGCCGGCCGGAACAGTAATTCCGGCCGGCGGTTACTGTTCTGGTGAACAGTACCACAGTGCCAAAAAAATAAAATAAATATACCGTTTCGACCGTTTTCGCGCGCTGAGTCCATATACGACGTCCGTTTTGCCAAATTCTCATCCGAAATTTTGCCGAAAGCTCCCGGAAAATCCCATTTGCTCCGATTTTCGCGCAGAGTCTATTAAAAATATCCAATTTCGTTTCTACAAGCTCCGTTGCACAATATAAGTCCCCTGCAGTCACTGTTTAATGTTGCACAGTTCCTGCGGGAGTCCGGATCATCACAAATGTCCCGGCTACACTACTCCAGACCCCTGCTCGAACCCGAGCAACACTGACCGCCTGACTAACAAAGAAGGAGAAAGAAAAAGTATGGTTTCTCCTAAGTCAAGTTCCAATAAGTAGTGTAGCAATAAAAGGGGGCCTAACTATATGTCCATACAAGCATGCATTGGTCCTCAAGAAAGAAATAAGAAAGTAAACCACATGTCTACACCTGATCATAATCCTCGATCATAATAACTCCTCAGAGTGAAAATCCGCACATAGCTACAAAATTCTGTCCCAATGCATAAACCAACCACATGAAAGGCTATGTGCTAACATGACATGTTACATGATCTCATAGGGTAACATTAACCTAGGTAAGCTTACACTATTCACCAACATAAACACCCAAATCATGCAAGTCCTCAATATACAACATGAATATTATTCTTGCAATCATTTATACAATTTTCATTATCAAGCTTACCTACCTTACAAACATAAGCCATGTACCCTAAACATGCATGCATCCTAACATACAGAATTAGAGAACCGTCCACCGGTTCTGGAAACAAAGCACCCACCTGAAGCGCTTTCCGCAGGCAAAGCCGAAGTCGGTGAAGTGTGTAGACGCTCACAGTCCAGATTCTGCCGAAACTGCACCCTTGGCGCAAACCTTGGCTCCAAATAGCTGGAAAAACCCAGAATCCACTATCTTCAATTTCCTCCAGTTCCAACAGGTTCAGAAACACTCGCGAACCCTCCTGGGGACAACAATAAAGTTCAACGTTACACTTAATCCAAAAATATCCCAAGTATACAAAATCTGCGAAAACAGCCTCAAAGATGTGAAATTTCCACCTACAGAACGGACTCAGAAAAATCCAACAAAAATACTGTCGCGTTCCTCACGTCGATACCTTCGAAACGAGTACCTGCATGCCAAATTCCGAACCCCGTAGGCCGAGTTACAAATTCCACAATACAGGGCGCTCACAAACACACAACCATACATCTGTATTTCCATGCACAGATAAAGGGAGAAAAAATCTACCTCCGGGCAAGCCTCAGAAAAATCCAATAAAAATACGGAGATAATCCTCGCGTCGAGTAGATGAAAAAAGTGTACAGGCACGTCTCTATCCGATGCCCGGTTGCGGAGATAAAAATCCGGCAAGGTGTCGCTGTCCAGAAATTTCATCAGAAAATGGGGTCCCAGTAAGCATGGAAAAACTTCTCGAAAAGCGCGAAACTAGGGGAAGCAGAAAATATCAAGATCGTAGCTCTGTCTATCGCGGATCCAACGGCGCAAGAATCGCCTGAAACGGAGGTCGGAGTAGGCCGGGGGAGCTCGTGCACCGAAACGCGACGAAGGGGAACGCAAATGGACGAGCGTCGCGCCGCGCTGTAAAAATGGAAACCTCGATAAGCGTGCCACCAAAAAATCCTAGAAATCCTCCAGAGGGTGTGCAACACGTAGGGGAGCAACTTTGCTGAAGGCCTCCAGTCGGTTTGAAGCTCAGAAACGCGAAAAAAGGGGAAGAAGAAGAAGCTCGGATCCTTAAATAGGCCCAGAAAACAAATGAAGAAATGACGGCTGTGTCCCCGCTTCCGGGCGCCCGGAAGATCTGGGCTGCTACAGTGTTGGGCCCGGCCCAGCACTGTGCAGGCCCGAATCCCTCACAGGCCTCCACGTAGCCCGCCGAACAGGCAACAGCGAAAGCGCCCACACCCGACGCGACACGTGGCCGCCCCCAGAAGCCGACACGTGGCCCGGCCGTCCGTCAACGCGCCTGGCGCGTGCACGTGCGCGCGCCAGCGCCGCCTGCGCACTGTGCCAGGCACGCGCCCCGAGTCGAGCCGCACCAGCTCGGTGCACCGAGCGCGCTACACCGCACCTACCGCAGGCCGCCACGTGTCCACCCTCCGGCGCACGCCGGCGTCGTGGACCGAGCACCTGCCCGCGCGCCCGCGCGCCTGCCCGCGCACTGCGCGCTGCCTGTGCCTGCCCGCCGCCGCGCCTGCGTCCTCGCCGCCGCGCTCGGCCGCTGCCCGCCGCCCGCCGGCGGCCGGAACAGTACACTGCCTCGAAAATCGTGCCGGGTCATCCGAACTCCGAAAAATGCAAGTAGGTAGTACATTTTCATCGTTTTCGCGCGCTGAATCCAAATTTGCTGTCCGTTTTGCCAAATTTCAACTCTAAAAATTACCGAAGGCATCCGGGAAGATGTTCTTTTGTCCAAACTTCGCACTGAGCCCAATTTTAATATCCATTGCGCGCAAAACCACTTCTTAGCACTCGACGGGGTCATCTGACTACTCTCGTGATCCATTTAACACACTGAGCCCATCACTTGTGTCCAATTGGTGCACAAATACCACCGACACGCCCCATAGGCCTCCATAAGTTGTAGATGCAACAGTAGTCCAATAATGGGGATTTCGGTTCCTCACATTCATCCTCTCCGCCATCCTCACATCAGAAAGGGTTCACCATCGATGGATTGCGGATCGTAGGGTATAACAACTTGGTATCATTTTTTTTAAAATAGTAGAATACTACTTGGGCTATAAAAGAAAACAATTTATTATTTGAAAATTAATGATTAAAATTAGAATAAGGTATTATAGTATTACTCAAATAATAATACTATTTCATTAATTATAGAATATTTGTAAATTACAAGTCATGTTTTCTCTATATTCTATTATCGTTCTTTCTTACATAACTTTAATCTCTATTAATTTTCGTACATAGTGTCATCCAAGATAGTAAAAGACTCAACTTGTTATATTCTAATATTATAAAAAAAAGTTATTAAAAATTAATATTTTTCGTGCTTAATAAATAAACAAATATTAATAATATTAATATTAACAGCAATTAGGTTATTATGCTATTAATAATATCAAATCATTGATACTATTAAATTTTTAACTCTTGGATGAAGGGATGTGTGGTTACGATAAATAATAGGCCACTAGAGTTTAGTGGATGGTTAGAAAAATGAGTGGTTACGATAAATAGTAGGCCACTAGAGTTTAGTGGATGGTTAAAAAAATCGTATGATCTAAAATAGTGAAAATAATCAAAATGATAGATCTAATGACAAAAAACTTGATAGCACCAAATGCTTGGTGCTATCGATAGAATAGTAGCCGATCTCTATTAATAATACATCAAATACTTGGTGCTATCAATAGAATAGTAGCCGAACTTTATTAATAATACTAATACAAAATAATCAGACTAATATTATAATTAAACGACATACATATACCAATGTAATCGATTCTGCTTTTAGTTTCAAACCATAGTCCAAAATATTTAAGTCAAATTATTATTATTAGCATGCGTTACCTTATATATCTAAATAGAATCTCCTTCTTATTCGATATGAAACTATTGGGATGTTATATAGCATTATTCTCGTTACGATTTTATAGAATTTTTTATCACAAAACGACGAAATATCGATATGGGATTATTGGGACGTTACATAGTATTATCCTCGTTACGACTATTTTTTATCATAAAACGGTGACGAAATAAAGTAACGAGCAAACTAGCCCTAAAATATAATAAGATTTTTAAACTTATAAAAACAAATTAATAATCACAAATACCAACATCCGTATAAATTAATTACACCTCAAATCTATGTCATCCGATTGTATGTCGAAAAAAAATGTATATTTTGCAATATCTTTCACTTAAAAAAATAAATATAATTAAACTATTAGATATGGTAACAAATTGATTCTAAAAATTAACTTAAATTAATTTAGGAATATGGTTATAGATAATGGTAAGGAAACAAGGGATATGATTACAGATAATTGTATGGAAACATAACTTTGATTGATAGTTATGTTGAAAAAGTTACTCCAACAGTTATGTTGAAAAAGTTATTCCATTATCTTTAACACTAAATTTAGAACACTAAATTTAGAAATAGATGATCGAACACCTATAACTATTTAAAACAATTAATGTATATTATATTTATTTTTACGTACAATTTTTTAATTTTTCTAAAAAAAAGTAATTGAATGGGTTTATTTTTTATAGTGAATTATTTTATGTTAGTAACTTTTAATATTTATTTTATATATTTGATAGTTTATTATAATTTTTATTACTATATTTTTTATTTTATATTTTTAATAGATGGCATGTTGGATAAAATTTTTTGCGGAAGATAATGGTTTAGACTTTTGAGCTTGTTTATATTTTCGATATATAAACAATTTTTTTTATAGTAAATAATTTTTTTTTTATAGTTAACATCACTGCTCAAAAGTCTAAAATTGAAAAAAAAAATAAAATTAGAAAAAAAAATTTAGACTTCATGTATCATTCAATACTCATTGCATAGCGGACCAAGCCACATCCCCTTCAGAGTGGTTTATATTTTTAGATGGTAATTCCCATCACGTAATAATCTCTATATATCGACTACATCTGAGCATTTCGATATCAACGTACGCAAGAGTTGTTATATAGACTACATCTGAGTACTTCGACATCAACATACGCAAATAGTTTCCCATCTACATCTGAGTGCTTCGACATCAACATACGCAAATAATTTCCCATCTACATCTGAGTGCTTCGACATCAACATACGCCCAGAGTTTCCTATCGGACATATCTCGGAAGAGGAAGAAAAAATTTAACACATACTACGCAACAATTGTCGAAAATTGATGTCAATAGTAACATTCGAAGAAAATTGATATCAATAGTAACAACCGATGCCATCATTGCACTGAAACACCCAGTCAAATGCATGTAAATGTCGTGTACATATTAATATTTGAATCAGAAGTAGGCAGTACGTCAGGAATTCAAGATGAGTGCTCTCCTATTCAGACTTCCCTAGAGGCCTTTGGTAGCATAGCCGAGACAGCGACGGATTCGGAATCATACCTCAGAAGAGAAAGAGAAAATTTGACACAAATACTACCAAACAATTGTTGAAAATTGATGTCAATAATAACAATCGATGCCGTCGTTGCACTGAAACACCCAATCAAATGCACATAAATACCATGTACATATTAATACTCGAATCAGAAGTAGATAGTACGTCAGGAACCCAAGATGAGTGCTCTCCTATTCCGACTTCCCAGAGCCTCTGGTAGCACAGCCGAGATAGCGGGATCGAGAACCTACAGTGATTCCATAACTCGGAAGAGGAAGAGAAAATTTGACATAAATACTACACAACAATTGTCGAAAATTGATGTCACTAGTAACAGCCGATGCCATAGTTGCACTGAAACACCTAGTCAAATTTAATACTCGAATCAGAAATAGTTCAGGAACCCAAGATAAGTGTTCTCCTATTCCAACTTCCTCAGAGCCCCCTAGAGCCACCGGTAGCACAGCCAAAATAGCAGCAGGTTCTCTACCCCTGTGGGGATGGAGTGACAGAAGTATTGAGAATCCAAGATAAGATCACGACGAGACGAGACGAGCTGTTTATCATTACGATAGGTGTCAAGTGGAAGTGCAGTGATGTGTGCAGTTGAGGCATCCTAATAGACCGAGAGGATCTGATCAATTCAATTAGGCGCTCGCCATCTATTTTTATTCTTCAACTGTTTGACAACATGATAGAATGAAAAATATCTTTGTACACGACAGAAAAATTATCCCATGTGGATCAATATCATTATTGGATTTACACCAATGAGCAAAAACTCTAGAAAAAGAAAAGGGATTTCTTACTCTAGATATGCTCGAAAAAAGGTCCAAATTATACAATGATGAAAATGAACAAAAAATACTTTCCCAAAACGTATGACCTTTTTGAGAAGACCATATTACAATGAAAAAAAAACAATTTCTAGTTTTTTTTTTTTATTTGTATCATTCTGCTATTAGATTACGATAATACTTATTTTCTACTGGAAGTGATTAATGTTTGTCCAAAGAGGTTCTACACATAATAAAATTAGATCTTTCTTCCGCTGAGCGATCCACCACATATCACACATTTAACATTTTAGACTCCTAGAGATTTTTTTATACTTTTTTGACTATCTCATGTCATGTTTAAGTATGAAAAATGGACCGAGTCCCTTTTACTAATCTACTTTCTTTCAAAATCTGAAGAAGTTACCATAGAACTTCGTAAATGACCTGTTAATGGCTCAATCAATGACTTCTTAGGATGAGAAATCAAAAAAAAAATTCTTGATTTTGTTTGTAAAGAGGATTGATAGAACAATATTAACCAAAGGAAAATCACATTAATTATCTTCATATTCTTATATTCGTGTATATATATATATTTTTATTTCTTAAATATTTAAATTAGTTAAAAAAAAATGCATACCAATATATATATATATATATATATATATATATATATATATATATATATATATATATATATATAGTCCGGCTACTGTGCTTGTACAAGCACCAAGCAATTGGTGCTTGTAAGTTTTTTACTGTTAGATCTAACTCTTTGATTAATTCTATCCCTTAGATCATACTATTCTACCAACCACCCACTAAACCCAAGGGCCCCACCATCATCCTAACGGCACATTCCTACATCAATGTAAAAAACTCACAAGCACAAATAACTTAGTGCTTTTACAAACATAGGAGCTCAATTGTATATATATATATATATATATATATATATATATATATATATATATATATATATCATTCATACATTATGTGCATATTTTATACATATAGTAAGTAATATTTTTAAAAAAGATCGGATAGTTTACCGATGCAGTCAGAAAATTTCAATTTCAATTTCAATTTGATCAGCAAAAAAATGAAGAAACTATGTTTTTTTTCCAATAATTATCGTGCCCAGAAGGATTTACAATTTCAGACCAAAACAGATATAGTCCAAGAAGCAAACACATTCCTGAGTAACAGAGAATATTTAAAAAAATATATATATATATACAGTAGAGAAGTAGAAAAATAAAATTAGATGAAAAATAAGATGAAGATATTCTTACAAGAGAAGATGATGGTGGCAACCAAAACAGATGTAGTCCAAACAGTTCCTGAGTGACAGAGAACAAAATTATATTTTTTTAAAAAAATAAATGCACTAGAGAAGTAAAGAAATAAAATCAAATGAAAAATAACGTGAAGATATTCTTATAGGAGAAGATGACGATGTAGTGGCCCAGATCCCCGTGTAGTTTTTCTCGTCATCCGTGGCAAGAAACACCTATTATTGGTGTGTCAGACCCGCAACGCGTCAAATGGACGTGTTAGACGGACCCAGTGAGATTTCTAGATCAAGCCTGCCTTTTGGCTGACTCGCCGAATTTTGGGAGTGGTTTCTGGCTTAACGGAGGTCGGATTTAGATTCAGCGCGAAAAACGTTGAAAAACGACTATTTGTTTGTATATTTCTGAGTCCGGATGCCCAAAACGGACACCCGGAAGTTTACCACGCGTTTCGGTGCATGGGGGGGAGCCGTGGACCGACTGGGGTGCCACGTGGCGGCCTCTGATTGGCCAGCGCACGCGGCGCGGTCCACAGAAGCTGCGCGGGTGCAGTAGACCGGGCGCGGGGGACACATGGCAGCCTCTGATTTGCGGGCTCACGCGGCGCGGTCCACGGCGTTGCGCGGGTGGGTGCAATGGACGGGGGCGGGCCACGTAGCGGCCTGCAAGTGGCTGGCTCACGCGTGCACAGTCCACGCAACGCGGGGAGCAGGCGGGGCAGATGCTAGCGACGTGCGAGGGCAGGGCGGGCAGGTGGGCGCCCGTACGCGGGTGCCACGTGGCGCCCTGCGATTGGCGGGCGCCACCCGCTCCGCTGACCCTGGGGGGCCATGCGTCGGCGCCCGAGCCGCCTTGCACCTGCTGTCCGCTGTTCGGGACATGTGTCGAGCGCAGGGAGATTCGGGCGCTGACGATTCGGCATCTGGGGGTGCAATTTTGGCGCCCGAAAGTTTCGAGCACCTGAAACTTGGGCCCAAAGCCTATTCATGGGTTTTTTGGATTTTTTTTTGGGAAATCCTATAAATAGCCCCCATTTTCTCTTCTTTTGGCTCTTTTCGCGAGCTCCTCTTGTGGTGAGACCTTAAGCAAAGTTGTTCCTCACTTTATTCTCCTTCTCTCCAAGGATTTCCGAAATTTTTGGAGGCCGCGGCATCGACGTCTTCTGCGATTCGGCGCACTTGACGTTCTTTCTTCGGCGGCCTTTTTCGTCGCATTTCGGTCCGCGGGCTCCCCTGGGCTACCCGAAGGAGTTTTCGGGTGATTCTTGCGGCATTGTCTTCACGACAGGTAGGGCTACATTTCTTGTATTTACCGCTTACCTTCATTCCGAGTGTTTATTGGGTTTTTCGGATCATTTTTAGACCCTATTTTCTGCGGCAGATTTTCGGACAGTGGGGGAGTGTTTATGGATTTTCTCGACCTACGGGTATCGGAACAGGGCGTATAAGTACTCGATTTGCATTTACTCGTCGCGAGGATCGCAACCGCGATTTTTCTGGATTTTTTTGAGGACTGCGCAGAGGTGAAATTTCTTGTTTTACCAGGCTGTTTTGCAAAAAACAGCAAGCGCTATTTTTGAGGATCTCCATTTATGCCGAGTGCGATTCTTTTTGCAGTGGTTTGCAGATTTTGGGTGTTTTGCGGGGAAAAAGGAAGTTGGACAGCAAGGAGTCTTTTATAGTTGTGGATTGCGCGTTTCCAGGTGGGTGGTTGTTGTGTACCTCGTATTTCGACATGCTCACTAGGACTGTTAGAAAGACCCCCTAAGATATGATTGTTGATTGTCACCTCGTTGAAAATCATGCATGTTTAATTACACTGATTAACTCCTGGCTTATCTAAGTGAGATTGAGACATTATCATATTGGGACATGTTTTATGCCATGATAGCATTTAACCATTTTATATAAAATTGATTATTATATTGGGACATCGTGATTTAATCCATGTGAGAACACTGTTATATGCTTTCTTTTATTCTACATGAAGACACTTGCATCTTGTATGGACATCTAGATAGGCCACTATTTACTGCTACACTATCATATTAGGACTTGACTTAGGAGAAACCATGTGCTCTTTTTCTCTTTTTTATTCAGATACATATTTCATGTTGCTCGGGTTCGAGAAGGGGATAGTGTAGTCGAGATGGATGAGCCGGGAAGGGTTATACCAGTTTGTGGACTTGTGGGGTATTGCGGTGACCGCGGACTTTGGGCG
Source organism: Tillandsia fasciculata (assembly GCA_029168755.2). NCBI lineage: Eukaryota > Viridiplantae > Streptophyta > Magnoliopsida > Poales > Bromeliaceae > Tillandsia > Tillandsia fasciculata. The sequence goes on along the minus strand of CM054941.1, from coordinate 5,390,943 downwards.
ATTGATCGGATATTCACTTTTGCATCAGATTGGGGATCGAGGATTTTCTTCAGTGGATGGATTTTTCTACTTTGATCATAGTCGTGATCCAGTCCTGCTACATTGAGATACTGTGACATGGTTACTTTACTCGTGTGAGTCGCTCATCTCGAGTGCCACTCTGGAGTAGGCTTTAGGACCGAACCGAGTGCCGGTCAATTGGTTATTTGGAGATTGAGCCGTGTGCCGATCAGTTACTGGGTTCGTGAGATTGATGACAAAGCAGGCAGTACCGGATTTTATACCAGTTCATCTGATTAGGATTATTTTAGCAGATACTGTTACTGATGCATGCATACAGTCGTTTTATTTGGGATTGCATTAGAGGCATGGTAGTGGTAGTATTTCTTTACCAGCAGTATTATTAGCTTACCACTTTTCTTTCTTTTTTCCTCTGGTAGACTTAGTGGGTACGTCGAATCCTGAGGATTTACCCACTGGGGGCTACTGATTTTATCAGTGGTTCTCACCCCCATTGTTGTTTCCTTTCTCCCTCTTCATTTGTTTTGCAGAGTCTTCTGCGGGAGCTGCTGGACCGTCAGTGGTTGATCGAGGTAAGGGTATTGCTGAGTAGATAGATCGTCTGCCCCGACCGTGACTTGTAGCTAGACTTGATGTATCCCCGTTCTCTCAGACTGTTATACGCCCCGGGGTCGAAACTGCGACCCGGACTCGCCAATAGATTCGCCACCTATAAGAAAATCCCGCATAGGCGTAGCGTCCAACCTGTAAAAGTATCAACTAACAACTAAAACAGATATCAGAGCTGAAGAAAAGCTGTCGTAATAAAAGTCTGAACCACTGTACAACTGGAATAAAAGGATACAATAACCATCCCCCAAAATAAAGATACAATTATCCGGTCCACCAAAATAGAATACAAGTAAAAGCCACCTATACAACATCTATGAATCCAAAATGGGAGATAAACTGAAAACAATAAAATACAACAGTGTACAGTGAAACCCACAATCCGGATTGGTACATCTATCCCGCTGTAGTAAACAACACTGGTAGGGATCTATCTCGCGATTCCCTCGCCACGATCCATCGATCCAACTGAAGCAGGGACGGAAGGGAGAACCTCTGCAAAACTGTCACCAACAGAGGGTGTGAGAACTACTAGTAAAACCAGTAGCCCTCAGTGGGTAAATCCTCAAACTCCGATGTACTCACTAAGTCTACCAGAGGCAAGAAAATGAATAAAAAATGTGTAAAGCTATAAACAGAACTGCTGATAAAAGGAAGCTACCACTATTATGCCTCTAAATGCTGTGCCAGAAGGAAATAATCGTGTGTATGCATCAGTAACCATAACCGTCCAAAAATACCTAATCTATCCACCAGTAAAAACCGGTACTGTCTGCTGCCGCCCTCATCATCGGGCAAGCCAATCCGCGCTGATGTGATAGCAAAACTCAATAACTGTCCGGCACCTAAATGGTACCACTACACACTCCGAAGTGGAACTCGAGGGGAGCTACCCACATGAGTAAAGTAACCATGTCGCAAGTATCATAAGAACAGGACTGGATCACGACTGTGCTCAAGTGGAACAAATCCCTCCACTAAAGAAACTCCGATCCCCAATCTAATGCCTAAGTAAACATCCGGTCAGCCGCCCAATATCCGTGGTTGTCGCAACACCCCACAATCCACAACCTAGTCCAACAACTGACATCCGGTCAACTGCCCAATATCCACGGTTGCCGCAACACCCCCACAATCCACAATCTAGTCCAACAACTGACATCCGGTCAACCACCCAATATCTGCGGTTGCCGCAATACCCCATAATCCACAATCTAGTCCCGGCTACACTATCCCAAACCCGTGCTCGAACCCAAGCAACATATATCTAGAGTCTAAAAAGAAAGGAGAAAATAACAATCATGGTTTCTCCTAAGTCAGATCCCAACATGATAGTGTAGCAGTAAAAGATGGCCTATCTAGATGTCCATACAAGCATGCAAGTGTTCTTGAGAAATATAAAAGAAGGATTATCATGTAATGATCTCACAAGGAAATAAGTCAACGGTCAATATCACCATCCACCTGTGCATGTCCATAAAATCCTTAAGTAGTACCCAGCAACAGGATGAAATCACGTTGTCCCAATATAATAGTCAGTTCCACATGCAAGGTTAGGTGCTAACATAGCAAACAATATATCATGTACTCATGTATAAACCAAGGATCAATCAACTTAATGTAAACATGGATACTCAAGCATGATTCACCAAGGAAAAGAAGTCAACAATCAACTATGTCATGTGGAAAACTAATAGCTCGAGTGGGTAAATCATCGTTTTCGGAAAAGCGTAACAACCCACTTGAAACTTGACGATCCGCTGCCTGATCTGGCTGAAATTTGGCGTGAGTAATCCTTATCCTCCCAGGAGTCCGATGCCGCGAAAATCATCTAAATCTGCCACTCGGATTGGGCGCAATCACTGAAACAATGCACACTGCGCAATCAATTCCAGAATTTCAGCAAGTGTAACGAAGCTAAATAAAAAGTATGTGCAATCTCAAATACCTCAAAATGAAGTCTTCAACAGTAAAACAAAGATGTCCTCTTCGATACAAACATCCCCAAGTCCTAAAAAATCCACCATTAATTCTCCTTAACATTCAAATAGAGAAAACATTACATTGCTGTCCCAAAATACACCAATTTTCAACATGAACTTACAAAAATTAGAGGGGGCAATCCATAAGTAATTTTAAGCTGGGACCAAAAGGAGAAATCTTCACCTTGATCTTAATAAGATGTCCAAACATTAAAATCCCGAAATTAACCAAGAATTATATCAATTTCTGCATTCCCAAAGTCCAAGTATCAAGATAATACCAAATTTGAAATCTGCTGTGACCCCTAAAACAGAACAGAGAAGATTAATAATTTTACCTGGTCAAACGTGCTCCAAATCGAGCAAGAGAGGTACCATTGGATTCCTTGTCGAGAGTAGATACAAATCGAGCTAAAGAACTCCAAATTCCATGCTCGGATGAAGAAGAAAACCCATAAACACTTTGGACTATCCAACAAGTTCCATCTGTGCACGAATGCAGTAAGGGGTTTCAAAGATCATAAATTAACCCCAATAAAAACTCAGATCTAGGAAAAATGATACATACCAATATTGTAAATATCCGAGTCCTGGAAATTTCTCCACAAAATCATCCAAAATTTCCCATCCTACTGTCCAGAAAAGCTAAAACACTGAGGATTGTCCAAGATTCCAGATTGAAACAAAGGGTCCCAAAGATAGCTTAAAAACTCTGTAAAAACTCATGATCTAAGGCAAGAGTTGAATAGGAAAATTGTAGGCCTACCTCTTGTGAAGACACAGAACCAAAAATGAGCTTAAAACTCCAATAAATGAGCTATGTAGAGCATCTGCATCGAAACGCGACGAAAATAGCTCACAATGCTCCCATGGATCATCTTCTTCGATCTCGGCTAAGAGTGGCGTAGAAGCTCCCACAAGGTCCAACAATGGTGCTGGAGATGAAGAAAAGGTGGGGGAAGAAGCTATGGGAAGATCTCCCAAAAACCAGGCTCCAAAAGAATAGAAAGGAGGGGGAAAAGCCCAATTTATAGCCCAATGTTCCCTGCAAAAAGCCCCAGAATTCGGGCTTTGTTGAGGAGAAGCCTGCGAGGAGCGCTCGGATTCACCACAGCCGTCCGATCGCGCCTCGCGTCGCCCGATCGGTGCCACGTGTCGCATGCTCCGCACCCGCGCCCCCGGTCAAAGCTTCCTCCAATCAGCGGCCGCCATGTGGCGACCTAATCCAATCCCGGCCCGACAGCGCAATCGCGCTCGGCCAAAGGGAGGTTGCCAAGTGGCGCCTTATCCACTCGCGCCTGCCCCGCACCGCCCAACCATGTGCTAATGCGTGTCCTAGCTATCCCTCGCCGCGCTGCGCGCACCGCGCCTGATGCACCCGCCAATCTGCTGCTGCCACGTGTCCAAAGCGCGCCAATAGGAAGCCGCCACGTGGCACACTCAACACCCGACGCCAGCGCCTGCCTGCACGCCTGCCCGGCCTGCCCGCGCTGCTCCTGTGGGCCGAGCCCATTGCGCCGCACCTCCAGCTCCGCCACGTGGCGTACGGCACCAATGGGAAGCCGCCACGTGGCACACCCCTCGGTCCACCGGTCCACAATGCACCCGAAAACACCGTAAACTTCGGGTTGTCCGTTTTCGCGCGTCCGGACTCAAAAAAAATACATGCAAATAGTCAATTTCCATCATTTTTCCTCGCTGAATCCAAATACGGTGTCCGTTTTGCGCAAAACCCCTTTTATTTTTCGACGAAACCCCCAATTAGGTAATCTTGATCCATTTCACGCACTAAGTCCGTTTCTTGGGTCTAATTTGCGCGCACCCAACACTATCAACAGAAAATGAGCCTCCACAAGCTGTCGATCATACTATAATATCTACGACGATCCGGGTCATCACAGTTGTATTTTTAATTTTGGATCTGATTTTAGCCAGCTAGTTATATTATTTTGGTGAGCTAGGAGAGACAGATGTATTTATTACAGTTGTACTTTGTTTTTTTTTTTCCAGTTTACTTTTAGTCTGAGACGTTGTAGTTCTAGTTCAGCTCTGTACTTGTGCTCTTTTATTGCTTATATTATATTTGAGCATGTTTTCGGCGCTTCGTGTACGCGGAAAATTTCGTGTGTACGGCAGATCTGTGGACGGACCCGGATTCTGGTTTATACCCGGGGCGTGACAGATGATGTCAGCATTGGAAAACACGATCTATATCTTAATATATCTTAATATATAGGCATTTACGGGGAGAGGGAACGATATAGAACACCTCGTCGAAATAAACATGGGTACAAAATCGAAGCGTCCAAGGATCTAGAATCGATAATAATCCTTCGGAAGAAGTAGCAACAGAGGAGAACAAAGCAGCAACAATTAAAACTTCGGGGATTGAAGAAGAAACGGTGATGCACAAAGGCCGATTTTCCACACGGAGTGGGCGACACTAGGAATGAAGCGATGTGAGAGACACTACGAACGAAACGATGTGAGAGAAGGAACCGATTCTGAGAAGAGAGAGGGGCCGGCTCGCTGTTCGTGAGCTAACTCGTGTTCGACTCGAAATGAGTTCGAGATCGAATAGCTCGATTAGCAAACGAGCCGAACACAAGCCGAATTTTTTAGCTTATTTAATAAACAAGCCAAATACGAGCTTGGATCAGCTTGCTTGTATTCGACTCGATATTCGACTCGATATTCGACTCGATAAATGCTCGAATATATATATATATATATATATATATATATATATATATATATATATATATATATATATATATATATATATATATTATAATTTTATATATAATATAGATTTTTATTATTTAATTTTTATTCCAACTTAAATATAAAATCCAACCCCATTATAAAAAGACTTAATTATAAAAAAAAGGGCAAAATTACATAAAACCCCTTTATAATATACTGCTTTTTCACTTTGCCCCCCTATCTTTCAAAAGCCTACATTTTGCCCCATCGTAATTACGAAATTATTTTTAGGGAGCAACGAGATTAACAGAACATGCGAAATGACGATAATGCTTTTATCCCTGTGCTTCACAATGACGGCACGTCGTCGATGCTCAGCTTCTCCACCTCCAGGCGGCGGAAGCACGCGAAGCACGAGTCCACCTGAGGGAGTCGACGTCGGATAGGAGGAGGGAGTTGGAGTCGGAGAGGGAGGATTTGAGGGAGTCGACGTCGGAGAGGAGGGAGCGGAGGTCGTCGACGGCGCGGATGAAGTCGTGGTAGTGGGCGCGGCAGACGACCTCGATCTCGGACTCCTTGGAGCGGGTGGACTGGCGGAGGGCTGACAGGAGGGAGTCCGGGCGGCCGGAGGCGAAGGCGTGGCGGACGAAGGGGCCGAGGTCGTCGCCGTTCGAGATGGCAGAGGCCAACTAGACAAGGTCCTGCCTGTCGGAGTCGGCGGAGGAGCGGCCGTTGGGGAGGGCCCAGGCGACGACTGCGCCGATGATCGCCGGGGGCTCTCGACGGCGGTGGGATTCCTCACGGAGAGGAGTGGAAGGGAGAAGAAAAGGTTTGACTTTTGAGAGTTGAAGGGTATTTTCGGTATATTACCTAAAAAATTGACGGCTCACTCACGGAATGCTGACGGCGAGGGATAAATACACAATTCCATAATTACGAAAGGACAAAATGTAGGCTTTTGAAGGACAGAGAGGCAAAGTGAAAAAGCGGTATATTATAGAAGGATTTTCTGTAATTTAACCTAAAAAAAACTCATTTATCTACACTAAGGCAGAATATTTTTAAAAATATTAAAAAAAATTAAATTCTTGGAACTTACTTTTTTTAGTTATTGGATCAAAAGTCAACAATAATGATTATTTGTGAATTATTGTGTATGATCCAAAAAATTATTACAATTAATTCAACGATTAAAAATATTATAATGCCAACACTTTAATAGTTTTAAAAACAATTTGGCTGAAATATATATATATATATATATATATATATATATATATATATATATATGAGAAATGCTTTGATAAATTTTAATATTTAAATTTTAGACAATCTAATATAAAAAAATAATTTTTTATAAATTTTAATCATTAAATTAAGATTTTAATTTTTTAATTTTATTTCGTTTTTACACGAAAATAAAAATCTAATTTATTATTCACGAGTCAACTCATGTACAGCAAGTTAATAAAAACTTGTTCTGCGAGCCAAACACAAGCCGGTCAGCTCAAGCCTGTTCAGCTTCCTGACACCCCTATTTGGAATTGTGTGAGATTGCATTATCAGTCTATTCCAAGCCGGTCAGCTCAAGCGTGTTCAGCTTCCTGACACCCCTATTTGGAATTGTGTGAGATTGCATTATCAGTCTATTCATTTTTACAGATATATGGCATATCAGATAGCCTATATTAATTATTATATATATTCCTCTCAACTTATTTTGATGAACAGTATTAAATGACCCTCAATACCAAACATGCCCCTTATACACAAACTTTGATAATAAGTTAAAATTAATTTGTACAATTCTAAATTACACAGTTTTTACATAAATTAAGATCTAATAGCAGAGTATATAAAATAAAAATCTAAACAATTGAAATTATTTCACAACATAAAAAAATTCTACATGTCAATAGTCATAACTTTTGGAAACCTATATTTTAAGTATAGAAACCTACCTCTTAAGTATTCAATACGGGCTTTTCTTCCCAGTTGCTGATGAGAAAATAGGCCTGCAAAACTTGTGAAAGTTTATGAGCAAGATCATTTAGATGTTTCTTCTCACGTTTAGTGATTTGGATCTCAGTTTTTAAAGCTTTAGGCATAAATTTCACACTTACGTAAAACTCGGTTTAAGTTACAGATATGTAATATAAAGCCTACTCATTTCATAATACGGCAAAGTTAAAATAACACTAATTTTGGACCTTGCAGTACAGGATTCTTGTGATTTTGTGAGCTCGCAGCAAAAGAAATCAAAATAAATGCAAATCACAATATTTACAAGTAGATTTCTCATATTTTGGCCTATAAAAATATTTAATTTTATAAGCTAAAACGATTTAGGTTGGATGATGTTAAAATGCGCCGAAAACATTTTCTTCCATGATTTTTTTTTTTTGAATTATACAAATGTTACACCACAATCACCATTATCTTCCGATAGACAAATTTATGCATATCGCGAAAATGAAAAGCAACATTGCAGCCAAAATTTGTTAAATTTGAAAGCACAAAAAATGGAAAAGAGCAATTAAAGAATCGGTGTTACCGCAATCTCGCCGTGCCATCAGTATAAAACAGACTCCCGAACATCGTCAGATTCTTCCTCTTCTTCGACTGCCATCTCGTTTCTGAAGAGGACTTTGAGGTAAGGAAAAACCTTAGGAAGAATGGGAAGGTCCGCGAGGTTGACGGTCATCAAGTCGAACGCTACACAAGTTTTGTCCATGTGGATCTCATCGAGGACTGGGATTTTCGGGTATCTCTGGCTGAAGTGAGTGAGGATAATGCGGTACGCGCCCGCCGATGTGCCAACCCCGATGGCTTCCTTTGTGGTACTATGGTTTCTAGCAATTGCTTCATCCTTCATGCTGTCCTCAAATGTTGCCTGCAAAATAGGAAGCGCAAAAGAAATTTGTGAGCAAGGTTTGCGCTTGATTGATATGATGATGATTAAAGACAACCTTGAGAGAAGACACTGAATCTTCTACATATTACACTCGGTTTTACTTGTGAATGTATTAAGTGCACCAAACCACCTGAACTATCATGTCTCTACAGAAGGCGACCATGAACTTTAAAAAGAAGAAAGAAAAACCACATAAAGTAATGTAATGGGCCACTCACCTCATGTATAAGAATTGTTGCATCATTGGATGCTTCTATTAGAGTTGGGCAGGGCCTCGTGTCGCCAGAATAAACAAGCTTCCAGCCCGGAATAACCTTCCCTACACTATTTGCTCTCTCTTTAGACGTCAAAACAACACCAAATGCCTCTGGGCAGTGCCGAACAGAGACACTATACAAAATCTCCAAACCTGCTTCAGAAAGAACATCCTTTAACTTAGTTAAAGACCTCGAAGCTTCGATTGGACTTGCCGGTCTCCTCTTATAGCTTTCCATTATACTACAAGGAGCAAATAATGTATTTTCCAGACGCTGAGATTTAACATTCTCGAATTCCATCCTCATGGAATCCTCGTTTTGTAAGTTTCCAGGGGAGAGAAAAGATTCAATTGTAGCCTTCATAGTGTGTCTGCAATCCAAAAACTGCAAGTTGAGATCTTCTAGCTTCATATATGCTTCTAGAAATCTCTCTAATGGTCTTGGTCCAATTACAATTAGGGGCTCATGAGGTACATTCTTCAACAACTGATTTCGTAGAGCAAGTATTCTAACTAGACCTGTGTGATGATCAGCATGGATATGGGAAACCCAAATGCACTTCAAATTCTTCACCACCTCATCAGCACCTTTTACACCAAATCTGAAATAAAAAACAAATGAAGGTTGCTAGACTAGAAAAGAAGAACAGTCAAGTGCACATGCTGGACTAGAAAAGAAGAACAGTCAAGCGCACATCATATCATCTAAGTTTTTTTTTTTTCATCAAATTATATATATGGTGAAAGGCATTTTGGGATGAACTTGACATAGTCATGATATTGTTGCTTTAAGTTGCAAATATTTTGTTTACAGAAATAAAAGAAAAAGGTTACTTTTACATTGCTTTTATTATGACAAAAATGCGGAAATCATTAGTTTGCAAACTAGCTGAGAATAGCAAAATAAAAAGCACAAAATCATTTACAAGTGCCTTTAACCATATAAACTCGGCAAAAAACAAAAATCGAAAGACAAACAATAAGAAACAAGCTCAAAGAGTGTCGGCCATGTTCATTTAAGAAGATAGCACCAACCTCCTTTTCAGTTGTGCTAGAGTTCCTTCACCACAATCAAGAAGTAAACATCCTCGCGCAAATAGATTAATAAAAACTGAACTGACATTCCTGTATTTTGATGGCTGGGAAGAACCTGTGCCCAAGAGAGTAATTTCCATATCTTCTCTTGTTATGTTCTCCAAGCAAGAAGGAATATCAAGATTGTCCTTTCTCAATACTTTGTTTTCATCTACTCTGTTAGCGACAGGACTGGAGGAAATTTCACTCATCCACGGTTCTTCCACCATTATTATATTCTCACCCTCCGAAGGTTTCATATGTTTACCTTCTATAGAAGTTTGAAAGAACTGATTGATTTCTTTGGAAACATTTGTTATTTCTGGAATCTCGGAAAGAAGCTCATTGACAACCTCCTTGTGGCTAAGCACACTTGGAATAGAAGATCTATCTAACCCGAGTTGAGAGTATGGACGCAAGTGAAACTGAAGCAAATAAAAAAAGACGGAAAAAGGGAGAGATTACGATTATTAGCAAACACTACAAACTAAATGTTGCTTTTTGAACATGAGAAAAGTAATTTATTACAAAAACTTGACCGTTTTCAATCAAAGAATTGATGTTATAAGCCCCAATTTGTCCGGTAAATATAAAATAAACAAACTGCATTCTATATAGGTATACGTACCTTCAGAAGATTTGAAGCTGATATGTTTTCACAAGATGTTAAAGAAGTACCCTGAAAAGAAAAGAAAACAGATCATTCAAAATACGGCCAAAAGTAGTATCTTATACTCAAAATAAGCTGTGTTTACTACAATTGAGACAAACCTCTGAATATTCACTTTTCTCAACAGGGAAATTATCCATTTGTTCACCAGACCAAAATCCGGAAGATGGGAAGAGTTGAGGGCATACATAGTTGAGCCGTGATGAAATTCTTGCACTAGATTTGAGGATAGGTATCTCCATATTCTTTCTAAAAGAATGTTTTAAAGGAACATCAATACAAAATAGTTGACAACATGAGGGAACAAATTAACATTATACATAAAAAAAGGAGTACACTGCACTAATAAAAACCAAACCTCACATTTCATGTCCTGCCATTATGTGCTGTGCACTGCCAAATCTTCTCATCCAGTTCTGATACTCAGCAGTTTTCGTAACATAAGCAGGGCCCAAATGGATCACACAATTTACATTTTTAGTATTCTCAGTTGACTGATCAGGAGAATTAGTGTAGTAACAATTGAGGGACTGTAGAGAAATCAGTTTGTGCATATGAAGGTGTGTAGGGCAGTCCACCAGAAGAACAATTGGGCCAGGGATTGAGGGTCCAAGAACATCACTTGGTTTAACCTATGGCCCATGGAAATAAGAGAAACTATTACTGCACAAAGTTAAGCTTCAAAAGATATGTAAAGTTTACTGATCGATTATGTTCAGATTTTGCAGTTTTTCACATAATATTATTGTCAAAGGATTATGGTCTAATGTCTAAACTTTAATGGCCTATTGGGTTGGCAGAAGCTTCTGCAAAAGTGATGTTTGGGTAAAGCTATATGAATAAACACTAAGAGCTTTTTCTATTTAACTCTCCTCAACATAAGCAAAAGAATAGACTTTTTTGATAGACAAACACCTGGTTCCTGCTTCAGCTCTCTAATCTTGAGTCGCTCCAAAAGCCAAACCAAATAGGCACTAGGAAAAATTACTTGTTTCCCATTTAAATTTTATTAGTTATTGCAAAAAAATGATATTATATATTGCAGTTGTAAGAAGTGAATCAACCAATGCAGGAACAAAATTTCTACAGATGAGCCCTATAAAAAATAACTTTCCAATGACTTACCATTATATTGAGACGATCTGACATGACTGAGTTCCCAAGTTGCAATTCCCGGTATTTCGGCCCGGGCTTCAGCCCAAGAGCAGCAGCTTTAACAGGATCGAACTTCCCCTTTATTTCAGGTAATTCGCAGGCATAGACCACTGCTGTATCACCGGGCTTTAGGGTTAGCCCTGTTTCACTGTGCAAGCTTCCATCAGTATAATTTACTCTATCCAATGAATTCATTTTTGGAGCTTCTAAACTATCTGTGGATCTTGTAAAGCAGCTCGGCCTTACAAAAATAGCCGATACCCGAACCACTTCATCATCAATAAGTATAACTGGGTCAGCAGATTCACAAGAGTTGGAGGGCGACGAATCATCGCCATTTTGACTGACTCCAAAACTATGTGTATGAAGCATGGCCTTTCTGGGTATAAAGGAGTTCATAGCCTTGACTAATAGATCGAGATCAGACGGGCCCCATATGTTGATCTAAATTACCGATAAACAAAAAGAAACTACATTAATGAAGCAGATTGCTTCAGGAAACAGAAAGCAAAATGAGGTATCTGATTTCTTACCGACATCCCCTCCTCTCCTATTCCTGCCAAAGTTAGCACAAGACCTACGCACCCAAAAATTAAGACAAAATTATGCACTTTCTATCTTTATGGTTGAAGAAAACAACATATAAATAGGAATGTACTTGTTATTTAACCTCTCAAGCAAATAATATTAAGGTAAACACCAATGTTTTAAAAACTGACCAGGTCATTAAACTGGAGAAGAGAGAGGGTCAAGGGTAGGTGACCAGGTAAGTGAATGGGAGAAGAGAGGGGAAGGGCCAAAGATGAAACTGAGGATCAAACTGTCATACTTCACATGTATGGTTACATATGTGTAAGTGCCTAATATGCATGTAAATATATATATAGAACTGAGCTCCTATGCTTTTAAAAGTACCAACTCAATGGTGCTTGTAGGTTTTTAGCCCTTAGATGAAGGGATGTGCGGTTAGGATGATAGTAGACTCCTTGGGTTTAGTGAGTGGTTGGTTAAATAGTAGATCTAAGGGGTAAAATTAGTCAAATAAATAGATCTAATGGTAGAAAACTTACAAGCACCAATTGCTTGGTGCTTTTACAAGCATAGTAGCCGGACTATATATATATATATATATATAAGAAAGAGGATTAGTGATAATCATGATTCAGAAGAATGTCACACTCTATATCATGCAAAAAAATAATAGGATTACTATTATTTATTATTTAGAAGAATGTAATAAGAAAAAGTTTTTCAGCACATAGACAATGCTTACCGAAGTTTATTTTCTTAAAATATTACCTAATAATTTTTCTTTCAGTTATTAGTTACTCTACCCTTGCAAACTATTTATATAACAAAAAAAATAGAAAACTCAATATGAAGATAATTATAAATTGAATTTATATTGCAAATTTATCATATGACATTATAGAGAAACAACTAGTGTGATACATCTAATGGTTATGACTTGTGATTGTGGCCTTGAACAGTTAAAGACTTTTGATCTAATCCTGCTGTTCACGACTCATATATTACCAAATAAGCAGAGTCCTTTTTGCCCTTTTACAATGCTAAAATAGCAGGCCGATTCATCTAAACTAGCATTTTTTTCACTGTTCCAGTCAACCCATCTGGCATGAAAGGTTCCCACTGGTTTCCTCATTAGTTGGTTATTAACACTGGATCTAACAGGCTACCAAACCAGTTCCTACTGAAACTGTTTCAACCAACGCATCCTGTATGAAACATTAGTGAAAAAACTACAGAGCTTACCCGAACAGAGATTGTTATCTGAATGAAAAAAATTTCGAATTTTGATCATAATTTTGCATTACTTCTGACTTCAGGAATCTCTTTAAAGTCCCTCAAAATTTAAAGGCTTTTGTTGAAAACGTTATAGAATATTCAGCCGAGTTAGAGAATATTTCATTAGACTTGGAAATATCATCAAGTCCAAGTCCTAACAAAGAGGTACTCCAGTCATACTTTACAGTTAGGTAGTAAAAACTTTATTTCATCAAATGGCAGTGCAATTTAGGTAAGGCCTAGATATTTTCACCTATTATCAATTATAAAGATATAACAAAATATCGGTAATGGTGTTTAGTCATACTATTATAAAGAGATTCTTCCAAAATCATCTCATGTGAAGCAAAACTTTACCTGGAAGGCCACCTGCAGTCTCTGAGCATACACGAGTGAAGAAAATATGATCGACCTTATGAATAGAAAAGTTCGATTAAAGAAGGATCTTATATAATGAGAAACACTGTATATAAAGACGAAGAAGCAGAATTAACAAGTAGACAAATCACACTAAAGGACGAAGAACACGATAGCAGTTAGATTACCAAAAAAACTGTACCTTTGATAATTTTATCTTGTGCTCCGTGCAGAAACGCTGCAACCCCTGCAAACAAAATTACCTCTTTAGAACCTAGGATCGTTCATCAAATAAGTATGAACCTTATTTAAGTCAAAGAAAGCAGCAAATTTAGGTGAGGAGCCCCAAAAAGAGAACAATTGCCGAGACCTGTGAATAAAAATGTAACAAGCAAGGATGATTCTATTTTCCAACTAGAAATCCTCCAACAGAATGGTTTTCAAGCTCTTTTTACCATGTATTGGCTTATAATGTTTCCTGGATTATATCACAGACTAAATTGCAACAAGCACAAAATTACCAGAAAATTGTTGGAAATAACTAGGTTTACATCATTCATGTAGAAAATATATCATTCTAGATTCGTAGTTTAAAAAAAAATTATTCCTGAAAAACTTCAGACAGGAATTTTATTGGATGTCTGAAAAATGCTATAATTTACTTATGCAAACAATGAAATACTTGCCTGATTTTCTAATTTCAACAGAAGAAATAAATACTAGACACAACAGGATTCAACCTCTCGACTTCTTGTCTCACTTCCTCATGCCTTACAACTGCTAACCCCGTGGTTTGGAAGAAAATAATTCATAAAACTTATCATTCAAAAAATTCAAGTACAGAAATCAACACTCAGTTACATTAGTGATAAGAACCATTACTTGACTGCAGCAAATGTTAGCGTAAACATCTGAAGAAGACATAGCAAACTTCTGTAAATTAAAATTTTATACTAAAGATATATGTAGGAAGCTCTGTGTAAGTTTCATATAGACATCCAGATATAAGAAAAAACATGTAAATGCACATATTGACCTCTTTAAAGCAACGTAAAATGCAAATTCTAGAACCATTATAGCATAAGTGGCTTGACATAATGAATTATGTTTTGCATTTACCTCACCAGCATTGAATATAATTCTCTGCTTATCAAAGAACAGCAAGATCGAAGGCGAAGTATCCTGTGTATCCATTCCAGTACCCAGTATCTATGGAACAGAAAAAAGGACATAAAGTAAATGTCACATCGATGAAGTGGAGACAATGAATTAATATATAAGCTATCAATTTGCCAATATACTACACAAAGAAATAAACTCTCACATTAATCCAAACATATATCCAATGTAAGTTCCAATTATCCAACATGCTTTGCGTCTATTAAAATTATCCAAAGCCTCTTCCAAGTACATGTGGTCATACATGTGGTCAATTATCATACATATCAAAATAGAAAGCTCAAGAATCAACGAACGCTATGACTTACCAACAGTCTTATGATCTTAACATGATTCCTCTAATGTTCCTACCTCTTCACTAAAGCAAACCTAGGCAACAAGGGGAATTGTCAAGAAAACTTTAGACTCACTAAGAATGAGTTCAAGCAATCTAAGACTTGTGATTTTGTGTAAACAATCCAACCATTTACACAAGTTACCCAAGTTGCAGAAATGTATTGCCAAAGTTTGTTAACCAAAAGTGTTTAAAGATTCGACTGCCCTCCATCAACCTCTCGTATATGCATATAATAATATAAAAATATTAAATCTTCAGAACTACAAAAATAGATTAAAGATTTACAATAAAATCCTTACATACTCATATGTCCGGAATCTGATTTGAGCAGTTATTCCCTACTCAAATTTCGAAGTTTTGCCGCAACCACTGGACAAAAAGGAATTTTCTTACAGCAATAGCTTCACAAAAGGTTTCTCATCCTCCTATTTAAAAGTAGATAAACTGCTCTTGCTAAAAACTTGACAAAAATAAAAATGAACCTGTAAACCCCAGTCACCACTATTCGCTTCAACTATATTTGTGCTCGACTATATTTATGCAATGGGCAAAAAGGGTCAGAAATCATAGAGAATTCGATCCAACACAGGTTTCAAATGGCAATGTCAAGTCACCAGACAGCCGACTAGGGTTAGGCATAGCAAGGATGTCTTAAAGGCATCAAAACAATGATTAATAAGCATGAATTGGCAGCAATTAGCATATAGATTGTTTATTTGTATCAAATGGAACCCACGTAAACTAAGAATTAAAAGGGCTGCTTACTACCAAGTCATAACTCAAAAACCGAAACTTTTATGACGAAAAATGGGGATGAAAATGATTCTATAAACTAACAGTACGAGATTCCTTGAACATAACAAGCACCAATGCAAGATCGTTTTTTTTTAGAAAAAACTTAAACCCACGCTCTAAATCCAAAACAAACGACGCTATCAACGATCACAACGAGGAGAAACCCATCAATCCGATCCGTCCCTCACCTGAACGTAGCAGATGGTGTTGACGGGATTGAGCTTCCGCGTCTTGAGCTGGAGATCCCTCCCCTTCTCGCTCCGATCCCTCCCCTCCGCCCTCCGCTTGTTGAACGCCAAGTCCCCTCCGCCCTCCTCCTCCTCCATCGCCTCCTTCGCCGCTCTCTCCCCCCCTTCTCCCCCGCTCAGCGTGCTCGAACCCCTCCTCCGCTGATAAACTCCGCCGCCGTCGCCGCCGCTTCGTCGGAGTCGCCGAGCGCCGTAGCAGAGAGGGGCGGTGGTGGTGGTGGTGGTGGTGGAAAGGGGGCGGGGGAAGGGGATGCGGCGGAGGAGGAAGGGGTTGTGGGAGAGGAAGGAGGAGAAGGAGGAGGAGGAGGAAGAGGAGAGGAGAAGCAATCTAAGGGCGGAGGAGACCTGGGGCATCGCGTTAGGGTAAAAGAAAAAAAAGAATGAAAAAAAAAAAAAACCGATTTTTAAAAGGGTTTTGGGAGGGGTAGTGGGTTTAAGCGGAGTCCGCGAGGGAGTCGGAGAAAGTGCGGGGGCGTGCTTCGAGAAAGTAGCAGTTCTTAGGGAACTTTGGGCTGAAAAAATAAATTTTATATAATTAATTTTGATTATTATAAAATTAATTTGGATTAAAAATTATAGAGCCTCATTGAATCTAGTAGAAAAATAAATTTTTTAAAAAAATTGAATTGGACTTTAAAATTTTAAATTTTAAAATTTAAAATCTTAAGCAGAATTTAAATTTTAATATTGAATTTAAATTCTAAATTTAAAATTTAAAATCTAAATTTAAATTTAAAATTTAAAATTTAAAATATTAAACTTAAGATTAAATATTTAAAATTTTGAATTTTGATCATATAAAATTTCAAAAAATTAAATCTAAATTTAAAATTTGAAATTGAGAATTTAAATTTACAATTTTCAATTTTCAAAATTAAATTTAAAATTGCAAATTTCGGAATTTTTAAATTATTAAATTTGAATATTGAAATTTAAAATTCAAAATTCAAAATTCAAAATTTAAATTTAAATTATAATTTTTAAATTAAAGAATTCAAACTTCAATTTTTAAATTAAAAAATTTAGAAATTTAAAATGAAAAATTTTAAATTTTAAATTTCAAATTTTAAATTTTATCTTAAACTTGAAATTTGAAATTTAAATTTTTAACATTTAAAATTTAAAATTTAAATTTTTAACATTTAAAATTTGAAATTTAAATTTTTAACATTTAAAATTTAAAATTTGACCACAGTGTCAAGACTTGCGATATCTATCTCGTAAGGTAGATGGTTTTCTGTGACGGCGAAAGCTCGCCTGGCATGTTCAAATACACTAGTGTTGCTGATCTCTTTAACTGCTTTGCCAAATCTTAGCTACATATATATGCTCACAAGAGATTGAGTAAGAATACTACAAAACACACTGGTATATAAAAACATATTGTTATATTAATCAATAGAACATAACCTATGCATCCTATGCATTTTGTTTATACACTTCTAAAAAAACCAAATTCTATACATAGCCTTGAAACATTAGTTTTTTTTTACCGCTTTAAAGTGATTAAAGATGATAGTCCTAGCTTGTTTTTTTATCCCTCTTAGTTTAAACTTTTGAATTGGTTCGAGTCTTTAGTAATAGGAAAATTCGGAAGGCTATTTACGAAAAGTAGTGCTACAGATGCTTCAATAATTTCTTTAAAAGTTGCTGATATACTGGCATGCTGGTATGTCATGTACAAATTGTTTTGTATGTAATACGTATCAACACATCAATCGTAACAGAGGTATCCAAAGCATTGACTTTAAAAGAAAGAGGGTTACCATATTGAGAACAAAGGCTGCTAGTATTCCATGAGGCTGACCATCTACAGCAGGAATGAAGGATGCTTTGTTCCTTTCTTTCTCCATCTGGAAAGTTTCTGATACACGTACCTGTTTTTGTATGAGATCCTCCACTTTCCATTTTTGTCTCTGTCGAAATAAGTTGCATGTAGCATCCCATCCCCTTCATACCATGTGTAATTAAGCTGTGGAGCCAAAGATGGAGGTTGCTGCTGTTTGAGTTGGGTATTGAGGATTTGGACCTATCAAATCACCATGTAAACCAATTAGACAAGATAATAATATTCATGTTAGTTGTTTTTAGAGTTGGGTATTGACTATTGAGGATTTGGATATCACTATTATGCTTATAATAATATGTCGAAAAAAGAAAGGAGCTAATCACAAGTTGTTTTCTGAGTATGAAGAACTTAATGTTCAAATTTCAATTTGGTGTTAACTGATTGTGCAGTGCATGTTTCATATCCTCTGGATTCCAAGCATTAATTTGTTTTCACAAAATCTATAAATTATGTTGAGGTTTTATCTCACAATAGGTGTAAAGAAAGATTGGGACAAGGAATGAGAATCCACCATTTCTTATGTAGACTCCCTGAGGAAAAGTCTCTGGGATCTCTCCCTCCCAAGTTTTAGACTAGCACTGCTTCATCAATTTCATCCACAGGCCCGAAATTTCCCTGCAATCACTCTCAAGTAGATGCCTTAACATCTTTCGAAAAGCCTGACGGTCGACCCACCAAAAACAGTATGAATTGGTTGTCGCAGGAAGCAAAAATACATTTCGAGCCAATACAGGCTCGAATTTAAAGCCGCATTTGGTTACGCTTGCGTTTTTTCTTTTTCCTCTAATTTCCTAAACTCAACTATCATACTGTTGAATGTGATCGAGGTTGACAAATTGTTTCAAATTTGTCACCTTTTATCATTTTGTTGCGAAAAACAAAGAGATGAGGTTACAATCTAATACATAATAACAAAATAAGAGAAGCCAATCTCCCCATGCATTCAATTGTATAGAGGTTGAGTTTAAGGTAACAATAAGAAAAACATATGTAGCATATCCAAATGAAGCCAAAAGCTTTTATATCTTTGTCAAAAATTTCTTCGAGAAATCTAAACTAAAGTTGTCAATGCCTTTTAGTATATTTACTGAAGATCTAATTGTGATACTCTACTCTTAATTAAAAAGCTTATAACTCAATTAATGCTTGCATATCTGAAAATTTGTACACCGAATCTACAAAAGCATCCAGGAGATTCAAAGATGCAGCCTTCATAGATTTAGAGACCTCTATTCTCAGTGGAAGCTTCTCCCATTCCTTTAGAAGAGGCTATATATATATATATATATATATATATATATATATATATATATATATATACCCATTCAAAAACACCAAAATTTTAGTTAGGATTGTTTTGCTGTACACCAATGGTTCCAATTTGTATGATGTAAGATGTATGGTACTGGTTGTAATAACTCAATTTTGCAACTTGGTAACTCTACTTTTTACTTAAATAATTAAGTGAAAAAACTTATATTTATATATAGTAGAGCTGTTGTACTGTTGGGAGCATTGAGGCCTCCGTGTTTCTAAGCCATTTTTAATGATGAAATTTCCAAATTGACGATTAGATGCGTTAGACTTGGTATAGCATATTTGAAGAATCTAGAAAATAATTTTTTTGGATTTTCACTATTATTTACCTATTATTCGAAAGGACTAAAAATGAACGGCAAAAAATAAAAATCTTACAAAAAGTTATGATGTAGCACTAAATTTTTTTTATCAGAGATATTGATCTTGCTGTAGGTAGTATAAAGAATTTTCTATCAAAATTTTATCTGATTTAAATACTAATATCCTATTAAACATGTAAACGATATATATCAACCGTTAAAAATTATTAATTTTGAACCTTTTATATCACTAGTAAATAATAACAAAAAACCACAAAATTTACCGACCGTTCCTAGCATAAGTGGTAAAGGGCTTGGTGGTTGTTATCCGAGGTCCTGAGTTTGAGGCCTAGTTACTTCATCTTTACAGTTAACTTTATTTATTAAAAAGATAAACGAAGAGGGTATCATGCTATCTTTCTCTCAAAAAAAAAAAAAAAAAAAAACTACAAAATTTATTTTCTAGATATATACTTTAAATATACTAGATCAAGTCTAATAAAATTGACGATTTAAATGTACTAAAGCAAGTCTAATATATATATATATATATATATATATATATATATATATATAGAGAGAGAGAGAGAGAGAGAGAGAGAGAGAGAGAGAGAGAGAGAGAGGAGGGGGCTGGAATACTATCGGTAGTAAACATGCTCCGTTGCTACCGATTTGTTTTCGATGATGCAGCTTCCAAAATGATGATCGATACCATTAAATATGATCTAAATTATTTAAACTATCTAAAAATCAGATTTATTATTTTTTGATATTATTTTCTTTTCCATCAAGTGTATAAAAAAATAAACAACTAAAAATAAATATCCTTCAAAAAATAATGATAAGAGTCTTATAACCAAGCTCGAGAGTATAAATATTATTTTAAATAGTTTAACGAATTTTCTAACCAAAATTTAATTTATTTAACTTTCTTTACACCGTTAAATGAGAAAACGCTTTACATCTACCATTAAAATTATAAAATTTACAACCCTTTGATATTTAGCTCAATGATGTCGAAAAAATTTAAAATTTAATTTCTAAATACTTTCAGTAGTTTAGATCATATTTAACGATGTCGATTGTCAATTCAAGAGCTCTATCATCGAAAACAAATCGATATATAGCAACAGAGCTTGTTTGCTACCGATAATATTTTATCCTAATCGCGCATCCCTTTATTCAAGTGCCGAAAACTCACAAACACCAATGACTTGGTGCTTTTATAAACATAAGATATATATAATGACTTGGTGCTTTTATAAACATAAGATATATATATATATATATAGAGCTAGGCTGGAATTCTGTTGATAGCAAAGGGCTCTGTTGCCATCTATTAATTTGTTTACGATGATGAAGCTTCCAAAATGACGATTGACGCCATTAAATATAATCTAGATCATTTAAACTATTTGAAAATTAAATTTAATACTTTTTCGATATTTTTTTCTTTTCCATCTAGTAGACAAAAATGAACAGCTGAAAATGAATATCATTCAAAAAGTAATGATAGGAGTCTTGTAATCAAGATCAAGAGTATGGATCTTGTTTCAAATAGTTTAAAAAATTTTCTAACCAAATTTAATTAATTTAGAAATTTTTACACCGTTAAACTAGTAAAGACTCACATTTATTATTAAAATTATAAATTTTGCAATCCTTTGATTATTAAGTCAATCATGATGAAAATATTTAAAATTTAATTTATATATATATATATAAAGAGAGAGAGAGAGAGAGAGAGAGAGAGTTGAGCTGGAATGCTATCGATAGGAAACGAGCTCTGTTGCCACTCATTTATTTTCAATGATGTAATTTTTAAATTCATGATCGACACCGTTAAATATAATTTAGAATATTTAAATTATTTAAAAATTAAATTTTAAATTTTTTCTACCTATATAGCATTGTAATTAAATGGTTACGTCACGTAGCATTAACATAAAATATATATAGTACGTGTGATATTCCTAATTCTAGAATCTTAATTCTTATCGTTAATAAATATATATTTCTTTTGTTAATGATCTTGCCAAGTCGATCCTTATCATTTGTGTTGACTAATTTGATCATTGCCGGTTGTACTTAGCGGCGCAGTTGGCCATCCCAAATTTAAAATTTAATTACTATATATTTTTTAACTGAGTTAATTTTTAATAGAAAATAAATAAAGCGAATAGCTGCTTCCTTTTTAATGTATTATAATATACTGTTGAAAAATTTGGTACTCGTTTCGGTATTAGATTCTGTGAATTCACAATCCGCTTCGATGCCGCAATCTGCTCCGGTACCGCCTAGAGTTGGAATTTCGCAACGAAAACGTCAAATCAAATTTTTTTACCAAAAACTCATCTCTTCAACAAAACTGAAACCAACACAGAAAAGAAAAATCAAAACAGGATATATGTGGGTGAAATAAGATTCATTAACCAAGAGAAGAATTACATCGATTATACCGACTCCTTTTCTGCAATAGAGGAGTTTCAACCCAAGCCCTCATCCTGAATCTCTCTCACCATTCTCTCATCTTCTATAAACCTAGAAGGATATGGCTAAATTTTAGTCCTCACCACCTCCTAGGGTGTTACCACCATCATGAGTGTAGATACTACTATATGAGTGTGGCTAAATCCTAGCCCCCACCACCTCCTTGAAAATTACCACTACCGTGAGTGTGGTCATCTTAAAACCACCATCAAATAATAGTACATATGATATATTTATAGCTTACATCAAAATCTATCAAAATCCTAATCTAAATAGATTTTTATTCTAATTAATATTTAAATCTTAACAAACTTATTTCTTTAAGATTTAAATATTAATCTTAATCAAATTAGGATTCAACTACAAATCTAATCAAATCCTAACATGATATGCAATGAAGAAAGTAAATTAGTATAAAAAATATATAAATTTTCGAACTAGACAATATAACTTCTTATGAGTTTTGAAAGATTAATTGAAAATTGAAAGTAAGGAATCCACAGAGCAAATTTTCTTGGACAAAAATTGAAGAACTAAGTACTCAGAGTGATAATGAACAATCACATTAGAAATCTTTAATACAGCCTGATCATCCACAAGCTACTTATGATAAAATATAGAAAGGTTAGTTGCAGATTGAAGCAAGAAACCAAATAGAATAAATTTTCTTAGACAGATAAAAAAGAACAATTATGCTTAAAAGAGCTTGAATTTCAAGTAAAGAAAAGTTATACAAATATGCAAACAAACAATTTTTAAATATAGTATCAAACCACACAGCAAATTTGACTTTACATGTCCCATAATCAATCCAATTGTTATAACTGTGTAGATAACATAATAGCTTAGTATGTTAGTAAAGAATAAGAAGAGTCTAAATAAACAGCCAGAGAGAGAATGAGCAACCAGGAGCATGAGGAGCAACTTCTACCATCAGAATCAGCACGCCGACATGATCTAGAACTACAGCAAAGTGGAATGAAACAGTAAGCCCAAAGATACTTAAGTCGGATAGCGGGCAGATGCACCACGCTCCGATCTGCTAATCAACCCTATACAATAATATGAGAGAATACAGAATTCCGCTCATGGGTCTTGCTCAATAGACCAGGTCCAAAGTCCAAGCGGCTTTAGCTTAGTCCAGTTAATTCTATAATTAGATAGTAATCCAGATTAGTAATTATTGAGACTAAAATTTTTGCCGTCTTAGAAAATGACACGTGATGTATATCATCGGCCAAAAGCATTAGAATGAGTCAACAAAGAGAGGTTCGTGTTTTGATTAAGACCGATTTCAGTCATGTGAAAATACAGCATGCGATATATGCCATCGGCATCAGCCGATAGGAGAAGCGACCAACAAAGAGATTATCGTCTCAACCAGAACCGATCTCGACTAAAGACAAATATCAGACCGTTTCAGTTGAGCGATGAAAGAGGCGAAGTCAGAATTAACTCTCGGCTGTTTGAGCTGCAAAAGAAAAGACTGAAAGAAAAGAGTACAAAATTTAGACGTAAATTTTGTAACTGACTCTCGAACGGCAAGCGACGCCTAGCAGTAGAAAGCGCCAAAGCACACAAAGATGCTGATGATTTTGAGGATGATGAACTGATGGTCGCGGAAACATTAGTGTTGCTTCAGAGTCAGCATTGCTGAGTCGCGTCGGGTCCAGTACTTCTATTTCATATCAATATCCGGGAGGCATTGATTTCTAAAGCAATCTAGCCCCTCAATGACTTTTCCTTTTCTATTAATTAGATTTGTGAGCCGAACTCACATACATCAACAACATTGCATCCTCTGCATGTTGATTTAATGGAACCAATTTCGGCCCGTAAGGGCAACGATGCGATTGCGCTGCTTCAGGCTCGCCCACAATTAAAACTGGAACATTAACTACGTTCGCCTCATGTTCCCCCGCAGACGGTACCTGATGATCAGTAGCAGGCACAGGAAGAACTGGACCTGCAACCAATGCTGCAACGTCGTCACCTACATTCGCCTCCTGCACCCCCGTGGACGACTCCTGTCGATCAGCAATAGTGGGCGCAGAAGGAGCAGGACCTGCAGGCTGAGGCGCATCGTAGTTTAACACGCCAAGCTTGAGCTTCCCACCTTCGCGACACGCCCACAGCTCGAATACCTGGCCCTCACTCATCCGGTTCTCGCGAACGAACACCATGATGTCGCCTCTGATCATGCGATAGGCCTTATTCGAAGACAGGTATCGGATCGTCATGTCGCGTACATTCCCCGACCTACCAAGAACCTTCACGTCGAGGCCGTTCTCGGCTTCCCGCGCCGTCGTTCTCTCGCTTTCCGACATGATCAAGTTCAGGTGCTTCCCTTCCAACTCCTTCGTACCCACCAGCGCGTTGTTCGGGAGCAAGAAGCGGCAGTGGTGGTTGCTCGTGTCGCTGTTTGAAACCCACTTTCGGAGGACGCAGACGGGGTCTTGGTCGCACCCGGTCCTCTGCAGGGCCGCCACAAACTCCGACCGCTCTGCCTCGTCGACGGTGAGATCGGCGTAACGTCGTTTCTTTATCTTTTTGGCGGGTGGTGGAACATCCGTCAACTGCTTTTTCTTTCCGCTTTTCGCCATTAAAGACTTTTAATTCTATTAAGGTTTGTTTCAAAGCAGAAATTCCATGCAACAAAAAGTGTAGTATATATATATAGTACGTGCATGAGAGGAGATAGAGATATATAGCCTTTGTAATTAAATGGTTATGTCCCGTAGCATTAACATAAAATATATATAGTACTTGTTATATTCCTAATTTTATTAGAATTTTGATTCTTATCGTTAATAAATAAACATATTTTTTTTTATTAAGAATCTTTTCAAATGCCAAGTGAATTCCAGTTAAAGTGGACCAAATAAATAAATAAATATATATTTTTGTTAAAAATCTTATCAAATGCCAAATGAATTCGAGTTGAAGTTGACCAAAAGCATCCACACGGATGCTAATTTAGAGCCGTTGGATCGGTTATATATATATATATATATATATATATATATATATATATATATATATATATAGTCTGGCTACTATACTATTAATAGTATCAAGTTATTGATGCTATCTAAATTTTCTACCCTTAGATCAACTCATTCGATCATTTTTATCCGTTAGATTTTATTATTTTTCAACAACCTGTTAAACTCAAGGGACCCACTATCATCTCAACCACACATCTTTTAATTTAATATATATATTGGTAGGATTTGTAATTGAGTGATTAGGATAAATATTTAAATAGGTTAGAGATAAAATTATTAAGATTTAAATATTAATTATATTAAAATTTTAATTAAATTAGGATTTAAGCATTTTTTTTAATGATTAGGATAAATATTTAAATATTTTGGAGATAAAATTATTAAGATTTAAATTCTAATTTGGTGATGGTAGTGGTATGATTTAATCACATCCATATAATATTAATATGATATTTATGACTTTGGATGCATCCGGTGCGTAAGTGTGTTTATAGAGATAATTAATTTTTTGGATTTATTGAATTCGAGAGAGAATGAAAGAGATTTAAAACGTGCTACGATTCGGTTGAAGTTATTTGTATAAAAGAGAAGTTAGGCATAATTCTCTCTTAATTAATAAATTTTATTTTATTCATATTTTTTATTTTAATTTTTTTCTTCTTTATGGTTGTGTCGATTGCAGTTTCGAATTAACAACAATCAATTATCAGAGCAAACGGTAGATTCACAAATTCTAAAAACAAAACGAGTATTAGATTATCAATATATATATATATATATATATATATATATATATATATATATATATATATATATATATATAAAAGTGAGTTTCTATGTTTTGAATGTCATTGGTACTTATAAATTTTTAGTCTTTAAATAAAAAATGTAAGATTAGTACGGTAGCGGTCTCTTAAAGTTCAGTAAATGTTTGGTGAAATAATATGATTTAAAGGATAAAATAAATTAAAGAGATAGATCTAATAATAAAAATTAAATAAAAGCACATTCTTTTATATATATATATATATACTAGTGAAGTACCCGCGCTTCGCTGTGTATATTAAAAAGATTTTATGAGATTTTATAAAATTTTATTAAGAAAAAAAAATAAGAGAAATATTCTTTAAAATTTTATTAGAAAGACTAATAAAATAATATTTTATTATAAAATATTATATAAAATAAATATTTTTGCATAAAATATTTTGAAATATTTTATGCAAAAAAGGGAAAAAAATATTTTATGCAAAAATTACAAAATCTCTCTCTTTTGCATTGTATAGATTATATAAAAAAATTATAAATTTTATTAGTTGTCATGTCAAAAATATTTTACAAAATAAATATATAAAAATTTTATAATTAAACTCTTAAAATATATTTTGTAAAATAAATGTTGAAGAAAAATTCTAAAAAACACTCAAAAAAAAAAGAAAATAAATTTTTAATTAAATTCTTAAAAAATATTTTATAAAATAAACACATAAAAAAATAAATTATTAATTAAAATATAAAAAAATAAATTACAAAATATATAGATAAAATAAAATCTAAAAAATAATAATAAAATTTTTTGTTCTCTCTAAATAATAAAGGTACAATAACATTTATATAAAAAAAAAAAAAATACTATATATCCTAAAGAAATTATAAAAGAACAATAACATTTATATAAAAAAAAATTAAATTAAATAACCAATCTAAAGAGGGTTGAGGAGGGCACCACAGATCAGCCCTCCTCAACTCTCAAATTATATATATATATATATATATATATATATATATATATATATATATATATATATATGAGGAATGCTAGGTGTACACCCCTAAGGGGGTGTACATCCTACACCCCCACCCATTTAAAGGTGGGGGTGGCTTTTAGGGGTCACCTCAAGTGACCCCTTATCATACCCCCACCCTTAGATGGGTGGGGGCCGGTGTGAGATGTACAACCCCTTGGGGGTGTACGCTTATACATTTCCTATATATATATATATATATATATTCTGCCTGGTATGCTTATGGAAGTATGGAGTTTTCCGTATTTATAAATTATTTTTAATATTGGAACTTTCGAATCGATAATGTGTTTTGCTAGACATGATTTTGAGTATTTGAAATATCTAAAAATAATATTTATAAATTTTTAATATTATTTACCTAGTGATCGAAAAGACTTAAAATTAATAATTTTAATGATCATAGTGAACTGTTTGCAAATTTAACCGTCCTCGAGCTCAAACAAAAGTAGGTAATGATCATAAAGTAAAAAAAAATAAGTGGATATGGTCAAGTAAAAAACTAATCAACAAGCCAAGCAAAAATCTTAAAACTTAGCTATATGAATAATTTTAAATAAATGTGTCCTGCAATGTATAGTTTGATTATATCCACTGAAATTAAGTGTTCCTTAAATTTGCGTATAATCAAGAGTATTATTCGATTAATAATGGGAAACTAAATAATGTCTAGCTCATATGTAAAGCTGTATATAGGGAACAACCAATATATAACATAGATTATTAGGATTTTAATAAAAAAGTTGTTGGCTAATGCTTCTTTTACAGTTTAATTGTCCATTTTTCCTTGTCACATTAGCCAATATAGAGACATAACACACAAGGTTGTATAGCTGATGTTTAACAGTGAGTTAAGATAGGAATTAATGGAAATATGTAATAAATTTCAAACAAAAAAAATTGCATCAAATTGCCTGTTGCACCTTGGGCAGGCAAATAAGGATTTAATGGTTGGTATTTAATGTCTGAAATTCAAAGCGTAATTACTTTATATTTTTTTAACTGAATTTTTAATAGAAAAAATAAATAAAGCAAATAGCTGTTCCCTTTCTTTCTTCTTTTGAAGTTTGAAAAAAAAAAAAAAAAAAAAACGTATATATTACAATATGCAACAAAGAAAGTAAATTAATTAGTATGAAAAATCATATAAATTTTTGAACTAGACAATATAACTTAATTTTTGAAAGATTAGTTGAAGATTGAAAGTAAAGAATCTGTTAAGATTTGAATTAATATTTAAATCTTAAAGAGATAAGTTTGTTAAAATTTAAATATTAATTAGAATAAGAATCTATTTAGATTTGGATTTGGATAGCTTTTGATGTAAGCTATAAATATAACATATGTGCTATTATTTTAAGGTGGTGTTAAGATGGCCACACCCACGGTGATGGTAATACCTAAGTAGGTGGTGGGGGCTAGGATTTAGCCACACCTATAGTCTTTTAGGTTTATAGAAGATGAGAGAAGGGAGATTCATGATGAGAGCTCGGATTGAAACTACTCTATTACAGAAGAGGAGTTGGTGTAATCGGTGTAATTCTTCTCTTAATTATTGAATCTTATTTCACCCGCATATTTTCTGTTTTGGTTTTCTTCTATTTGTAGTTGTATTGGTTCCAGTTTTGTTGAGAGGATTGGTTTTTTAGTAAAAAAATTATTTTGACGTTTCCGCTGCGGAATCCCAACTCTAGGCGGTACCAGCGTGGATTGCGGTACGGAGCGGGTTGTGGATTCACGGAATCTGGTACCGGGGCGAGTACCGGATTTGCCAACAATTGCTATCGGAGCCAAAGGTTATCGATCCTCAGGAGAGATCGACATCAGAGTACTGGATTACCGATCATCGATCACAGGAGGCGATCACAATTTGATCTCGCTATGCGTGTTGGACTTAAAGGTATGTGATTTTTCGGCTTCAAGTGGAGCTAAGAAGGTCAAAAAGTGAGATCGGATCGTACAGAGATGCAGTCGCTCAAGGTGGAGCGGAGGAGAGCTCGATATAGCGATTGAAGACTACAAATCAAATTAAGGTGGAGATTGTTAAGATTTGATTAGATTTGTAGTTGAATCCTAGTTGGATTAAGATTAATACTTAAATCTTAATGAGATAAGTTTGTTAAAATTTAAATATTAATTAGAATAAAAATTTATTTAGATTAGGATTGGGATAGCTTTTGATGTAAGCTATAAATATAGCATATTATTTGACGGTGGTGTTAAGATGGTCACACCCACGGTGGTGGTAATACCTATGGAGGTGGTGGGGGCTAGAATTTAGCCACGCCCATATAGTGGTATCCACACTCATGGTGATGGTAATACTCAAGAAGGTGGTGGGGGCTAGGATTTAGCCACACCCATAGTTTTCTAGATTTATAGAAGACGAGAGAAGGGTGAGAGAGATTCAGAAGGAGGGCTCGGGTTGAAGCTACTCTATTGAAGAAGAGCACTCGGTGTAATCGATGTAATTCTTCTCTTGGTTAATAAATCCTATTTCACCCGCATATTTTTTGTTTTAGTTTTTCTTCTCTATGTGGTTGTATTGGTTTCAGTTTTGTTGAGGGGACGGATTTTTGGTAAAAATCCGATTTGACTTTTCGCTGCGGAATCCCAACTCTAGGCGGTATCGAAGTGGATTGCGCTACCGGAGCGGGTTGCGAATTCACAGAATCTGATACCGGGGCGATTACCAGATTTCCCAACAGAATCAACAGAGCGAATTTTTCGGACAAAAATTGAAGAACTGAGTACTTAGAATGATAATGAACAATCACATTGGAATGCTTTAATACAGCCTGATCATCCACAAGCTACTGATGATAAAATATAGAAAGGTTAGTTGCAGATTGAAGCAAGAAACGAAATAGAATAAATTTTATTAGACAAATAAAAAAGAAAAATTATGCTTAAACCAGCTTGAATCTCAAGTAAAAGAAAGTCATACAAATATGCAACAATCACCTCTTAAATATAGTATCAAGCCACATGTTATCAACCTGACCCGTTGCAACCGATTGATGATGAGAATTCTCTGAGATGCGGATGGCAACGGGAATGATGGGTCGATCGGCTAAATCACCCCAGTGCTTGGGGTGCCATAATAAGAGGAATTGTGGTAAGGGGATGAGAATAATGAGGGGAGGAGATAGGAGAGGGGGAAAAAGAAGAGAAGAAGAAGAAGAGAGAAGGAGGAAGAAGAAGGCTGTCAATTTTCCATTCATGCCCCCATTCTGTTACATCTTGCTTATTATATAGTCCTACTAATGAAATACTATTAAGTAATCAAAAGGATTACAAGCTTAATTAACTACTATGGTAAATTGCTGAGTGGGCCCTTTGCTGCCTCCTGGAATGGGCCCGGGCTTGAGCCTTTGAGTTGTAACAATTTCTCTTCTCTTCAGCTTGCTTGTGCCTGTTCCTCCCAGTATCCAATTGGGCCTGGACAATGTGCTCTACATCCCATCTATCCCTTCTAGTTGCTTTAAGTGCTCAGATACCCTGAGATATGCCCTAGATCCTGTCAGAGAACCCCCATTCTCATCCTCCTGCTCGATCCGAAGCTTCCAGGGCGCTGACCTTGTTCGCCTCCCTCACTCTTCTTGTCAGTTGACCTCTGTTTCCCCCCCATGGAAGAGCTAAGTTCCCCACCCACTTATTCTCTTTGCTGTGCTAAAAGAAGTGGTGTTTACTCCTAATATACTAGCTCTCTATTCTTTATGTTTGCAGATGTTACACCACACAGCAAATTTGGCTTTACATGCCCCATTATTAATCCAATACATGATCAGCAGATTGTCAAAACTGCGTAGCTAACTCAATAGCTTAGCATGTTAGTAAAAGAATAAGAAGATCCTGAATTAGCAGCCAGAGAGAGAATGAGCAACAAAAAACATGAGGAGCAATTTCAATTGTCAGAATCAGGATACCGACAGGATCTAGGACTACAGCAAAGTGGAATGAAATAGTCAACCCCAAAGATACTCGAGTCGGGTAGCCGGCAGATGCACCACGCTCCGATTTGCTAACCGATCCGATAGAGTAACATGAGAGGATACCGAATTTCGCCCATGGTTCTTTCTCAACAGAGTAGGTCAAAGTCCAAGAGGACGTAGCTTATTATTTCTTTTTGCATATTGGTTCAGTTAATTCTACAATTACATAGTAGTCTAGATTAGTAAAATTATGTAAGGGGACGAATGAATAGTTTTTTTCTTCCCAATTTTTTTCTCAAAATGAATAATTTTTTTCTTCCCAATTTTCTTCTCAATCCTCTTTTTTCTTTTTTTTCCCTATCTCCAATTCTTACTCACACCTTTTTAATTCTCCCTTCCTACAACTCATTATCGAAGTACTTAAACCGATCGATATAGCTTTACCATCATTATCACTGTCATCCTCATCTCTGAGCAGTCTCATCATGAATGGATTGCAGTGATTCAGGAATTACACAGATGAAATATTCCTCAACCCAATTCTTGTTACACTGGATAACAAGCAGCTAGTGTAGCTACTTGACAATATTAACCCAAGTTTTTTAAAACACTAAGGCCCTGTTTGGTTGGAGGATAAAGGGGGAACAACCCCTTTTATCCCCCAATCCTTGCCAAACAATACAGAAAAAATCCAAGGAATAAAAGTTTAAATTATACCCTGCTTAACGGGTTATCCCAGGATAACCCGTTAAGCACTATTCCTCCGCCTCCCTAGAATAGCCCTAATCCCCGAGGGCAGTGAATGGAATTTACTGTTCCCACCACTGCCCTTCCCATCTCCTCGATCCCTTCGTCTTCATCCTCCTCTTCTTCCCCTCTCACATTCTCCCTCAACCGGTGCTAAGCTATCAATGAAGGAGATCCTTCGCTGAGATTCTTCCACCTACCTTCGCCTTTTACCATCGCTTCGATTGGCCCGCCGTCTTCTTTTTCTCCTCTCCTCTCACCTCCTCCCTCTACTGCCACTATGAATGAGCAAGATCAGAGGCAAAGATCTCGCTTGTGCCATTAAATCTCTATATTTCCTCATTTCGGACGCCTCCTCTCCACTCTCGCAACCTGTCTCAACCACCGGTATTATTGTGCAAGATCTCTTCCAGATCATGCACCTGGGTGAATAGGCCCCTCTCTCCCTCTGTTAACTTGCAGTAATGTATTCTTATTACTACTCCTACCTCTCTGCTGCCTTTATTGTGTTGTCATCTCGGTATTTAGCGAGTTTGAGGTTGTTGAATTTTCTGTGAGATAGGGTTTCCCCCTCTATAAATTGATGCGGCTATTAGCTACTTGTATTATGAATTGCTTCTGAAAAACTAGTTTCATGTCTGTTGGCTTTTATCTGTTGGCTTTTATCTATGGGCTTTTATTTGTTATCTGTGGCTTTTATCTGTTTTTGAGCAGTTGCTCTTGTGATCCCAACAGCTTTGAAAGAAAATTGAGGTGAGGCAAACACGTCAACATATTTATATAGTTTCTGTAATTACTCATCAGATTGTTTTATTCTCGCTAATTTCAAATTTGTTTTTTAAAAAACCACTGTTGTGTTTGAGCTATATTACAATATATTACAATATTGTAATATATTGTATTCTAAATCAGTGTTCACATAGCCGCAGGTTTATGTAGCCTCAGATTGGAAGGTAAGCTAAAGAAAATGAAAAAAAAAAAAAGTTTAGATAGCTACATGCTGGAAGTTAAGCTGCAAACATAAAAAATCAGAGTTACATATATATTGTAATATATATTGTAATCAGATTTTCATTTCATTTTAATTAAGGCTAAAGCAATGAAAAAACGATAAGCTGGGCTATGTGACTTACTTTGTACTTGAGGCTATGTGATTTACTTCAAACTTGAGGATAATGTGATTTACTTTGAACTTGAGGCTATGTGAACTTGAACTAGAGGCTATGTGATCCCACAACCAAACAGGGCTATGTAAATATTTTTTTGCATTGCTTTACCTTTACTTCTAACCTGATGCTGTGCGAACTCTGATTTTGTATGTTTGCAACTTAACTTCCAAACTGTAGCTATCTAAACTTATTATTATTATTATTTTTTCCTTTACTTTAGTCTACCTTCCAATCTGATGCTATATCATCATTATTGAACTTGGCTCGTTGCTTCTCGAACAGGTTGCGCAATTTGGCAATGATGAAATCAAGAACGACAAGTGTGAATGGTGTGGGGGGCAGCTAATATTATGGACCTGCAGCCACCATTTATCCTTGCCACTCTTGACATCTGAGCCAACTCATCAGAAATCTTGTTGCATATTGAACTTGACTCGTCGCTATGAACTGGTTGCCCAATTTGGCAATGATGACATCAAGAGCGCCAAGTGTGAATGGTATGGGGGGCAGATGCAATTATGTAGCTGCAGCCAGCATCTATACGTGCCACCCTTGACACCTGAGCCAACTGCAGCCACCATCCACAATGAGGCCTGTGCGAACTTCTCATCACAAGAACTTTACTTCCAACCTGCAGCTATGTTCTTTCTTGTTGTCTTTGTGAACACTTAACTTCCAACCTGTAGCTATCTAAACTTCAATTTACTGTTATTTCCAACCTGTTTTATTTTTCTCACCTAGCAGGCTTACTTCCAACCTGTTTTTTTTTTTTTCTAACTTTACGGGTTTACTTCCAACCTGATTTGTTTTCTTTCTTGATTTACTGTTACTTCCAACCTGATTTATTTGTTATTACTTTACTGTTACTTCCAATCAAAGGATATATGAACATTTATTTATTTATCTTTCTTTAGCTTACTTTAGAACTTGCAGCTATGAGAACTTTTACCATTTTCCTTACTAAAGCTTGACTTCCAACATGATGCAATGTGAAGACTATAGTTATTTTCTTGCTTTAGCTTTACTGCCAACCGACGCCTATAAAATTTGTGATGAAATAAATTGTAGATTTTTAATGACTACGACAATCAACCAGCGAAAATTTTCCTCCCCACTCGTTGCCGAGCTCATGACATTTTTAGACGAGGAAGAAGACTATTCAGAAGAAGTGCAAGCCTTGCTGTTTGAAGAGGATGACTATTCATTCTCAAACACTATATACAAAGGACCATGTCGAACACGGCCATTCACTGGCCATCAACTTATTAATGACATGTTGAATGGACATCCTGATAGAGGTTACCAACATTTCTGGATGACAAATACCCTGTTCATTAGGCTTCGGGATGAATTAGTAGGGAGGGGCTTGATACAAGGCACTAGGCATTTAACTGTTGATGAACAACTTGGTATTTTCTTATTTGGTATAGACCATGGTGTGGCAAACCGAGTCCTAATTGAAACTTTTCAACATTCAGAAAAGACGATTAGTCGATATTTTAACAATGTGTTGCATGGGGTGGTGGAACTTAGACAGGATTATATCCAACCACCGCAAACAAACGTAGGAGTGCACCCACGAGTAAAAGATAATCCAATCTTTCATCCTTTCAAGGTAAACGCTATAGTGATTTTCATACGCATATAGTGCTATGATTTTTAACTTTATCAATTGAAGTTGTCTCATTCTATTTATTGTGTTCTTGGAACACTTAAATATGGAATGCTATTGGTGCGGTTGATGGGACACATACCGGTGGTTGTACGAAAGAGTAAGCAACTAAAATATTGCTGTCGAAAAGGTTTTACATGAACATGATGACAGCATGTTCATTCGACCACCAATTTCTTTTTGTGTGCATTGGTTTGGAGGGCTCTGCAGCAGATATGAGGGTGATGCGATGGTGTTGCGAGAGTGGTGGTTTTACAGTCCCAGAAGGTAACATATTCTTTTTCTACGTAATATTTACTATGCGATTCCTTGTCATTAATTGAGAATAGTTTTTCATTGTTGTGTAGAAAAATTTTACTTAGTCGATTTAGGCTATGCCAACACTGACTGATTTCTTGCGCCCTATAGAGAGGAACGATACCACTTAAGCCAATTCGATGTTAATGCACATGCCCGAAGGCATCGAGGACCTAAAGATTTGTATAATCATCGTCATGCCCAATTGCGGAATGTTGTTGAGAAAACTTTTGGAATACTCAAGAGGAGGTTCAAGGTCCTCCGCCAAACAACACATTTTCCTTACAAAGTGCAATGTCGTATTGCTCTTGCATGCTGTGTGATACATAATTTCATCAAGAGGCACCAAGGAGGTGATAGGTATTTCAACATGCAGATGGAACCAGACACCATTGATGAGCAAGATGATGATCCGATACATTTAGTTGGCCATGATGAGTCTCGTCGAGGCAACATCCTTCGCACAAAGATTATAGAGCAACTGTGGAATAGAAGATATGAGAGCATATTCGAGATGATCAAATAACTTTTTACATTTCTTGAACTTGACGATTTTTTATATGCTTTGTAAGTTAATGTACTAATTATATTTGTTAGAACGTAACTTTGAATGTTTGGTGACTTCGTGGCTATGTATTTCATTGCTTTAGCTTTAGTTCCAATCTAATGCCTATGTGAAGTCTGATTTTTTTTGTTTGCACCTTCACTTCCATTCTGTAGCTATCCAAACTTGTAATTTTTTTTCCTTTTCTTAAGCATACCTTCCAATATGAGGCCCTATGAAGTTACGGCTATGTGAACACTTTTTTTTTTTTTGTTACTTGCTTAACTTCCAAACTGTAGTAATCTAAACTTAGAATTTTTTTGTTTTCTTCACTTTAGCTTACCTTCCAATCTGAGGCTATATGAACCTACGGCTATGTGAACTCTGATTTTTTTCTTTGCAATTTAATTTCCAACCTATAGCTATCTAAACTTTTTTTTTTTTTTTTTTTTTTTTTTTTTTTATTTTTTTTTACTTTAGAGTACATTCCAATCTGAGGCTATATGAATCTGAGGCTATGTGATTTTCATCAAGTTCTCTGACTTTTTTTATTATTTGTAATCAGAGACTATGTGATACTCATTTTTTACTTATTAAGTTGAACTAGAGGAATGAGGCTATGTGAACATGGAATTATTTTTATTATTATAGCTTTACTTTAAACTTGAGGTTATGTAAAGACTATAATTTTTTCTTGCTTCATCATCAATTACACTATGCGGCTATGTAAATATTTTTTTTATTGATTTAGCTTTAGTTCTAACTTGCTGCTATGTGAACTCTGATTTTTTATGTTTGCAGCTTAACTTCCAATCTATAGCTATTTGAACTTGAATTTTGCATTTACTAAAATATACTATAAAATAAAAATATTATTTTCTTTAGGTAAAATATAATTTATTATTTATAATTAAATTACTTCAAATTTAATATAATATTTATATTAATTTTTCTATAAAAAAGGATAAGGGCAAAGTTGGTATTTTAATAAAAATTCTATCTTCTTTTTACACTATTTTCTATTATTTCATAATTTAATCAAACACAATTTTAACTTTTCCAAAGAATACCAATTTTTTAACCAAACACAATTTATCTTTTATACTTGATTATCTCGGAATAGCAAGCTATCCTAGGTATAAAAAAATTTATACCTATTAAATTTAAACTCGAACCAAACGGTGTCTAAGGCTTCGCTTGATTGTGATATAAGAGAGAACTAGTAGTACCGGAGATAAGTATAACTTTTGGAACAAGCTGGAACTATTGTAAATTTGTGTTTGATTAGATTTTAGGTTAATACCAGATATAAGGAAAATAGTGTTTGGAAGTGATTGAATAATAAGAGAAATAGAGAGTTGACTTTTGTGTTAAAAGACTAAGATGTCCTTCCCCTTTTAGTTTTTTTCTGAAAAATTAAAGTTTCAAAAATTTGTTCAAATTTAATTTTTAGTAATTTTAATTTTTATAAAAATTTTAAGTGGGAGTAAAAAAGTTAATTTTTAAATTTTATTGGGAGCAAAAATTTTAATTTTTAAATTTATATAAATTTTATAAAAAAATTGTATAAATTTTAAAAATTTAAAATTAATAATCTTTTTTACAAAAAAAAAATAAAATAAAATTTTTAGATTTATTAAAAAGTAAAATTAAAAAATTAAAAATTTATAAAATAAAAAAAAATTAAATTTTAAATTTATAAATTTAAATACTTTTTAAAATGTAAAAATTTTAATTAAAAATAATAATAATAAAAAAAAGGGTACAAGATTGCTTCGGGAGTGTGCAAAGGTAAAAAAAAAAAAAAAAAAAAAAAAAAAAAGAAAAAGAAAAAAGAAAGAAAGAAAGCAAGAAAAAGGAAATAGTTCGCCGTGGGTGGGGGGGGGGGGGGGGGGGGTGGTGGGTGGTTGTGGTTATTATTATTCTCGAACCAAACATGCTATAAAACAATAAAGCCTTTAGCAGTAATTCAAGAATAATGACTTAGGAATGTGTATAATATATAGTTGTAAGATTTTTATTTTTATTTTTATTTTTATTTTTATTTTATTTTATTTTATTTTTTGGTCACTCTCCTCGTCAAGCACACACCACATGCTGAAAAAATTGCTCATGCATCCAAACAAGACCTTCATTTCCTGCATATATAGTTGAAACAATACGTCAAAAAGGATCTACCTTCCTGCTTATATAATTTCTTTTAGCAACTGCGGTAATTAACAAACAGATATATGACGAACTATCACGCTCGATAGAATCGAAGACCTAATTACGGTAATAACGATGATTGATCACGATTAACTTCATAATTGAAAACTAAATTCATCAACCCGACACGAGGATTCTCCATCTCAAGAACTCATTGATGGTAATCAAAGAGTAAGATCAATAGAAAATCCAGAGCTCCGTAAATCCTTTCACAACAAATTTTGATCAAATTTCCTACCATTAACGGAATCCCATGCAACAACAACCGCTCCAGAAGTATTGACCAACCCAGAATTCAATCCAATCGAGCAAAAAGAGAAAAGAAACTAGGGTTTTCGAGTCGAAACAGATTCAGGAATCAAAATTAGAAAGAAAATCAACATGATTTTGAATCCATGAATCCGCGACGCCTAAATTTCAAAAGCAATATAGGCCCTCCTCAATTACTTCTTTTTCTATTAGATTTGCGAGTCAAACTCACGAACATCAACAACATTGCATCCTTAATTTGTAAGATGATCTAATGGAACCAATGTCGGCCTGTAAGGGCGACGATGCGATTGGGCTACTTCAGGCTAGCGCGCAATTAAAACTGGAACATTAACTACCTTCGCCTCCTGCGTCCCCCGCAGACGGTACCTGATGATCAGTAGCGGCGGGCACAGGAGGAATTGGACCCGCAACCAATGCTGCAACGACGTCGTCACCTACATTCGCCTCCTGCACCCCTGTGGACGACTCCTGTCGATCAGCAATAGAGGGCGCAGAAGGAGAAGGACCTGCAGGCTGAGGCGCATCGTAGTTTAACACGCCAAGCTTGAGCTTCCCACCTTCGCGACACGCCCACAGCTCGAATACCTGGCCCTCACGCATCCGGTTCTCGCGAACGAACGCCATGATGCCGCCTCTGCCAATGCGATAGGCCTTGTCCGAAGACAGGTATCGGATCGCCATGTCGCGTACATTCCCCGACCTACCAAGAACCTTCACGTCGAGGCCGTCCTCGGCTTCCCGCGCCGTCGTTCTCTCGCTTTCCGACATGATCAAGTTCAGGTGCTTCCCTTCCAACTCCTTCGTACCCACCAGCGCGTTGTGCGGGAGCAAGAAGCGGCAGTTGTGGTTGCTCGTGTCGCAGTTTGAAACCCACTTTCGGAGGACGCAGACGGGGTCTTGGTCGCACCCGGTCCTCCGCAGGGCCGCCACAAACTCCGACTGCTCTGCCTCGTCGACGATGAGATCGGCGTAACGTCGTCTCTTTATCGTTTTGGCGCGTGGTGGAACATCCGTCAACTGCTTCTTCTTTCCGCTTTTCGCCATTAAAGACTTTTAATTCTATTTAGGTTTGTTTCAAAGCGGAAAGTGCATGCAACAAAAAGTGTAATATATATATATAGTACGTGCATGAGAGGAGATAGAGATATATAGCCTTGTAATTAAATGGTTATGTCGCGTAGCATTAACCATTTAATAAATATTTATTAAATTTTTTTTTTTTTGTTAATTAAATGGTTATGTACTTGCGATATTCCTAATTCTGTTTAGAATCTTGATTCTTATCGTTAATTTTTTTTTTTTTTTTTTTTTTTTTTTGTTAAGGATCTTGCCAAATGCCAAGTGAATTCGAGTTGAAGATGGACCGGTACGTCCACACGGATGCTAATTTAGAGCCGTTGGATCGGGTGTGTATATATATATATATATATATATATATATATATATATATATATATATATATATATATATATATATATATATTGGTAGGATTTGTAATTGAGTGATTAGAATATGTTAGAGATAAAATTATTAAGAGTTAAATAGAGTTAAATATTAATTATATTAAAATTTTAATTAAATTAGGATTTAAGTATATTTTTTTTTATGATTAGGATAAATATTTAAATATGTTGAAGATAAAATTATTAAGATTTAAATCCTAAATTGGTGATGGTGGTATGATTTAGCCACATCCATATGGTATTAACATGATATTTATAATTTTGGATTCACCTAATTTACAAATGCGTTTATAGAGATAATTAGTTTTGCGAATTTATTGAATACGAGAGAAGAATGAAAGAGATTTAGAAAGAGTTAGGATTCGATTGAAGCTATTATGTATAGAAGAGAAGTTAGGCAAAATTTTCTTTTGATTAATAAATTTTATTTCATTCGTATTTTTTATTTATTTATTTATTTATTTATTTTTTTTTTTTTTTATTTATTATTATGGTTGTGTCGATGATAGTTTCTGCATCAGATTAATAACAATCAATAATTTTCAGAGCGGATGGTAGATTCACAAATTTTAAAAACAAAATGAGTACCAGATTACTAATATATATATAACTGAATTTCTATGTTTTTAAAATTATTGGTGCTTGTAAATTTTTAGTCCTTAAATAAAAAAATATACGATTAGCACGATAGTGATATCTTAAAGTTTAGTAAATATTTGGTGAAATAATATGATGTAAAGAATAAAATTAATTAAAGAGATAGATCTAATAATAAACTCCTAAAGTTTAGTAAATATTTGGTGAAATAATATAATCTAAATAATAAAATTAATTAAAGAGATAGATCTAATGATAAAAAAATTAATATATATATATATATATATATATATATATATATATATATATATATATATATATATATATATATATATATAGTTGTTTTTTATGTTAGAACTTTTGAATCGACAATGAGCTCCGCTAGATATGATTTAGATAGTATTTGAAATATCTTAAAAGAAAATTATAATTTTTTAATATTATTTATTAAGTGATCGAAGAAGTTCAAAATTAATAATTTTAGTGATTATGGTGAGCCGTTTGCAAACTTCACTGTCGTCGAGATAGAACAAAAGTAGGTGATGATCATAAAGTAAAAAAAAAAAAGATTGGATATTGTCAAGTAAAAAACTAATTAACAAGCCAAGCAAAAATCTTACAACTTAGCTATATGAATAATATTAAATGTGTCCTGCAATGTATAATATTAAATATGAATAATATTAAATGTGTCCTGCAATGTATAGTTTGATTATATCCACTGAAATTAAGTGTTCCTTAAATTTGCGTATAATCAATAGTATTATTCGATTAATAATGGGAAACTAAATAATGTCTAGCTCATATGTAAAGCTGTATATAGGGAACAACCAATATATAACATAGATTATTTGGATTTTAATAAAAAAGTTGTTGGCTAATGCTTCTTTTACAGTTTAATTGTCCATTTTTCCTCGTCATATTAGCAGATGTAGAGACATAACACAAGGTTGTATAGCTGATTTTTAACAGTGAGTTAAGAAAGGAATTAATCGAAATATGTAATAAATTTCAAATAAATAATTGCATCAAACTGCCTGTTGTACCTTGCGCAGGCACAGGCGGCCAAGAATTTGATGATTGATATTTAAGGTCCCAAATTCAAAACCTAATTACTTTATATTTTTTAACTGAATTATTTAATAGAAAAAATAATTAAAGCAAATAGCTGCTCATTTTCTTTCTTCTTGAAGTTTGAAAAAAAAGAAGAAAAATACGTATATATTACAATATGCAATGAAGAAAGTAAATTAGTATAAAAAATCATATTAATTTTTGAACTAGACAGTATAACTTATGATTTTTAAAACATTAGTTGAAGATTGAAAGTAAGGAATCAGCGGAGCGAATTTTCTTGGACAAAAATTGAAGAACTGAGTACTCAGAGTGATAATGAACAATCACATTAATCATCCACAAGCTACTTATGATAAAACATAAAAAGGTTAGTTGCATATTGAAGCAAGAAACCAAATTGAATAAATTTTATTAGACAGAAAGCAATAGTTTTCGTGATTCATATTTGAGGTTGATCTTGTGAAGCAAATTCTTTCCATCAGCTGTAATGTACCACATGAGAGATGTTGAGACATCTTAAGATATGAAGCTTAATTTCTATACAAAGCCTTGTTTTTATGAGAACTACTGTGGGTAATTCTTCTAGCACAATATTTAGTAGATGAATATTCTCTAATTCTCTTACCAGAAATGACTCCTATGACATAATGTGGCTGTCTGACATCAACCCCCATAGTGACCAACTCTCCTGTTCTTGAAGCTTTCTACATTGAAAATCCGTTAGTTCTGTGATATTGCATGACCTTGAGCACCTTTTGGAGTTCTGGGCTTAATACTGCAAGTGTAGAACTTAGGGTGTCTCAATACTGTAAAGGCTTGTTTGGTTGTTGTTGTTTATTTTATAGGAATAAGATTCAGATTTCCCATCCACTCTGGAATGGGAAATGGTTCAATTCATTTATTGCTCAATCAGGCTTTGAATTTTGAATTGACCTATTTCAGAATAAACCACTCAAAGCCGTCTCTCACAAACACCTCCATGTCCTCTCTCTTCATTGCTCTCCTCTCCCTTAACCAAAATCCTCTCTCAAAATCCTAAATGTCCCAATTGTTTATTCCGATTTTCATTCTAATAAAGAAGTAATCATTTTTGAATATAATTCGTCATTCTATTTTCCATTGCAGTGCAATTCAATTCCATTTTTCATTTTCCGTTCCAATCATGAATCAAACATGCCCTAAATGTAGAGTAACCTTTCTTTCTTTTCACTATCTCAGAGGCCTCTCTGCCTCACAACCCAAGTTGCCTCATTTTTGTTGCTAAGTTCATTACTCTTAATGAATGAAACGAGCAGCACGCAACTCTTCTCTCTCTCTCTCTTAAAAAAAAAAAACCCCTATAGTATTTAGTATAAAAAATTATTTTGTAATTGTTAAGTGTTTATCGCTTTCGCTCTGCCTAGAAATGTAGATTTCCTTAGTCTTGTGAAGAGCAAGTTGTTTTGGGTGTGTTTGTTCCTTGAATATTCATTTCTTTGTTAGATCACGTTGTTTTGGATCGACCACATACCCACCCGAATAGTTGTGCTTTTTGGCTTAAATAATTTAAATAAAATGCATAGGAAATGATCTTCTATCTTATAAACTGAGAGAATTACAGCACATAAGATTTAGTATGACTTTAGTGATATTTGCTGTTATAGAACTTGATATGTTCAGAACAAGGAAATGTGCTAATGCCAAAGAGCAAAACAAGCTCTCAAAATGG
Source organism: Tillandsia fasciculata (assembly GCA_029168755.2). Classification (NCBI taxonomy): domain Eukaryota; kingdom Viridiplantae; phylum Streptophyta; class Magnoliopsida; order Poales; family Bromeliaceae; genus Tillandsia; species Tillandsia fasciculata. Next base: position 5,348,373 of record CM054941.1, on the reverse strand, counting down.
TTAAACAATCTTTTTCTACGTCAACTATTTGAAGGTAAAAAAAAGAAGAGAAGAGAAGTGTTAAAAAGCAAGCTTTTATCTACCTTCGGGTGACTAGTAAAGGTCGATTCCAAGCTCCGTAAACATTATAAAGTCCCACAGTGTCAAGACTTGCGATATCTATCTCGTAAGGTAGATGGTTTTCTGTGACGGCGAAAGCTCGCCTGGCATGTTCAAATACACTAGTGTTGCTGATCTCTTTAACTGCTTTGCCAAATCTTAGCAACATATATATGCTCACAAGAAATTGAGTAAGAATACTACAAAACACACTGTTATATAAAAACATATTGTTATATTAATCAATAGAACATAACCTATGCATCCTATGTATTTTGTTTATACACTTCTCAAAAAACCAAATTCAATACATAGTCTTGAAACATTAGTTTTTTTTTACCGCTTTAAAGTGATTAAAGATGATAGTCCTAGCTTGCTTTTTTCTCCCTCTTAGCTTAAACTTTTGAATTGGTTCGAGTCTTTAGTAATAGGAAAATTCGGAAGGCTATTTACGAAAAGTAGTGCTACAGATGCTTCAATAATTTTCTTTAAAAGTTGCTTATATACTGGCATGCTGGTATGTCATGTACGAATTGTTTTGTATGTAATACGTATCAACACATCAACCGTAACAGAGGTATCCAAAGCATTGACTTTAAAAGAAAGAGGGTTACCATATTGAGAACAAAGGCTGCTAGTATTCCATGAGGCTGACCATCTACAGCAGGAATGAAGGATGCTTTGTTCCTTTCTTTCTCCATCTGGAAAGTTTCTGATACACATACCTGTTTTTGTATGAGATCCTCCACTTTCCATTTTTGTCTTTGTCGAAATAAGTTGCATGGAGCATCCCATCCCCTTCATACCATGTGTAAGCTGTGGAGCCAAAGATGGAGGTTGCTGCTGTTTGAGTTGGGTATTGAGGATTTGGACCTATCAAACCACCATGTAAACCAATTAGACAAGATAATAATATTCATGTTAGTTGTTTTTAGAGTTGGGTATTGACTATTGAGGATTTGGATATCACTATTATGCTTATAATAATATGTCGAAAAAGTGTGTAGAGTTGGAGGATAGTGTGCCGCAGTCGGAAGGACGGGGGACTGGGGGTCCTGGATCTGAGCAACTTGAACTCAGCCTTGCTGGCAAAATGGTGGTGGAAACTACTGTCGGGACACAATTACCTATGGGGGAGGCTCATCACCAATTTGTACTACGGCAGAAGGAGGCCGCTTCGGGAAGGGGCCTCCTTCCGCCCCAACTCTCTCTGGTGGAAAAGTGTTTTAAGCGTCAAAGAGGTATTTAACTGTGGTGCTCATTACACGCTAGGCGGCGGGAAGGGGGTGGAACTGTGGCGGGACAAGTGGGGAGATATGGCCGCTCTCTGTCACCTATTCCCGGATGTCTTTTTGGAGGTCACGGCTAAGACCTGCTTGGTCAGCGAATGTTTTAGTAGGGGCAGGTGGAATTGGACCCGTATCCTACAAGGGATTCCGCTAAGGAGACAGCAGTCCTGTGCCAAGATTAGAGCTCTTAAAGGGCTGCTGGCTGGCAAAACCCCTGGCAGGGGAGTGGACTTGCTCAGGTGGCGATGGCACAGAGAGGAGGTCTTTTCGGTAAAGTCAGCTTACAACTTTCTTCAGGATAGCGGAGTCTTGGTCACCATCTTTGACAAGTTATGGGTCGCCAAGGCCCCGCTTAAGGTAAAGATCTTCGTCTGGCTGGCACTTAGAGGCAGGATCCGCACTAAGGATAACCTTCTAGCGAGAAACTGGAGTGGGGATGAGCTCTGTGTCTTCTGCGGGTCTGCATCTGAGACCATTGACCACCTGCTGGTCGATTGTGACGTTAGTAGAGCTTTGTTGGGGGCACAACTTACTCACAAGAGACCCCTGAGCGGCTGTAAGTCAGTGGTACCTCTGTGGGAGTACCACTGCGAACTTGGTGGCAACCTAGGGAGGAAGGAAAGATGCATCCTAATCGCTACTTGGTGGTCGATCTGGCTGGAGCGAAATAGAAGGGTCTTCGAGAACAGGAAAATCAATGGGAAGCATTTGTTAGACTCTGTCCGCACCCTCCGTTCACTTTGGGAGGCTTTCTGCTAGTACTTTTTTTTTTTTTTTTTTTTTTTTTTTTTTTTCGAATTTCTCGAGAGGCCCCGCTGCCTCATCATGTGGCCTAGTTCATGCTAATTTGAATGAAGCGGTAGCATGCTACCTTCTCTCAAAAAAAAATAATATGTCGAAAAAAGAAAGGAGATAATCACAAGTTGTTTTCTGAGTATGAAGAACTTAATGTTCAAATTTCAATTTGGTGTAACTGATTATGCAGTGCATGTTTCATATCCTCTGGATTCCAAGCATTAATTTGTTTTCACAAAATCTATAAATTATGTTGAGGTTTTATCTCACAATAGGTGTAAAGAAAGATTGGGACAAGGAATGAGAATCCACCATTTCTTATGTAGACTCCCTGAGGAAAAGTCTCTGGGATCTCTCCCTCCAAGTTTTAGACTAGCACTTCTTCATCAATTTCATCCACAGGCCCAAAATTTCCCTGCAATCACTCTCAAAGTAGATGCCTTAACATCTTTCGAAAAGTCTGATGGTCGACCCACAAAAAACAGTCTGAAGCTTTTGGCTGTCGCAGGAAGTAAAAATGCATTTCGAGCCAATACATGCTCGAATTTAAAGCCGCATTTGGTTACGCTTGCGTTTTTTCTTTTTCCTCTAATTTCCTAAACTCAACTATCATACTGTTGAATGTGACCGAGGTTGACCGATTGTTTCGAATTTGTCACCTTTTATCATTTTGTTGTGAAAAACAAAGAGATGAGGTTACAATCTAATACATAATAACAAAAATAGAGAAGCCAATCTCCCCATGCATTCAATTGTATAGAGGTTGAGTTTAAGGTAACAATAAGAAAAACATATATAGCATATCCAAATGAAGCCAAAAGCTTTTATATCTTTGTCAAATATTTCTTCGAGAAATCTAAACTAAAGTTGTCAATGCCTTTTTAGTATATTTACTGAAGATCTAATTGTGCCAAACAAGTCGTGATACTCTACTCTTAATTAAAAAGCTTATACCTCAATTAATGCTTGCATATCTGAAAATTTGTACATCGAATCTACAAAAGCATCCAGGAGATTCAAAGATGCAGCCTTCATAGATTTAGAGACCTCTATTCTCAGTGGAAGCTTCTCCCATTCCTTTAGAAGAGGCTATATATATATATATATATATATATATATATATATATATATATATATATATATATACCCATTCAAAAACACCAAAATTTTAGTTAGGATTGTTTTGCTGTACACCAATGGTTCCAATTTGTATGATGTAAGATGTATGGTACTGGTTGTAATAACTCAATTTTGCAACTTGGTAACTCTACTTTTTAACTTCGATAAATGTTCATCAAATCGACTGGAGCGTCTGGCGGACTGTTAACTTGCTGGAGTTCCAAAGTGTTTTCTTGTAGTGGGGCCCTCCTGAGAAACCATTCGCTAACGGTGCAGCTGACCCACATCCCCAGCGGGGCTTCCTTCTTTGTCACCAATGTGTATGGCCCCCCTACTTGGGTAGGTAAGTCAGAGTTCTGTCAGGAGCTGGCCGAACTCAAAAGGGACTGCAGGGGAATGTGGGTTATGTGTGGGGACTTCAATCTAACCAAGAATATTCAGGAAAGAAGAGGCAGAAGCTGGAGCGGACGTCTTATGTCCATGTTCTCGGACCTTCTTAACGAGCTGGAAATGATAGACCTACCGTTAAGCAACCAGCAATTCACCTGGTCCAATTTGCAAAGTACCCCATCATTGGCCAAACTCGACCGCTTCCTTATCTCCACGGAGTGGGATCAGCACTTCCCCCTCTCGAAGGTGGTAGTGGACCCGAGGATCACCTCCGATCACTCGCCGATTATCCTCTTTACCAGTCAGAGACTCTACCCCCCGCGGTTCAGATTTGAGATGGTCTGGCTCACACGAGAGAACTTCTGTAACAATTTACCTTACTGGTGGAAGGAGGTACCTCCAAAGGGTTCAGGCGTTCTTACGCTGGTGGCCAAGCTGTGACATTGCCGGAAACGTATCAAGGAATGGTGCTCCGCGAATTTCTACTGTATTTCCCAAACCAAAAAAAACCTTGCCAGCGAGATTCATCAACTCGATGTATTGGAGGAACGAGTTGATCTCTCCCCGCAGCAGCTGGAGAAACGGGCTCAGCTCAAATCCCTACTTAGAGGGGTAGTGGTCGATGAGGAGATCCTCTGGAAATCTCGCGTGAATCTCCGTTGGCTGAAGGAAGGAGATGGCAACACCAAATTCTTTTATGCCATAGCTAACAGCAGGAGACGTCAAAACACCATTGGCGACGTGATGGACAACGGTCAGTCTTTTCGGAGAGAAGAAGACAAAAGGGGGTACTTCTTCGACTACTTCAAGAAGAGATTCGCCCCGAATGACCACACCCGGGGTTTGGTTGGGGACTGGGCTGTCACGCCCCGGGTGCAAATCAGGACCCGGGCCCGTCTACAGATCCGCCGTGCACATGGGATTTCCCGCGTACACGAAGCGCTGGTAACCTGCTCTGATATAAAATGTACAACAAGAGCATAATACAGAGCTGAAATAGAAGAACCACATAGTATCTCAGACTGGAAAAAATACAAGCTGTAATATATACAATAATCTCCCAGCTCACTAAAATAGTACAACCAGCTGGCGGAAGCCAGACCCAAAATAAAAGGAGAATATCACAGTCTGAGTGAAGGGTACAATATCTGTCTAATAGCTCTCAGCCTCACAGGAGATCTATCTATTCAGCGATCCCCTTACCTCGATCAGCTGCCGATGGCCTAGCAGCTCCTGCAGATGACTCTGCAAAATAAAGGAGAAGAAAGAAACAGAAAACAACAATGGGGGTGAGAACTACCAGATAAACCAGCAGCCTCCCCTAGTGGGTAAAAACCTCAACTCTGACGCACCCACTAGGACTACTAGAGGCAAAAGGGAAAAGGGGAAGTGGTAAGATACATAAGATGCTGAAACAGGAAAACTACCACTATTATGCTGTCAAAACTGTATGCATGCATCAGAAATAGTATCTGTCCAAATAAACCCAATCTAGTCACCAGAAACAACTGGTACTGCCTGCTCAGCGGAATCTGCACACACGGCTCGAAACCGCGGGATCGGCTCACACGGCTCGCATCCCAACATAAGTATCAGACCGGCTCACACGGCTGGGTCCGAGAAAGCACACCTCCGGAGTGGCACTCGAGGGGAGCGACCCACACGAGTAAAATATCTCTGTCATCAGTATCACAAGTATCTCTGTAGCACATGTCTCAATATAGCAGGACTGGATCATAACCATGATCAAAGTGGGAAACTCCATCCACTATAGAAACCCAATCCCCAACTGATGCAATAAATAAACCAAACTCAACCCCAATCTGATGCAAGGATAAACATCTGGTCAACCGCCTACTGTCCGCGGTCACCGCAATACCCCACAAGTCCACAATCTAGCACAACCTTGGCTACACTATCCCAAACCCCTGCTCACACTTGAGCAACAACATATGAATGCAAAGGACAACAATGAAACATGTTCAAATCCCAATATGATAGTGTAGCAATGAATAGTGGCCTTACCTGATGTCCGGGCATGCATGCAACTGTCTTTATTTTTAAAAGTTGTAAAATAGTGTCAAAGGTTTAAAACAATTGATTTACTGAATAAAAGTCATTTGCATGCGAGATCATAGCCTTTGTCTCAATCACAGTGTCCCAATATAAGTCATCATATCTTTGTGGGGTTATATTAAATTTTAGGGGAGTTTGTCCCAGCGGTCCTTGTCATTTGTCATATTAATTTGTCCCAATGGTTCTCATTAATTGTCCTGTTAGTTGTCCTGTTAGTAGTCCTGTTAGTAGTCCTGTTAGTTGTCCCAATGGTTCTCATAATTGTCCTGTTAGTAGTCCTGTTAGTAGTCCTGTTAGTAGTTAGTTGTCCCAATGGTTCTCATTAATTGTCATATTTTAGGGGATTTCTAGTAATCCCAGTGAGCTTGTCAAAAATGAGGTAAGCAACAACCGCCCACCTCGAACAGCTCAAACAACACCCCAGGTAGTCTCCTGGTTGTCCACAGTCCTCAAATCCTGCAAATCAATGCTCCCGGTATAAATACAAATCCCAAAAAGTACAATATTTGCTGTTTTTCAGACAGCACGGGAAAAGAGGAATTTTTCACCTCTAAAATGAGCTCCTAAAATCCCAGAAAAATCACGGTTGCGTTCCTCGCGAAGAGTAGATCAAAATCGACTCTTAAAACGCCTCGATCTGATGCTCCTACGCCAAGATAAAAATCGGAGAAGTCGGTGCTGTCCAAAAATTACCACAGCAAAAAGGGGGGTCAAAGAGGACTTGGGAATCGTGCCAAAAGTACGAAACGGAGCAAAATGATCAACACGGAAATCGAAGCCCTACCTCTTACGGTCGCGCTGCCGCAAAAATCGTCCAAAAATTCCACCTGGTTAGCCCGCAGTGAATTTTCGACGGAACTGCGACGGGAAATGGGCCTAAAAAGAAAATCGTCGCAGTGCGCCGCGTCGCAGATAACTCACTATCTGTAACTCCTAAAATCCTGAGATTTAGAGAGAGAGAGAAGAGAGAGAGAGGAAAACTTTCGTAGAGGGAACTTTTTCTGATTCTCTCTCTCGGCACGCAAATCAAGGTGGGAAATGAGAGGGGTGGGGGGCTCTTATATAGTGGGCCAAAGGGAATATTCCCACACGGGATCTGGATCCAAACAGGAAACACCGAAACGGGCCAACCAGTATTGCGCCACGTGTCCACAAACAGGAAACAGCGGTGCAAGGGCCAATCAGAATTTGCCACGTGGCCACGTGGTGCACGTGGTTGCTCCGCGCTCCGGGTTTTCCGGAAAATGTCGGCCAATAGGATGCTGCCACGTGTCACCTCCCACGTGCTTCTAGAAGCCGGCCACCAATGGGGAAGCGCCACGTGGCAAGGAAGGTACTCGGTGCTCCCGGTGCACGCCTGGCCCATGGACCGCGCACCCGAGCCCCTGCCCGCGCCTGCCCGCGCCTGCCCGCGCCGCGCTCCCCCGCGCTCCGCCGCTGCGCCGCCGCTGTGCCGCTGCCCGCCGCCGTGCGCCGCCGCCCGCCGCCGCTCGCCGGTCGCCGGAACAGTAATTCCGGCGGCCGGAGTTACTGTTCCGGCGTGAACAGTACCCGAAAGCCGAAAAAATAAAGTAAATATACCGTTTCGACCGTTTTCGCGCGCTGAGTCCAAATACGACGTCCGTTTCGCCAAATTCTCATCCGAAATTTTGCCGAAAGCTCCCGGAAATTCCCGTTTGCTCCGATTTTCGCGCCAAGTCTATATTAAATATCCAATTTCGATTCTACAAGCTCCGATGCACTGTACAAGCTCCCCGCATTCACTGTTTAATGTTGCACAGTTCCTGCGGGAGTCCGGATCATCACATCCTCCCCCACTAAAAAGAGTTTCGTCCTCGAAACGAGACTCAACAACAATCCTCAGTCCGAAGTCTCAAATAAGTAGGGGTGGGCATCCCTCATCTCCGACTCGAGCTCCCATGTAGCCTCGCGCTCGTCATGATTGCCCCATTGGATTTTCACATAGGGAATGGCCCGACTGCGCAATTCTCTCACCTCTCGATCCAGAATTCGCAGTGGGCGCTCCTCATACCCCAAATCCTCGCTGATCTCCAGCGGTGTGAAGTCGATGACGTGCGATGGGTCGAAGACATACTTCCTCAAAGTAGAGACATGAAATACATCATGGACACCAGCAAGCCTCGGAGGAAGTGCAAGTCGGTAGGCAACTGGCCCGATACGCTCCAATACCTCAAAGGGTCCAATGTATCGGGGGCTAAGTTTCCCACGAATGCCGAATCTCCTGATTCCTTTGGACGGCGAGACTTTCAGGAATACATGATCACCAACCTGAAACTCTAAGTCTCGTCGCCGAACATCGGCATAACTCCTTTGTCGGCTTTGGGCGGTCTGAAGATGCTGTCGGATTACTCGGACCTTCTCTTCTGCCTCTATCAAGACATCTGGTCCCAAGGTCCGCCTCTCGCCCACGTCACTCCAATAAAGCGGTGATCGACACTTGCGTCCATACAATGCTTCAAACGGAGCCATCTGAATGCTCGCTTGAAAGCTATTGTTGTACGCGAACTCAGCCAAGGATAAGTGTCGAATCCACCCTCCGCCGAAATCCAAGACGCAAGCCCTAAGCATGTCCTCCAGGATTTGTATCGTCCGCTCTGACTGCCCATCAGTCTGCGGATGGAAAGCCGTACTGAACCTGAGTTCAGTCCCCAAGGCTGTTTGCAAACTTTTCCAGAAATGCGAAACAAATCTCGGGTCTCTATCTGATACAATGGAGGCTGGTACTCCATGTAATCTCACTATCTCATCCAGATATAACTGGGCTAGTCGCTCAAGTGGCCACGTAGTCTGCATGGGCAGAAAGTGCGCCGACTTGGTAAGTCGATCCACGACTACCCAGATAGCGTCTGCTCCTCCCTGTGCCCTCGGCAATCCGACCACGAAATCCATCGTAATGTGGTCCCATTTCCACTGGGGAATTGGGAGACTCTGTAACTTGCCAGCTGGCACTCGATGCTCAGCTTTCACCTGCTGACAAGTTAAACACTGAGCCACAAATCTCCCGATATCCCTTTTCATGCCTTTCCACCAGAAGTGTGCCTTGAGGTCCTTATACATCTTAGTCCCACCAGGATGTAGGGTATAAGGTGTATAATGGGCCTCTCGCAATATCTGCTCTCGGATCTCCGCATCCGCTGGCACACATGCTCGGTTCCTATACCTCAGTACTCCCGAGGCATCTACCGTAAAGTCCCCAGACTGATCACTCGGAATTTGATCTCTAATCCTGGTCAAGTGGGGGTCCTCACTCTGTTTCTCCTTGATCCTGTCTAGCAGAGTGGGCTGCACGACTAAAGATGTCAGTCTAGCAGAGACCCCAGGGGACACAACCTCTACTCGAGCCGTCTCATCTCTTCTAATAGAGGTGCCTGGTCTGTGATCAACATAGACAAACTTTGCACCGCTCTCCTACTCAAGGCATCAGCGACCACATTAGCTTTGCCTGGGTGGTAGAGAATATCTACATCATAATCCTTTAATAGCTCTAACCACCTACGTTGCCTCAAATTCAACTCCTTCTGCGTGAACAGGTACTTTAGGCTCTTGTGGTCGGTGTAGATTTCACAGTGCTCTCCATAAAGGTAATGACGCCAAAGCTTCAGTGCAAACACTACAGCAGCAAGCTCCAAGTCATGGGTAGGGTAATTCTTCTCGTAATCCTTGAGTTGCCTTGATGCATAAGCAATTACCCTCCCTTCTTGCATCAACACACAACCAAGTCCACTGTGTGATGCGTCGCTGTAGATCACATATCCTTTCCCCATAACAGGGAGGGAAAGGATAGGGGCGGTCATCAATCTATTCTTTAGCTCCTCAAAACTCCTCTGACAATCCTCACTCCAGATAAACTTCACTCCTTTACGCGTCAAGCGAGTGAGGGGTGTGGAGAGCTTCGCAAAGCCTTCCACAAACCGACGATAATACCCAGCTAAACCCATAAAGCTACGCACCTCAGAAACGGTCGTCGGTCGGGGCCAATCCCGGACTGCCTCAATTTTCGCCGGGTCTACCGCCACACCTGCGGCGGAAATCACATGGCCCAAGAAGACTACCTCCCGAAGCCAAAACTCGCACTTTGCCAGCTTGGCATACAACTTCTTCTCTCGCAGAAGTTGCAGCACTATCCTTAAGTGCTCCTCATGCTCAGCATCACTTCGGGAGTAGATCAAGATATCATCAATGAACACTACTACGAATCGATCCAAGTATGGTCGGAAGATTCGGTTCATTAAATCCATGAATGCGGCAGGGGCATTAGTTAGTCCAAAAGGCATAACTGTAAATTCATAATGCCCGTATCGTGATCTAAATGCCGTTTTCGGAATATCCTCGGCCTTCACCTTCAACTGGTGGTAACCGGATTGCAGATCTATCTTAGAGAAGACACAAGACCCTTGCAGCTGATCAAAAAGATCATCGATGCGCGGCAAAGGGTACTTGTTCTTGATGGTCACTTTGTTCAATTCCCTATAATCCACACAAAGTCGAAGTGACCCATCTTTCTTCTTCACGAATAGCACCGGCGCTCCCCAAGGCGATACACTCGGCCTAATAAAGCCCTTATCCATTAAATCTTGGAGTTGCGCCTTAAGCTCTCGCAGCTCAGCCGGTGCCATCCGGTAAGGAGCCTTTGAGATTGGCGCAGTTCCTGGAACTACGTCAATCACAAACTCAATCTCCCTATCTGGCGGCATGCTAGTCAGCTCAGGTGGGAAAACATCCGGAAACTCGCGGGCAATAGGGATATCCCCGAGTCCCGGCGCCGCCGTAGGCCCCTCAACAACACTAGCCAAAAAGGCTACACATCCTCGACGGATCATCTGCCTCGCTCGGGAAGTCGAAACCATAGAGGCAAAGAAAGCACTCTGACATCCCCGATATACCAACATCTCCTGGCCTGGCTCTCTAAAAGTGACAGTCCTTGCGGCACAATCAATAGTCGCAAAATACCGAGCCAGCCAGTCCATCCCGAGAACCACATCGAAGTCCTTCAGCTGTCTCAAGACCAACAGGTCTGCTGGCATAATCCAGGACTCGATTTGCATCGGGCAGGACCAACAACACTCCTCCACGTGCAAGGTGTGATCGGGAATCTGAACCTCTAGTGCACGTGGCAAAAGTCCTACCTCTAACCCATGTAATGATGCAAATGATCTACTAATAAAAGAATGTGATGCTCCAGTATCAAATAAAGTACGAGTCCTAATGCCAGAAAGTAAGGTGATACCTGCCACCACATGATCTGCTGCCGAAGAGTCCTCTACCTGCGCAGCATACACTCGCCCACTCTGAGCTGGAGGGCGATAATCCGTGGGATGGGAAGAAGATGGTCTGCTTGCTGGAGCATAGGGCCGCTGAGCCGTCGACCGCTGCTGCGATGAAGATGGAGCAGATGCTGAAGAAGGGGTGGTGGGGGCCGAAAAGGGGCACGAAGCTTGAATGTGCCCGGGCTGTCCACATCTATAGCAGCGACCCCACCGTTGGTCGCAGGTGTTGGAAAAATGCTGACCTCCGCAGAAAATACAATTGCCGGGGGCCCGTGGCTGTCGTGATTGCTGTTGAGACTGCCGCTGTCGCTGAGGCTGCCGCTGCGACCCACGCTGCGACGACTGTGATCTTTGCTGCTGTTGCCGCTTCTGGGATCCACCAGGCCCTCGTCGCTCGGACCGTCCTTGGCCGGGGAACTGTGGCTGCGGCGGTCGTGGCGGCCTCCACGAACTAGATTGTCCCCCAACCTCCGGTGCCGGTCGCTTCGCCCCCGGGATCACTACGGGAGCTGGAGCTACCTCCCCCATTACTACCTCCCCGCACTCAACGTAGAGTGCCTGCTCCATCGAGGCCTCCAAGGTCTGCAACCTACGCGAGCGAACCAATTGAAAAAGGTCCCGGCGCAATCCTCGCTCGAACATGTAGATCCGGTGCGCCTCGTCCCTGGCCACGTTCGGTACACATGCCAACAATTGATTGAAATTGGCAATGTACTCGTGTACGGGCCGATCTCCTTGTCGGAGGTTTCTCAACTGTTCCTCCAACCTCTGCCGGACGCTTTCCGGAAAGAAAGCCCCAAGAAGGAGATTGCGGAATTCCGCCCAGGTCAGGAGCTGAGCCCCAGGCGGACCAGCCGGTCGAACACGCCGCCACCAAGCTTCGGCGTTGTGTTCCAAAAAGTTCGTCGCCAATATCACCTGATATCGTTCCTCGATAAACAACGTCTCAAAACGTCGCTCCATCGCCGTGATCCACGACTCTGCCTCCCACGGCTCAGTACTTTGCCCCGAAAAATGGGGTGGGTCAAACTGGCGAAACCTCATCAACAGGTCCACCACTCCCCGCTGCTCTGCCGGGGTCAGAGATCCTGTCAGCCCAGTCGGCTGTCCACCAGTACCCCGAGTAACAGGGGATGCCGGGGTCACCGGTACAACTGGAGGATTCACAGCAGGGGAAGAAGGTACGGGAGAATTCTCTGAAGGTGCTACAACAGGCTGAGCCCTCTGCTCTAACATTTGCGTCAGCCGACCCATAGCCTCCTCCTGACGCCGAACAGCCTCTGACATCTGGGCCATCTGGGCCTGCAGCTCTTGCACCTCACTCTGCTGGCCCTGCCCGGACTCCTCCTGATCGGGTTCAGGGGAATCAGGCTGAGAACGCGTCAACATCCTACGTCGCGGAGGCATCCTACCACAAGAAACCACACTCAGTATCGGGACCCCACACGACCCAATCTAGCGAAAGTCAAAGACATTCCCCTATTCCTGTGACTTTATGTTGTCTGCAGCCAACATAACTGTCCACCAGAAATAGGCTATGTCGATCCCTCTTCTCTCACTGGAAGAGTCAAACAAAATAAATCGACGACTTTCGCAAAATGCCACGTCTCTCATGCCCTATTATCCTAGGGTCTGCCAAAAGCCTAGGGTTTCCTAAGTCCCAACTGAACTATCCCTAAGCTCTGATACCAACTTAATCTGTCACGCCCCGGGTGCAAATCAGGACCCGGGCCCGTCTACAGATCCGCCGTGCACATGGGATTTCCCGCGTACACGAAGCGCTGGTAACCTGCTCAGATATAAAATGTACAATAAGAGCATAATACAGAGCTAAAATAGAAGAACCACATAGTATCTCAGACTGGAAATAGGGTACAAGCTGTAATATATACAATAATCTCCCAGCTCACTAAAATAGTACAACCAGCTGGCGGAAGCCAGACCCAAAATAAAAGGAGAATATCACAGTCTGAGTGAAGGGTACAATATCTGTCTAATAGCTCTCAGCCTCACAGGAGATCTATCTATTCAGCGATCCCCTTACCTCGATCAGCTGCCGATGGCCTAGCAGCTCCCGCAGATGACTCTGCAAAATAAAGGAGAAGAAAGAAACAGAAAACAACAATGGGGGTGAGAACTACCAGATAAACCAGCAGCCTCCCCTAGTGGGTAAAAACCTCAACTCTGACGCACCCACTAGGACTACTAGAGGCAAAAGGGAAAAGGGGAAGTGGTAAGATACATAAGATGCTGAAACAGGAAAACTACCACTATTATGCTGTCAAAACTGTATGCATGCATCAGAAATAGTATCTGTCCAAATAAACCCAATCTAGTCACCAGAAACAACTGGTACTGCCTGCTCAGCGGAATCTGCACACACGGCTCGAAACCGCGGGATCGGCTCACACGGCTCGCATCCCAACATAAGTATCAGACCGGCACACACGGCTGGGTCCGAGAAAGCACACCTCCGGAGTGGCACTCGAGGGGAGCGACCCACACGAGTAAAATATCTCTGTCATCAGTATCACAAGTATCTCTGTAGCACATGTCTCAATATAGCAGGACTGGATCATAACCATGATCAAAGTGGGAAACTCCATCCACTATAGAAACCCAATCCCCAACTGATGCAATAAATAAACCAAACTCAACCCCAATCTGATGCAAGGATAAACATCTGGTCAACCGCCTACTGTCCGCGGTCACCGCAATACCCCACAAGTCCACAATCTAGCACAACCTTGGCTACACTATCCCAAACCCCTGCTCACACTTGAGCAACAACATATGAATGCAAAGGACAACAATGAAACATGTTCAAATCCCAATATGATAGTGTAGCAATGAATAGTGGCCTTACCTGATGTCCGGGCATGCATGCAACTGTCTTTATTTTTAAAAGTTGTAAAATAGTGTCAAAGGTTTAAAACAATTGATTTACTGAATAAAAGTCATTTGCATGCGAGATCATAGCCTTTGTCTCAATCACAGTGTCCCAATATAAGTCATCATATCTTTGTGGGGTTATATTAAGTTTTAGGGGAGTTTGTCCCAGCGGTCCTTGTCATTTGTCATATTAATTTGTCCCAATGGTTCTCATTAATTGTCCTGTTAGTAGTCCTGTTAGTAGTCCTGTTAGTAGTCCTGTTAGTTGTCCCAATGTTCTCATTAGTCCTGTTAGTAGTCCTGTTAGTAGTCCTGTTAGTAGTCCTGTTAGTTGTCCCAATGGTTCTCATTAATTGTCATATTTTAGGGGATTTCTAGTAATCCCAGTGAGCTTGTCAAAAATGAGGTAAGCAACAACCGCCCACCTCGAACAGCTCAAACAACACCCCAGGTAGTCTCCTGGTTGTCCACAGTCCTCAAATCCTGCAAATCAATGCTCCCGGTATAAATACAAATCCCAAAAAGTACAATATTTGCTGTTTTTCAGACAGCACGGGAAAAGAGGAATTTTTCACCTCTAAAATGAGCTCCTAAAATCCCAGAAAAATCACGGTTGCGTTCCTCGCGAAGAGTAGATCAAAATCGACTCTTAGAACGCCTCGATCTGATGCTCCTACGCCAAGATAAAAATCGGAGAAGTCGGTGCTGTCCAAAAATTACCACAGCAAAAAGGGGGGTCAAAGAGGACTTGGGAATCATGCCAAAAGTACAAAACGGAGCAAAATGATCAACACGGAAATCGAAGCCCTACCTCTTACGGTCGCGCTGCCGCAAAAATCGTCCAAAAATTCCACCTGGTTAGCCCGCAGTGAATTTTCGACGGAACTGCGACGGGAAATGGGCCTAAAAAGAAAATCGTCGCAGTGTGCCGTGTCGCAGATAACTCACTATCTGTAACTCCTAAAATCCTGAGATTTGGAGGAGAGAGAGAAGAGAGAGAGAGGAAGATTTTTCGTAGAGGGAACTTTTTCTGATTCTCTCTCCTCGGCACGCAAATCAAGGTGGGAAATGAGAGGGGTGAGGGGGCTCTTATATAGTGGGCCAAAGGGAATATTCCCACACGGGATCTGGATCCAAACAGGAAACACCGAAACGGGCCAACCGTATTGCGCCACGTGTCCACAGAACAGGAAACAGCGGTGCAAGGGCCAATCAGAATTTGCCACGTGGCCACGTGGTGCACGTGGTTGCTCCGCGCTCCGGGTTTTCCGGAAAATGTCGGCCAATGGGATGCTGCCACGTGTCACTCTCCCACATGCCTTCTAGAAGCCGGCCCACCAATGGGGAAGCGCCACGTGGCAAGGAAGGTACTCGGTGCTCCCGGTGCACGCCTGGCCTATGGACCGCGCACCCGAGACCCCTGCCCGCGCCTGCCCGCGCCTGCCCGCGCCGCGCTCCCCCGCGCTCCGCCGCTGCGCCGCCGCTGTGCCGCTGCCCGCCGCCGTGCGCCGCTGCCCGCCGCCGCTCGCCGGTCGCCGGAACAGTAATTCCGGCGGCCGGAGTTACTGTTCCGGCGTGAACAGTACCCGAAAGCCGAAAAAATAAAGTAAATATACCGTTTCGTCCGTTTTCGCGCGCTGAATCCAAATACGACGTCCGTTTCGCCAAATTCTCATCCGAAATTTTGCCGAAAGCTCCCAGAAATTCTCGTTTGCCCCGATTTTCGTGCCAAGTCTATATTAAATGTCCAATTTCGATTCTACAAGCTCCGAAGCACTGTACAAGCTCCCCGCAGTCACTGTTTAATGTTGCACAGTTCCTGCGGGAGTCCGGATCATCACACTGGGCCGAGCTCTTTGGTCTTAGAAAATTAAGCCGACCCGACGATCTCACTGTACCTTTCTCCTTAGAGGAGATCAGGAAAGCGACCTTCCAATTGGGGTCAGATAAAGCGCCTGGTCCAGATGGCTTCAACCTGGGCTTCTTCCAAAAGTTTTGGGAGGTTGTAAAGTTCGACTTGCTGAACATCTTTCTGGACCTGTATAACGGAACACTGAACACCTCCCCGTTGGATTACTCCTTCATCTGTCTGACGCCAAAGAAGGAGGGGGCCAATTCGGCTAACGACTTCAGGCCTATTAGCCTCATCAACGCTGTACAAAAAATCATTTCCAAGGTCTTAGCCAACAGATTGGAAGGGGTTATGAAGGAGGTCATCTCACCTGCTCAGTCCGCCTTCCTAAAAGGCAGGTCCATTCTCGACTCATTCGCAACCGCTACCGAGCTGGTTAACTGGAGCTCCAAAACCGGGCTAGAAACAGTGGGGATCAAAGCGGACTTCGAAAAAGCGTTCGACATGGTACTATGGGACTTTATATTTACGGCCCTGTCTGGAATTGGAGCGAACGGCAAGTGGTGTGACTGGATCAAGCAATGTGTATGCAATGCTAAGGTGGCAATACTGGTGAACGGAGTACCCACTAAATGGTTAAAGACGTCCAGGGGGCTTAGGCAAGGGGACCCCCTGTCCCCCTACCTCTTCATTCTGGTGGCCGAAGGACTGACCAGAATGACGGAGAGGGCGGTTCACAACGGCCTACTTAGGGGAGTAGGACCCACTTCGGCACCCAAAATCTCTATCATCCAATATGCGGACGACACCCTCTTCTTCTGTGGTGCCAAGAAGAGTCAGATTGCCAACCTACAGTTCATTTGGAAGCTCTTTGAATGGGCTTCTGGTCTGAAGGTTAACCGAAAGAAGACCGAACTCTTTTACCTGGGCAGGCAGACTGGTAGGGGAAGAGACCTGGCGGATTTTCTTGGGTGTAGGGTGGGTGAGCTCCCGATATCTTACCTTGGCCTTCCACTATCCGACAAGCAACTACGAAAAGAAGACTGGTGGCAGGTTATCGGAAAGTTCGAGAATCGGATCGAGGGGTGGCAAGCTAAACTACTCTCCCAGGGGAGCAGGTTAGTCTTGGTGAACTCAGTACTGTCGAACCTCCCGCTTTACTACCTATCCATGTCTCGTGCACCCAAATGGGTAGTTAGACGGCTGGAGGCGCTGCGCAGAGCCTTTTTTTGGAAAGGGTCGGCAACCGTGGCAGGGGGGCAATGCCTCGTGAACTGGAAAACGGTCTGTAGGAGCACTAGGGAGGGAGGTTTAGCGGTTCTGAACCTGGAGAATATGAACACTGCGCTGCTTGCCAAATGGTGGTGGAGATTTTTCACGGACAAGAGCCTCCTGTGGGGACCTCTCATCAAAGGGATCTACTATGGACGAAGGAAACCGTTGAGAGAGGGAGACTCCTTCAGGTCGTTCTCACAATGGTGGCGCAATGTACTCACTACTAGGGACATCTTTAGATGTGGTATGTCGTTTTCGCTGGGAACGAGAGAGATATCTGCTTCTGGTTGGACATCTGGGCTGCTCAAGCACCTCTTCGAACCCTCTTCCCAGCCATCTTTGACCTCGTTAGGGGGAAGAATTGTCGTGTGAGGGACTGCTGGAGGGCGAACAGATGGAAGTGGGGCTACATTCTTCGGGGGCTCACCCCCCGGTGCGCTGGCGATGGTCCCAATCCGGGATCTTTTCGGTCAAATCACTTTATCTCTTCCTCTAGAACGGCGGCACCTCGGAACTTCGTTTTAGGGAAATCTGGAAGATCAAGATCCCTCTCAAGATTAAAATCTTTCTCTGGCTAGTCCTAAGGAGTAAGGTCCGCACCAAAGACAATCTACTCCGAAGGGGATGGTCTGTTGACGATACTTGTGTCCTCTGTCTGGATGACGCAGAGACGGTCAGCCACCTCTTCCTGGGCTATCAATTTACAAGAAGTATACTGCAGGCTGCTCTTCTGAATGTCACTTCCCTCAACCACACCACTTCGGCAGCCTCTTTCTGGAAAACTGCTAGCCTGAGAAGCAGCTCATTGCGCGACAGAGAGCTTTTGGGGATTGCTTCTGTCTGGTGGAATATCTGGCTCGAACGTAACAGGCGGATCTTCGACAATAAAAAAAAAACGGCGGGTGCCCTTTTTAAGGACGCCCGCGATTGCGTGTGTTGGTGGGCTCACCTAGTCTCGTAGTTTTTTTTTTTTTTTAGGCCTTGTTGCCTATTCCTGTAGCCTAATTCATCTTCTTTATGAATGAAGCGGTAGCATGCTACCTTCCCTCAAAAAAAAAAAAAAACTCTACTTTTTACTTAAATAATTAAGTGAAAAAACTTATATTTATATATAATAGGGCTGTTGTACTGTTGGGAGCACTGAGGCCTCCGTGTTTCTAAGCCATTTTTGATGATGAAACTTCCAAATCGACGATTAGATGCGTTAGACGTGGTATAGCATATTTGAAGAATCTAGAAAATAATTTTTTTGAATTTTCACTATTATTTACCTATTATTCGAAAGGACTAAAAATGAACGGCAAAAAATAAAAATCTTACAAAAAGTTATGATGTAGCACTAAATTTTTTTTATCAGAGATATTGATCTTGCTGTAGGTAATATAAAGAATTTTCTATCAAAATTTTATCTGATTTAAATACTTATATCCTATTAAACATGTAAACGACACATAACAACCGTTAAAAATTATTGATTTTGAACCTTTTCTATCACTAGTAAATGATAACAAAAAATCACAAAATTTACCGACCGTTCCTAGCGCAAGTGGCAAAGGGCTTGGTGGTTGTTATCCGAGGTCCCGAGTTTGAAGCCTAGTTACTTCATCTGTACAGTTAACTTTATTTATTAAAAAGATAAACGAAGAGGGTAGCATGTTTATCTTTCTCTCAAAAACAAAAATTACAAAATTTATTTTCTAGATATGTACTTTAAATATACTAGATCAAGTCTAATAGAATTGACGATTTAAATGTACTAAATGAAGTCTAATAGAGCCGATCGTTGATTCAAATGTTCTATTATCAAAAATGGTTTAGGAGCACGGAGGTCTTTGTACTCCTAATAGCACGGAGGTCTTTGTACTCCTAATAGCACAGCAGTCCTACTATATATATATATATATATATATATATATATATATATATATATATATAGAGAGAGAGAGAGAGAGAGAGAGAGAGAGAGAGAGAGAGAGAGAGGCTGGAATACTATCGGTAGTAAACATGCTCCGTTGCAACCGATTTGTTTTCGATGATGCAGCTTCCAAAACGATGATCGATACCATTTAAACTATCTGAAAATCAAATTTATTATTTTTTGATATTATTTTCTTTTCCATCGAGTGTATACAAAAATGAACGACTGAAAATAAATATCCTTCAAAAAATGATAATAGGAGTCTTATAACCAAGATCGAGAGTATAAATATTATTTTAAATAGTCTAATAAATTTTCTAACCAAAATTTAATTGATTTAAATTTCTTTACACCGTTAAATGAGAAAACGTTTTACATCTACCATTAAAATTACAAAATTTACAACCCTTTGATATTTAGCTCAATGATGTCGAAAAAATTTAAAATTTGATTTCTAAATACTTTCAGTAGTTTAGATCATATTTAACGATGCCGATTGTCAATTCAAGGGCTCCATCATCGAAAACAAATCGATATATATATAGCAACAGAGCTTGTTTGCTACCGATAATATTTTATCCTAATCGCGCATTCCTTTATTCAAGTGCCGAAAACTCACAAACACCAATGACTTGTGCTTTTATAAACATAAGATATCTATATATATAGAGCTATATAGGCTGGAATACTATTGATAGCAAATGGCTCTGTTGCCATCTATTAATTTGTTTTCGATGATGAAGCTTCCAAAATGATGATCGACGCCATTAAATATGATCTAGACCATTTAAACTATCTGGAAATTAAATTTAATACTTTTTCGATATTTTTTTTTCTTTTCCATCAAGTAGATAAAAATGAACGGCTGAAAATGAATATCATTCAAAAATAATGATAGTAGTCTTGTAATCAAGATCAAGAGTATGAATCTTGTTTCAAATAGTTTAAAAAATTTTCTAATGAAATTTAATTTTGAGGATGATGAACTGATGGTCGCGGAAACATTAGTGTTGCTTCAGAGTCAGCATTGCTGAGTCGCGTCGGGTCCAGTACTTCTATTTCATATCAATATCCGGGAGGCATTGATTTCTAAAGCAATCTAGCCCCTCAATGACTTTTCCTTTTCTATTAATTAGATTTGTGAGCCGAACTCACATACATCAACAACATTGCATCCTCTGCATGTTGATTTAATGGAACCAATTTCGGCCCGTAAGGGCAACGATGCGATTGCGCTGCTTCAGGCTCGCCCACAATTAAAACTGGAACATTAACTACGTTCGCCTCATGTTCTCCCGCAGACGGTACCTGATGATCAGTAGCGGCGGGCACAGGAGGAATTGGACCCGCAACCAATGCTGCAACGACGTCGTCACCTACATTCGCCTCCTGCACCCCCGTGGACGACTCCTGTCGATCAGCAATAGTGGGCGCAGAAGGAGCAGGACCTGCAGGCTGAGGCGCATCGTAGTTTAACACGCCAAGCTTGAGCTTCCCACCTTCGCGACACGCCCACAGCTCGAATACCTGGCCCTCACTCATCCGGTTCTCGCGAACGAACACCATGATGTCGCCTCTGATCATGCGATAGGCCTTATTCGAAGACAGGTATCGGATCGTCATGTCGCGTACATTCCCCGACCTACCAAGAACCTTCACGTCGAGGCCGTTCTCGGCTTCCCGCGCCGTCGTTCTCTCGCTTTCCGACATGATCAAGTTCAGCTGCTTCCCTTCCAACTGCTTCGTACCCACCAGCGCGTTGTTCGGGAGCAAGAAGCGGCAGTGGTGGTTGCTCGTGTCGCTGTTTGAAACCCACTTTCGGAGGACGCAGACGGGGTCTTGGTCGCACCCGGTCCTCTGCAGGGCCGCCACAAACTCCGACCGCTCTGCCTCGTCGACGGTGAGATCGGCGTAACGTCGTCTCTTTATCTTTTTGGCGCGTGGTGGAACATCCGTCAGCTGCTTTTTCTTTCCGCTCTTTGCCATTAAAGACTTTTAATTCTATTAAGGTTTGTTTCAAAGCAGAAATTCCATGCAACAAAAATTGTAATATATATATATATATATATATATATATATATATATATATATATATATATATAGTATGTGAGAGGAGATAGAGATATATAGCCTTTGTAATTAAATGGTTATGTCCCGTAGCATTAACATAAAATATATATAGTACTTGTTATATTCCTAATTTTATTAGAATTTTGATTCTTATCGTTAATAAATAAATATATTTTTTTTTATTAAAGATTTTGTCAAATGCCAAGTGAATTCCAGTTAAAGTTGACCAAAAAAATAAATATATATATATATATTTTTGTTAAAAATCTTATCAAATGCCAAATGAATTCGAGTTGAAGTTGACCAAAAGCATCCACACGGATGCTAATTTAGAGCCGTTGGATCGGTTATATAATATATATATATATATATATATATATATATATATAGAGAGAGAGAGAGAGAGAGAGTCGGACTACTATACTATTAATAGTATCAAGTTATTGATGCTATCTAAGTTTTCTATCCTTAGATCAATCCTTTTGATCATTTTCATCCGTTAGATTTTTCTATTTTCCAACAACCTGTTAAACTTAAGGGGTCCACTATCATCTCAACCATACATTTTTTAATTTAAGGGTTAATATATATATTAGTAGGATTTGTAATTGAGTGATTAGGATAAATATTTAAATAGGTTAGAGATAAAACTATTAAGATTTAAATATTAATTATATAGTATGTGAGAAGAGATAGAGATATATAGCCTTTGTAATTAAATGGTTATGTCCCGTAGCATTAATATAAAATATATATAGTACTTGTTATATTCCTAATTTTATTAGAATTTTGATTCTTATCGTTAATAAATAATTTCTTTTTTTTTTTATTAAAGATTTTGTCAAATGCCAAGTGAATTCCAGTTAAAGTTGACCAAATAAAAAATATATATATATATATTTTTTTTTTGTTAAAAATCTTATCAAATGCCAAATGAATTCGAGTTGAAGTTGACCAAAAGCATCCACACGGATGCTAATTTAGAGCCGTTGGATCGGTTATATATATATATATATATATATATATATATATATATATATATATATATATATATATATATATATATATATATAGTCTGGCTACTATACTATTAATAGTATCAAGTTATTGATGCTATCTAAATTTTCTACCCTTAGATCAACCCATTTGATCATTTTTATCCGTTAGATTTTACTATTTTTCAACAACCTGTTAAACTCAAGGGGCTCACTATCATCTCAACCACACATCTTTTAATTTAATATATATATTGGTAGGATTTGTAATTGAGTGATTATGATAAATATTTAAATAGGTTAGAGATAAAATTATTAAGATTTAAATATTAATTATATTAAAATTTTAATTAAATTAGGATTTAAGCATTTTTTTTAATGATTAGGATAAATATTTAAATATTTTGGAGATAAAATTATTAAGATTTAAATTCTAATTTGGTGATGGTAGTGGTATGATTTAGTCACATCCATATAATTGATATTTATGACTTTGGATGCATCTGGTGCGCAAGTGCATTTATAGAGATAATTAATTTTTTGAATTTATTGAATTCGAGAGAAGAATGAAAGAGATTTAGAAAGAGCTATGATTCGGTTGAAACTATTCTGTATAAAAGAGAAGTTAGGCATAATTCTCTCTTAATTAATAAATTTTATTTTATTTATATTTTTTATTTTAATTTTTTTCTTCTTTATGGTTGTGTCGATTGTAGTTTCTGCATCGAATTAACAACAATCAATTATCAGAGCAAACGGTAGATTCACAAATTCTAAAAACAAAACGAGTATTAGATTATATATATATATATATATATATATATATATATATATATATATATATATATATATATAAAAGTGAGTTTCTATGTTTTGAATGTCATTGGTACTTATAAATTTTTAATCTTTAAATAAAAAATGTACGATTAGGACGATAGCGGTCTCTTAAAGTTCAGTAGATGTTTGGTGAAATAATATGATTTAAAAGATAAAATAAATTAAAGAGATAGATCTAATAATAAAAAATTAAATAAAAGTACATTCTTTTATATATATATATATATACACTAGTGAAGTACTCGCGCTTCGCTGTGGATATTAAAAAGATTTTATGAGATTTTATAAAATTTTATTAAGAAAAAAAAATAAGAGAAATATTCTTTAAAATTTTATTAGAAAGACTAATAAAATAATATTTTATTATAAAATATTATATAAAATAAATATTTTTGCATAAAATATTTTGAAATATTTTATGCAAAAAAAAGAAGAAAAAAATATTTTATGCAAAAATTACAAAATCTCTCTCTTTTGCATTGTATAGATTATATAAAAAAATTATAAATTTTATTAGTTGTCATGAGGGTCAAAAATATTTTACAAAATAAATATATAAAAATTTTATAATTAAACTCTTAAAATATATTTTGTAAAATAAATGTTGAAGAAAATTTTTAAAAAACACTCCAAAAAAAAAGAAAATAAATTTTTAATTAAATTCTTAAAATATATTTTATAAAATAAACACATAAAAAATAAATTATTAATTAAAATATAAAAAAATAAATTACAAAATATATAGATAAAATAAAATCTAAAAAATAATAATAAATTTTTTTGTTCTCTTTAAATAATAAAAGTACAATAACATTTATATCAAAAAAAAAAAAATAAAAAATAAAATACTATCCTAAAGAAATTATAAAAGTACAATAACATTTATATAAAAAAAAATTTAAATTAAATTAATAACCATCCTAAAGAGGGTTGTGCCTTCCTCAACTCTCAAATTATATATATATATATATATATATATATATATTATATATATATATATTATATATATATATATATATATATATATATATATATATATATGCCTGGTATGCTTATGGAACTATGGAGTCTTCCGTACTTAAAAGTTGTTTTCAATATTAGGACTTTCGAATCGACGATGTATTTTGCTAGACATGATTTAGAGTATTTGAAGTATCTAAAAATAATATTTATAAATTTTTAATATTATTTACCTAGTGTTCGAAAAGACTTAAAATTAATAATTTTAATGATTATAGTGAATTGTTTGCAAATTTAACGGTTGTCGAGATGAAACAAAAGTAGGTGATGGTCATAAAGTAAAAAAAAATAAGTGGATATGGTCAAGTAAACAACTAATCAACAAGCCAAGCAAAAATCTTAAAACTTAGCTATATGAATAATTTTAAATAAATGTGTCCTGCAATGTATAGATTGATTATATCCACTGAAATTAAGTGTTCCTTAAATTTGCGTATAATCAAGAGTATTATTCGATTAATAATGGGAAACTAAATAATGTCTAGCTCGTATGTAAAGCTGTTTATAGGGAACAACCAATATATAACATAGATTATTAGGATTTTAATAAAAAAGTAGTTGGCTAATGCTTCTTTTACAGTTTAATTGTCCATTTTTCCTTGTCACATTAGCCAATATAGAGACATAACACAAGGTTGTATAGCTGATGTTTAACAGTGAGTTAAGATAGGAATTAATCGAAATATGTAATAAATTTCAAACAAATAAAATTGCATCAAATTGCCTGTTGTACCTTGGGCAGGCGGCTAAGAATTTAATGGTTGGTATTTAATGTCTCAAATTCAAAGCGTAATTACTTTATATTTTTTAACTGAATTTTTAATAGAAAAAATAAATAAAGCAAATAGCTGTTCCCTTTCTTTCTTCTTTTGAAGTTTGAAAAAAAAAAAGAAAAATACGTATATATTACAATATGCAACAAAGAAGTAAATTAATTAGTATGAAAAATCATATAAATTTTTGAACTAGACAATATAACTTAATTTTTGAAAGATTAGTTGAAGATTGAAAGTAAGGAATCTGTTAAGATTTGAATTAATATTTAAATCTTAAAGAGATAAGTTTGTTAAAATTTAAATATTAATTAGAATAAAAATTTATTTAGATTAGAATTTGGATAGCTTTTGATGTAAGTTATAAATATAGCATATGTGCTATTATTTTAAAATGGTGTTAAGATAGCCACACTCACGGTGGTGGTAATACCTAAGTAGGTGGTGGGGGTTAGAATTTAGTCACACCCATAGTCTTTGAGATTTATAAAAAATGAGAGAAGGGTGAGAGAGATTCAGGATGAGAGCTCGGGTTGAAACTACTCTATTGCAGAAGAGGAGTTGGTGTAATCGGTGTAATTCTTCTCTTAATTATTGAATCTTATTTTACCCGCATATTTTCTATTTTGGTTTTCTTCTCTTTGTGTTTGTATTGGCTTCAGTTTTGTTGAAAGGATAGGTTTTTTAGTAAAAAAATTAATTTGACGTTTCCGCTGCGGAATCCCAACTCTATGCAGTACCAGCGTGGATTGCGGTACGGAGTGGGTTGCGGATTTACAGAATCTGGTACCGGGGCGAGTACCGAATTTTCCAACAATTGCTATCGGAGCCAAAGGTTATCGATCCTCAGGAGAGATCGACATCAGAGTACTGGATTACCGATCATCACAGGAGGCGATCACAATTTGATCTCGCTATGCGTGTTGGACTCATAGGTATGTGATTTTTCGGTTTCAAGTGGAGCTAAGAAGGTCAAAAAGCGAGATCGGATCGTACAGAGATGCAGCCACTCAAGGTGGAGCGGAGGAGAGCTCGATATAGCGATTGAAGACTACAAATCAAATCAAGGTGGAGATTGTTAAGATTTGATTAGATTTGCAGTTGAATCCTAGTTGGATTAAGATTAATATTTAAATCTTAATGAGATAAGTTTGTTAAAATTTAAATATTAATTAGAATAAAAATTTATTTAGATTAGGATTTGGATAGCTTTTGATGTAAGCTATAAATATAGCATATTATTTGACGGTGGTGTTAAAATGGTCACACCCACGGTGGTGGTAATACCTATGGATGCGGTGGGGGCTAGAATTTAGCCACGCCCATATAGTGGTATCCACACTCATGATGGTGGTAACACCCAAGAAGGTGGTGGGGGCTAGGATTTAGCCACACCCATAGTTTTCTAGATTTATAGAAGATGAGAAAAGGGTGAGAGAGATTCAGGAGGAGGCTCGGGTTGAAGCTACTCTATTGCAGAAGAGGAGTCGGTGTAATGATGTAATTCTTCTCTTGGTTAATGAATCCTATTTCATCCGCATATTTTCTGTTTTGATTTTTTTTCTCTATGTGGTTGTATTGGTTCCAGTTTTGTTGACGGGACGAATTTTTGGTAAAAATCTGATTTGACGTTTTCGCTGCGGAATCCCAACTCTAGGCGGTACCGAAGTGGATTGCGCTACCAGAGCGGGTTGCGAATTCACAGAATCTGATACCGGGGCGATTACCGGATTTCCCAACAGAATCAACAGAGCGAATTTTTTCGAACAAAAATTGAAGAACTGAGTACTTAGAATGATAATGAACAATCACATTGGAATGCTTTAATACAGCCTGATCATCCACAAGCTACTGATGATAAAATATAGAAAGGTTAGTTGCAGATTGAAGCAAGAAACGAAATAGAATAAATTTTATTAGACAAATAAAAAAGAAAATTTATGCTTAAACCAGCTTGAATCTCAAGTAAAAAAAAGTCATACAAATATGCAACAATCACCTCTTAAATATAGTATCAAGCCACATGTTATCAACCTGACCCGTTGCAACCGATTGATGATGAGAATTCTCTGAGATGCGGATGGCAACAGGAATGATGGGTCGATCGGCTAAATCACCCCAGTGCTTGAGGTGCCAGAATAAGAGGAATTGAGGTAAGGGGATGAGAATAATGAGGGGAGGAGATAGGAGAGGGGGAAAAAGAAGAGAAGAAGAAGAAGAGAAGAAGAAGAGAGAAGGAGGAAGAAGAAGGCTGTCAATTTTCCATTCATGCCCCCATTCTGTTACATCTTGCTTATTATATAGTCCTACTAATGAAATACTATTAAGTAATCAAAAGGATTACAAGCTTAATTAACTACTATGGTAAATTGCTGAGTGGGCCCTTTGCTGCCTCCTGGAATGGGCCCGGGCTTGGGCCTTCGAGTTGTAACAATTTCCCTTCTCTTCAGCTTGCTTGTGCCTGTTCCTCCCAGTATCCAATTGGGCCTGGACAATGTGCTCTACATCCCATCTATCCCTTCTAGTTGCTTTAAGTGCTCAGATACCCTGAGATATGCCCTAGATCCTGTCAGAGAACCCCCATTCTCATCCTCCTGCTCGATCCGAAGCTTCCAGGGCGCTGACCTTGTTCGCCTCCCTCACTCTTCTTGTCAGTTGACCTCTGTTTCCCCCCCATGGAAGAGCTAAGTTCCCCACCCACTTATTCTCTTTGCTGTGCTAAAAGAAGTGGTGTTTACTCCTAATATACTAGCTCTCTATTCTTTATGTTTGCAGATGTTACACCACACAGCAAATTTGGCTTTACATGCCCCATTATTAATCCAATACATGATCAGCAGATTGTCAAAACTGCGTAGCTAACTCAATAGCTTAGCATGTTAGTAAAAGAATAAGAAGATCCTGAATTAGCAGCCAGAGAGAGAATGAGCAACAAAAAACATGAGGAGCAATTTCAATTGTCAGAATCAGGATACCGACAGGATCTAGGACTACAGCAAAGTGGAATGAAATAGTCAACCCCAAAGATACTCGAGTCGGGTAGCCGGCAGATGCACCACGCTCCGATTTGCTAACCGATCCGATAGAGTAACATGAGAGGATACCGAATTTCGCCCATGGTTCTTTCTCAACAGAGTAGGTCAAAGTCCAAGAGGACGTAGCTTATTATTTCTTTTTGCATATTGGTTCAGTTAATTCTACAATTACATAGTAGTCTAGATTAGTAAAATTATGTAAGGGGACGAATGAATAGTTTTTTTCTTCCCAATTTTTTTCTCAAAATGAATAATTTTTTTCTTCCCAATTTTCTTCTCAATCCTCTTTTTTCTTTTTTTTCCCTATCTCCAATTCTTACTCACACCTTTTTAATTCTCCCTTCCTACAACTCATTATCGAAGTACTTAAACCGATCGATATAGCTTTACCATCATTATCACTGTCATCCTCATCTCTGAGCAGTCTCATCATGAATGGATTGCAGTGATTCAGGAATTACACAGATGAAATATTCCTCAACCCAATTCTTGTTACACTGGATAACAAGCAGCTAGTGTAGCTACTTGACAATATTAACCCAAGTTTTTTAAAACACTAAGGCCCTGTTTGGTTGGAGGATAAAGGGGGAACAACCCCTTTTATCCCCCAATCCTTGCCAAACAATACAGAAAAAATCCAAGGAATAAAAGTTTAAATTATACCCTGCTTAACGGGTTATCCCAGGATAACCCGTTAAGCACTATTCCTCCGCCTCCCTAGAATAGCCCTAATCCCCGAGGGCAGTGAATGGAATTTACTGTTCCCACCACTGCCCTTCCCATCTCCTCGATCCCTTCGTCTTCATCCTCCTCTTCTTCCCCTCTCACATTCTCCCTCAACCGGTGCTAAGCTATCAATGAAGGAGATCCTTCGCTGAGATTCTTCCACCTACCTTCGCCTTTTACCATCGCTTCGATTGGCCCGCCGTCTTCTTTTTCTCCTCTCCTCTCACCTCCTCCCTCTACTGCCACTATGAATGAGCAAGATCAGAGGCAAAGATCTCGCTTGTGCCATTAAATCTCTATATTTCCTCATTTCGGACGCCTCCTCTCCACTCTCGCAACCTGTCTCAACCACCGGTATTATTGTGCAAGATCTCTTCCAGATCATGCACCTGGGTGAATAGGCCCCTCTCTCCCTCTGTTAACTTGCAGTAATGTATTCTTATTACTACTCCTACCTCTCTGCTGCCTTTATTGTGTTGTCATCTCGGTATTTAGCGAGTTTGAGGTTGTTGAATTTTCTGTGAGATAGGGTTTCCCCCTCTATAAATTGATGCGGCTATTAGCTACTTGTATTATGAATTGCTTCTGAAAAACTAGTTTCATGTCTGTTGGCTTTTATCTGTTGGCTTTTATCTATGGGCTTTTATTTGTTATCTGTGGCTTTTATCTGTTTTTGAGCAATTGCTCTTGTGATCCCAACAGCTTTGAAAGAAAATTGAGGTGAGGCAAACACGTCAACATATTTATATAGTTTCTGTAATTACTCATCAGATTATTTTATTCTCGCTAATTTCAAATTTATTTTTTAAAAACCCACTGTTGTCTTTGAGCTATATTACAATATATTACAATATTGTAATATATTGTATTCTAAATCAGTGTTCACATAGCCGTAGGTTTATATAGCCTCAGATTGGAAGGTAAGCTAAAGAAAATGAAAAAAAAAAAAAGTTTAGATAGCTACATGCTGGAAGTTAAGCTGCAAACATAAAAAATCAGAGTTCACATATATATTGTAATATATATTGTAATCAGATTTTCATTTCATTTTAATTAGAGGCTAAAGCAATGAAAAAACGATAAGCTGGGGCTATGTGACTTACTTTGTACTTGAGGCTATGTTATTTACTTCAAACTTGAGGATAATGTGATTTACTTTGAACTTGAGACTATGTGAACTTGAACTAGAGGCTATGTGATCCCACAACCAAACAGGGCTATGTAAATATTTTTTTTGCATTGCTTTACCTTTACTTCAAACCTGATGCTGTGCGAACTCTGATTTTGTATGTTTGCAACTTAACTTCCAAACTGTAGCTATCTAAACTTGTTTTTTTTTTTTTTTTTTCCTTTACTTTAGTCTACCTTCCAATCTGATGCTATATCATCATTATTGAACTTGGCTCATTGCTTCTCGAACAGGTTGCACAATTTGGCAATGATGACATCAAGAACGACAAATGTGAATGGTGTGGGGGGCAGCTAATATTATGGACCTGCAGCCACCATTTATCCTTGCCACTCTTGACATCTGAGCCAACTTATCGAAAATCTTGTTGCCTATTGA
This sequence comes from Tillandsia fasciculata, assembly GCA_029168755.2. Classification (NCBI taxonomy): domain Eukaryota; kingdom Viridiplantae; phylum Streptophyta; class Magnoliopsida; order Poales; family Bromeliaceae; genus Tillandsia; species Tillandsia fasciculata. The sequence goes on along the minus strand of CM054941.1, from coordinate 5,318,357 downwards.
ACTTGACTCGTCGCTATGAACTGGTTGCCTAATTTGGCAATGATGACATCAAGAGCGCCAAGTGTGAATGGTATGGGGGGCAGATACAATTATGTAGCTGCAGCCAGCATCTATACTTGCCACCCTTGACACCTGAGCCAACTACAGCCACCATCCACAATGAGGCCTGTGCGAACTTCTCATCACAAGAACTTTACTTCCAACCTGCAGCTATGTTCTTTCTTGTTGTCTTTGTGAACACTTAACTTCCAACCTGTAGCTATCTAAACTTCAATTTACTGTTATTTCCAACCTGTTTTATTTTTCTCACCTAGCAGGCTTACTTCCAACCTGTTTTTTTTTTTTCTAACTTTACGGGTTTACTTCCAACCTGATTTGTTTTCTTTCTTGATTTACTGTTACTTCCAACCTGATTTATTTGTTATTACTTTACTGTTACTTCCAATCAAAGGATATATGAACATTTATTTATTTATCTTTCTTTAGCTTACTTTAGAACTTGCAGCTATGAGAACTTTTACCATTTTCCTTACTAAAGCTTGACTTCCAACATGATGCAATGTGAAGACTATAGTTATTTTCTTGCTTTAGCTTTACTGCCAACCGACGCCTATAAAATTTGTGATGAAATAAATTGTAGATTTTTAATGACTACGACAATCAACCAGCGAAAATTTTCCTCCCCACTCGTTGCCGAGCTCATGACATTTTTAGACGAGGAAGAAGACTATTCGGAAGAAGTGCAAGCCTTGCTGTTTGAAGAGGATGACTATTCATTCTCAAACACTATATACAAAGGACCATGTCGAACACGGCCATTCACTGGCCATCAACTTATTAATGACATGTTGAATGGACATCCTGATAGAGGTTACCAACATTTCTGGATGACAAATACCCTGTTCATTAGGCTTCGGGATGAATTAGTAGGGAGGGGCTTGATACAAGGCACTAGGCATTTAACTGTTGATGAACAACTTGGTATTTTCTTATTTGGTATAGACCATGGTGTGGCAAACCGAGTCCTAATTGAAACTTTTCAACATTCAGAAAAGACGATTAGTCGATATTTTAACAATGTGTTGCATGGGGTGGTGGAACTTAGACAGGATTATATCCAACCACCGCAAACAAACGTAGGAGTGCACCCACGAGTAAAAGATAATCCAATCTTTCATCCTTTCAAGGTAAACGCTATAGTGATTTTCATACGCATATAGTGCTATGATTTTTAACTTTATCAATTGAAGTTGTCTCATTCTATTTATTGTGTTCTTGGAACACTTAAATATGGAATGCTATTGGTGCGGTTGATGGGACACATACCGGTGGTTGTACGAAAGAGTAAGCAACTAAAATATTGCTGTCGAAAAGGTTTTACATGAACATGATGACAGCATGTTCATTCGACCACCAATTTCTTTTTGTGTGCATTGGTTTGGAGGGCTCTGCAGCAGATATGAGGGTGATGCGATGGTGTTGCGAGAGTGGTGGTTTTACAGTCCCAGAAGGTAACATATTCTTTTTCTACGTAATATTTACTATGCGATTCCTTGTCATTAATTGAGAATAGTTTTTCATTGTTGTGTAGAAAAATTTTACTTAGTCGATTTAGGCTATGCCAACACTGACTGATTTCTTGCGCCCTATAGAGAGGAACGATACCACTTAAGCCAATTCGATGTTAATGCACATGCCCGAAGGCATCGAGGACCTAAAGATTTGTATAATCATCGTCATGCCCAATTGCGGAATGTTGTTGAGAAAACTTTTGGAATACTCAAGAGGAGGTTCAAGGTCCTCCGCCAAACAACACATTTTCCTTACAAAGTGCAATGTCGTATTGCTCTTGCATGCTGTGTGATACATAATTTCATCAAGAGGCACCAAGGAGGTGATAGGTATTTCAACATGCAGATGGAACCAGACACCATTGATGAGCAAGATGATGATCCGATACATTTAGTTGGCCATGATGAGTCTCGTCGAGGCAACATCCTTCGCACAAAGATTATAGAGCAACTGTGGAATAGAAGATATGAGAGCATATTCGAGATGATCAAATAACTTTTTACATTTCTTGAACTTGACGATTTTTTATATGCTTTGTAAGTTAATGTACTAATTATATTTGTTAGAACGTAACTTTGAATGTTTGGTGACTTCGTGGCTATGTATTTCATTGCTTTAGCTTTAGTTCCAATCTAATGCCTATGTGAAGTCTGATTTTTTTTGTTTGCACCTTCACTTCCATTCTGTAGCTATCCAAACTTGTAATTTTTTTTCCTTTTCTTAAGCATACCTTCCAATATGAGGCCCTGTGAAGTTGCGGCTATGTGAACACTTTTTTTTTTTTGTTACTTGCTTAACTTCCAAACTGTAGTAATCTAAACTTAGAATTTTTTTGTTTTCTTCACTTTAGCTTACCTTCCAATCTGAGGCTATATGAACCTACGGCTATGTGAACTCTGATTTTTTTCTTTGCAATTTAATTTCCAACCTATAGCTATCTAAACTTTTTTTTTATTTTTTATTTTTTATTTTTTTTTACTTTAGCGTACATTCCAATCTGAGGCTATATGAACCAGAGGCTATGTGATTTTCATCAAGTTCTCTGACTTTTTTTATTATTTGTAATTAGAGACTATGTGATACTCATTTTTTACTTATTAAGTTGAACCAGAGGAATGAGGCTATGTGAATATGGAATTATTTTTATTATTATAGCTCTACTTTAAACTTGAAGTTATGTGAAGACTATAATTTTTTCTTGCTTCATCATCAATTACACTATGCGGCTATGTAAATATTTTTTTTATTGATTTAGCTTTAGTTCTAACTTGCTGTTATGTGAACTCTGATTTTTTATGTTTGCAGCTTAACTTCCAATCTATATCTATCTGAACTTGGATTTTGCATTTACTAAAATATACTATAAAATATAAAATATTATTTTCTTTAGATAAAATATAATTTATTATAATTTATAATTAAATTACTTCAAATTTAATATAATATTTAAATTAATTTTTCTATAAAAAAAGATAAGGGCAAAGTTGGTATTTTAATAAAAATTCTATTTTCTTTTTTCACTATTCTCTATTATTTCATAATTTAATCAAACACAATTTTAACTTTTCCAAAGAATACCAACTTTTCAACCAAACACAATTTATCTTTTATACTTGATTATCTTGGAATAGCAAGCTATCCTGTACCGCCCTTGGTGTAAACCAGAACCTGGGCTCGTCCACAGATCCGCCGTGCACCCGGAATTTTTCGTGTACACGAAGCGCTGGTAACCTGCTCAGATATAAATATATAATAAAGGAGCATAAAAACAGAGCTAAACTAAAACTAGTACATCTCAGACAAATACTGGAAAAGAAAGTACAACATAGCTCTCACAAATATACATGTGTCTCTCCCAGCTCACAAAATAAATACATCCAGCTGGCCAAAGCCAGACCCAAAATAAAAGAAAAATACAACCGTCTGAGTGTACAGGGGATACATCAATACTACTGAACTCTGGATCAGGGAAGCAGCTAACTAGTCAACGATTCTCTTACCTCGGCCCTAGGAAGAGGGTCCCGCAGCTCCTGCAGAGGACTCTGCAAAACAAAGGGGAAAAGAAGAGGAAAAAATAGTGGGGGTGAGAACTACTATAAAGACAGTAGCCTCCCCTAGTGGGTAAACCTCAACTCAGACATGCCCACTAGGACTACCAGAGGCGAAAAAGAATAAAGGTGGTAAACTATAAGTATATCTACTGATAAAAAGCTACCACTAATATGCCTCTACATGCCCAGCTAAAAAGATAGCTAAATGTATGCATCAGAATATCAAAGCCTGCCTGACTAAATCCAATCTATCCTCCAGTAAACACTGGTACTGCCTGCGATGCCTGCCAAATCGGGTATGCCAGCCTACGCATAACACCGATAGGGGATAGGAGTCTCAAGGACTCAAGTCTGCATATCGCGCACTCCGGAGTGGTACTCGAGGGGAGCGACCCACACGAGAAAAATGTCTGAGTAATAAGTATCCAAGGAGAATAAGTCCGCAGGACTGGATCACGACACTGATCTAAATGGAAAAGAACCATCCACTAAAAGAAGCCCAAATCCTCTCCCCAATCTGATGAAATAATAGCTGTCCGGTCAATCGCCCAAAATCCGTGGTTGCCGCAATACCCTGCCATCACAGCCTGCCCGTCCCGAATCCCAAATATCTGACTACACTATCCCAGCCCCTACTCTAACCTGAGCAGAATATCCCCTATGTCTAGGTAACTGGAGAAAATAAAATCATGGTTTCTCCTAAGTCAATCCCAGCATGATAGTGCAGCAGAAAAAGGTGGCCTAACTAGGTGACCATTCAAGCATGCAAAAGTCCTTTACTTAACAGAATAATTTCAGGTATTCCCTTTCTTACAAGATTAGAGTATGCTATTTTTGAATATCTGAATTGTAACAAATTGCCACAAATCGTTCTCTATATACATGCATAAGATGTCCCAAGATACATATCATATGAAATGTTTAGCCGATTATTCCAAAGAGTTTAGACATATATCCTTTTGCAAGAGTTAACATTCCATTTATTTTCAGTTCTCTAAAGATGCAAGAGCTACCCATAAGTCCCATTTTCTAATTATGCAAGCTATATCCATTCCACTAGTATACTAGCATTTAACATAGGACTAGCTCCAATATGCCTAGTGGGTTATCACAAGTAGGAGGTTAACAACGGTACCCACCTCGAGCGCTAAAATCCTGTCCCAAATTGAAGTCCACGCTCGATCCAAAAGCTCACCGCAACACTGTACAATATATCCAATAGAACATACACAATTTATCTTTCAATGTTCACGAAAAATCTGTCCAAAATTATATCAGTCCAAAGTTTCCCCATTTTCACCTGTGAAGGGTGCTCAGAAAATTCCAAAAAAAATACCGTCGCGATCCTTGCGACGAACCGGTCGAAACGAGTCCCTGCACGATCAAAACCGAGCTTCCTTACGCTGAGATACAAATTCGGCAAGGGAAACACCCCAACAAAACTGTGCAGAAATTCTGTACCAAAGAACTACAGAGAAAGGAGATTTTCACCTTCGAAAATATCCAGAAAAATCTGAGAAAAATCCAGGAGATTCCTTGCGAAATGTAGATGAAAAACGCCTCATGAATCGCCTCGATCTGTCGCCTGAGCGCGAAGTTACAGCCAAAACAATCGGGTGCTGTCCAAAAACTCCGCGAAGAAAATGGGTCACAAAGAAGCTCTGGAAACTCAAAATCCACATGAAAACTAGGGGAAACTCAAAACACAAAAATCGAAGCCCTACCTGTCGAGAGCCCAACGGCGCAAGAATCGCCCGAAACGGAGGTCGGGTGAGCCGGGGGAGCCCGAACATTGAAAAGGGACGAAACGGGTCGCCGGTGAGCAAGCGTCGCGCCGCGCCGTAAAATAGCAAACCTCGGAAAACGTGCTCCTAAAAATCCCAGGGAAGCTCGGTGAAATTTGTCTCAGGTGGAGGAAGAAAATTCCTAAAGGGCTCACTGTAAAAATCTGCTCAGAAAAAGAGCAAAGAGGGCCCAAAATCCACTATTTATAGCCAGCCCACAATCCCCTCCCTGGCCGGATTCGGGCGCCAACTTTCGGGCGCCCGAATCCGCAAAGGCGGTCGCATGAACCCCGTCCGACGCGCCCGAAAGTCTGTGGTGCTGCCACGTGTCCCCGCAACACGGGACAGCGGTGCAAGCGACTCCGCCGCGCGCCACGCGTCCTCAGCCTGGTCAACGCCCGCATGCCGCCCGCCAGCGACGGGCCGACACGTGGCCCGCACTCGAGTGCGGGCCATGTGCGGCCGACAGCGCCGCACTGGCGCCTGCTGGCACGTGCCCCGAGGCGCCGCACCGAGCTCCTGTGGACCGCGCCTTCGTGAGCCAGCGAATGACCTGCTGACACGTGTCCTGCGCCCGGTCCACCGAAGCCGCGCGCATTCGCTGAGCCGCGCTGCGTATGCCAGCCACTCCGCGCACGCCACGTGGCCCGCCGCGCGGTCCATGCACCCGCCGCGCCTCCCCGTGGACCGAGCGGCGTGAGCCGGCCAATAATAGGCCGCCATGTGGCTCAGGCCGGTCCACGATCCTCCCCCATGCACCGAAATTCTCCGAAAACTTCCGGAAGCCCGTTTTTGGTCATCCGAACTCCAAATTTAACAAGCAAATAGCTGTTTCCAAGCGTTTTTTCCGCGCTGAATCCAAATCCAACCTCTGTTTGGCCCAATTCCTTCTCTAAAATTCGGCAAATGCAGCCGAAGGCCAAATTAGTTAAAGTTATCCCACAAGGTCCATCTGTGGCACCCCTTTGATGCACCATGGGCCAGACACACCAACACTAAGTGTTCTACACAGTGGGTTCATCGAAAAAGTTGCTTGGAAAATCTGGACCACTACATATCCTAAGTATAAAAAAAATTATAACTATTAAATTTAAACTCGAACCAAATGGTGTCTAAGGCTTCGCTTGGTTGTGATATAAGAGAGAACTAGTAGTACCGGAGATAAGTATAACTTTTGGAACAAGCTGGAACTATTGTAAATTTGTGTTTGATTAGATTTTAGGTTAATACTAGATATAAGAAAAATAGTGTTTGGAAGTGATTGAATAATAAGAGAAATAGAGAGTTGACTTTTGTGTTAAAAGACTAAAATGTCCTTCCCCTTTTAGTTTTTTTTTGAAAAATTAAAGTTTCAAAAATTTGTTCAAATTTTAATTTTTATTAATTTTAATTTTATAAAAATTTTAAGTGGGAGTAAAAAAGTTAATTTTTAAATTTTAATTGGGAGCAAAAATTTTAATTTTTAAATTTATATAAATTTTATAAGAAAATTGTATAAATTTTAAAAACTTAAAATTAATAATTTTTTTTTACAAAAAATAAAATAAAATAAAATTTTTAGATTTATTAAAAAGTAAAATTAAAAAATTAAAAATTTATAAAATAAAAAAAATTAAATTTTAAATTTATAAATTTAAATACTTTTTAAAATTTAAAAATTTTAATTAAAAATAATAATAATAATAATAAAAGGGTACAAGATTGCCTCGGGAGTGTGCAAAGGTAAAAAAAAAAAAAAAAAAAAAAAAAAAAAAAAAAAAAAAAAAAAAAGAGTAGTAGGTTAACCAAACATGCTGTAAAACAATAAAGCCTTTAGCAGTAATTCAAGCATAATGACTTAGGAATGTGTATAATATATAGTTGTAAGATTTTTTATTTTTATTTTTATTTTTATTTTTATTTTTTTAATCTCCTCGTCAAGCACACACCACATGCTGAAAAAATTGCTCATGCATCCAAACAAGACCTTCATTTCCTGCATATATAGTTGAAACGATACGTCAAAAAGTATCTACCTTCCTGCATATATAATTTCTTTTAGCAACTGCAGTAATTAACAAACAGATATGATGAACTATCACGCTCGATAGAATCGAAGACCTAATTACGGTAATAACGATGATTGATCATGATTAACTTCATAATTGAAAACTAAATTCATCAACCCGACTCGAGGATTCTCCATCTCAAGAACTCATTGATAGTAATCAAAGAGTAAGATCAATAGAAAATCCAGAGCTCCGTAAATCCTTTCACAACAAATTTTGATCAAATTTCCTACCATTAACGGAATCCCATGCAACCACAACCGCTCCAGAAGTATTGACCAACCCAGAATTCAATCCAATCGAGCAAAAAGAGAAAGGAAACTAGGGTTTTCGAGTCGAAACAGATTCAGGAATCAAAATTAGAAAGAAAATCAACATGATTTTGAATCCATGAATCCGCGACGCCTAAATTTCAAAAGCAATATAGGCCCTCCTCAATTACTTCTTTTTCTATTAGATTTGCGAGTCAAACTCACGAACATCAACAACATTGCATCCTTAATTTGTAAGATGATCTAATGGAACCAATGTCGGCCTGTAAGGGCGACGATGCGATTGGGCTACTTCAGGCTTGCGCGCAATTAAAACTGGATCATTAACTACCTTCGCCTCCTGCGTCCCCCGCAGACGGTACCTGATGATCAGTAGCGGCGGGCACAGGAGGAATTGGACCTGCAACCAATGCTGCAACGTCTTCGTCACCTACATTCGCCTCCTGCAACCCCGTGGACGACTCCTGTCGATCAGCAATAGTGGGCGCAGAAGGAGCAGGACCTGCAGGCTGAGGCGCATCGTAGTTTAACACGCCAAGCTTGAGCTTCCCACCTTCGCGACACGCCCACAGCTCGAATACCTGGCCCTCACGCATCTGGTTCTCGCGAACGAACGCCATGATACCGCCTCTGACAATGCGATAGGCCTTGTCCGAAGACAGGTATCGGATCGCCATGTCGCGTACATTCCCCGACCTACCAAGAACCTTCACGTCGAGGCCGTTCTCGGCTTCCCGCGCCGTCGTTCTCTCGCTTTCCGACATGATCAAGTTCAGGTGCTCCCCTTCCGACTGCTTCGTACCCAACAGCGCGTTGTTCGGGAGCAAGAAGCGGCAGTGGTTGTTGCTCGTGTCGCAGTTTGAAACCCACTTTCGGAGGACGAAGACGGGGTCTTGGTCGCACCCGGTCCTCCGCAGGGCCGCCACAAACTCCGACTGCTCTGCCTCGTCGACGGTGAGATCGGCGTAACGTCGTTTCTTTATCTTTTCGGCGCGTGGTGGAACATCCGTCAACTGCTTTTTCTTTCCGCTTTTCGCCATTAAAGACTTTTAATTCTATTTAGGTTTGTTTCAAAGCGGAAAGTGCATGCAACAAAAAGTGTAATATATATATATATATATATATATATATATATATATATATATATATATATATATATATATATAGTACGTGCATGAGAGGAGATAGAGATATATAGCCTTGTAATTAAATGGTTATGTCGCGTAGCATTAACCATTTAATAAATATTTATTATTATTATTATTATTATTATTATTTTTTTTTTTTGTTAATTAAATGGCTATGTACTTGCGATAGATAGAATCTTGATTCTTATCGTTAATAAGTTTTTTTTTTTTTTTTTTTTTTTTTTTTTTTTTTTTTTTTTGTTAAGGATCTTGCCAAATGCCAAGTGAATTCGAGTTGAAGATGGACCGGTACGTCCACACGGATGCTAATTTAGAGCCGTTGGATCGGGTGTGTATATATATATATATATATATATATATATATATATATATATATATATATATATATATATATATATATATATATATATATATATTGGTATAGGATTTGTAATTGAGTGATTAGAATATGTTAGAGATAAAATTATTAAGAGTTAAATATTAATTATATTAAAATTTTAATTAAATTAGGATTTAAGTATTTTTTTTTTATGATTAGGATAAATATTTAAATATGTTGAAGATAAAATTATTAAGATTTAAATCCTAATTTGGTGATGGTGCTATAATTTAGCCACATCCATATGGTATTAACATGATATTTATAATTTTGGATGCACCTAATTCACAATTGCGTTTATAGAGATAATTAGTTTTGTGAATTTATTGAATACGAGAGAAGAATGAAAGATATTTAGAAAAAGCTAGGATTCGGTTGAAGCTATTATGTATAGAAGAGAAGTTAGGCAAAATTCTCTTTTGATTAATAAATTTTATTTTATTCGTATTTTTTATTTAATTTAATTTAATTTAATTTAATTTATTATTATTATTATTATTATTATATATATATATATATATATATATATATATATATATATATATATATATATATATATATTTTACGGTTGTGTCGATTATAGTTTCTGCATCGGATTAACAACAATCAATTTTGAGAGCTGATTGTGGATTCACAAATTCTAAAAACAAAACCAGTACCAGATTACTAATATATATATAACTGAGTTTCTATATTTTTAAAATCATTGGTGCTTATAAATTTCTAGTCTTTAAATAAAAAAAAATATGATTAGCACGATAGTAATCTCCTAAAGTTTAGTAAATATTTGGTGAAATAATATGATATAAAGGATAGATCTAATGATAAAAAAATTAATTAAAAGCACCCGAGAGTATATATATATATATATATATATATATATATATATATATATATATATATATATATATTTGTTTTTGTTGTTAGAACTTTTAAATCGACAATAAACTCCGCTAGATATAATTTAGATAGTATTTAAAATATCTTAAAAAAAAAATTATAATTTTTTAATATTATTTATTAAGTGATCGAAGAAGTTCAAAATTAATAATTTTAGTGATTATGGTAAGCCGTTTGCAAATTAAACGATGGAACAAAAGTAGGTGATGATCATAAAGTAAAAAAAAAAAGATTGGATATTGTCAAGTAAAAAACTAATTAACAAGCCAAGCAAAAATCTTACAACTTAGCTATATGAATAATATTAAATAAATGTGTCCTGCAATGTATAGTTTGATTATATCCACTGAAATTAAGTGTTCCTTAAATTTGCGTATAATCAATAGTATTATTCGATTAATAATGGGAAACTAAATAATGTCTAGCTCATATGTAAAGCTGTATATAGGGAACAACCAATATATAACATAGATTATTAGGATTTTAATAAAAAAGTTGTTGGCTAATGCTTCTTTTACAGTTTAATTGTCCATTTTTCCTCGTCATATTAGCCAATATAGAGACATAACACAAGGTTGTATAGCTGATGTTTAACAGTGAATTAAAAAAGGAATTAATCGAAATATGTAATAAATTTCAAATAAATAATTGCATCAAATTGCCTGTTGTACCTTGCGCAGGCACAGCCAAGGATTTGATGATTGGTATTTAAGATTCCAAATTCAAAACCTAATTATTTTGGGCTATGCTATCTGTACACTCCATTTGGGATGTACATCCTACACCAAAGTCCATCATAGAGTGGATATTTATCCACTCGTCATTTCGAAGTGACGAGTGAAATTCACCCCACCCTAGGATGGGTGGGGTGTAAGATGTACACCTCAAATGAGGTGTACACTTATATATACCCAATTACTTTATATTTTTTAACTGAATTATTTAATAGAAAAAATAATTAAAGCAAATAGCTGCTCCCTTTCTTTCTTCTTGAAGTTTGAAAAAAAAAGAGAAAAATACGTATATATTACAATATGCAATGAAGAAAGTAAATTAGTAAAAAAAATCATATAAAATTTTGAACTAGACAGTATAACTTATGATTTTTAAAACATTAGTTGAAGATTGAAAGTAAGGAATCAGCAGAGCCAATTTTCCTGGACAAAAATTGAAGAACTGAGTACTCAGAGTGATAATGAACAATCACATTAGAATTCTTTAATACAGCCTGATCATCCACAAGCTACTTATGATAAAACATAGAAAGGTTAGTTGCAGATTGAAGCAAGAAACCAAATAGAATAAATTTTATTAGACAGATAAAAAAGAACAATTATGCTTAAAAGAGCTTGAATCTCAAGTAAAGAAAAGTCATACAAATATGCAACAAACACTTTTTAAATATAAGATCAAACCACACAGCAAATTTGGCTTTACATGTCCCATAATCAATCCAATACCTGATCAGCAGATTGTCATAACTGTGTAGGTAACATAATAGCTTAGTATGTTAGTAAAGAATAAGAAGAGCTTAAATAAGCAGCCAGAGAGAGAATGAGCAGCAAGAAGCATGAGGAGCAACTTCGATCATCAGAATCAGCACACCGACAGGATCTAGGGGTACAGCAAAGTGGAATGAAATAGTCAACCCTAGTCAACCCCAAAGATACTCTGGTCGGGTAGCGGACAGATGCACCATGCTCCGATTTGCTAACCGACCCGATAAAGTAGCATGAGAGGATACAGAATTCCGCCCATGGGCCTTGCTCAACGGACCGGGCCCTTTTTTTTGCATGTTAGTCCAATTAATTCTACAATTACATGGTAGTCAACGGGACAAATGAATAGTTTTTTTTCTCTCCAATCTTCTTCTCAATCCTCTTCTTCCTCTTTCCCCTATTTCCAATTCTTACTCACACCTTTTTAATTCTTCCTTCCTACCATTCCCTGTCTTTCCTTATTCCTATCTAATCTTTTCCTTCTTCAAAATTCTGAAATAATTGAGTCGATATAATTTTACCATCATTGTCACTACAATCCTCGTCTCTGAGTAGTCTCATCACGGATGAATTGCAGTGATTCAAGAATTATACAGATGAAGTATTCCTCAACCCAAAATCTGTTACACTTGCTAACAAGCAGCTGGTGTAGCTACTTGACAATATTAACCTAAGTATTTTAAAAACACTAAGGCCTCGTTTGGTAACGAGAACTAGGGGGATAAGGGCTTATCCCCCCTAGTTATACCCAAACGCAATTAAGTAGGGGTGGGAACAACTGCTCTCATCTTTCTGGAATAAGCTGGTATAAGACTAGAATTACTATTTCAGCCTTTTTCTGGAACAAGGCTTGTTCCCATTTGAGAATAAGCTTAATTAAATTAATATAATTTTAATTATTATTTTAACTCTTTAATTAATCTAATATTTTAATTAATTTAATTATTTTATTAACTAATTATTTAAGTATTTAGATAATTAATTAATTATTTAAGATAATTAAAATTAAAATTTTTAATATTTATAAATTTTTAAATTTTAAATTTTAAATTTTATAGCTTTTAAAATTTTTAACTTTAATTTTTAATAAATTTATCATATAATTTTAATAAATTATATGATAAATTTTTTTAATAATTTTTTTTATATATAAGTAAAATATAAATTTTAATAATTTTTTTAATAAATATTTTAAATTAAATATTTAAAATCATAACAGTAAAATTTTAATCATAAATTAAAATTTTAGTCCTCTTTATTCTTCTTATTTTTCTTTAACTTACCAAACACAATTTTCTTTATACCCGGTATAACTCTTAAACCCAACCAAAAAGAAATTTATACTAGTTCCTGCTAATACCATAATTTATACCTATTCCCGGTATAACTAAATTTTTCTTATCCCCAGACCAAACACAGCCTAAAACCATAGAAGCCTTTAGCAGTAATTCAAGAATAATGACTTAGGAATGTGTATAATACATAGTTGTAAGTTTTTTTTTTTTTTTTTTTTTTTTTTTTTTTTTTTTTTTTTTTTTTTTTTTTTTTTCACTCTCCTCGTCAAGCACACACCACATGCTGAAAAAATTGCTCATGCATCCAAACAAATCCTTCATTTTCTGCATATATAATTGAAACGATACCCCCAAAAGTATCTACCTTCCTGCATATATAATTCCTTTTAGCAACTGCGGTGATTAACAACACAGATATGATGAACTATCACGCCCGGTAGAATCAAAGACCCAATTACGGCAATAACGATGATTGATCACGACTAACTTCATAATTGAAAACTAAATTCATCAACCCGACACGAGGATTCTCCATCTCAAGAACTCATCAATAGTAATCAAAGAGTAAGATCAATAGAAAATCCAGAGCTCCGTAAATCCTTTCACAACAAATTTCGAGCAAATTTCCTACCATTAACCGAATCCCATGCAGCAACAATAACCACTCCAGAAGTATCAACCAACCCGGAATTCAATCCAATCGAGCAAAAAGAGAAAAGAAACTAGGGTTTTCGAGTCGAAACAAATTCAGGAATCAAAATTAGAAAGAAAATTCGAGGCGGAAAGGTACGAAACCTGAATCGACGTGGATCGAAACCAACAGAGAACGATACGAAGATCCCAAATCCTTTCGCATCGGAGGATTCTCCGCGTTTGTGAGAGAGATAAAGAGAGAGGTAGGGAGGTGAGTCAGATCGGTACTGTGGGGTGGTTTGATCGTGAAGAAGGGGGCGGGGCGGGGCGGGATGGGTCACGCGTGAGTGCGGAGGGGGGTTTGATCGTTTTGATCTTTGATTTTTTATTTGGTTTTTTGTTTTTTGTTTTCCTCTGGACGAGTTGGGCTCGGTTTTAGCTGAGCGATTTTTTTGGGGGGCCGGATTTTTTAGAAGTATGCTCATTTTTAAAAGGGTATAGATAAGCGTACATCCCAATTGGGACATCTTACACTCACCTCATTCTGGGGTGGGATGAATTTCATTCGTGCCATCGATGGGACAAGTGAAAAAATACCCACCCCAGACTAGGGTGGGTGTAAGATGTACACCCTATTTGGGGTGTACAGGTAGCACTCCTCATTTAGGGGGTGTATACTTTTATATATACCCTAAATTTTAATAAAAAATTCTTAAATTTATTAATAAATTATTATTCAAGGCTAAAATAAGTTTATCATTAATAAATTTAAATCGAACTAAAATTTTATTTATTTTTATATTTATATTCAGTAATATAACTGGCTTATTTTGATAAAAAAAAATTTTCTTTCTATTCCGGAATTTTTATTTTTTAAATTAAAATACTTTTTTTTAATCTAAAAAATGTAAAGAACACGGAATCGAAACTTAATTTTTTAAGAATTAGGTGAAAAAAATTAATTTAATTTGAATTAATCTATATACCGACGTTTAAGAACTATTATAATAATTAGTTAAGACCATAGTTAAAATATATTTTTATCTATGCTTGTGTTAAGTGTTACTAAAATAATTGTCGTTACAAATCAACTTTTTTGTAGTACCTGTGGGCGTTCCGGTGCCGTGATAGACCTACAAGGTCCTGCTTTTTTTTCGAGAAAAGATAGTTTGCTACCGTTTCATTCAAAAGTTCTCGAACTTAGTAACAAAGTAAGGCAGCCAGGCTTCAAAAAAAAAAAAAAAAAAAAAAAAAAAACTAACAGCAACCGTCATCCCAGAGATTGTGCAGCGACCAAACTGTTTCCCTCAATTGCCTCAGGTTGACTCTTTTATTATCGAAGATCCTCCTATTCCGCTCCAGCCAAATCATCCACCAAGGAGCAATGACAATTGTCCTTTCCCTCCTTCCAAAAGTTCCACCCAGGCAACAAACGAGTTTCCACAGATTATTCACTGAATCGCAGTTACGTCAACACTGTTTGTTCAAAAGTAGAGCACATAGTAAAGCTTTTGTTCCCTCACATTCTGCAAGTAGGTGATCTACAGACTCGACAACCTCCCTACAAAGGACGCACGCCTCCTCATCTCCACTCCATCCCTTCTTTAGTAGGTTGTTCACCGTTGGTATCCTACGTTTCAGGACCAACCAAACGAAAATTTTAACTTTAAGCGGAGCTTTGACAATCCACAATCGATCAAAAGTATCGACCTTAATGCCTCTATCCTGTAAAAAGTTATACGCCGACTTTACCGAGAAGCTCTCCGATTTGGTCCACCTCCACTTAATTACATCCATACCTCTGCCGAGAAGCTTATCTGACAGCTTCACGCTAAGATCCCATGTTCCTGTACTCTCCCGTTGGATACTTTACAGTATCCTTTTCATAATCGTACTCCACTTCCAGCCTCTTCTCCCAAGCACTCTTTCACCTTACAGTTTTTGCTTACTACTTCCTGAAAAATGCTCGGGAAAAGAGAGCTAAGGGGAGACATACCCCCCCATTTGTCCCACCAGAACTCAACCCTTCTCCCGTCCCCTAGCTTATAGTGAGCCCCACACTTAAACATCTCCTTCGTACCTAGAACACTTTTCCACCACTTGGAGAAGGGAGTAAAATAGCCCCATTTCCTAAGGGGTCTCATTCTATTGTAATATAACTTGAAGCTGGCCCCACAGAAGGTTCCCTCCCGATAGAAGTTTCCACCATCATTTTGACAATAAGGCCCGTTTTGTGATAAAAAGATTTACTCAGTAGGAATGCATTGGCTATAAATAAACTCTCTTCTGTATTTAGAAAAAAAATCCTCCGGTGTTGTTATGGCTCTGATTGCGCATTTCGATCTCAAGCTACACTAGAAGGATGTTAAAACTATTTTTCTAAATAGGAATCTCTATGAAGAGATGCATATGAGTCAGCCTAAAAGATTCTCGCAAAAGAAAAATGAGCACTTGGCATGCAAACTGAAAAAAAAAAAAAAAAACATATGAACTAAAATAGATCTCCCGATAATAGTATTTAAAGTTTAAACAAATCATTTTAATCTTTGATTTTGAGAAAAATATTATTGATCACTATATTTATTTGAAAGTTAAAGGGAGTAAAATAATTTTCTTAATTTTTTATATTAATGATATTTTATTTATCAGTAATGATCATATGAGCTATTGTATGACACTCAATAATCTATTTTTCAAAATTTTAAAATGAAAGATTTAGATTAGACCTCATATGTTTCTATATTAAAATTAAAATAAATAGGTATAAAGTTTTAGTCGGTCTATCTCAAAAAACCTATCTTTATGATATTAATTGTAAGCCCACTATTGCTCCTGTCTAGAAAGGGGATGAGCTTAATAATTTTTAGTGTCCTAAGAATCAATTAAAAATTGAACAGATGAAAAAAAATATTGTATGCCTCTACAGTAGGTAGTCTTATGTATACACGGATGTGCACATGTCTGGATATTGTTGTTGTCGTTGGATTACTTGGCAGATATCAAAATAATTTAGATATGGAGCATTAGAAGATTGCTAAGAAGGTTATGAGGCATTGGAACTGTATTTTGGATCAAATGTTGATATATAGGAGATCAAATCACTTTAAGTCGATCGAATACGATCGAATACCCAGACTCCGATTTTGCTGGATGTCTAGATACCAAAACATCTATAATTGTTTTTTTTTTCTCCTCGCTAGTGGAATGATTTGATAAAAGTGCAGCAAACAAAGTGTTATTGCCCTTTAACCATATCTGCAGAATGTATTGCATATTATGAGACCATATCACAGACTTTTTGACGTAAGAATTTCGTCAAACTTAAAGATTGTTGTTGACTCTATTGCTTATCCAATAAAAATTTCCTGTGATAGTTGAGCTGTAATTTTTTTTTTCCCGATAACAACAAAATTAGAACGGAGTGTAAATATTTAGACATTAAATATCTAATTGTAAAAGAGAAGATAGATGAAGGTTATATTGCAATTGAATACCGTCAATACAAGTGTAGGATTGCAGCCCCAATGAACAAAGGGTTAGTATCTGGGTTATATATAGATCATTTTAGTAGTATGAGTCTAATTAGTTATTTTGATATATAAGATTATAATATTTTATTTTTTTTAATAAAGTTAAAGTTTGAATACAACTGTGTTAGATCATTTAACAAAAATAAAATTTTGTCTATTAATGAATCTATTTATAGTACTCTGTTCATTCATATAGTTGTGGCATATAAAGAATTTAGTTAGAAGATAAAGATGATATGATAATTAAGAAAATATAAAGAATTGTATGCCATAATTTTTATTATTGTAATTTTTAGTTTGAGTTAATGATCAACGAAGTTTTAAGATATTTGACCATAAAATTTTCATAAATTTTTTAATAACACATAATAAAATTTGGAGTATAGCAAATTTATTCATGAAATATGATAATATGAGAAAAGTGGGAGATTGTTAAAATTTTTATAAATATGGCCAAATTAATTATATTTAAATTTAAATTTACTATAATTAAAGATTAGTTCCGACAGATATGAAACTACTTAATATAATATATTTTATTTTTTCTATCTATTTAAATTAAATAAAATTATAATCAAATTTTGATGTGAAGTGGATGTGAATTCTATACAAAGGGTACTGGTTCTACCAACAGCTGATTTCGCCATTTGATATTATGCGGTGCAGATTCATTATGCTAAAATTCAATGATTGGATTAATTTTTTGTATAAAAAATTCTGCGGACAGAATTGCAAGTAATTTGTACTAACGAGATGGTCAAAATAGAAAATTACATTCATGGACATATTGAAGACAAAATAAAAGTAAAATAACACCAATGATAACAACTAAGACATTAATAATTAACTTCATATATTTTCAAAAAACATTGATATTTTTTCAAAAAAAAAAAAAAAAAAAAAATTCTAAAAAGAACTATAAATACGGCAACAATGACAACATGAGATCCGAATCTTGGCAATTCTCAGATCTAGCTACTAAAAGCACCGAAAATCATCAAAAATCGTACTCGTTGGGCCACCAAAAATAATAATAATAAAAGATCCCTTATGTTTTATACGTTCTCACTACACTGCATAACAGATAAATTGCACAAGTCCCCGAACTTTCAGCAAAATTTTATTTTTGGTCCTCCAACTTATAAATTCTACACCAGCAGTCTCAAAAATCTTTAAAAAGTTTCACTTTAATCTCTTATGTATTATGTATTTATTGACTATTTTTACTGTAATATATTTTTTTTTTTTTGAGAGAAAGGTAGCATGCTACCCGCTTCGTTTATTTTTTAAATAAACTTAGCTGAAAATATGAAGCAACTAGGCTTCGAACTCGGGTCACGGGTATCAACCACCAAGCCCTTTGCCACTTGCACTAGAGACGGTTGATTACTGTAATATATTTTAATCCTAGTTTTTAATATAAAAACAAAATTTGTGAATTAAAAGTATGAGATAAATAAAAAAAATATGATGAATTCATAGTGTTTGAATAAAGAAACAAACTGGGTATAAACAATAATTTTTGCTTAAACGTAAGGACTAAATAAAATAATGTTGGAAATTTTGGAGATTAAATAGAAATCTTATTAAAAGGCTAAATTTTCGAATGTCAAAATCAAAAGTTTGAGGATCATAACTGAACTTAATTCAAAGTTCAGGGACTAGTAGTGCAATTTATCCCATTAAGGAAAAATAGAGACTCAATTGTACTAGGTCCTGTATAGATGCATCCACACAACCCATGTTATCACATTACTCCGAATAGTACTCGATTTTTTTTTTAAAAAAAATTTTAGTATTTATTTTTTAATTATAGTACACGTTAAACCAGCTACATACATTTATAACCCCTGTAAGATAGGAATGAATTTTTTTTTTTTTTTTAGGATAAAATTAAGGGTACGTTTAGTTCATAATTTTTTTTTTAAAAAAAAAATTGTTAAAAAGAAACGGTGAAATTGTAAAATTTTAAATTTTTTTTGTTCATAGAAATCTAAAATGGTAGGAATTAAAAATTTTCGCGAAGTCTTTTAATTTTTTTTTAAATATGAGATTTAAAAATTCACGTAATTTTTTTCCTAATTGTTAGGATTTGTTTTGATTTATAGTTGAATTTTAGTTAAATTAAGATTAATATTTAAATCTGTTGGAGATAAGGTTGTTAAGATTTAAATTAAGATTAATATTTAAATCGGTTGGAGATAAGTTTGCTAAAATTTAAATATTAATTAGAATAAAAATTTATTTAGACTAGAATTTGAATAGTTTTGATGTAAATTATAAATGTAGTATAGGTGTTATTATTCTGGTAGGGTATAACCACACTCATTGTGGTGTTAGAATTTACTCACATTCATATAATATGGTGGGGGCTAGAGTTTAGCCATAAGATGTTCATGATTTTGAATACACATACGGATGTGTTCAAAAAGAGAAGTCTTCTAAATTTATAGAAGACGAGAGAAGACGAGAGAAAAATGAGAAAGATTCAGAAAAATGACTCGGGTTGAAGCTACTATAGAATGCACATACGGATGTGTTCAAAGAGAGAAGTTTTCTAAATTTATAGAAAACGAGAGAAGAATAATAGAGATTCAGAACAATGACTCGGTTGAAACTACTCTATAGTAGAAGCGGAGTTGGTGTAATTCTTCTCGAATCTTATTTCATCTATATATTTTTTATTTTGATTTTTCTTCTCTCTGTGTTGATCCAATTTCTGTTGAGGAACGGATTTATCGTAAAAATCCTATTCGGCGCTTCCGTTGCGAAATCCCTAAATTAGGCGGTACCAAAATGAATTGCAGTATCAGATAAGATTGCGGATTCACAAAATTTAATATCGAGGGCGAGTACCAGATTCCCAACATTTTAAAATTACTAAAATACCTTTTATATATATAAATAAAGTTATGAATCTCGTGAACTTAGAAATATTTAAATAAATTTTATTTCGAAATAATTATAATATTTATAGTTAGTTTCTTGTAAAATAATATATAATATTAGTCTCTTAAAAAAAAAAAAGAAAAAAAAAAAGGGTGTTGTGGTAGTTTTACTAATATAGTTGTATAGTTTTGTGTTGGACCAAACTCTAAAATTAAAATATGCTAATCCACGTAGGGCAAATTAAAATTTACCCTAAAAATTTTCCAAATATTAATTCATGAGAGGCGACCAATCGAAAAAATATTTGAAGATCCTCTCAAAATGGCCCATTTAACTTTTAATTTTATGATGGAGACCTTCGTTAACTTTTGATTTTAATTAAAACTTCCAATCTTAACATAGTCACCAATTTTTTCTAAACATATAATTTCTTAACCGAGAAAGAAATAATTCAAGGAAGTATAGAAATTTAAAATATTAATTGAATGAAAAACATCCAAAGCTATAAAAATCTCTAGTTATAATTTTTTCTCCACTTAATATATAAGAAATAACAAAATAATTTAATGAAATAGAAAATACAGTTCAATGACTTAATTAAAATAAATTAAAATTTAAAAACCTAAATAAAAATTTAATTGTTGAGATCAAATGTGTCGTGGAATGTGCTACGATCAAGTGAGAAGACGACACGTGGCGCAAATTATCAGCTAAAGATATTAACCGATAGAAGGAGTCGACGAAAGGGGCTCACGTCTTGATCAAGGCCGACTCCAGTTGGTTGTAAATCGTCGTTTGTCTCAGCCGAACGACGACAAGAGACGAAATCAGGATAAAAAATCGGCTACTTGAGCTGATAAGAAGCGTATGCGAATATAAAAGAAAAAATCCTGAAGAAGATAGGTATGAGGTCTCTGGCGCGGATCACGCAACTAACACGAAATTGGCAAGCAACGCCCTGCAATGATGAGTGTCGAGGATTACGTCTCGGCACGCCAATCTTGAGAATGAATGTGGACGGAAAAGAGCCTCGGCGCACCAATCTTGGAAATAAATATGGACGGAAAAAATCTATTATCCAACTGAGAAAAATCAACTCGGAAGGAAATAGTTGAGAGATATGCGATTATTCCCCTTAAATTATAATATACACAGCTATCTATGTGGTTCAGACGAGTAAAAATAAACGAACCATCAAAGAAAAAATGGTCCTGCAATCTCGTAAACTAGTAACCACCCATACTATTCGATACCTTCAATACCTGCTGTTGAGACCAATTTTTTTGCCACTCGAGGAAGTGACACGTGGCGTATATCTCGGCTAAAGACTTCAGCTGACAGAAGAATGGGACAACAAAAAGGGACTCGCATCTTGACTAAGACCGATCTCAGTTGCATAAGAACGTAGCACACGATGCATGCCATCAGCTGAAGGCATTAGTCGATAGGAGAAGTAGCCAACGAAAAGATCGTCGCCTTATCCAGGATCGATTTCGGCCAAAGGAGGGTGTCAACCCACTCCGGTCAAACGACAAAGAAGACGGAATCAGAGTTAGCCTTCGGTTGATCAAGCCGGAGGAAAAAAGGGCCCTCTAAAAGCAAGGAATGCGAGATTTGGACGCGAATCTCGTAACACATTCCGGAAAAGCAAGCGGCGCCTAGCATTGGAAAGCGCCGAAGATTACGCTTCGGCACGATAATAAAGGAATGAATCTGGACGGAAGAACGACTATCATCCTATTTGCGAAGTTCCGACTCAAAAGATAATGGTTGAGGATTTCACGATAACTCTTTCCAAATCACGCTGATATTTCAAAATCGGCGCCTGTAAGCATAGTTTAGAAAATGTATAAATACCCGAACTATCGAAGAAGAAGGGGTCCTGCAAACTCGTAAGTGTGAGGACCCGAATCCCCACTCTAGGGTTTACTGTTGGTTTGGAGGCTTCAGGGAGTGTGTGGGTGCGTGTCGGGCCCCAGATTTGAGTTTCTGGTGAAATTGGAGCTTGTGTTCTTTTCTGGAAGTCCATTTTGGGTGTGTGAGGTGTTTGCGCGCTTTTTGGAGCTAAGAATGTGACCCGGCACGAAAATTGGATCAAGTCTACTCTTCCGGGAATTTTTGGGAAATTTTAGAAGTGGAATTTGGCCGAACGGACCTCGGATTTGGATTCAGCGCGCGAAAACGAGCGAAATGGACTATTTACTTGAATTTTTCGGAGCCCGGACGCGAAAACACGGAAATCGAGGCTTGGGTTACTGTTTCGGCGGCCGGAGTGGCGCCGGCGGCGGCGGAGCGCGACGGCGGGGGGCGGCACAGGCGCGCGGTCCACCGCGGGAGCCGTGCACCGGGCGCGGGCCACGTGGCGCACTCCGGTTGGCCGGCGCAGCGGGCGCGGTCCACGGGCCATGGCGGGGTGCACGGTGGACCGAGGCTAGGCCACGTGGCCTGTTGTGGTTGGTGCGGTGTTGTGCACGCGGTCCACGAAATTTCGGCTCTGGTGCACGGTAGACCGGGGGACACGTGGCAGTTTTTGGTTGGTGCGGTTCCGTGCCGCGGCCCACGGAACGGGGGTTCGGTGGCCTCGGGCGGCGTGCCCGACAGGCGCGACGTGGGCGCACGTGCGGGCGACGTGGGCGCGCTGACCCGCGTTTCCCGCTCGTGGGTGCCACGTGTCGGCGTGGGCTGCTGCCACGTGGCGCGTTGCCGTTCGCCCATTCGGCTGTTGCCTGTTCGGGGGGCTGCGTGCTATCACGGGATTTTTCCGGGTGTGAACAGTAACGGGCCGGGCCCGTTACTGTAGCAGCCCGGAAGTTCTGGGCGCCCGGTTTTGGGCCAAAAGTCCAAAAATCCTGGTTTTTGCGGGCTGGGCCTATAAATACCGAGCTTGGGATAGATTTTTCACCCCTTTCCCGAGCTCCTCAGCCTAAGGTCCCTTTACGAAAGTTCTAGATCTTCGAGTCGCGCATCTCCTGGTGAAATCTTTGATTTTCTGGAAGCTCCGGCGACGACGTTTCCGGCATCATAGCGCAGTGCGACGGGTTTCAGTTGGAGGCCCGTTATCGCCGCATTTCGGTCCAAAAATTCCACAGAGCTACCCCGACGGTCTTTTTAAGCGATTTTTGCGGCGTTGGATTCACGAGAGGTAAATCTTCGACTTTCGTGTTGAGTGTTTTATCTAAATATGGGTTTTTGGCACGGTTTTCGAGGCATTACTGAGCCACTATTTTGCTGTGAGATTCCTGGACAGCACCTACTTCGCAGATTTTTATCTCATCATCCGGACATTGGAATTCGACGATTCAAGAGCCTATCGACATCTACGCTTCACAAGGATCGCTATGGTATTTTTATCGGAATTTCTGGAAGAGTATTTTCAGGTGAAATTTTCGTGTGAACAGTAACCTTGCTTGCAGATTTTGGAATAGTAATTGTTGTGTGTGATTGGTGTATAATTGTTATATGTTGTTGTACCCAGGACTGTAAGAGCACTTTTTCTGTGCTCCTTGCTCTAAGGATCTGGGAATTGTCATTTTTCTGGACTGTTTATCTGTACCGTCCCGGACAGTTAGCGTGTTCAGGTGGGTGATCCTGCTTTCAATATCTATAGACTGCACTCTAATTCTACGATTATAAGTGCATGCATGATAGTATATGAGCTGTATAATCTGTGCAAACTGTATGTTAGTACCCACAGTTGATAGTTGCTAATTCTGATGATCTTATTGATACTCTTGCAATATATGAACTATTTCAATCTGAGAACCTAACTTAGCACGTTCATTAGATATATGCATTTCTTCAGGTCTCCCCCTTTGCTAGTTACCCTTATCATTCTGGACATAGTGGTTTTCGCTTGAGTCGTGGGTTGGGAGGTCTAGTAGCTGTGGATACATTGTACTCGGGTCTGGGGACCGAGTAGAGTTGGTAGCAGTCTGTAGATTGTATGTCATTGAGATAGTGATAGTGACATGTTGGATCTGGGATCTGGGTAGATGGTCACAGTGACAGTGTGGGTTTTTAGCCAGTGAGAGAGATAGTTGTTGGATCATAGCCTGCATGAGCCACATTTGTGCCCGACAGTGTTGCGCAGATATTTTACTCGTGTGGGACGATCTTGGCTGTGGAGTATCTCCAGCCAGTGTGTTTTTGTTGTGAGCTTTTGGTGAGATGAGGATCTCAGGTTTCGTGAAAGCTGATCAGCTGAGTCGTCGAGAGTGCTCCGACTGTTGTGAGAGATTTCGCAGGATTGAGTCCTTCCGAGCAGAGCGTGAGCGTGGATTTTGACCATAGCCTGCAGTGCCACTTGAGCTCGACAGAGTGCGCGGATACCCTAGTCCTCGTTGGGGTCGCTCCCCTCGAGTGCCACGTCCGGGGTGGGTCTGCACTTTGGTATCGCGACCTGTTGACGTCGTCCCTCTGATTGAGCCAGTTTTGGCAGTTACGGACGCAGTCCCTCTGACTGAGCCAGTTTTGGCAGTCACGGACACCGTCCCTCTGGCTGAGCCAGTTTTTGGCAGCTACGGACGTCCTACGTAAGTCCGGTCCTTCAGGATATAACGGCAGTAGGTGGCGCAGGCTTGACTGGACCCGAGGAGGCAGTCAGTTCAGATTGGGTGACTTTACTGTTAGAGAGCATCATATTTTCATCTGTCCCGCTTTTTGAGCATTTTTAGATAGAGGCACAGTAGCAGTAGATGTTTTACTTTCCAGCTTTTCCATACTGCATTTCTTTTGTTACTTTATGCCTCTAGTAGACTTAGTGGGCAGGCCGTCGCGCTTGTTGGCGGCACCCACTGAGAACTACTGTGGGAGGTAGTTCTCACACCCGTCGTGGTGTCTTTTCCCCAGGGACTTCAGCTCCAGTTCCTGCTGCACCAGTTGCTGATCCAGCTCTTCCAGACCGAGGTAAGGGAGTCGCGAGATAGATCCCTTCCCCCTTCAGCTTCAGTGTGTGATAGAGGTACCCGTATATTTTGGTTATGTTATGTCGAGAGATTGTAGTGAGGTATTGAGTTGTACATTTTATGTTCACTTTTGGAGAGACTCTCTTGTATTCAGGTGAGGATTATGTATGTTTCAGTGAGAGATTGTTTATACCTCTTGTTATTGTTAGTTTTCTTTACCGCTCTGATATCTGTTAGTATAGTGATCTATTTTGCAGGTTAGACGCTTCGTCTATAGGGTTTCCTGTATAGGCGGCGGATCTGTTGGCGAGCCCGGGTCGCAGTTTCGACTCCGGGGCGTGACAGATTAGAGTGGTATCAGAGCCTAGGTTTTAGGTCATTAAGGACTTAGGAACCCTAGGCTTGTGGTTGGACCCTAGGATGACTCACGTGAGAGCCGTGATCGTAGCGGGAGTCCTGATTGGGTTTCTAACTCTTCCGAGCGGATCGGGATGAGTGATTGACATGTCTTCCTTCTGTGGCAACTATGTTGGCTGCAGACAACATAGTACTTCGGGAAGGGGGACATGCCGTTAGACTTCCGCTGGATTGGGTTGAGTGTTGTTTGGTGTTGTCTTGATGTTTGCTTGTGGATTGCAGGTGGACACGATGCCTCCTCGACGCAGGATGCGGACGCGTTCTCGGCTTTCCTCCTCCCCTGAGCCTGAGCAGGAGGAGTCGGCACAGGGTCAGCCGAGTGAGGTACAGGAGCTTCGGGCTCAGATGGCTCATTTGTCGGAGACCTTCCGGCGTCGGGAGGAGACCATGGATCGGATGGTGCGCATGTTGGAACAGAGGGCACAGTCGGCTGTCACACCCCCAGTTGTATCAGCAGGATAGGCAGCCCCTACTGCACCGGTTATCAGTGGTCGGCCGTCCGGGACGGCAGGACAGTTGACACCCGCAGAGCAGCGTGAGGTGGTGGATCTATTGATCAGGTTCCACCAGTTCGATCCACCTCGCTTTTCTGGGTTGAGTGCAGAGCCGTGGGAGGCAGAGTCATGGATCACGGCCATGGAGCGACATTTCGAGAGTTTGTTTATTTAGGAGCGGTTCCAGGTGCTGTTGGCGGCACACTTCTTGGAAAGCAACGCTGAGGCATGGTGCCGGCGTGTGCGACCTACTGGTCCGCCTGGGACGCAGCTTCTTCCTTGGGCGGAGTTTCGCAGCCTTTTTCTTGGAGCCTTTTTCCCAGAAAGCGTCAGGCAGAGGGTGGAGGAGCAACTGAAGAATCTCCGTCAGGGAGATCGCCCAGTGCAGGAGTACATCACAGACTTCAACCGGTTGCTGGCCTGTGTACCGCACGCGGCCAGAGATGAGGCGCATCGGATTTATATGTTTGAGCGAGGTTTGTGCCAAGAGATTTATCAGTTTGTCCGTTCGCAAAGATTGCAGACGTTGGACGCATCTATGGAGCAGGCACTTTATGTAGAGTGCGGAGAGACGGTGATGGGTGAGGTGGCTCCAGCCCCCGCAGTGGTTCCTGGGGCAAAGCGCCCAGCACCAGTTGATGAGGGACAGATGAGTCAGCAAGCACCTCCGAGACCTCCACGATCTCACTCTGAGGGTCATGAGTTTCAGGGGCGACAGAGATCTGGTGGACAACCACAGCAGCCGCGGTATCAGCCTAGACAGCAGCACCAGCAGCGATAGCAGTCTCAGCAGCAGTACTCCCGACAGCAGCAGTTTCAGCAGCAGTATCGGCATCAGCAACATGAGCTGTGTGTCATCTGTGGCGGCCCTCATCCGCCGTCGCGGTGTCACCAGGGACGGGGACGGTGTTTCCGATGTGGAGAGTTGGGACATTTTCAAACAGTTTGTCGCCGAGCCATTCCGTCGGTGCAACCTCTTGCTACAGCACCTCCCTTGCCAGTTCAGGAAGCAGAAGCCACTCCTCCAGGGCACCATCAGACAGAATGGGGTACGACGTCGGGACAGACGAGACGACGATCTTCAGCACCCAGCGGACGGGCTGATCCAGCCCCGATGGAGGGCACCCCGGCAGCAGATCCTATCGCCGCAGGTATGACTTTATTTTCTGTCAGCTGAGTTGAGCTTGTGGATACCGCCGCATCCTTCTGCACACGTTAGTAGAGTATTTGCATCTCTGCATGAATAAGGGATAGAAATTTTGTTACATGTTTGAGCGATGGGATTCTTCCTTGTGTCCTACAAGCAGAGGTGAATTTTGGGCCTTGATCGGGACAGATGAGACGTGAGGAAGTACGCCGACAGGTGTGCCGGTTCTGTTACAGCTCCATGAGTCAGATTGAGCACACGGGTTGGACCAGCTGGTACGGTATCGTGCAACGATTGATTGTGGATTGAGAACAGTGACCTTTTCGCGAGTTTGACGACGGGAGATCATTTCCACTGGACACCGAGGCATCCTTCCTGCAGCAGTGGCTTCAGCGGCTTGGGTTAGGTGCGACTTGTCGAGCGTAGGTGACGCCTAGGACTAGAGGGTTTGTCTCTAGGGTCTCGGATAGAGTGGGTGTTTTCTTTTAGGGGCACGGATAGACCGTAGCTTCCGTTTTGTTGCCACAGTAGGAACGGCATCAACACTTCTCTCCCTTTTTCTCGCTCTTGTGCTGAAATTTGCGAACAGGATGAAAGATTCGAAAGACTACTCCAGAAATAGGGATGGTGCCCGAACCTGTTCTTGTTTGATTGGGGCGAGGGCACTGGTCTCTCGAAACTTTCGAACTTTTCGCTAATTTCAGTTGTTTTCTAAATTGGAGAGTTGGGGATTGATGACCTTTCTACTGGTGGGGACCTTTCTTTTTCTGATAAGTTTTGTGACGTAAATCGAATAGTTTGGACGCGTAGAGTTGGCTGTTCTTCCTCGTCCCCAGTGTTTGGAAATTCCTGAGGTTTATCCAGCGGTTGGACTCGCTTTGTGGAGAGTTTGTAGCGACTGGGGAGTTGGAGTTTGTGTTGATGGAGGCTTACTTTTGGGCTTGGAGACTCCCTTTTGAGCCGTGATTGTTTCGAGGACGAAACTTTCTTTTAGTGGGGGAGGATGTGAGGACCCGAATCCCCACTCTAGGGTTTACTGTTGGTTTGGAGGCTTCAGGGAGTGTGTGGGTGCGTGAAGGGCCCCAGATTTGAGTTTCTGGTGAAATTGGAGCTTGTGTTCTTTTCTGGAAGTCCATTTTGGGTGTGTGAGGTGTTTGCGCGCTTTTTGGAGCTAAGAATGTGACCCGGCACGAAAATTGGATCAAGTCTACTCTTCCGGGAATTTTTGGGAAATTTTAGAAGTGGAATTTGGCCGAACGGACCTCGGATTTGGATTCAGCGCGCGAAAACGAGCGAAATGGACTATTTACTTAAATTTTTCGGAGCCCGGACACGAAAACACGAAAATCGAGGCTTGGGTTACTGTTCCGGCGGCCGGAGTGGCGCCGGCGGCGGTGGAGCGCGGCGGCGGGGGGCGGCACAGGCGCGCGGTCCACCGCGGGAGCCGTGCACCAGGCGCGGGCCACGTGGCGCACTCCGGTTGGCCGGCGCAGCGGGCGCGGTCCACGGGCCATGGCGGGGTGCACGGTGGACCGAGGCTAGGCCACGTGGCCTGTTGTGGTTGGTGCGGTGTTGTGCACGCGGTCCACGAAATTTCGGCTCTGGTGCACGGTAGACCGGGGGACACGTGGCAGTTTTTGGTGGTGCGGTTCCGTGCGTGCGGCCACCAGAACGGGGTTCGGTGGCCTCGGGCGGCGTGCCCGACAGGCGCGACGTGGGCGCACGTGCGCGCGACGTGGGCGCGCTGACCCGCATTTCCCGCTCGTGGGTGCCACGTGTCGGCGTGGGCTGCTGCCACGTGGCGCGTTGCCGTTCGCCCATTCGGCTGTTGCCTGTTCGGGGGGCTATGTGGCATCACGGGATTTTTCCGGGCGTGAACAGTAACGGGCCGGGCCCGTTACTGTAGCAGCCCGGAAGTTCCGGGCGCCCGGTTTTGGGCCAAAAGTCCAAAAATCCTGGTTTTTGCTGGCTGGGACTATAAATACCGAGCTTGGGACGGATTTTTCGCCCCTTTCCCGAGCTCCTCAGCCTAAGGTCCCTCTACGAAAGTTCTAGATCTTCGAGTTGCGCATCTCCTGGTGAAATCTCAGATTTTCTGGAAGCTCCGGCGACGACGTTTCCGGCATCGTAGCGCAGTGCGACGGGTTTCAGTTGGAGGCCCGTTATCGCCGCATTTCGGTCTAAAAATTCCACAGAGCTACCCCGACGGTCTTTTTCAGTGATTTTTCGGCGTTGGATTCACGAGAGGTAAATCTTCGACTTTCGTGTTGAGTGTTTTATCTAAATATGGGTTTTTGGCACGGTTTTCGAGGCATTACTGAGCCACTGTTTTGCTGTGAGATTCCTGTACAGCACCCACTTCGCAGATTTTTATCTCATCATCCGGACATCGGAATTCGACAATTCAAGAGCCTATCGACATCTACGCTTCGCAAGGATCGCTGTGGTATTTTTATCGGAATTTCTGGAAGAGTATTTTCAGGTGAAATTTTCGTGTGAACAGTAACCTTGCTTGCAGATTTTGGAATAGTAATTGTTGTGTGTGATTGGTGTATAATTGTATGTTGTTGTACCCAGGACTGTAAGAGCACTTTTTCTGTGCTCCTTGCTCTAGGGATCTGGGAATTGTCATTTTTCTGGACTGTTTATCTGTACCGTCCCGGACAGTTAGCGTGTTCAGGTGGGTGATCCTGCTTTCAATATCTATAGACTGCACTCTAATTCTACGATTATAAGTGCATGCATGATAGTATATGAGCTGTATAATCTGTGCAAACTGTATGTTAGTACCCACAGTTGATAGTTGCTAATTCTGATGATCTTATTGATACTCTTGCAATATATGAACTATTTCAA
The DNA here is from genome assembly GCA_029168755.2 of Tillandsia fasciculata. NCBI lineage: Eukaryota > Viridiplantae > Streptophyta > Magnoliopsida > Poales > Bromeliaceae > Tillandsia > Tillandsia fasciculata. The sequence continues at coordinate 5,288,539 of CM054941.1, read as the reverse complement.
TCTGAGAACCTAACTTAGCACGTTCATTAGATATATGCATTTCTTCAGGTCTCCCCCTTTGCTAGTTACCCTTGTCATTCTGGACATAGTGGTTTTCGCTTGAGTCGTGGGTTGGGAGGTCTAGTAGCTGTGGATACATTGTACTCGGGTCTGGGGACCGAGTAGAGTTGGTAGCAGTCTGTAGATTGTATGTCATTGAGATAGTGATAGTGACATGTTGGATCTGGGATCTGGGTAGATGGTCACAGTGACAGTGTGGGTTTTAGCCAGTGAGAGAGATAGTTGTTGGATCATAGCCTGCATGAGCACATTTGTGCCCGACAGTGTTGCGCAGTATTTTACTCGTGTGGGACGATCTTGGCTGTGGAGTATCTCCAGCCAGTGTGTTTTTGTTGTGAGCTTTTGGTGAGATGAGGATCTCAGGTTTCGTGAAAGCTGATCAGCTGAGTCGTCGAGAGTGCTCCGACTGTTGTGAGAGATTTCGCAGGATTGAGTCCTTCCGAGCAGAGCGTGAGCGTGGATTTTGACCATAGCCTGCAGTGCCACTTGAGCTCGACAGAGTGCGCGGATACCCTAGTCCTCGTTGGGGTCGCTCCCCTCGAGTGCCACGTCCGGGGTGGGTCTGCACTTTGGTATCGCGACCTGTTGACGTCGTCCCTCTGATTGAGCCAGTTTTGGCAGTTACGGACGCAGTCCCTCTGACTGAGCCAGTTTTGGCAGTCACGGACACCGTCCCTCTGGCTGAGCCAGTTTTGGCAGCTACGGACGTCCTACGTAAGTCCGGTCCTTCAGGATATAACGGCAGTAGGTTGGCGCAGGCTTGACTGGACCCGAGGAGGCAGTCAGTTCAGATTGGGTGACTTTACTGTTAGCAGATGCATCATATTTTCATCTGTCCCGCTTTTTGAGCATTTTTAGATAGAGGCACAGTAGCAGTAGATGTTTTACTTTCCAGCTTTTCCATACTGCATTTCTTTTGTTACTTTATGCCTCTAGTAGACTTAGTGGGCAGGCCGTCGCGCTTGTTGGCGGCACCCACTGAGAACTACTGTGGGAGGTAGTTCTCACACCCGTCGTGGTGTCTTTTCCCCAGGGACTTCAGCTCCAGTTCCTGCTGCACCAGTTGCTGATCCAGCTCTTCCAGACCGAGGTAAGGGAGTCGCGAGATAGATCCCTTTCCCCTTCGGCTTCAATGTGTGATAGAGGTACCCGTATATTTTGGTTATGTTATGTCGAGAGATTGTAGTGAGGTATTGAGTTGTACATTTTATGTTCACTTTTGGAGAGACTCTCTTGTATTCAGGTGAGGATATTATGTATGTTTTCAGTGAGAGATTGTTCTACCTCTTGTTATTGTTAGTTTTCTTTACCGCTCTGATATCTGTTAGTATAGTTGATCTATTTTTGCAGGTTAGACGCTTCGTCTATACAGGGTTCACTGTATAGGCGGCGGATCTGTTGGCGAGCCCGGGTCGCAGTTTCGACTCCGGGGCGTGACAGTAAGCCAAGACCATCCCTTGTTTTTCAAATCTTTCATATCTAAATTTACTGCTTCCCTAGATAGATTTATCGCATTTATTAGAAGTAGGCATATTTATAATTTCTATCCCTTTCCTCTCTGTATTCCTTTCCCAATCAATACAAAGTATTAATCGACTCCTTAGCCGTGTCAATTTCTTGTTTCCACTATCTAGTTCGGCCACTCTAGGTCGGACTCAGCATCTTTTTATCTCCATATCCCGATTATGTTAATCTAAGCTGAATGATCGCGAGAGTTTAAGTGAGAAGAACTTGGCTGAGCAGATCCCTCCTCGGCCCGATCGCTTGATCCATTGGCATACATGGGCATCACATTCCAGAGGGTCAACCAACCCCCGGGGCTGATCGGCGACCGACATTTTTGGCCCCAACAACTTCAGTGGCACGCCCGGTGGGACTCTCAGGTAACTCTTACCTTTCCTATCGAAAAGTATGTCAGAGGATAATAGCTTGAACCTCGGAAATAGAGTCGTTCGTAGACATACAAGGAACGACCAATCTAGCAACATCGGACACGCGGATAACCTGCCACCGACGCTCCCAGAGGCTCCTGAGACCAGCGGAAGATCGGCGCCTCAGGAGCTGACCCTGGCTCAATTGTTCGGGCAAATCACCCGAATGATGGATAATATCGAGAGGACACAAACGTCCCTCAAAAGGAACAGCCAGGCGCAAGACGCCCGGTTCGACTCTATGTTAGCTGCAATAGCAGCCCCAAAAGAAAATACGGCTCGATTTAGGCAAATGGTAGCACATGAAGTGCCGTACAATGGAGAATATGTCTCCACAGTACCACAGTAATTGCCAACGTAATCGTTCACGAGGGCGCCGGCAATGCCGACAACGCAACCACAAGTTGCACCGCGGGTGGCTATTTTCCAGGCGGCGCCGCCGCTGGGGGCAGTACAGCCACAGTGGACCCCGTACCAGACGGGAATGTGGCCGATGTGGCAGAACATCGGCCAGCAATCGGACGCCTACTGGGGGATTACTCTGCCTCCCCCTTTGCCGTTTGTCCAGCCTCAGGCTGGGGGCAGGATCGACAGATAGATTCCTTCTCAGGGATCGATTCAGCAGCAGCCCAACCCACACGGGTCGCTACCTCAACCAGCATAGCCGACGGCCCAGGCTCCTCAGGGCAGGCTCGCCAAAATGGCCGGGGGCAGTTATGTCGGGCAAGTCCCACCGCAGGGACCGCCCTAATTACAGGCTGGCCTATACGGGTCGCCACCTCCTCCAGCACAGCCGGCGACTTTAGTACCTCAGGCCGAACTTGCCGAAATGGCTGGGGGCAGGAACGACATGCAGGCCCCTGCACAGAGATCGCCCCGGAATCAGGCCGGCCAATACGGGCTGCCATCTTTACCTGCGCAACCGGCGGCCCCAACACCTCAAGTAGGGCTCGACGACATCCACGCCCACGTGGAAGAGATCATCCGCAACACATTCGACACAGAGGCCAGGCTGGCGATTCGGCCAGTGTTCAGGTCTCCATATCCCGCTCATATCGATACAAATTACCTGTATCCGGCCAACTGGGAGATGCCGAAGTTTGACAAGTTCTTAGGCGAGGAGAACGAAAACACGGTCGAGCACATCGCTTGATTCACGACCCAATGCTGAGAGGCAACTGTTAACCTATTCTTAAAGATGAGGCTTTTCAGTACGTCGTTGACCAAGACGACATTCTCGTGGTATACCAGTTTGCCTCACAACTCCACCCGGGATTAGGACGAGCTCGAGGCCAAATTCCACGAGCAGTTTTATCGGGCCGTGCCCGAGTTATCGATTGCCGATTTAGCATCATATCGGCAGAACGCCGAAGAAACGGTAGAGGGATACCTCAACTGTTTTAAGACGACAAGGAATCAGTGTTTTGTTATGATGTCAGAGGCCGAGTTTACAAAATTAGCTTTCAACGGCCTCCACTTCAAGATCCGCGACCATTTCGAGGGTCGCTATTTCCCTAATCTCTTCGATTTGGGGGTGCGGGTTGCTCAATACGAGCAATAACAGAAAGACAATAAAGAGGAGCGGCCAAAGTGGGGTCGTGGACAATACTGGAAGGAGCATAACGTCTCTTTCGTTGAACGGAGTTCGGATCATATTGTGCCGAACGGAGCAAGCGAAGGCGAGTTTTTGGCCGAAGAGGCCGAAGTGTGCGCGGCCGAAATAATATCGGGCCGCGAACCGTACACTTGCCAAATCATCAAGCTGAGCAAGACCCGAGGGTTTAAGACCCCGGCATCGGCTAACGCCTTCACATTCGACACGTCCAAGACCGATCAAATATTCGATCGGTTGTACAAGGACGTGTCGAATCAAGCTCCAGGAGGGCTAGTCGATCCCTCCCTATGAGGAGCTTCGAAGGCGAAAGTACTGCAAGTGGCACCATTCTTGGAGCCATCGAACAGGAGAATGCTTCACCCTTCAGAAGCAAATTCAGAAAGAAATTGATGCGGGTCGGCTTGTTTTTGCCGACCAGGAAAAGAAAGAAATAGAAATCAACATTAACCCTTTTCCTCCCCATGTAAACATGGTGGACCCGAAAGGAAAGAAGAAGATGTAGGGGCCCGAGTCCCCTGCAAAGAAACAATCGGCACGCAACACGTTTTGGCTCTGCAGCCACTGCAAGGCTGAAATGATAGGGGAAGACTAGGACACTCTCCTCCTAAACGTACCAGAGGAGGTAAATAAATGGTTCGCCTTCATCGGCGCGGACCACCACAACCATCGGTCGGACCCAAGTTCAGCCGAAGAATCCAACAAGCAGTCCTCCGAAGACGAGGGCAAGAGAGAAGAGCAATATCTTCTCATCTAGAGGGTTTTGCGGGAATTCTGCGGCCACGATAGGCCGAGGCCGACCCCAGTCGGCCGCCAGGGCCACGAGCCCCACAGCAGCGGCAGGGCCTCCACCACGGCTATGAACAAAGTTGGGTTCATGGGGCACCCCGAAGACTCTTCGACCAGCAGACCGAAGGAAGACCAGTGTATGAGCCTTCGCAACGCCCAAGACAGATCGGGCCCCACCAGAGGCTCGGACCGTTGGGGGCACAGAAGAGCCCAGCCAGCCACCATTGGAGAGGGCCAACACCACAGCCTCCACACCAAGGGATGTCAGGGGCACTAGAGACCCTTTCGGCCCCCAATGCATAATTCCCTTGGCTCACCTAGTGAGTTCATTTTTCTCAGATGTTTCCTAAGGACCTCCCTTTTTTGCCACGACTTGGACCATGACTGGATCCTGAGTTCCTGAGCCAGCTAAACGCCCAGGAAACACGGACCGATAACACGACGGTTGAGAAAGACCCGGACAAAATCTCTTTCATCCGGATGATCAAAGAAGGGGTACAATGAAGCTCCTCAGCAAGACTAGCCGAATAACGATAGGTGATGGACCCCCGACCTAGATCAAGTGGCACGTGGGGGCCAGTGAGCGAGGCCATATCAAGGCCTCGAGGAAACGAGTCGGCACGAGAAATCGCCAAATTCGGTCGTTGCCACACAGGCTAAAAAAGTCAGTAGGTAGGATCACACCAGAACAAGAGGCCAACAAAATAAACTCGGCTATGACGACATGGACCAAGGACTCGGCCAAACAAGGCCGAGGAAGAGGTTAAAGAATGCTTCGCATTCGAGGAATGCACGCCTGGTCCTTTGAGTCAACTTTCGACAATCACTCGAACGGTACATCAGACGATTGCCGAGGGGGTATTATTAAGACCAAATTTTTTGCCACTCGAGAAAGCGACACGTGGCGTATATTTCGGCTAAAGACTTCAGCTGACAGAAGAATGGGTCAACAAAAAGGGACCCGCGTCTTGACTAAAACCTATCTCAGTTGCATGAGAACGCAGCACACTATGCATGTCGTCGACTAAAGGCATCAACCGATAGGAGAAGCAGCTGCCGAAAAGATCGTCGCCTCATTCAGGATCGATTTCGGCCAAAGAAGGGCGTCAACCTGCCCGAGTCAAACGACGAAGAAGGCGAAGTCAGAGTTAGCCTTTGGTTGATCAAGCCAGAGAAAGAAGGGCCCTCCAAAAGGAAGGAATGAGAGATTTGGGCGCAAATCTCATAACAGCTTCCGAAAAAGCAAGCGGCGCTCAGCATTGGAAAGCGCCGAAGATCACACTTCGACACGATAATAAGGGGATGAATCTGGACGGAAGAACGACTATCATCCTATTTGAGGAGTTCCGACTCAAAAGAAAATGGTTGAGAATTTCATGATAACTCTCCCCAAATCACACCGATATTTCAATATAGGCGCATGGAAGCATGGTTCGGAAAGTGTATAAATACCTGAACCATCGAAGAAGAAGGGGTCCTCCAACCTCGTAAGTCATGACCATCCCCTACTTTTTATATCTTTCATACTTATATTTACTGCTTTCCTAGATAGATTTACCGCATTTCCAAAGAGTAGGCTTAGTTATAATTTCTATCCCTTTTCTCTGTGTATCCATTTTCTAATCAATACAAAGTATTAATCAGCTCCTTAGCCATGTCAATTTCTTATTTGTACTATCTGGTTCAGCTACTCTAGGCTGGACTCAGCCTCTCCCATCTCCATATCTCAATTCGACTAATCTAAGCCAGACGGTCGCAGGAGTATAAGTAAGAAGAACCCGGCCGAGCAGATCCCTCCTCGATCCGATCGCTTGATCCATTGGCACACAATGCATCACATTCCAGAGGGTCAACCACCCCCCGGGACCGATCAACGATCGACATTTTCGGCCCCAACACCTGCATTTACAATTTTTCCAGACTAAGTTTATCGCCGCTTTCCTAGATAGATTTTCATATCAGCATTTACTACTTTTCTTACCGCTTTCCTATAAATAGTCTTACTTGTAACTGTCCCTTGTAACTTTTTCCCGAGTAATATAGAGCGAACCGGCTGATTCAGCCATGTTGATCAATACCTATTTGTCCTAGTTCGGCTCCTACAGGTCGAACTTTATTAAGAGCTCGATTGAGAGAAACCGGCCGAACGGATCCCTACTCGGTCTAATCGTTTGGCATGCGGCGCATCACATCAGAGGGTCAATTCGAAGGCTGATCGCGGACCGGATCAGGTCAACGGTCAGCGACACATTTCGGCCCCAACAATAACGAACGGTGGATGTAAAATAATTTGACTGAAATAAAAATATAATTTAGTGATATAATTAAAATAAATTAATACTCAGTAACCTATTCAGCGATAAATGATGTAATCTAACCATATAAAAAGAGAACAAAATTTTGGTGGGAATTATTTCCAACATGAGATTATTATTTCCACCATGAGACTGCTATATCTATGTTGGAATAAAACTTAAAATTCATATTTATTATTATTTGTTTATATATATATATATATATATATATATATATATATATATATATATATATATATATATATATATATATATATATATATATATATATTGGCTAACGGAAAGTTTGTTTTGTTTCTTTTGCCTGTTCGAAGGCGGAACGAAAGAAAACGCGTCTAACGAAAGAACTTGGTTTCGTGTTGATCTTCTTCTCACCCGTATATATATTTTTCTATTCTTACAATCAAAAGTCAACTGATTTTGAGTAAAAAGAACAGTATATTTTATTTTTTATCCATTCTTCACTACTTTATTTTTTATTTTTTTTATTTACTAAATGCTGAAAAAAATTCCTTCAACCTCCGCCACTTTATTTTTTATATTTTTTTTATTTATTAAATTTTGAAAAAATCTTCGTCAACTTCCGTCACGATTGTGTTCGCACGTGACGGAAATGTACTTTAGGACAGTGCTACGCAATCTTCCGGATCGATCAAATATTTTAAATTATTTCATCTGTAAATCTAATTTAATCTTATCAAATATTAATCATAATCAAATTTTATGTATATATTTTTTTAACAGTATCAAGTATTAAATTGATCAATGGGGGAGAGACGAAGAAATATTATGTCAAGTGCAACATAACTACAGTATAGGACTGTGGACCCTTCTAAGCTTCTTAGCGAAACCTAAAAGAGATTCGATCAAATCTCCACGGATCATTTCGCATTCAACTCCATTTATTTCCCTCTCGTTAATTAAATTTTTGCATACGCCCAGTCCACTCCTATGCTCGTACATACATACGTACACAATCTAAAATATATCAAAAATTATTTTTCGACTTAATAAAGAATTATTTTGCGTGTGTTCTTTTAATTGTAATTTTTTTTTTTTGTTGAGAAATTATTTTACAAATTTGAAAAAAAAAAAATAGAGTGTTCTGAAATTTTTTTGATTTTTGACGCAATGTGAAAACTTAAGCTGCTTTAAATTTTATTTATTTATTTTTATTACGAAAAATTATTATTTATTTTATTTCGAGCCAAGTATGCACCTCCTTAGTGTTTAAATAAAAAATAATTGCAATTTAAGTTTTTAATTAAATAAAATATAATTAAATTTTATTATTTTAATTAAAATAAAATTTTAAGAATAATAAAAGTATTAGGAAAACTCTCTCTTAAATCACATTTAATTTAAATATAACTATCATTTAAAACTCAAATAATATTTAAAAATAAAATTATTTTATAATTTAAATATTTATTTGGGGCGGAGCCAAAACGGGGCGGATTAACTTTTTCATTCTCCCGCCCGAAATTACCCTCGTTTACGCTTCATTTGCATTCCTAGAAAAAGGCTAGATAGATGCGTAGCATATAAATATACCCTCTTTTTCTTTTATTATTAAAATTATTATTATTTGTTAAAATAGTAGCATGCTTAGTTAAAAACATAAAATAATTATCTAACTAAATTTTAAATTTAAATTTTGAATTTCAATCACTAAATTTATTATCATGCATGCCAAAAATAAATAATAATAATAATAATAATAATATATGATTATTTATAGCATGTAGGATGCTTGAATTGGACCACGCAGAGCCAAAGCTCTAAATTACAAAGGAAGTGCGTCCTAGTAGGATGATGTATTCAATACTATCTTACACTTTTAAGGTATAATTTTTTTTGACTAAATTACAGAAAATTTTTCTATAATATCCCGCTTTTTTATTTTTGTCCCTGTCTTTAAAAGTCTATATTTTGTCCCGTCGTAATTATCGAAATATGCATTTACCTCCGCCGTCACCATTCCGTGAGTGAACCGTCAATTTTTTAAAAAATATTATTAGATATACCCAAAATACCATTCAAAAATGGCGAAAAATAAGTTAAAATTCATTCTCTCCAATATAAGGTAAGGGCATTTTCGTCAATTACCTCCTCCATTAACGCTGTTGCCCCCTAAAGACAATTCGGTAATTACGAGGGGACAAAATGTAGGCTTTTAAAAGACAGTCGGGCAAAGTGAAAAAGCGGAATATTATATAAAGATTTTCTATAATTTAGCCTAATTTTTTTTATAATTTTTAATATATTTAGAGCATGTTTGACATAAATTTTATAGAAAATGTTTGGTTTGTGATTAGAATAGCCAAGGAATAATAGAAGTGAATTGTATGGAAATAAAAAATAGAATAAAAAGTTTGCTTTATTATTGAAATGAATATTCAGAATTTTGACATAAAATTTTGGTTAAGAAAAAGAAAAGTGAGGAGGGGGAGAGGAGGAAAAAGTATTTGTGAGAGAAAATTTTAAGTGATTTGCTTTTGAAATAAATAAATTTAGAATTTATAGTCAAATTTATTCATAAATTAATGAACTGGGCAATTTCTAATTCAGAGCATAATGAAAATTAGCTATCGAAATCAATGAGTTCCTGTTTGAATGTATAGTAAAAAAATTCTATAGAATTTATATTATATAGTTTTGATATGAATAAAATAAAAAATTTTACAACTATAAAAAAATTTCACAGCTTTATTTTTCAATTATTTAGATACACATCTTATAATTTTACAAGATCTCTAACAATTAAAATTTTAAAATTTAAAATTCAAATTAAAAATTAAATTTTAAATTTACAAAGTGAAAATTTAAAAATAAATTTAAAAATTTAAAAATTAAAATATTACATTTTAAATTTAAAACTAAAAGTTAGAAATTTTAATTTTGTAGGGTATCTAAACGGGCTCTCTGAATCACATTTTAATTTTAATTTTATAATGTAAAATAAGTGAACTAAATAAGCTATTAGTAAATTAAGCTTTAATTTTTTTAATAAAATTGGTAAAATTTTAATGGTACTTTGTATTAATTTCGTCCATATCACAATTCCCCTACTAAAATAATTAGAGAAATATTATTATACACCCAAAAATACATATAAATTTTATTTATTATTTATACACGGGTCAATATTTTTACAGCAGTATTACAAAAATTTATTTATTTCAAAAGAGTGCTTGATTTTTAATTTTTAAATTGTATTTTTCTTTCTGAATTATTACTTTTTTATTGAACGCCATTATTTAAATAAGAAGAGTGCTAGATTTTTAATCCTTAATTCTACAACAATTCTAATTTATTTACTTTTTTTTTTTTTTTTTTTTTTTACTTAATTGTGTTATCGCTTTTTTTTTATTATTTATTAAATATCAAAAAAGATTAATAAACTTAAACACCTTTGAACAAAAGATTGTAGGAAATAAAAAAAAAAAAAACTTATTTTGTAAATGGCCCTACAAATATGATATCATTTGTGTATTTATAATTACAATTTAAATTTTTTGAAGTTGTATACATAGCATTTTTGTTAAAATAAATGCAGGATTTCTCATCTTTAAATAAATACCGCGCAAACTGCTGCTTCTCGCTAATTCTTCCCCCCTTCCATATTCCCAAATGGAATTCCCGAACGACCGGAAGACCTTCTGGAGCTTCCTGCAGGAAGAAGACCAGAGCTACGTCCGAACAACCCCCTTCTCTCCCTCCCCACTCCACCACCACCACCACCACCACAACCAACACCAACACAACAACAACAACAACAACAACCGCCGTCACCAACAGCAACACCACAGCCACAGCCACAGCCACAGCCACAGCCACCAGCTCCGGCGCTCTTTCAGACCGTCGGCAGCCTCCCCCGATCCCCCGCGCAACTCCTCCACGGCCACCACCGCCTCATCGTCCCCTATCGCCTGCCCCTCCCCCTGGACACTCTCCCCTCTCCCCAGCCGCCGCCGCCCCAATTCCACGCCCCCGCCATCCCTGCTCTACCACTGCCTCGCCTCCCTCCACCGCCTCGACGGCTCCGTTCTGTCCCTCACCGCCTCCTGCGGCCTCCTCTTCACCGCCTCCGACAGCGGCAGAGTCCGCGTCTGGTCCTCCCCCTCCTTCTCCGACCGCGGCCACCTCCGCGTCTCCCCACGCGGCTCCCCCGTCCCCGCCCTCCTCGCTCACGGCTCCTCCCTCTTCACCGCCCACTCCGACCACCGCGTCCGCCTCTGGTCCCTCTCCTCCCCACCTTCCCCTTCCTTCTCCTCCTCCTCCGTCCACGCCAAGAAAACCGCCACCCTGCCCGCCAGATCCCCCGCCTCCTTCTTCGCCTTCTTCGCCAAACGATACCGAAACCACCAACACCACCAGCAACCGCATAAGGACGCCGTCTCTTGCCTCGCCCTCTACCACGCCGAGAACCTGCTCTACACCGGCTCCCTCGACCGCACCGTCAAGGCCTGGCGCCTCTCCGACGGCTCCTGCGCCGACTCCTTCCCCGCCCACGACGCCCCACTCAGCGCCATCCTCGTCGACCAGGCTGACGGCTGCCTCTTCACCGCCGCCGCCGACGGCTCCGTCAAGGTCTGGCGTCGCGTCCTCGGCGGCGAAGGCGCCCACGCCCTCATCTCCGTGCTCCGCTTCCAGCAGTCCCCCGTGAACGCCCTCGCCCTGACCGCTTCCGCCCGCTCCACGCTCCTCTACTCGGGCGCCTCCGACGGCTACGTCAACGTCTGGGAAAAGGCGGCCGGATCCGGCCGGTTCGACCACGCCGGGTTCCTGCAGGGCCACCGGTTCGCGGTGCTGTGCCTCGCGGCCGTGGACCGGGTGGTGATCAGCGGGTCAGAGGACACCACGATCCGCGTGTGGCGCCGTGAGGAGGGCCCCGGCGGCGGGCCCCTCCACGCGTGCCTGGCAGTGATCGAGGGCCACCGGGGCCCTGTCCGGTGCATGGCGGCCACCGTCGAGATGGAGGCCGAGGCCGATCACGGGGTGGGCCTGCTGCTGTACACCGCGAGCTTGGACCGGACGGTGAAGGTGTGGAGGATAAAGGTGATGGGAAAAGAAGAAGAACAAGTACAAGATGACGACGATGAAGATCGTGACGAAGACGAAGACGAAGACGACGACGATGATGACGACGACGAGGAGGGCGGCGGAGAGAAGGAGGTGGAGTTCGATACGAGCCCGGTTTTGTCACCGTTGTGGGTGGAGAAGAGGCTTCAGAGGAGCCGTTTAGGTTAGTTTAATTAATTAATTAGCTAGGGATCGAGAGATAATTAATAGAGAAGAAGAGGATTGAATTGTATTAAAGATCTAGTTTTGGTGTGTTTAACTTTACTCTGAACTAATTATATGTGTCTTTAGTAGCTAACACGTAGAGAATATACATATCCTGACCTTGTATTAATTTGAGAAATTCATGCAACTCAAATATGATCACTTTTTTCTTTTGTAATTTTTTTATTTTTTTCCAGATAAAAACTGATCGGAAAATTTATTAAGATTAATACGTTAGAACACCAAGTTTTCACGATTGCGTTAATTCAGACGGAGAAAAGAAAATTAACATAACAGAGTATATATAAGGATTTAAAAATAAAATTAATAAGCATAACAGAGTATATATAAGGATTTAAAAATAAAATTAATAAGCATAACAGAGTATATATAAGGATTTAAAAATAAAATTAATAGTGCATCCGTAGGAAGAGTAGAAACAGAATCTAGCCCACATGATCGCATCTATTTGATAAGGTACAGAGCAGATGTACCAATACACCTGGTGCCAGAATGATTTTTCATAGCGTAGGATTTTAATGATCGCTTTTTTTTTTTTTTTTTTTTTTTTTTTTTTTTTAGCTCCTACTTTTCGCTCCGAGCAAGATGTATTACGATAAAATATCTATTAAGTAAATAATATCATATTAAGATAGATAATCTCATTACCATAAGTGCTCTCGTGATTGTGACTACTATCATGCTCTCATTCACTCATTGTATTCTTCTTAATTATGTACCATCTTTCTTTCCTTTTTTGTTGTTGTTGTTGTTGTTGTTGTTGAGAACGAGGTAGCATGTTATCGTTTTATTTGTTTGACGGATAAACTCAGCTACAAATTGAGACAACTCGGCCTTAGGAAAAAAAAAAAAAAAAAGGATTCTTTTGTTCGGATCTCTGCTAGCCGATCATAGTTTCTTCTAGCAGATACTATGAATGCAGTAGAGATCCTAGTTTCTTCTAGTCGATCGGATATCTGCTAGCCAATCACAATTTCTTCTAACTGTGTTGATGGTCGTTTTGCTTGATCAAAAATTCTTTTGTTCCTCTCTAGCCACGTAACCCACCAAGTAGTAGCGATTATCGCTAGCTCTCTTCTTCCTAGCGCTCCTCCTTTAAATATGCTCTCTTTCCATAGCTTGTCAGATGATGTGCAATTGAGGAGAAATTATTTGTTCACCAGGAGTCCCTGCAACACATCTCTAATGTCACGCCCCGGGGTCGGAACTGTACCCCGGGCTCGCCAACAGATCCGCCGCCCCTACGGGATGTCCCGTAGAGACGTAGCGTCTAATCTGCAAATAAACAACCACACTAGCAGATATCAAAGCTGAAATAGAAAACTAACTATAAACAAGAAATAAATAGTCTCTCACATAAAATATACATAATATCCTCACCTGAATACAGGAGTCTCTCAAAAGAAACAAAAGAGTACAACTCGATCCCTCACTACAAGATCTCTCAAACATAGACACAACCAAAAAGAACATCGGGGTACCTCTATCTCTCGCTGAAGCTGAAAGGAAAAAGGGATCTATCTCGCGACTCCCTTACCTTGGTCTGTAGGAGCAGGATCAGCAACTGGTACCGCAGGAACTGGAGCTGAAGTCCCTGGGGAAAAAGACACCACGACGGGTGTGAGAACTACCTCCCACAGTAGTTCTCAGTGGGTGCCACCAACAAGCCCGACGGTCTGCCCACTAAGTCTACTAGAGGCATAAAGTAACAAAAGAAATGCAGTATAGAAAAGCTGGAAAGTAAAACATCTACTGCTACTATGCCTCTATCTAAAATGCTCAAGGAATAGGACAGAAGGACGATATGCCACTACTGATACTCAACTCAAATCACCCAATCCAAACTGACTGCCACAACGGGTCCAGTCAAACCTGCGCCTACCTACTGCTGTAGGTATGTCCGTAGCTGCCAAAACTGGCTCAGCCAGAGGGACGGGGTCCGTGACTGCCAAAACTGGCTCAGCCAGAGGGACACCAGCATCGACAAGCCGCGATAGAAGTATCAGGCCCAACTCCGGAGTGGCACTCGTGGGTAGCGACCCCACCGAGCAAAGAATCCGCGCATCTCTGTCGAGCTCAAATGTGGCTCCTGCAGGCTATGATCCAACAACTATCTCTCTCACTGGCGAAAAACCCACACTGTCACTGTGACCATCTACCCAGATCCCAGATCCAACATGTCACTATCACTATCTCAATGACATATAATCTACAGACTGCTACCAACTCTACTCAGTCCCCAGACGCGAGTACAATGTATCCACAGCTACTAGACCTCCCAACCCACGACTCAGGGGGAAAACTACTATGTCCAGAATGACAAGGGTAACAAGCAATGTGGGAGACCTAAAGTAATGTATATATCTAATGGATGTGCTAAGTTAGGTTCTTAGATTGAAATAGTTCATATATTGCAAGAGTTTCAATAAGATCATCAGATTTAGCAACTATCAACTGTGGGTACTAACATACAGTTTGCACAGATTATTTAGCTCATATACTAACATGCATGCTATTATAATCGTAGAATTAGAGTGCAGTCCATAGATATTGAAAGCAGGATCACCCACCTGAACACGCTAACTGTCCGGGACGGTACAGATATGATACCCAGAAATCGACAATTCTCCAAATCCACAGAGCAAAGAGCACAAGAGTGGTGCTCTGAAAGTCCTGGGTACAATAACAATTCTCAATTACACAAGATTCTACACAAAAAAAATCCATACTCAAAAATCTGCATGCATAGTCCCTGTTCACACGAAAATTTCACCTGAAAATACTCCTCAATAAATTCCAATAAAAATATCACGACGATCCTCGCGAAGTGTAGATGTCGATAGGCTCTTGAATCGTCGAAATCCGATACCCGAAAGTGGAGATAAAAATCCGTGAAGCTGCTGCTGTCAGGAATCCAAACAGTTTCAAAGGGGTGTAAAAATGTACCCCAAACCCTTACATAAGCTCATTTCTAGGAAAAATGATCAACGGAAAACGTAGATATACCTCTTGTGAAACCGCTGTCGAAGAAATCGTCCAAAAATAAGGTCGGGGTAGCTCTGCAGGTCTCCCAGACTAAAATGCGACGGAAGTGGGCCTTCAACTATAGAACGTCGCTCCGCACTACGAGGAAGAAAACACAGTCGTCGCGGCCTCCAGAAAATCTGAGATTTCACCGAGAGATGGGCAAGAGGGAGAGGAAGAAATCTTGTAAAAGGAGCAAAGGCTGAATCCCCCGAGAAAAGGTGGAAAAACTCGGCCCAAGATGTCCTATATATAGGCTCCAAAGAAAATCAGCCCAAAAAGCAAGCTTACCAACTTTCGGGCCCAACTTTCGGGCGCCCGAAAGTTTTCGGGCGGCTACAGTGTTGGGCCCGGCCCAACACTGTTCACGCCCGAAACCGCCCCATGCTGCCACGTGTCCCACCGAACAGGAAACACCGGTGTAGGGCCACTAAGAAGCCGCCACGTGTCCCGCCGAACAGGGAACACCGGTGCGGACCACTGAGAACACGCCACGTGTCCACACGCTCGCACAGTAAGGCGGTGGCGCCCGCCAATGAGCGGGCGCCACGTGTCCTCTCGTTGACCGCCGACCGCGCGACGTGCGCGCCTGTCGCGCGACGTGGGTCGCACGTGCCCACGCTTCCCGAGGCACCAACCCCGCGCCCCGTGCACCGCGCGTGTTGCACCCACCAATGAGGGAGTGACACGTGTCCCCTGCACCCGATCCACGCTTTCCGCAAGAATTTTGTGGACCGCGCCGCGTGCACCGACCAACCGGAGGCTGCCACGTGTCCCCCCGCCTGGTCCATGCACCGCCGCGCACACCCGGTAGACCGCGCGCCCTGGGCCCGCCAATCAGGCGGTGCCACGTGTCCATGCGCCGGGTCTGTGCACCCCGCCGCGCTGCTCTGTGGACCGCGCATCCTGAACCGGCTAATGACAGGCCGCCACGTGGCATCCCGGCGGTCTACGGCCCCTCCCATGCACCAAAAATCACAGAAAACTTCCGGGAGTCCGTTTTTGGGCATCCGGACTCCAAATTAAACAAACAAATAGTCGTTTTCAAGCGTTTTTCCGTGCTGAATCCATTTATGAACTCTGTTTGGCCTAATTCCATACAAAAATTTTGGCAAACCTAGCCGAAGGCCAATACAGCAAATAGAATCACACAGGGTCCATCAGTAGTATCCGATTGATGCACTGTGGGCCAGATACACCAATACTAGGTGTTCCAACAGTGGATTCATCAGAAAAACACTGCATGGGAACTAGGGCCACTACATCTAATGTAACGGTAGGTCATGAATAAGTGGTCCACTGTCTCTGGCTCATCCAAGCAAAGAGCACAGAACCCTTCTCCTTCCAACCCACTTTGAGCAGGTTGTTTGTAGTGCACACCAATTAACTCTATGTCCGTCTCCGATGGAATAAGATAGCCCGCATTTAAAAGGATCCTTTGTCGTCAAGACGCTCTGCCACCGCGAGTAAGGTCTAAAGGACATCCCTTTCACGAGAGGTTTCCTTTGGGAGTAATATAGTCTGTCAATAAGAGGACCCCACAAATTATTCTTGTTTGAGAAAAACCTCCACCACCATTTTGCTAAGAGGGCGATGTTCATATCCTCTAAGTCCAATACCCCTAATCCTCCTCCTTTTCTGTAACGCCTATACAAAAAAAGGAAGAGTACATCAGGAGGGTGGAGTAAGATAAGAAGTAGATGTAGTAGGGGGTGCTGAGATGTTACTTAGCTTAGGGTGTCTCGTGTTCTTAATGAACCTGGTGCCTTCTGCTCGGGGTAGGTAGCATCGTCGAAGAGGAGAAAGGTGATGGGTTGGAGCTTAGGAAGAGGAAGACAACTGTAAGGGGGTCATTGTCGTGCTGTGGGTAGTGAGGGCCAGCTGGCAAAGGAAGGCTCCGGAAGGTTGTAGAAGGCAGGGTAGCCGGGTCTGGTCGGGTGCTACAGTCCGATCCGATATGCGGAAGCGGGGAGGCGCAGGCCCAAGTGGGTCCCTCTGATGAGTTGGACCGAAGCTAGAGAGCATGTTAGGAGGATTGGGTCCAATAGGCCCAATTGTATTTTTCCCTTTTTTTTGCAGTTCACTACACAATGACTTTCCTAATTACAGAATGGTCCTAATACTAGTACTATAAGTAGCTGAGTGTAATAGAAACAGTTAGATCAGTTTTTTACAATAAAGTTTCATCCTCTTCCACTCTTCTTCTTCGTCTTCTTCATATTCTCCTTTTCCGCCCTCTTTCCCACTCTTTCTCTCCTTGATCCATCTCAATATGCAAAGATCCGTACTCAAGAACCCTAGAATCATATAGGAATTGGAGTAGAGATCATCATACTCGTATCATCACTGTCGCCGTCATCCTCAGTTGATCATCATTGTATGTTGTGACTCAGCTTTGATCCATTGTTATCGTAGATCTTCATCGCTGCCATCCTTCTTCAGCGAAACCTTCACCGAAGCGGTTGCAACTCAGGCCCACACATTACAATTGGTATCAGAGCAGTTTCGATCCCAGGGAGTTGCAGATCTCATCATCAAGGTAGATCTGAAGACTCAAGGGGGAAAATCAACAGGTGTTATCACAAATATCAGCAATCTACAACCCATTGGTGTCAGGTAATTCCTAGACACATCACAAGTAGATTGGATTAGTAGAATTTATTGATAAAAGCATTAGAGATCTTACTGGTTTACCTGAGTGGAGGCAAATCTATATAAGCCCTTGTGAACAAGATTGGTAAAAGGAACCAAAATCGATTCAAGTTCTTATCCCACACACATCAGATAGCAGAGGGTACTCGGTTGAAAAATCTAAATGAGCATATTACAGTGTTAGAATCGAAGGTGCAAAAGCTCACAGTGGAGTACCAGGATAGGGTTATAGAATTAGCAACACAAATTAAGGAAGTGAGTGAAGTGGAGCAAATCCACTTTGAAGCATTACAGGTTGAGGCAACAAGAAGGCATGAGCTCATGCTCAAGGACAGTGTCCTGCGATATGAGGAGCTATTAAGGCTGATTTCCACACATTCAACTCCTTTCATGCCTGCAACAACCATTTCGCAAGCCTATCCAGTCCCAAGGGAGCCTCACTGCAAAGAAGAAATGAATGGGTCACATTGGGAACCAAGGAAGGTAAGGGAAAGAGAATACTACCCATGCCTACCAAAGACTGGGAGTTGGGGGAGGATTGAAAGAGGAATAGATGGGGCAATAAAATCAGCAATCATCAACACATTCCTTACCCGAAGTTGGAATTCCCTACCTTTGGTGGAGAGGATCCTATAGCGTGGGTGGAAAATTGCGAACAATACTTTGAGATCTATCAGATTCCACAAGACTAATGGCTAAATATTGCTTTAATGCATCTGATTGGAAAGGCAAGAACTTGGAAGCAAAGTTACTTCATTCAGAGACAAGGAGTAAATTGGGAAGACTTCACGAAGGCACTTTACTGTAGATTTGCACAGATAGGGGAGAGGTACTTAGTAAGGGACTTCAATAACCTCAAGCAAGTAAGCACAGTAGAGAGATATCAGGAATAGTTTGAAGAACTCAGAACCCAACGCCTGTGCTATAATCCCCAACTAACAGAGAACATTTTATTTCTTGTTACATCAACGGACTGAGAGAAGACTTGATCCCTTTTATGGACATTGCCCACCTGAATAACCTGCTGGAAGCTTACTAACAGGCCAAATTGCACGAGAGAGAGTTAGTAGTCATTAGCAGAAGGTTCATGAATAAAATTAGGGGTTCCAATGGGCAATACTCAGCACCTACGCACTGTAAGCCAATGCAAGGATTCAATATTCCCAAGAACCTGTTAACTAACCAGCAAAACAACTCCGAAGTTTAGTTACCAAATAATTAAGCATTGATAGAACAGAGGAGAGCAGCGGGACAATGTTTTAAGTGCGGGGAGATATACCACCTTGGCCATGTATGTTCTACTAAATTCCTCAATATCCTATAGGGAATAGATGATATTTTGGAGGTATTTGATGAGGACTATATCCATGAAGATTTACCAGGGGAGGAGGTAGAGAATCAAGAAGAGATAATTGATCCTGAGACAGGGGTCTCAGTGCATGCATTAAGTGGGGAGAAGCAACAAAACATAATCAAGATACAAGGAGAATCAAAAGGGAAAACACTAACTATATTGGTAGATACGGGTAGCACCCACAGTTTCATGGACTTCCAAACTGCTAGGGACATTAAGGCAAACATGATAGCTGCTGCTCCCTTGGTGGTCACAGTAGCAAATGGTCAAAAGGTATTAAGCAAGTTAAGTACCCAAGTTTTTAGTGGAGCATGCACGGGCACAGCTTCTAGAATGATATGAGGATTATTAGGTTGGATGGGTCTTGTATGGTATTAGGTATTGGTTGGTTAACATCGTATGATAGGGTTACCTTTGATTTCCACCCGGAATCTATAACTATACAGAAGAATGGGCAACCACTAGTATTAAAAAGGATCAAAGAAGGGGCCCAACTGAAATTAATTTTGGCCAACCAATGGTACCAGGAGTTACAGGGTGGAGAGTGTTGTCTTATAAGTCATTGCCAGCTGAGTAATAGCCAAGAAGGGTCTTCATAATTGAACCCTACCCGACAGGGGATATTGGATCAATATGCAAAGGTGTTTGAGACTCCCATTGGATTGCCCCCTCCAAGATCTATTGATCACAAAATATCTTTACAGCATGGTGCCCTCCCAATTAAACTCCGACCTTACAAACATTCTTATGAACAAAAAGGGAAAATAGAGAAGCAAGTTAAAGAAATGATGGAATCCTCTATAATTCAAGCAAGCAACAATCCTTTTACCTCCCCAGTATTGCTAGTAAAGAAAAAGAATGATAGTTGGAGGATGTGCATAGACTACCGATAGCTAAACAAGGTCACCATCAAGGATAAGTTTCCAATTCCAATCATCGATGACCTTTTAGATGAATTAGGGAGTTCCAAACTCTTTTCTAAACTGGATTTACGATTCGGTTATCATCAGATTCGAATCCATGCAGAGGACATACCTAAGACCGCATTTAGGACACACCAAGGGCATTACGAGTTTAAGGTGATGCCATTTGGGCTGACAAATGCCCCGGCTACTTTCCAGGCTTTAATGAACACCATCTTTGCTCCTTACTTGAGAAAATATGTACTAGTCTTCTTTGACGACATCTTGGTGTACAGTAAGAGTTTTGAGGAGCATCTGGAGCATTTGGGAGTGATGTTGGAGGTAATAAGGAGAAATAAACTATACGCCAAGAAAAGTAAGTGTACTTTCAGCAAGGAACACGTCGAGTACTTGGGACATATCATATTAGCAGAGGGAGTCACAACGAATCCCGCAAATATAAAGGCGATGACTGAATGGCCAGTGCCACGATCAATTAAAGACCTGAGAGGGTTTCTTGGATTAATTGGCTACTACAGGAAATTCGTAAGAAACTATGACACTATCAGTCGACCCCTCAATGAGCTATTAAGAAAAGATCAATTCGGTTGGTCGGCTGAAGCTCAGAAAGCTTTTGAAGCTCTTAAGGAAGCCATGACTAAGGCTCCAGTATTGAGGATGCCTAATTTTGGAGAACCTTTTGTTCTAGATGTCGATGCAAGTGGAGAGGGAATAGGAGCTGTGCTATCCCAAGAAGGAAGACAAATAGCTTATCCCAGTAAAACTATAAAAGGGAAGAATTTGGGCCATCTACTTACGAAAAGGAGTTCTTAGCAATCTTGATGGCTACTCAAAAATGGAGGCACTATTTGATGACGGGGTGTTTCTTTATTAAAACCGACCATGAGAGCCTCAAGTATTTGCTGGAGCAGAAAATAGTCACCGCAATGCAACAAAAGGGAATGCTGAAACTTATGGGTTTTAATTACACCATCATGTCTAGAAAGG
This sequence comes from Tillandsia fasciculata, assembly GCA_029168755.2. Taxonomy (NCBI): domain Eukaryota; kingdom Viridiplantae; phylum Streptophyta; class Magnoliopsida; order Poales; family Bromeliaceae; genus Tillandsia; species Tillandsia fasciculata. Next base: position 5,267,582 of record CM054941.1, on the reverse strand, counting down.
GAAAGGAAAATGTGGCAGCAGATGCATTGTCGCGACAGGGTTGGGATCTAGGCCAAAGCTTGGCTGTTACTGTAGTAGCTCCAGCCTGGACTACTGAATTAGAGGAGAGCTACAGAGAGGACCCACATTATGATTCCATCATAAAGGGAGTAGCTCTACACCCTGAGAAGTACGAGCACTACACTTATAGCCAAGGGGTTTTAAGATATAAAGGAAGGGTGTGTGTGGGCAGTTCAAGTGACCTAAGGGATAAATTGATAGGTCAGTTCCATAATTCTGAACTGGGGGGCCACTCGGGGGTGCTACATACTTATCAGAGGGCAAAGGGGCATTTTTACTGGGATGGTATGAAGAAGCAGATAGCGGAACATATCCAGAATTGTGATATTCGTGCTCAAAACAAAGTGGACACACAAGCTTATCCCGGATTGTTACAGCTCCTACATATACCAAATCAAATTTGGGAGGACATTAGTATGGATTTAATCGAGGCCTTGCCAAAGTCAGAAAGTAAAGACACAATTCTTGTCATAGTGGACAGGCTAACTAAATATGCACATTTTGTACCTATGAGGCATCCCTTCTCAGCTATGGATGTAGCTAGAGTGTTCATAGACACAGTGTACAAGTTGCATGGTTGTCCCAAGAGCATAGTAACTAATAGGGATAAAATTTTTACTAGTCAATTCTGGAAGGGATTGTTCCAACTACTGGGCACCCAATTGAAGATGAGCACTTCTTATCACCCAGAAATAGATGGGCAAACTGAGAAGGTTAGCCGTTGCCTAGAAACTTACTTGAGATGTATGTATTTTCAACATCCCAAGCAGTGGGGAAAGTATCTATCTTTAGCTGAAAGATGGTACAACACCAACTATCATACTTCACTGGGTACTACCCCTTATATAGCTCTGTATGGGGTGGCCCCTTCCTCTACCCTGGTGGCCGCTGCCAATGCAGCTACATCTCCAGAGGTAGGCCCAAGAAAGAGATAAATTGACTAAGGAGCTGAGAGATCGGTTACAGGCCAGAGGTAAAGGAATGGGCCCAAGAAAGAGATAAATTGACTAAGGAGCTGAGAGATCGGTTATAGGTGGCGCAGAATCGTATGAAGCAACAAGCAGATCGACATAGAAGGGAGAAAGAGTACGTGGTAGGGAGTTGGGTATACATGAAATCGACATAGAAGGGAGAAAGAGTACGTGGTAGGGAGTTGGGTATACATGAAGTTGCAGCCTTACCGTCAGATGTCACTAGCCTCGAGACAAAACCCCAAATTGGCAGCTCGGTATTACGACCCTTTTGAAATATTGGCTAAAATAGGTAAGGTGGCGTATAGACTGAGACTGCTTGCTGAATCCCAAATACACCCGGTGTTTCATGTATCCCAGCTGAAGCAGAGTCCCTCTCCGGACAGGCATATCACCCCTACTGCGCCTCTGGTCGGAAGTGAAGAGGAACCCTTAGCCGGACCCAAGGAGATATTGGAGCACTGCACAGTCAAGCGAGGGCGGAAGGAGGTGCAAGAGGTGCTGGTTAAGTGGTGTAACCTTCCCACCGAATCGGCTACTTGGGAAGATTACCACGTTCTGCTAACCAGATTCCCAGATTTTACTCCTTGAGGACAGGGAGTCACTCAAGAAGGGGGTATTGTAACACCTGTACAGAAAGAGGAAGAGTACATCAGGAGGGTGGAGTAAGACAAGAAGTAGATGTAGTAGAGGGTGCTGAGATGTTACTTAGCTTAGGGTGTCTCGTGGGCGTTCTCGATGAGCCTGGCGCCTTTTGCTCAGGGTAGGTAGCATCGTCGAAGGGGAGGAAGGTAGTAAGTTGGAGCTTGGGAAGAGGAAGACAACTGTAAGGGGGTCACTGTGGTTCTATGGGTAGTGGGGAATAGTTGGTGAAGGAAGGCTCCGGAAGGGTGTAGAAGGCAGGGTAGTCGGGTCGGGTTGGGTGCTACAGTCCGATCCGATACGCGAGCATGTCAGGAGGATTGGGACCAATGCTAGAGAGCATGTCAGGAGGATTGGGACCAATAGGCTCAACCTCTAATGAGTTAGACCAATGCTAGAGAGCATGTCAGGAGGATTGGGTGTCACGCCCCGAGTTCAAAAATCAGTGTATAATTTTTTTTTTTTTTAAATCAAAGTTTTAAAATCACCAGGGCGCAACAGACCACCACATATATAGAAGAGTCCCAATCCCCTTTGGGATTGAGCCTTCTCTATATATGCACGGCTAGCTTGGCAACAACATCAGAGTACTAACTACGTACTACAACTATTAAAATTACAATTTAATTATTACAAATACTTTACAAAAATTACAACTGGATTTCAAAATCTTTTCTTTACAACTATTACACAACTTTCGGCTGTCCAGGGTCAACATCTAACTTGGAACCTTACCAACTCGTCCCGACATCCCAGCACCCGCTCGACCTGAAAAATGGTCACCCAGGGGGTGTGAGATACACTGTACATGTATCCCAGTGGGCACGACGAGCCGAGAAATAGCAGATCGTACCTACTGGTATACAATACTAGAGGATAGTAATAATCAGGGGTTAGAATAACAGGTATGTATTCATGAAGATCAGCAGATATATATAATCATAGTTGGGATAAGCAATGATCACAGTTAAGATAACAGTTAGGCAACATGGAGATCAACAGATATATAATCACGGAGGTTACAGTTAGGATAAACAGATAGAGAATCATGAAGATCAACAGATATATAATCACAGTTAGGATAAGCAATGATATATAATCATGAAACTGTATTTAATTAGAGGATAGCAAAAATCATGAGTTATGATAAAAGCAGGCTGAACAGGCAACATATGCATCAACAACTGAAATAACAAGTTACCCAATCAGAAGCCACCATATTGGTCTACAAGACCTCAGGGAAACTACCTAATCTAGCACCAACCTGGCTGACATTCCCCCCTTGGGGGTCACGGGTCTTTCAACAAACCACTTTACCGGTAAAGAACAAAGCGCACGGGGAGCGACCCCGGATATGTTCGTGACGTACAGCGATGCAGGCGATCAATGCAAATGCTCAAGCTCACGGTCCACAGACCGGGTAATCGACAACAAGCCAGAATCAATCCCCTCTGGGATGCAACAGTGATATGATAACAACATCTCAACCCAATGCAAGATCAACAACAAATCTCAACTCAAATGCAAGATCAATCAACAGCAACTATGAATCATGATTCAGATATATCAGAAGTGCTGAAAATCAGGTATAGTAAATATCCAGGAATCAAATCATAAGATCTGGAAGCAACTGAAAACCAATCATGCAGACTAACCAATCATGCAGACTAAACACATGTTTTTGAGAAAACTATTTTGAAAACAGATTTTAGGTCCAAACCTCGAAGAGCGTTGCCTTTGTCCTATCAAACAAGAACAGACTCAGGCGACCCTACGAAGCTCGGTAAAAATATTTATTTAATAAAATCATGTGTATAGCAGCATAACCTTTGATCAATAAGAAAGCAAGCTCAAACATCTAATGACCAAACAGGCATAGCAATGTCCAGAATAACACCATAACCACTGGAAGCAACTAATATCAATCATGCAAACTAAACAACCATGCAAGACTAAACACATGTTTTTGAGAAAAATATTTTGAAAACAGGTTTTAGGTCCAAACATCGAAGAGCATTGCCTTCGTCCTATCAAACAAGAACAGACTCAGGCGACCCTACGATGCTCGGTAAAGATATTTATTGAATAAAATCATGTGTTTAGCAGCATAACAGGAGATCAATCAGATAACTAATGTAGGTCATAAGTCAGGCGTAAAGCAGTATGAAACTAAATCGAAAGGAAGACAGGCTCAAAGTAATAATTAAGCTACCAAAAACAGGGGTCCAGCCAATACTGTACCCAGAGGGCCGAAATGATAAAGCCTGGACCGAAGATAAACCCACCTGACAATTCGCAGGCGATTAAACCAAATCAACTGTACGCTCGAAAACCAGATGTAAATCGAACAAACCTGAATCAAACATATTGATCAGGAATTAACTCTAACTTTAACTTTTTCCAAATCAACTTAAAATCTTTTAATTACTTAACATCTGTGTTTATCAACACCTAGACCATCATAATTTTTAATGTTTAATATTTGGTAAAATTACCAAATTGCCCCTCCCGGGAATTCCCTTTTGGATTTTCGGGAGACTCGAGCTTAATCTTTGCCGCTGGCTCAACCAGATTCTACTGGGACTCAATAGTCGGCTTGGTGAAACCACCGTAATTTCTCAAATTATGCGATTGCCACCCGGATGCCGTAAAATCGACGATTTTGCCGATTCTCGGACCGATATCCGATTTCCGCTCAACGAGAGCCACTGGATTCCTAACGAAAAGCTTAAGAATCATTTACACACTATACAAAATAGTACACGCTGTCATTTTTGCATTTAGACCCCTAGGGTTTCTAAAAATTGCATTTTTAGTGTTATTTGAGCACTGTTTTCGCTCGTTCTCTCAACTGAAAATTAATTTTTACGAACCGTCACTTCCAGCAGGTGACAAATAACTTGCTGAACACCGTGCTCACCCATTTGCGGCAGCACGGAACCCGAGGAAAACTTCGGGCCATAATTTTCTTCTCTAACCTAGCCTTAATGCAATTTTATTTCTCCGGATCATCAAAACCAATTTTTAGCGCGAGCATCGCTTCCAGTGACCCCAAAATAGCCAGGAGCTCACTGTCGCGGCTTCGCAAACAGCCCGGAATCAACTTTGGGCTAAACTATTCACTTAGAGGTTGATTACACTATAACTTAACTTTTATTAATCCAATCAAAAATCTGCTTTAAACATAATCCTAAAATGGCTCAAGAATCACTGGGCTTGCACTAATTGCAGCCCAGCATTGCTGGTTTAACCAGAACCATGACTTTGCTCTCTTACAAGTTCACAATGCTCCATCTTATTATCCACACAGATCTTGTTTGATCTGAAGTGAGCATCAAGCTCAGGGAACTTTTTGGAGCAACTTTCGTATTATACTTGAAGACAAAATCCATCCTTTTCTTTTTTGAGACATTACAACAAACTTATGGTGTGCATTATTCACACATACACACACATGCCATTTTCCCGAGCTCACTCTCTGCAACCACAGCACCTGGGCCAAAATAACTTGGAGGAAATTGTTCCTCCAACTTGTAGGAGTATTTCCCATCAATTTGGACCCATCTTCTTCCTCGGTTTGACCACAGCTCGAGGAGGAAGATGATGCTCCAACCTTGAAATTCGTGATCACTCAACCAGAGCATCTGGGACCAAACAACTTGACCAAGTAGATGCTAAAACTTATATATAACTCACCTGGACCCGTGCCGGGCGACAGGACACGGCGGCGACGGCGACGGAGCAAGCTCGGTTTGGAGCTTCCCACCGTTAATGGCGGATTTTTAACGGGGCATTTTGGAGACTTCCAACTTGGATGGAAAGCTTCTAAAGAGTCATAGGAAGCTTCCCGACCAACCCTCCCCGGCCGGAGATGGCCGGAGCGCCGGCGGCCGCGTTTCGATCCATTCTTGGGTCATCCATGGCCGCGCCACTTTGGTGCTGCATGGATACCATGCAAGTGCATGGGTGCACTCCTCTCACTCCCAGGAACACTTCTGGGCATGTGGCCCGCGGTGGGGAAGCTCGCCGGCGCCGGAGCAAAGAGCTCGGCCGTGGTGCAATTTCCATCAAAACTAGGGCTTGGATTTTCTTCGTGAATACTCCATAATATTTGATAAAACTTTGTAGAATTAATATATAGGTCCTACAGTCTTTTCATACCAATTTTTACCTATTTCGGTTCATTGGTTGAAGAGAACGACCGCGGCGAAGCTTATGCTAGGTTTCCGGCGAGATTTTTCTCCCGCCGGCCAACCAACGTGCATGGGGAGCTCGGGCTTGGCAGGGAGTAAACTTAGGTCCTAAGGAGTCAACTTCTAAAGGTCTAAGGCCCAAACAAACCGTGGTTTAGAATCACTCACCTCGCCGGAGTCGATGAAGATAAGGAAGAAGCCGGTTCTCTTCCTCCCTCTTCGCGCGGCCACAGACAACTCCGGGGTGATCCTCAGATGTAGGGGAACACCGCAGGAACTCCAGAACCAACTTGGTTCAACTTTGGTTCAACCTCTTTCCTTCTTCTCTCACTCTCTCTCTCTCGGGTTCACCTCTTGTGGGGTTGTGTCCTCGGCCTCCCTAGCAGCCCAGGCACCAAGTGAAGATTGCAGAGTGAAGTTGCTGCTTCGGATCCACCCCACAGACCCCTCGTGTACCAGCCAAAGGAGATCAAGAGTCATTTTGCATTAAATGCAAGATTTTGCAACTTTTGCAAATTAATCCTTATACACTTAACCCTAGACTCTAAGGTCCTTGCTGTAGACTCATTAGGCTGACAAGACCCTACCCTAATTTCCTCTTAATTTTTGGTACATAAAATATTAACATTTTTACGAAAATACCCCCTTTTCAGTATTTTTCACGCATTTCGAGATAATCCGCTCGTCGAAAAGCGAAACAGACTTCGTCACGACGTCCGGCTCGTCGAGACCTGTCAAGTAGCGTATTTGTTTACTTGATTTGGCACTCATATAAAATCTCGGGCCATAAAGTTCGACAAAGTGCGGTACATTGCACGCACGCCGATGCATCTGGGTCGCAAAACGCGAAATCCGTCAGTGCCATCGTGCTCAGAATGTCGAAATTAGTTAGGTTTGACTACTCATACCCCTATATTGGGTTTCCAGATGGTGAAACGGCCGTTAGTGGTCAAGAGGGGATTAAAAATAGGGGTTACTATTCACAACTTAAGTTGTGGGACCCGCTTTTTCTTCGCTGATTTCTGGAAGATCCGACCGTCAGATCGTCAACAAGTGAATATGAACTTTTCATGTTTCGACGAGACGATCGCAATGGTGATCTCGAATTTTCGAGATCAGGCCCCGATCAAAAGTCGATATTTTTAGGGCCACTATTGTCTATTAATTGTCTAATTTTTGCCACTTAAATAATCCAGAAAATTATTTAACCTAAAATTCGGATTTTGGATTTTAAAAATCACGGTTACTACATTGGGACCAATAGGCTCAATTATATTTTTTCCCTTTTTTTGCAGTTCACTACATAGTGACTTTCTTAATTGCAAAATAGTCCTAATACTAGTACTATAAGTAGCTGAGTGTAACAGAAACAGTTAGATCAATTTTTTACAATAAAGTTTCATCCTCTTCCACTCTTCTTCTTCATCTACTTTATCTTCTTCTTTTGCCCTCTCTTTCCAAGTCTTCCGCTCCTTGATCTATCTCAATATGCAAAGATCCGTACTCAAGAACCCTAGAATCATACAGGAATTTGAGTAGAGATCATCATGCTCGTATCATCATTGTCGCCGTCATCCTCAGTTGATCATCATTGTATGTTGCGACTCAGATTTGATCCATTGTTATCGTAGATCTTCATCGCTGCCATCCTGCTTCGGCGAAACCTTCACCGAAGTGGTTGCAACTCAGGCCCACGCATTACATCCTCCCTCCTTTCTGTTTCTACAGACGGTCTTCCATTGGACTATGCATTGTCCCCCCGCAACCGTTGATCCTTCTTTCTAGAAGAACACTCTCTTTAAAGCTTCGGCTCGTCTAATTACCTATTTGGGTGCATTGAAAATTGAGAGAAAGTACAAAGGTAGGTTTGAAAAGCACCAAGTTCACTAGAATTAGCCGTAACTACTGCAAAATGGACTTTTAGCAGCAATTTAAAGTGCTAGAAATAGTATAAAAAGTGTCAAAAAATAATTTTCTTGGCTGTTTTTTGTGGCATTAGCAAGTGCATGTTCTTCTCTAAAACCGTCGATAAATGATAAAATGCCGACACTTGCGAGTGTCACCTATCCAAATGTATAGTGGCAATCATTGTCGGCAAAAATATCTCTTTTGGTACTCAAAGCCGCCGACTTTTTTATTTTTAGCGATAGATTTTTCTGCCAGCAATATTTTAGGGGTACTTGTTTATGCCGGTTGTGACGCCCTCGGAATTTGGATTAGTTCTATATATAAATAATATATATAATAGGACTAAATCTCTTAACACAGCTATAATATTTTGGGTGGTAGCTAGGCCCAATAGGTTAAGAGGGTTGAGCGTATTAGAGCTATAATAGTTCTAGGATGGGTCACTCCCTGGAAAGTTGGGACGTCACAGTTGGTATCAGAGCCAATCACCAGACGGAAATGTGAGATGAGTCTCGGCTAAGCCAGGGTTATATAGCGGATAAAGCGTGGCTCCCCGGCTAATGACCGTTATGGGTATAGTGCAGATCCCCACAAGGTCAGTTAAGGCTAGCGAGACGAGTCTCACATCGCCTGGTACTTGTGAGTGTGCTTGAGCCTGACGTGGACGTCAGGAGTTAAAAGGAAAAAAATGTGACACTTCGGGAATTTGGATTAGTCCTATATATAAATGATATATTAGGACTAAATCTCTTAACATGACTATATTATTTTGGATGGTAGTTAGGCCCAAGAGGTTAAGAGGGTTGAGCGTGTTAGAGATAGAGTAGTTTTAGAATGGGTGAACCCCTGGGAAGTTGGGGCGTCACACCGGTAATAATTTTAAAATTATAATTTTTATTTAAATATTCTGACAAAAAGAAGTGCTAGCAAATAAAATAAAAAGTGCAAATAAATTTTTATACCGACAGAAAAAAATACCAGTAAAAAGGAGAAATTTTAATGCATTAATAATGAAATGATGATTTAATTAGCCAAAATAATTATCTCATATCAATACAAATATTTATGAAAGGTATTTAGACACATGCAACAGACGTCGAACACAATAAATTTAGTAAGCAAAACAAAACAAAACAAAACAAAATTCATAAAGTTTCAAGAAGTATCATATATTTAACATCCATAATAAACAAAAAAGGCAATCAATTTAATCACAACAACAAAAAAAAAAAAAATATGTATACTTCAAATACATTTATATTTTAGTTATAAATAAAATGAAGAAATCGAAGCTTTGTAATTAGTCATCAGATTGTTTTTCCTTAAATAATCAAACTCTGTATTAGAAAAAAAAAAATCTATTAGACGGTAAAACAATAAAAAATTTAGCACTTTAGTGAACAACATATCCAACACATGATTTACTTGTCAAAATGATGATTAAAAAAAATTGCTTAAATTTGAGCAAGCCATTGTATAGGTGCATAAAAAGGTGTCAGCATGAAAAATTGTTGGAGCTCTTCGTAGTGTTTGAAGCTTCGAATTGAATTGCTATACGTAATGGATGTTGCTGGACTTAGTGTTTGTAGTTTGTCAACTAGCATAGATGAAACTGTTCGGAGAGCCCCGTGAACTCCTGATAATTCTCAAATTGGCCTCTATATTAGTGTTTTTTTTCTTAATTAACAAAATCTTAACTTTTGATTGTGTTGATTTGAGTTATTTTAGTATATTAAAATAGGAGTTTGTTGATTTTGACAGTGTTTCAATTAAATTTAATAATTCTATCCACTTTTCAGCGAGTGAAAGTTTTGTGAATAAATAACGGCTATTTGCTAATAAGTTTTTTTTTTAAAAAAAATTTGATTTGCTAGAATAGCCCAAGTCAAAAAAATAAAATAAAATCAGCAATATTTTTTTCAAATTATATAATCAAAAGCTCAGGGGATTCAATCAAAAATATGCAAAAAATTGGTTCTATACTTAAAAACGGCTAATAGTTTTGGGAAAGGGGGTCTTTATAAGTATATTTTTACTTTATTAACTTACATCTTGGGATGCCAAAATTGCGTTCATTACGTAGTTTCACAGATAGAATTTACTGACCATATATTATCCTAATCAAATTACTTATTTTGAATTCTATATCTAAAAAAATATAATTCAAAATAGGGTTAAACATAAACCGAAGATAGTCTTCACTCCTCAAATGTGAACATTGGCCACTTTCTCATTTATTTTCATTCATCCATTGCATGGATAAATTCAGCTGAAAATATTATAATATTCGACTACAATTTGAACATTAAGCCAAGGATTTACGTACAAAATTTTCACCTAATCATAAACCAAAGTCAAAGATAATATGAATCAAGAGATCCTAAAATTTATAAAAAATTCAAGAAAGTAACAGAAATATTTAAGTTTGGCAGAAGTAATACATACTTAATCTCGTAGTCCAACCTTCCTGCGGCGCCGGCCCCTCTCGTTCCCTCTGCTACTACTACTCCTTCCAAGGGCCACAACGACGTAATGGTCTCGGCACTGTTGGCGGGGCCGGCGAACGAGCCACCCTCGACGGTGCGGGGGCGAATCCGGCACAGTGCGTCCCTGAGTGCGCACGTGGGAGAGGAGCGATCGGGGTCTATAAGGAGAGAGGAAGGGAGTGAGGAGCAGCGGGAGTTTGTTGAATTATGTAAAATCATGTTTCGAATCGATATCACGGTAGTTAACTCCTGTATACGTTGAATTTGATACTAATTTGATCCGATCTTATTCATAAAGATTATGAATGATTTAAAAATATTTTAAAGAGAATTCTTAAGAGGAGATCGACGACTTGAAGTGAATCGGAGACTCAAATGGACGACGGAGATCGTTTTCTGTTAGAATTAGATTTTTTTTAGAGTTATATTAACACTTGTGATTCATCTTTCTTTTTAAAGGTTCATTGAAAAAATCTTAATTAAGAAAAAAAAAACGTGAAAAGCCTCCGTGAGAGAGTTTCTTGTAATCTAATTTTACTCCTTATACTTTTGTGTCGTGGATTAATCGAAGAACACATTGAGGTGGTATTGCCTGTGGACGTAGGTCGACACATTATTGGTCGAACTACGTAAATATTGTGTTCTTGTGTTTTCTTATTCGTTTTATTTGCTTAGTTATTCTCGTGCTTGTTTTCTACAATCGTTCTCGTTTATTTTCATCTACGAAAGATTCTGTTTTTTATGCGCTCGTGTGCTGTGTGGGTTGAGATGTGCTCGGTAATCCCATGATCGGTTTTCCCTTCAGAATTGTGGAGGGAGATTCAGAAGAAGATGCAGTTAGAGCAGTAGAGGTTGCCGTAGGGGAGGCAGCGAGAGGGGAAGCAGATAGGGAAGTCCTCCTTGATCTAAATAGGCCAGAGGAGGGAAGGACAGATAAAAGGGATTTCTTCTTGGCGACGAAGAGGGTTTGGGTTTTGGTACCTAGGTTTTTTTTTTTATCTTGCATACGAAGTAAATAGGAAGTGCCGAAAACCTTCCGCCCACTCAATACCGGTGTGTTTTTAGTAAAATTTTGACATTGACCATACAACATCTAAAAAAACCATAAAATAAAATTTTAAAATAAATTTTATTAAGAACATTTATTTAAAAATATCACTAATAATTAACTTTGCTGACTTTTTTTTAAATAAAAATTACTAAAATAGTGCTACCAAAAGTCTCTTTTGGTGTAGTGCACCCTCCTGGTGAAAAAAAAATTTAGCTTTTGATTTGCCAATGACGAATTATGTACCATATTCATTATTTATTTTTTTTCTTTTGGGTTGATTGATTGGATATTCAAATACTTAGTATATGTAACCCTTATACTTGTACTATATAAAAGGTGAAAATTTCTCGTAAATAATATATAAATTAAGTCTAATTCCACTATTTCTTATTCATTATTATCATAGACAATATCCGGCTTTGCATGTTATCACTGTCGCCACCCTACTCTGAGCTTACCCACTTAATCTTTGTCATTGCTACAGTCGACGTCGCCGCTGCTATCGTTGCAATTATTGACATCGTAGTCCCGTTGTTTTTATTGTTGCAATATTCATACGATGGCTCCCATTCAATCATCTTGACATTGCTCTTTGTGCCAAGGTGTACTCTCTTATAACCAAAACTCTCAACTATTTTCGGTAACCTCTCTCTTACTTGATCTCTATATAATGAATTTAGAGTCAACACAATTTATTATTGTTAAATTTGATGGCACCAATTATACACGATGCGCTTTTCTCATGAGAAGTTTTTTAAAAGGAAAAGATCTTTGAAAAATACATTACGGAAGAATACAAATGTGATGAATGCTCCTCCGATACTATTGAGAAGTGAAAAACTAGATTGCGAATACTGTTAGTTCTACTATTAGCATGCAATTCGGAAAGTTTGATAGTGCAAAAGAGGTTTGGAATTTTTTATCGACCCGTTATAATCAAACCAATTTTGCACACAAATACAAACTCGAAACGGATGTTCGTATGATGAAGCAATAGAAGTATCAATCCGTATCAAAATTTCACTTCCAAATGTCTTTCATTTGTGACCAATTAGCTTTAACTGAGACGAAGTGGACAGCTGATGCCAATCTTTACTATCAGTATCATGAAGAAACTCGTCTTGTTCAATTTCTCATGGCTTTACAAGATGATTACGAACCTGTGCGAATCTCTATTCTTTATCGCACGCTGCTTCCCGCTGTTGATGCGGCTCTTTCAAAGTTAATTGCTGAAGAAACTCGCAAAGGCACTGTCAAATTTTATTCTTCAGACAGTTTCACTGTTCTTGCCACTTCTGCCTCTCCTCGTTATATGAAGTCATTTTATGATGTGCATTGTGACATGCGATCCAATCCAACCCTGCTACACCAACCTCACCTCCACCGCATGACTTATCACAAGTGCAATACTACTACTGCAAACAGTTTGGACATACTATTAAATGTTGTACAGCTCCGACTTCTCGCAACACGCAAAACAAGAAGAAGTACACAGATGAGCGAAGGGCTGCTAAAATGTCTGATAACTGTTTGCCACAATCTTGCAACTCTACATCCTCTTCTACACTCACTGCAAACAATGTGTAGGCGATTATTAATTAAATAAGTTCTCAGTATTTGTACAAATTCATCTTTATAATCTTCTACTATTTCATCAGATATTTACCCTACTTCTTGATTTCTTTTATTCCCATGCCCCCAACCACATGACATATGATCCTTCATGTAATATTGAACCCACAACTACAATATCATCTGCTAAAATTCGAATAGCCAATGACTCTTATCATCACCGCTTTTCATATTGGCCTTCTTCAATCTAAAAACCTATATTTACCGAATACACTTCTTTTTTTTTTGAGAAAAAGGTAACATGTTATCCGCTTCGTTTATTTTTGAAATAAACTTAGCTGGAAATATGAAGCAACTAAGCTTCGAACTAGGAATCTCGGATATCAACCACCAAGCCCTTTGCCACTTACGCATCCGCTTCGTTTATTTTTGAAATAACCTTAGCTGGAAATATGAAGCAACTAAGCTTCGAACTAGGAATCTCGGATATCAACCACCAAGCCCTTTGCCATTTGCACTAGGGACGGTCGATCCAAATACTTTTTGTACCTAAGTTTTCTGTGAATTTAATTTTAGTTGGACAACTTTGTGAACTGGTCTTACTATAATATTTGACTTATCTAATTGTATTGTGCAGGATTGCAAGAGGGGGATGCAAGTTGGAACAGGGCAAAAAGTTGAATTTATGGTTAATAAAGTATTTTTAGGACATATATCTTTTGATAAAGTTTTTTGTTGTGCTGATTGCATACTTGCCAAGCAACTTGCACTTCCTTTTATTCTTAGTGAATCTGTAACTTTTGCTCCATTTGATTTTGGTTCACTCTGATATTTGGCGACCGGCGCTTATACCCTCAATAGGAGCAGCGCATTATAATGTTATATTTGTAGATGATTACACCCGCGATACATAAATTTATTTGATGCATAAATTTTTTTTGAGAACAAGATAGCATACTATTGCTTCATTCAAAGGGAGGATGAACTTAGCTACAATCTGAGAGAACTAAGCCTCGGCAAAAAAAAAAAAAAAAAAACTACATTCAGAAGCAACTAGGGGATGCAAAAAGAGGACCATAAGCTCCTAAGAGACCGAATCTCCGTCAACAGGAAGCTCGACTTAAGTTTCTTCAGCTTGAAAATTCTTCTGTTCCTTTCCAACCAAATGGTCCACCAGACGATAACAAGAGTTACTAATTCCCCTTCCCCACCTTTCTTCCTACATTCTTCCCACAAGCTGGCAGTGGTCGAGCAAGAGCGAAGGTGCAACTTGTTCGTGAGAAGGCTATGCAGCAGATCCTTTGTACAAGTACAAGTCAAAAATAGGTGGTCCACCGTCTCGCTCCTTTCCGTACAAAGTACGCAGACCTCCACTCCATTCCAACCCGGTTTGAGGAGATTGTCAATTATGAGCACCATTTTTTTCAGTACTAGCCAAACGAAAATTTTGACTTTTAAGGGTACCTTTAACTTCCAGAGTTGTGAATATCGTACTTCAGCGACTCCTCCGTCTTGTAAAAACTTGTATACTGATTTGACGCTAAACCTTTCAGCTTCGCCCCACCTCCATTTGACCTCATCTCTAGTATTTCCACTCGGGGTCGTAGGGACCGCCCCCCTTAATTGCGGGATCAAATCTCTTTCGAGCTAGGAACTGGGGTCAAAACCTGCTAATATCTTATTCCACTGCCAACCCCTACCTCCCAAACAATCCTTAACCCTATAGTTTGAGTTCTGGACCTGCTCGTGGATGAGTGGGAATAAGATACGAAGTAGGGCATGACCAATCCAGATATCGTTCCACCATTCAATTCGATGACCATCCCTTAACGAGTATGTTACTCCACATTTAAAAATGTCTCTAGTTGTTAGGACACTACGCCACCACTGTGAGGACGGTTTAAATGACACCCCCTCCTTGAGCGGTCTCCTCCTTGAATAGTAAACTTCTTCGATCAGGAGGGTCCACAGGTTATTTCTATAAAAGAGCAATTTCCACCACCATTTAGCTAAGAGCGCTATGTTTATATTTTCCAAGTCCAAGACTCCCAGTCCTCCGTCCTCTCTTCTCCTACAGACGATCTTCCATCGTACAAGACACTAACCCCCAAGAACGGTTGTCCCTCATTTCCAGAAGAACGCCCTTCTTAAGGCCTCAATTCGTCGGATCACCCACTTGAGCGCCTTGAAGACCGAGAGGTAATACAGTGGTAGATTCAATAATACCGACTTAACGAGGACTAATCTCCCTCCTCTTGTGATAGCAGCTTCATCTGCCATCCTTCAATCCGCTTCTCGATCTTTTTGATAACTGGCCACTAGTCTTCCTTCTGCAAACAACATTTTGTAAGAGAAAGGCCGAGATAACTGGTTGGCAGGGCTCCCAGCTTACAGGACAAAAATGTCGCAAGTCTCTCTCCCCGAGACTCGTGTTTGCCAAAATAAAAGAGTTCAGTCTTATTTTTGTTGATTTTTAGTCCAAACGCCCACTCGAAAATTTGCCATACGAATCGGAGATTACGAACCTGTCTTTCTTTTGCTTCACAAAAGAAAAATGTGTCATCCGCGTACTGGATAAGAGATACCTTAGCCTCAGCAGTGGGTCTAACCCCAGAAATTAACCCGTTTTGCACCGCTTCATTTAAAAGTCTTGCCGGCACTTCTGCAATCAGTAAGAAAAGATAGGGGGAGAGAGGTTCCTTTATCGGAGTCCTCTTCTTTTCTTAATCCATTTGGTTGGAATCACATTGACCAATACTGCAACTTTAGCATTAGAAGTACACTGCTCAATCCAGTCACACCACTTTTTCTCTGCCCCTAGCTAGGTTAAAACCATCCTGAGAAACACTGTCAGGGAGTAATTAAACTGACTTTCTAAATATTTATATAGATTTTTCAACTATGATAAAAGCCTCGTTTACAAAAACTAAAAAAAAATTTGATCTGATTCTGGCAGGGAATATATGCCACATACTTTCAAACAATACCTACCTTACATCTCAAGGTACTCTTCCTCAATTATCATGCGTCGAGACGCCTCAACAAAATGGAGTTTTTGAAAGAAAACACTGTTAGAAAAATAACCGCACTAAATCTATTTGTAATTAAATTATCTAACTAGTTTATGTTTAAATTTGAATAACAGAACTTATCTTTAATCGCTATAAAAATTTCAGAAATTGTAGATAAAAATAAATTGATCCGGAAGCGTGCGAGGCACTGCCCTAAGGCGTATTTCCGTCCTTCGTGCGAATTAATCGGAGATACCACCCCAAGGTACGACCGGAACTCTCCTTCCAACGAGCACGACCGCGGAAGAAGTTGACGAAGTTTCTTTCAACACCCAATAAAAAAAATAAAAACGAAGCAAAAGAGAATATACATGAAGTAAATATATTTCTCAATCCTTCTCTGTTGTATTCTTTGTTTTGTTTTTATATGTATATATGCTACTGTAAACAGTAAGCAATATATATAGAGAGGTAGCAATAAATGTCCAACGGTACTATTGCAACGTTGCTATTGTAATGTTCAATCCAGAGAGAGAGAGTTACACTTTTGCTTTAAAAGCATTTAAAACAAAATTAATGAGAATTAAAACTTATTAAATAATAATAAATAAAAAAGAATAAATAAATAAATAAATTAAAGCATATATTACTATTGGAGATTTTGAATTTCATTCTATCAAACACCGTCACATTATTGAAACTGCACGCACTCAATTTCTTTCGGCTTATGTTCCTAAGAAATTTTGAGGTGAAGCTATGCTCGTTGCTGTTTATTATATTATCAACCGCATTTCTTAATTCACCTGTCATAAATGATGAAACCGCTTCTTAACTCTTTTATAATATTATTCTAGATTACTCACACATTCGTATTTTTGGTTCCACATATTTTGTTCTTCTACCGAAAAAAGAGTAGAACAAACTAAACAAAAAAATTGCTGTGTGTTTTTTTTTTGTTATGGGCTTCAATAAAATGGCTATAGGTGTTATGACCCCATTGCTAAAATATTGTCTCTCTCTTCATGCCACCATTTAGAAATAAATAACCTTCTTCACTCTTCTTCCAGCATGGAAATTTTCGCCCAGTTCTCCGCTTTTAGACCCATTTCAAGAGAGTTCCTCATCTGACATTCACTTATAAACAATTGATATTGGCCAACATGATCTTTATCTCGACCCTCCTTGCCCATCTAGCAATCCGGATAATATGCAACCAGAAAGATTTCATCCAACTCGCAACCGACAACAACCAATACTTAGGAGCTTGTTGAAATCTGCTATTGCATATAAATGGATCTATAAAATCAAAACCAAATCAAATGGTTCTATAGAAGGGTACAAAGCACGACTCATTGGTAAAGACTTTTCCTAAGAATATGGAATCGATTATGAGGAAATACTTGCTCCTGTCGCGTGAATGACTACTGTGCGTAATTTGCTAGCTGAGGCATCTATTCGTAGTTGGAAACTTCACCAGCTAGATGTCAAGAATGCATTCTTAAATGGTGATCTTTATGATAAAATATATATGGCTTCTCCTCCGGGCTTATCTCGTCAACCACAGTATGTGCGTAAGCTTCGCAAAGCCTTATATGGTCTAAAACAAGCTCCAAGAGCATGGTTTGAGAAATTTCGTTATATATACTATCCTCCAGCAAGACTTTTCTCAAAGCAATCATGACTCCATTAAGGTTTGTTCATTACTGATGGTGTAAATACAGAAAATAGAGGTTAGACTACAAAAATATATGAAAAGTATTAACGAGTCGATCAAGCCGAGGCACGGGTATCTCGCTCTCTTTAAGGAGATTCAAGCCCTCTGCGGTAGGCAAAGCCTTCGAACCGATGCAGCAGAACACTGACTTGTCCCCTCCAGGATACAACGGCTCGACTCTCGTCGTGTGGCTTCACCAACTCTGCACAAGTAGATGAGCCCAAAGCTCCACCAAAAAGAACACCTTTCTTTGATGTCTCTCTCTCTCAAGTAGTATATAATTTGTTTAGTCTTTTTTTTTTTTATCTTTAGTTGGTATTTTCAAGAGAGTAGAATAGGTCTCTTTATGTAGGCACCATAGGTCTTAAGGTTACTACTTAATTAAGTTAAGGAGTTAGCTTTATTAAGTAGTATACGTTAGTTCTCTTTGTAAGTTCAAAACTTAATTTGAAAAAAGTTACCATGCAAGAGTAAAGGAGTTGTAACTCCACTAGTTACAAATACATAAGTTTATTAAATTAAAAACTCATTTAATAAAATGTTACAACATTCCCCCACTTATTTTATTATTAAAGAGAGTTCGACGGTCAAAGAGGGATCATTATACATAAAGAAGGTGTGTGTAGTAATCCGAAATATTTTATTTTTAATAAATAAATTAAAGGTAATTTTCAGCCTGAGTTCGGATTCAAAAGACCTAAATTAACCTACTTGGTCAAACGCCTGTGTGCTAGTTGCACGAATTGCGAGATAAAAAGGCTAACTTCTAATCCGGACATGATCTTGGAAATCCGAGTTGACCGTTGCGATCGTCTCGTCGAATCGAGCGATTTTTATATTCAGCACTTTTCGATCCGACGGTCGGATCTCCCAGAAATCAAAGAAGAAGGAAGCGAATTTCGCGACAAATTGGAACAGTGGCCTGTGTACGGGATGACTTAAGTTAATACTGTAGATGAACAGTAACTTCAATTTTTGAGACTCCGACGGATGCAACGTTGACTAATTCACTGTTCGGAATCCGAAAAAAGTGATCCAGGTAGTCGTTTTGATCAGTTTCGTCGATCTGGACGCAATGGCGCAGACGAAAATTTTATTTGACGACCCTGGAATTTCGAGAAGCGTGAAAACTGTAAAATTGGACAGTTTTTATGGACCCAAAATTCATCTGGACACCGAGTCGAAAAACGAAAATCGCTGCCTTAAAGGTTTCGACGTGCCGGACGCGATGGCGAAATCCGTTTTTCGTTCTGTCGAGCGAAACGCCTCGGAAAGCGTAAAATACGTGGAATGAAGGGCATTTTTCAAATAAATCAAAAAGAGAGGGACTTAAGTGTTAAAGTAATACAAATGGGATTAGGACTGAACTTTAAATACCGGGAATAGAAAGGGGGGTTTTGTGCAAAATTACCCACATATGCATGCATTACGCATGCAAACCGCGTAGCACCTCTTCGGAATAACCCCCACACGCGGAACCTCTTCATTACCCCTCTCTGGAATCGAAGCTTCACAACCCTTCCCCACGCGTCGTCGAAGCTTCTTCTTCAATGCCCTCTCTGGAAACTTTGCCTCCCACACCTCTTCTCCTACGGAAACCAGAAGCGCCACCACCTCCCGTCGTCGGAGCAGCCAAGGAGAAGCCACCCGAGTGTTGGAGGTCTTCTCGGGTTGTGGTTGGGTGATCTCTGGGAGAAATTTTGAGGGCTCAAAAAAACTCAACCGAAGTGCTCCTCGGGGTGACCGCGACCGAGCCAAGGTTACCCCGACGGACGCCGCTGCCGCTCGACCTCGTCGCCGGCCACCACTGCAGGAAGGTCCGCAGCAACTAGCAGAGCACCTTGGACCAACTCGCACCACCCCGAACTCGGCCGGCCGGATTCCGCCATTAGAGCCTTCGTTTTCCGGCGAACTCGGATTCCGGCCATTCCGGGGCTTCGTGAAGTGGGAAACCGGGCAGGTAAGTGATATGGACCCTATGCGAAGTCCCTGTTAAGTTAGTTTGGTAGAAGAACCCCTGTTAACCGAGCATCAAGTTGCACATAAGGTGTTCGATGTTGGGTCTTTACCTGCGGCCGCCGCTCCCGGCCGCCGGTGCTTGGCCGGCGGGGACCAATCATCGTCTGAGATCACTAGTTAACCGATGCTCCCTCTTATTTGCAGTTGGTACGAAGTTTTCATTGGGTTGAACCAAACCGAGCCCTAGCTCTTTGTGAGGAGTTTTTCGGCGAACCCTCCGACCATTTTCCGACGCACCTGAGGTAAGCCCTCGACTCAGTAGTGTAACCAGATCATGGTGCTTGTGTTAAATACAAAGTTGCATGCATAGTTGGATGAAGTAACTAAGTGTGAATGTGTGGATTTAGAGGGTATGGGCCAACTTTGTGTACGGGCCTTTTGTCGGCCCAAGTTTGTGAGCACGGGCTTTGTCTTGTCTCCCTGGACACGCTGAAACTCGCCGTGTAGTTTCTGGACTTCTAGATGTCAAGATCAAAGCAAAACAGTGTAAGAAACATAGAGGGTTAAAGAGCTAACTTTGTACTCGGGTCTCGTGCTGACCCAAATTTGTGAGCACGGGGTCCGTCTCGTCAGATGTGACGCGCTGAAACTTACGGTGCTAATTTTGGACTCCCGGTTTTAGAGAACGGGTTAAAATAATTAATGAAATTATGATTTTATGTAATTTAAGAGTTATTTTGGATTAAGATGCAAATGTGACATTGTGGATGTCTTTAGACAGTGATAATACATGTATTAAACATTTTATATAAGTTCTAAAGGCTCTAGTTGATCGAAAATCGGATTAAGTCTCGTAAATCGACAAAATCGTCGATTTTACGGATTTCGGCGCGAGGCGCGTTCCGATCTGGATTTTGGATCATTGTGGATGCCCAGAATACCTACGACACTGTCCTGGTTGGTCTAGTGTCTTGATATTATCATCGGAAAACTCTGAAATCCAAATAGGGTTTTAAAAGGGTTTCCAAGGGCAGATGGTAATTTAAACACTTAAATAAATAAGTTGACAATTTTAGATTGTTATGGTGATAATCGGGATGGGTTTGAGCGAGTCAGTCACTGATTCCCGTTATATGTTCAGGGCCTAGCTGTTCGGCACCTTCGACTCAGTAAACCAGCGGGAGTTCGGGATCGGCCTCCAATGAGATGGGTTATCTTCGGTCCGGGCTTTATCTTTTCGGCCCTCTGGTTGCTTTATGTCATGCCCCGAGTTTAAAAATCAGGTCTGAAATTTTTTTTTTTTGATTAAGTCAGAGTTTGCAAAACAGGCGTGACAGACCGCCACACATATAGGAAACTCTCTATTCCGCGAACAGAGACTCCCCTATATATGCACGGCTAGGCTAGTAATCAGCAACAGAAATCTCAGTACAACTACTAATCTAGTCAGCAGGAATAATTTAAAATCAGTTATTACATCAATATTTTAAATGTCTAACTCAAATAGAACTGGAATAAAATGCGGAAATAAAAATCCGTATAAGTCATCAAGCTCAATATCTACGATCATGGGGACAGCTCTATCGTGACAGGCTCACTGGATCGTCCCGCTATCTCCCCACCCGACGGACCTGGAAAAATGGTCACCCAGGGGGTGTGAGATACACTGTACATGTATCCCAGTGGGCACGACGAGCAGAGAATCAGCTAATCGTACCTACTGGGTACTAAAATCTGCGGATAGTAAGAGTCAATAGGAAAAGCTGAAAAACTTAAATGTCCACTAATAATCAGAATCTGTCAGTGATAATCAATCATAAAAGCGGTAGGTCATATAAGCTGGAAATCGAGGGTATCCATAATAATCATGCATAAGGAACTACAGGTGATCAAGGTATGTCTACCAACTAATGCTGGAAATAAACTGAGCAGTAATGCGTCAATAAGGAGCTACCAAACATCCAATCAAAAGCCACCATATTGGTCAACAAGACCTCAGGGATATCTCGCCAAACCTGGCACCAACCTGGCTGACATACTCCGGCACCCTCGGGCACTAACCTGGGAGTCAACGCTCCGGCACCCTTGGGCACTAACCTGGGAGTCACGGGTCGTACACTTGACCACTTTATCGGTAAAGAACAAGCTCCACGGGGAGCGACCCCGGCCATGTTCGTGAAGTACAGCAGTGCGGGCGAATCATAATGATCAATCTCACGGTCTAGTGACCGGGTAGTCGGCAACATGCCGAGATCCCAACAGGGAATCATCAGTCTATATCTATCGATCAGGATCAATCAATCATGCATGTCGGAACATCAAGTAGTATCTATCAATCAGGATCAATCAATCATGCAAATCGGAATGTAAAGCAATATCTCAGGAGTCGATAAGTATCATCGGATCATGCATATCTAGATACTAAAATATAAAAGCTGATGAACAGGTAAATGTGATGTGTCTCACGTAAATCAAGGTCTATCAGGAATAATCATAGGTCGTATCGGTATAATCAGCAGGCTAGTCAATAACAGGTGTCCGACTGGACTAAAGCAACCAGATGGCCAAAAAGCTAAAGCCCGGATCGAAAGTAACCCACCTGGATGTAGGCTGATCCACGAACTCCCGCACAGCTACTGGGAGGCTGGTGCTGAACAACTGGGCCCTGAATAAGAAGCTACAATCAGTAATAGACACCCACACACCCATCCCGACGACAATACTATAATAGAATGCTTATACGGGATGACATCGTCGATTTACCGAACATTATCCACTTCCTGTTCAACGAGGGTCTACGACACTCTAATAAATTGTTTAGAGACATGTTTACACCGTTTAAATACTGTTCGTATTGTTACATTAGCAAGTTAAAGAATTAAACTTCACTAAAATGCATAATAACCCTAAGTTAATGGCTTGTTTTATTTCGTTCTCGCAATCCGGGAATCCAAAAGCTGCGCCGTAAGTTTCAGCGCGTCTGTTACGACAAGACGAAGCTCGTGCTCACCATTTGGGAGCAGCACGAGACCCGAGGAAAACTTCGGGCCATGATTTTCCTCTCTAACATAGCCGAATAGCATTTTTTGTTTCTCCGGCTCTTCAAAACCAAAATCTAACGTGAGCATCGCGTCCAGTGACCCCAAAATAGCCAGGAATACACTGTCGCGGCTTCGCCAACAGCCTTGAACTAAGTTTTATTCCAACATTATTGTTTTATGTTGATTATACTACAACTTTTAATTTAAACTTTAAACCAAACTATTTTGTATATCAAAGTTGGTCTGGGCACTGCCAGGACCTCAGTGCTCACCCTGGTTGAGGCCCAGGGGTGCTGGTTCAAGCAGAACCAAGGTTAGGCTTACACCCTAATTCACAATGCACCAAAACTTCATCCACACATAATCACTTTGATCTGAAGTGAGCACCGAGCTCAGGGGACTATTTGGAGCAAGTTTCATATACAAAGTTTTGTCAGATTCTATTTTAAAGTTCACTGGGGCATTTCATCATACACCTTGCATGCATCTTTCACACACACACACACATAGCACCATCCCAATCTTGATTCTCTGCAATTACTGGACCAAATCCAGATTTTCTTGGATCAATTTGATCCTTCCAGGATCTGGAGCCTTTTCCCTTCATCTGGATCAACCCAGAAGCTCTCGGGTGAGCTTGGCTCGAGGAAGAAGATGGGCTAGGTGCATGGAAAATCGTGATGCTCCATTTGAAAGGTCTGGGGCTCAACTAAATGCACCAGTAGGTGCCATTCACCTCCCTGAAACTCTCCATGCCTCCCTGAAACTCTCCATGCACATGCCTGGCCTCGGGGTGCGGCGGCGGTGCGGCGGAGCAAAGCTCCGGTTTGGAGCTTAAGGGCTCTAATGGCGGATTTGCACAGGGATCACCTGGGGCTTTGTAACTTGGAGGGAATGCTCCTCGGGTCCATAGGAAGCTTCCCGACCAGTCCCGCCCCGGCCGGAGTTGGCCGGAGCGCCGGCGACCAATTTTGGTCACTCTCGGGTTCAACCATGGCCGAGCCACCTCTGGCGTGCATGGGAGCCATGCACCGGCATGGTTGCATTCCCCTCGGTCCCAGCAAGTGTTCTGGGCAGGTGGCCGGCGACGGGGAAGCCTGCCGGCGCCGGAGCAAGAAGCTCGGTTGAGGCTCAAAAACCCGAAAACTAGGGCATCATGGTTCTCTCAACTTGCTCAACCGTACACCCTCAAACTTTGCAGAATACAACTACATATCCTACAGTCTCTACCCACCAATTTTGGTGCGGTTGTGCCCCAGGGTTGCCGAGTTCTCTCGAGGCGGAGGGAAACTAGGTTTCCGGCGACCCAATGTGGCCGCCGGCAAACCGGGCTGCATGGGGGCTCGGGGCTAAGGCTGTAGCATCCTAAGGACCTAATAGGTCCACTGCTAAAGGTCTTGGAGGCTAACATTCAATGGATTGCAACCCTTACCTTGGCTGAGCTCGGGGATGATAGGAAGTAGCCGGAACCCGTACTTCCCACCTTGCGCGGCCACGGCAAGCTCCAGCAAGATTCTGCAGGCACCAAGAAATCCCCAGAACTCACTAGACCCAATCTTGAAGCAACTTGGTCCAACCTTCTCCAACTTCTCCTTCTTTCTCTCACTCTCTCGGATTATTTCTCAAAGTGGTTGTGTTCCTCGGCCTCCAATTCCCTCGGGCTTGGATGCGGCCACCCAGAGGAGTCCACAGGCTGGGTCTTGATCGCCTAGGACCTCTCGATCACCTCCCACTTCAAGCACCCGAGATCAAGACAAATTCTTGATTAATCTTTTCCGGCGATGGCGAGGCGGCGGCAGGTGCGGGGTGGTCCGGGGAGAGCGGCTGTGAGGAGGGTTCTGTTGGAGGTGGCGGCTAGGGCTGGGGTATAGAGGAGATAGGGTTTAGGGCTTTGTGACCTAGCTACACATATATTTACATATATATAGGGTTCGACACAATCGCAATATAGTCCTTCTACATTTAATATTCCACCCTAGGTCCATCATAATATCAATGATCTCACACTTAGGTCCCTCCCTATACAATGGCACGCTTTTCGAGACACGTTTCAAAGGGTTTATGTGTAAAAGTTGCACTTTTCGCCACATTTTTCGCTTTTCGAGAAAATCCGAGCGTCAGATCGAAAAACGGACTTCGCCAGGACGTCCGGCTCGACGGAACCTATCAGGTAGTGATCTCTGTTTTTCAAAATTGTGTCCGGATAAATTTTCGGTCCATAAAAACTGTGTCAAAATACAGTTTTCACGCTTTTCGAGACTCCAGGGTCGTCAAACGGAAATTTCGTCAGCCCCATTGCGTCCGGAATGATGAGACCGTTAAAAACGGCTACCTGAAGTGCTATGATCGGAGTTCGGACAGTGAATCGGCCCAATGTTGGCGCGTGAGGGCTCGGGAATTAGGGTTTACTGTTCACTTGTACCCGCGACTTAAGTCGCGGGTCCCGCCAGCTTCAACGCGGATTTCTGAAAGATCCGACCGTCAGATCTGAACAAGTTTAATATGGTTTTCGCTCAGTTCGACGAGACGGTCGCTCTCGTGGTCTCGGATCTTGGAGATCAGGCTCGGATTGAAAGGTGATATTTCTGGCCCTATTTCTGTGCAAATTACACTGCAGAAAAGGGGCACCGAGGCTTCTTGTGCTTTTCGTGATTCAAATTCAACTTGGTTTCAATCCATTTCATTTATTTATTTATTTACAAAATTTCAAATTCTTACATCTCTCCCACCAAAAAGGAAGTTTCGTCCCTGAAACTTAATACAACTAAAAATCCAACTAACTGGGAAAAAATGCTCCATCATGGTTGATTCACGTTCCCACGTGGTTCACAATTCGATTTCATCTAAACTGCTAAAAATTCTGGTTCATAAAGATACCACACAGGGTATGCGATATAGAGGGTCGATGTACCCTAATTATGGTCTGGAATATCAATGTTGAGACTATAACATCGCTGTCCAAAGACAACCCTGGAGACTAAAACTTAAGTGAGCAGACAAATAGACCCAATCATGATATTCCCCTTTTTCAGGGTGGGGTATTTCCTCAGCTCTTTCGACAGTACGTTGTCTGCAGCCAACGTGCTTATCAAAAGAAAAGTGAAATACCATAGATCTGTCGCCAACATCGAGTTGGGGACACGACTCCCACCGGAGTCAACAAAAGGTATAACTCATACCTTACGACACGAATCTCTACGCCGATACTATAGACCTATATCCACTATCTCTACCATCTCGTGTTCATGAGTGCGACTCTGGCTACTCACAGGAATCTAGAACCATATTCCATAGTTCTCCATTACCTTAAACGCATCACCACTTGCTAACACAGCACTAGCGACGCCAATCGTAGCTCAAATATCGTCAGGAACGATCAGGACTCCAAACCAATTCACCCACAATTTGCGAATCAACTACAAATCGGATTCTTTTAGGATGAAAGTCAAATTCCTCAAGCCATCATCATCTCTATCAAGGTAATCGTGAATCCCAAATTATTTTACACTGATCAGGGTTGGGACACGATTCAATAAGGTCTCATAAGTGTGAAAATACACCTGAACTCCTAACCGCTAGACAAATACCCCGCGCTCTCACGTCATAAGTCATCCTAGGGTTCATCCTAACCAGTTCCTAATCAATCTTTCCTAGGTACCGTATACCTATTCTCTGATACCATCTAATCTGTCACGCCCCGAGTTTAAAAATCAGGTCTGAAATTTTTTTTTTTTGATTAAGTCAGAGTTTGCAAAACAGGCGTGACAGACCGCCACACATATAGGAAACTCTCTATTCCGCGAACAGAGACTCCCCTATATATGCACGGCTAGGCTAGTAATCAGCAACAGATATCTCAGTACAACTACTAATCTAGTCAGCAGGAATAATTTAAAATCAGTTATTACATCAATATTTTAAATGTCTAACTCAAATAGAACTGGAATAAAATGCGGAAATAAAAATCCGTATAAGTCATCAAGCTCAATATCTACGATCATGGGGACAGCTCTATCGTGACAGGCTCACTGGATCGTCCCGCTATCTCCCCACCCGACGGACCTGGAAAAATGGTCACCCAGGGGGTGTGAGATACACTGTACATGTATCCCAGTGGGCACGACGAGTCGAGGATCAGCTAATCGTACCTACTGGGTACTAAAATCTGCGGATAGTAAGAGTCAATAGGAAAAGCTGAAAAACTTAAATGTCCACTAATAATCAGAATCTGTCAGTGATAATCAATCATAAAAGCGGTAGGTCATATAAGCTGGAAATCGAGGGTATCCATAATAATCATGCATAAGGAACTACAGGTGATCAAGGTATGTCTACCAACTAATGCTGGAAATAAACTGAGCAGTAATGCGTCAATAAGGAGCTACCAAACATCCAATCAAAAGCCACCATATTGGTCAACAAGACCTCAGGGATATCTCGCCAAACCTGGCACCAACCTGGCTGACATACTCCGGCACCCTCGGGCACTAACCTGGGAGTCAACGCTCCGGCACCCTTGGGCACTAACCTGGGAGTCACGGGTCGTACACTTGACCACTTTACCGGTAAAGAACAAGCTCCACGGGGAGCGACCCCGCCATGTTCGTGAAGTACAGCAGTGCGGGCGAATCATAATGATCAATCTCACGGTCTAGTGACCGGGTAGTCGGCAACATGCCGAGATCCCAACAGGGAATCATCAGTCTATATCTATCGATCAGGATCAATTAATCATGCATGTCGGAACATCAAGTAGTATCTATCAATCAGGATCAATCAATCATGCAAATCGGAATGTAAAGCAATATCTCAGGAGTCGATAAGTATCATCGGATCATGCATATCTAGATACTAAAATATAAAAGCTGATGAACAGGTAAATGTGATGTGTCTCACGTAAATCAAGGTCTATCAGGAATAATCATAGGTCGTATCGGTATAATCAGCAGGCTAGTCAATAACAGGTGTCCGACTGGACTAAAGCAACCAGATGGCCAAAAAGCTAAAGCCCGGATCGAAAGTAACCCACCTGGATGTAGGCTGATCCACGAACTCCCGCACAGCTACTGGGAGGCTGGTGCTGAACAACTGGGCCCTGAATAAGAAGCTACAATCAGTAATAGACACCCACACACCCATCCCGACGACAATACTATAATAGAATGCTTATACGGGATGACATCGTCGATTTACCGAACATTATCCACTTCCTGTTCAACGAGGGTCTACGACACTCTAATAAATTGTTTAGAGACATGTTTACACCGTTTAAATACTGTTCGTATTGTTACATTAGCAAGTTAAAGAATTAAACTTCACTAAAATGCATAATAACCCTAAGTTAATGGCTTGTTTTATTTCGTTCTCGCAATCCGGGAATCCAAAAGCTGCGCCGTAAGTTTCAGCGCGTCTGTTACGACAAGACGAAGCTCGTGCTCACCATTTGGGAGCAGCACGAGACCCGAGGAAAACTTCGGGCCATGATTTTCCTCTCTAACATAGCCGAATAGCATTTTTGTTTCTCCGGCTCTTCAAAACCAAAATCTAACGTGAGCATCGCGTCCAGTGACCCCAAAATAGCCAGGAATACACTGTCGCGGCTTCGCCAACAGCCTTGAACTAAGTTTTATTCCAACATTATTGTTTTATGTTGATTATACTACAACTTTTAATTTAAACTTCAAACCAAACTATTTTGTATATCAAAGTTGGTCTGGGCACTGCCAGGACCTCAGTGCTCACCCTGGTTGAGGCCCAGGGGTGCTGGTTCAAGCAGAACCAAGGTTAGGCTTACACCCTAATTCACAATGCACCAAAACTTCATCCACACATAATCACTTTGATCTGAAGTGAGCACCGAGCTCAGGGGACTATTTGGAGCAAGTTTCATATACAAAGTTTTGTCAGATTCTATTTTAAAGTTCACTGGGGCATTTCATCATACACCTTGCATGCATCTTTCACACACACACACACATAGCACCATCCCAATCTTGATTCTCTGCAATTACTGGACCAAATCCAGATTTTCTTGGATCAATTTGATCCTTCCAGGATCTGGAGCCTTTTCCCTTCATCTGGATCAACCCAGAAGCTCTCGGGTGAGCTTGGCTCGAGGAAGAAGATGGGCTAGGTGCATGGAAAATCGTGATGCTCCATTTGAAAGGTTTGGGGCTCAACTAAATGCACCAGTAGGTGCCATTCACCTCCCTGAAACTCTCCATGCACATGCCTGGCCTCGGGGTGCGGCGGCGGTGCGGCGGAGCAAAGCTCCGGTTTGGAGCTTGAGGGCTCTAATGGCGGATTTGCACAGGGATCACCTGGGGCTTTGTAACTTGGAGGGAATGCTCCTCGGGTCCATAGGAAGCTTCCCGACCAGTCCCGCCCCGGCCGGAGTTGGCCGGAGCGCCGGCGACCAATTTTGGTCACTCTCGGGTTCAACCATGGCCGAGCCACCTCTGGCGTGCATGGGAGCCATGCACCGGCATGGTTGCATTCCCCTCGGTCCCAGCAAGTGTTCTGGGCAGGTGGCCGGCGACGGGGAAGCCTGCCGGCGCCGGAGCAAGAAGCTCGGTTGAGGCTCAAAAACCCGAAAACTAGGGCATCATGGTTCTCTCAACTTGCTCAACCGTACACCCTCAAACTTTGCAGAATACAACTACATATCCTACAGTCTCTACCCACCAATTTTGGTGCGGTTGTGCCCCAGGGTTGCCGAGTTCTCTCGAGGCGGAGGGAAACTAGGTTTCCGGCGACCCAATGTGGCCGCCGGCAAACCGGGCTGCATGGGGGCTCGGGGCTAGGGCTGTAGCATCCTAAGGACCTAATAGGTCCACTGCTAAAGGTCTTGGAGGCTAACATTCAATGGATTGCAACCCTTACCTTGGCTGAGCTCGGGGATGATAGGTGCGGGGTGGTCCGGGGAGAGCGGCTGTGAGGAGGGTTCTGTTGGAGGTGGCGGCTAGGGCTGGGGTATAGAGGAGATAGGGTTTAGGGCTTTGTGACCTAGCTACACATATATTTACATATATATAGGGTTCGATACAATCGCAATATAGTCCTTCTACATTTAATATTCCACCCTAGGTCCATCATAATATCAATGATCTCACACTTAGGTCCCTCCCTATACAATGGCACGCTTTCCGAGACACGTTTCAAAGGGTTTATGTGTAAAAGTTGCACTTTTCGCCACATTTTTCGCTTTTCGAGAAAATCCGAGCGTCAGATCGAAAAACGGACTTCGTCAGGACATCCGGCTCGACGGAACCTATCAGGTAGTGATCTCTGTTTTTCAAAATTGTGTCCGGATAAATTTTCGGTCCATAAAAACTGTGTCAAAATACAGTTTTCACAGTTTTCGAGACTCCAGGGTCGTCAAACGGAAATTCCGTCAGCGCCGTTGCGTCCGGAATGATGAGACCGTTAAAAACGGCTACCTGAAGTGCTATGATCGGAGTTCGGACAGTGAATCGGCCCAATGTTGGCGCGTGAGGGCTCGGGAATTAGGGTTTACTGTTCACTTGTACCCGCGACTTAAGTCGTGGGTCCCGCCAGCTTCAACGCGGATTTCTGAAAGATCCGACCGTCAGATCTGAACAAGCTTAATATGGTTTTCGCTCAGTTCGACGAGACGGTCGCTCTCGTGGTCTCGGATCTTGGAGATCAGGCTCGGATTGAAAGGTGATATTTCTGGCCCTATTTCTGTGCAAATTACACTGCAGAAAAGGGGCACCGAGGCTTCTTGTGCTTTTCGTGATTCAAATTCAACTTGGTTTCAATCCATTTCATTTATTTATTTATTTACAAAATTTCAAATTCTTACACTTTAGTCCAGTCGGACACTTATTTTTTATTTCAGCCCTGATTATGCCTACATATGCATATTCCTAAATAATGAGAATTCTAGTCTCAGTACCTGGCATGATTCGCATCAGTATCGATATCCCGATGGGGATTTCCTCGGCTTCTCGCCGACTGTCCGGTCTACCGACCGTGGACTGAGATTTAGCATTATTATTGTTATGGAATCTATACCTGCTCTTATTACTTGCTTGCATATCATGCTTATATTCCAGCAGTTGCTTGATTACCCTACTGAGACATATCATGCTTATATTCCAGCAGTTGCTTGTTTATCATGTTGTGTTGTATCATGATTTCCTCAGCAGTTGATATGCATTTCCTGGACACATGCCATGCTTGATTGGTCACTAGCATAGTTCTATATCTGTCTCTATTCTTCACTGCATAGGTGAGATTACTTCAGTACTTGGCATGTTATACTTGTATCCCAGTAGGGATTTTCCTCAGCTTCTTGCCGTCTATGTGGTCAGTGGACCATGGTTTGAGCATCAGCATTATGATCGCCGTCGAGCCAAGCTTTCAGTCGTGCACACCAGCGGATTAGCTACCCGTGATGGTGTTCTTTACCGGTAGAGAGGTCTGATTGACCCGTGAGCCCAGTGGGGTTATGATAGCTTACAGGGTGTCCAAAAGGGGCTTTAGCCTGAGGCCCCAATGACCAAAAGGGGCTTTTGCCTGAGGTCCATATGCTCCATGGCAGTTTAGCCTGAGGCCCTTGTGGCCAAAAGTGGCAGCTGATTGGGTATATTTGTGGTACTACCTTTGATTCATTTTCTTGATATTCCTGCTTGTTTGATTATCTGCATTTTCATATCTATTATAGATTTATCATGTATAGTATGATCGTTCTCTGCTCGCCAGATTATCAGTGATAGTATGACTATTTCCTGCTTGTCAGCTATAACATATTCATTCTTGGTTATAGATTTATCAGTTATAGCT
The DNA here is from genome assembly GCA_029168755.2 of Tillandsia fasciculata. Classification (NCBI taxonomy): domain Eukaryota; kingdom Viridiplantae; phylum Streptophyta; class Magnoliopsida; order Poales; family Bromeliaceae; genus Tillandsia; species Tillandsia fasciculata. Next base: position 5,236,166 of record CM054941.1, on the reverse strand, counting down.
TGGTGTGTGATTTCTCTGCACTGTTGATTAATCCATGGTTAATGGTACTTTGCGTAGAGTATATATTTGCATTCTACCTTTCAGTTCTCTCAGTACACATTGCTTATCAGTGGATTCGTTGTTTGATTATTTTAGCTTCTACTCAGTATACTTTGCTTATCTGTAGACCTGCTATCTGTTTATTCAGCCTTTATCCACTGACCTGTTACTATCCGCAGATTATTGTATCCAGTAGGTACGATTAGCTATTTCTCGGCTCGTCGTGCCCACTGGGATACACTTATGTGTGTCTCACACCCTCGGGTGACTGTTTTTCAGGACTGTTGGGTGGTGAGATGTCGGGACGGTCTGATGAGGTGATCACGATAGAGCTGTTCCCCTGAGGATCTGACATTTGGGATATGATCAGATACGGTATTTTATTAGTTCAGTTGGTAGTTACATTTTTAGTTAAGTATCTGTACTTGAACTCTGAATGATTTATGTAATTACCTAGCCGTGCATATATAGGGAAGATTCTGTCTGGATAGAGGATTTCCTATGTATGTGGCGGTCTGTTACGCCCAGTTTCTGCTAACTCTGATTTAAAAAAAAAAAAAAAAAAAAATTTAGACCGGTTTTCAAACTCGGGGCGTGACAGATTAGATGGTATCAGAGCAAAAGGTACACGGTACCTAGGAAAGTTGATTAGGATCTGGTTAGGATTGAACCCTAGGATGACTTGTGAAGTGAGAGCGCGGGGTATTTGTCTAGCAGTTAGGAGCTCAGGTGTATGTTACACTTATGAGTTGTTTTCCTACCTTGTTGTTGCAACCAAGTGTGGTGTTAGCACGTGTTCTGGGCTTAGTGGTCATGGTATGGGCAGTGTTAGCCGCGATTGTAGTATGAGCCATGGGTTTGATATATCAGTGGAGCCTGAGGGCTCAGATCGTTGGCAGCGGGTAGAGAATCAGCTCACCGCTTTTGCTGGGATAGCCCAGCAGATGGCTCAGCATCAGATAATTGCTATTGTTGCACTGGCCCCACCACTAGTCCATGTATTTGGAGAAGTCAGTGATCCTCCAGTTGTCCCCGTGCCACCTGATATAGTGCTTTTGTCGCAGCCGTGGTTATCAAAATTATGTTGTGACTGCTGTTACTGGAGTTTCCCCGATTGTAGCTATCGGGATGCTTTTGAGGTTAGCAATTATGTTGCTTTGGGACAGAATGATGCTGACGACACTCAGCAAATATTAGACCTTATTGAATTATGTCCCAACCCTGGTCAGTGTAAATAGTTGGGATTCATGATTACTTCGATAGAGGTGGTGGTAGCAGTGAGCGCATTGGCGCAGACATGATTACTGGACAGGCTAAATTCGGTGATTTAAAGGCCTGATTAAAACCCTAAAACAAAATTGGGTTGGACTTAGATTCAGACCCCACCTTTGGCATAAATTTAGTGGAGTCTTGTGGAGTCTTAGTTACTCCGTTGAGTATGCAACAAATTTAGATGTTGTGGCTACTACTATGTGGGGTATGACTGGAAAGTCTAATGTACAGAATATTAATGATAGTTAGAGGATTTGATTTTATCCTAAATGAATCCGATTTGTAGATGATACGCACAGTATGTGTAAACTGATTAGGGTCATGATTATCCCTGACAATATGTAAGTTGCGACTGGTGTCGCTAGAGTCGTGTTCGCAAGTAGTGATTCATTTGAGATAGTGGAATATGGTTCTACACTCTTGTGAGTAGCCAGAGTCGCACTCATGACACGAGGTGGGCGAGACAGTTGATATAAGTTTATTGTATCGACATAGAGATTGTGTCTTAAGGTATAAGTTATACCTTCTGCTGATTCCATTGGGAGTCGTGTTCCCAACATGATGTTGGCAACAGATTACAGTATTTCACTTTTCTTTTGATAAGTATGTTGGCTGCAGACAATGTACTGTCAAAAGAGCGGTTTGAAGTACCCATTCCCGTAAGGGAAAAATATTATAATTGGGTCTATTTGTATGCTTACTTAAAATTTTTAGTTCCAAGGTTGTCTCTGGACAACGATGTTATAGCTTCAGTGAATATATCCCAGACTGTATTAGACCTTAGGTAGGTCTCAGACAGATTGCGTGCATGGAAGATTATCTTTGTCGTTAATGTGGACAATCGTCCTAACTTGTGGTCGCTAGCCATATAGATCTCGCCAGATTTTGTAATTGGGTTGATAACAGGAGTATTATTTAAAGGTGACTTTGGGTTGCCATGTATTATGTGACCCAGAAAGAGTATTGAAATTGATTGCCATATTGAGTGTGATCATATTTGCACTAAAGCACCGGATCTCATCAGAGTTTCGCAGTTTGGCGTGCTAGTGCGGTGTAGCCTGGGTTGAACGTATAGCATATCTACGTGAACCCTAGTCGATGGGACTTAAAACATAAATCATTAAGCCTTAAAAATTTGACGTGTTCAAATTAAGGCTATTAAGTCTTTGAGGATGTTGGAACCTAGATTTTGAATATCAGTAACAATAAAGGACTGGTTTAGTCGGATATTTCGGCAATATAAATGAGCCGGTGAAATTAACCAGCTTTGTTATTTGAGGCAATGTAGTGCCTGGTTGGCAAGCCGAAGTTCAGTTCTAAATCTGGGTGGCGAAATGTATAAATGCCACAAGTGAGTATGAATAGAAAGTGGAAAATTTCTCGAACCGCTTGTATGCACAAGTGGGAATTTTAATAGATCTGGAAGTATTGTGATCTTGGGTAACATCTTCAATGTGCCTGTCAGTTCGTAAGAACGTTACAGATGTTTTGGACAATATAGTCAAAGAGTTGAAAGATCATAACTAGGGAACGACCACCCCTTATATCGCATACCCTGTGTGGTATCTTTGTGAACCAGAATTTTTTTAGCAGTTTGGGTAAAATAAAATTGTGAACCCGAGTGTTATCGCAAACAGCACGGTACCAGGTGCATTTAAGGACCGTGCATTTATGTTCCACGAGCAAGTTGTTGGTTTGGCACTTGTAGTGATGCCTCTTTTGCCACAACACAATGGTATATTATGGCTCTAAGTGAGTCATCCAGACTTTGGGGAGGTTATGCTAAAGGCATGCGTACTTAAGTATGAGACAGCTGGTACCGATATTTTTCTTTTGGAAAGGTTCGCCTATAACAACAGTTATTAGGCAAATATTAGTATGGCTCCTTATGAGGCACTGTACGGGCGCCGATGTCGATTCCCCATCTGCTGGAATGACGTCGGTGAGCGCCGTGTTATCAGGCCAGAGTTACTCGAGGATGCTGGGGCCAGAGTGCGCGTGGCAAGACAGCAGTTGTTGACCGCGCAGAGCAGGCAGAAATGCTATGTGGACCAGCGACGACGAGGCTTGGAGTTCCAAGTTGGTGAGGCCAACTCGTGGAATCAAGCGATTGGGATCCGCAACAAGCATAGTCCCCGGGTTGTCGGTCCCTTTGAGATACTGAAGCGTGTTGGTCCTATAGCTTATCGATTGGCTCTTCCTCCTAGCCTCGCCTATGTGCTTAACATCTTCCACGATTCTATGCTCCGGAAGTACATCAGGAATCCTTCGCATGTCGTTAGCCCCCTTGCTGTCCAGCTTCGTGAGGATCTGAGCTATGATAATGCGCCTTTGATAATCCCTTCATGAGTTGAAAAGAAGCTGAGAAGCATGTCAATCCCCTATGTAAGTTGCAATGGGAGAATCACGAGGAACGCGAAGCCACTTGTGAGCGTAAGTCGAACTTGATAAAGCGTTTCCTCAAATATTTACTCCTAGTTGTACTAAGTTTCGGGGACGAAAATTCTTTTTAGGAGGGAGTGATGTAGTAATCCGAAATATTTTATTTTTAATAAATAAATTAAAGGTAATTTTCAACCTGAGTTCGGATTCAAAAGACCTAAATTAACCTACTTGGTCAAACGCCTGTGTGTTAGTTGCACGAATTGCGAGATAAAAAGGCTAACTTCTAATCCGGACATGATCTTGGAAATCCGAGTTGACCGTTGCGATCGTCTCGTCGAATCGAGCGATTTTTATATTCAGCACTTTTCGATCCGACGGTCGGATCTCCCAGAAATCAAAGAAGAAGGAAGCGAATTTCGCGACAAATTGGAACAGTGGCCTGTGTACGGGATGACTTAAGTTAATACTGTAGATGAACAGTAACTTCAATTTTTGAGACTCCGGCGGATGCAACGTTGACTAATTCACTGTTCGGAATCCGAAAAAAGTGATCCAGGTAGTCGTTTTGATCAGTTTCGTCGATCTGGACGCAATGGCGCAGACGAAAATTTTATTTGACGACCCTGGAATTTCGAGAAGCGTGAAAACTGTAAAATTGGACAGTTTTTATGGACCCAAAATTCATCTGGACACCGACTCGAAAAACGAAAATCGCTGCCTTAAAGGTTTCGACGTGCCGGACGCGATGGCGAAATCCGTTTTTCGTTCTGTCGAGCGAAACGCCTCGGAAAGCGTAAAATACGTGGAATGAAGGGCATTTTTCAAATAAATCAAAAAGAGAGGGACTTAAGTGTTAAAGTAATACAAATGGGATTAGGACTGAACTTTAAATACCGGGAATAGAAGGGGGGGTTTTGTGCAAAATTACCCACATATGCATGCATTACGCATGCAAACCGCGTAGCACCTCTTCGGAATAACCCCCACACGCGGAACCTCTTCATTACCCCTCTCTGGAACCGAAGCTTCACAACCCTTCCCCACGCGTCGAAGCTTCTTCTTCAATGCCCTCTCTGGAAACTTCGCCTCCCACACCTCTTCTCCTACGGAAACCAGAAGCGCCACCACCTCCCGTCGTCGGAGCAGCCAAGGAGAAGCCACCCGAGTGTTGGAGGTCTTCTCGGGTTGTGGTTGGGTGATCTCTGGGAGAAATTTTGAGGGCTCAAAAAAACTCAACCGAAGTGCTCCTCGGGGTGACCGCGACCGAGCCAAGGTTACCCCGACGGACGCCCCTGCCGCTCGACCTCGTCGCCGGCCACCACTGCAGGAAGGTCCGCAGCAACTAGCAGAGCACCTTGGACCAACTCGCACCACCCCGAACTCGGCCGGCCGGATTCCGCCATTAGAGCCTTCGTTTTCCGGCGAACTCGGATTCCGGCCATTCTGGGGCTTCGTGAAGTGGGAAACCGGGCAGGTAAGTGATATGGACCCTATGCGAAGTCCCTGTTAAGTTAGTTTGGTAGAAGAACCCCTGTTAACCGAGCATCAAGTTGCACATAAGGTGTTCGATGTTGGGTCTTTACCTGCGGCCGCCGCTCCCGCCGCCGGTGCTTGGCCGGCGGGGACCAATCATCGTCTGAGATCACTAGTTAACCGATGCTCCCTCTTATTTGCAGTTGGTACGAAGTTTTCATTGGGTTGAACCAAACCGAGCCCTAGCTCTTTGTGAGGAGGTTTTCGGCGAACCCTCCGACCGTTTTCCGACGCACCTGAGGTAAGCCCTCGACTCAGTAGTGTAACCAGATCATGGTGCTTGTGTTAAATACAAAGTTGCATGCATAGTTGGATGAAGTAACTAAGTGTGAATGTGTGGATTTAGAGGGTATGAGCCAACTTTGTGTACGGGCCTTTTGTCGGCCCAAGTTTGTGAGCACGGGCTTTGTCTTGTCGCCCTGGACACGCTGAAACTCGCCGTGTAGTTTCTGGACTTCTAGATGTCAAGATCAAAGCAAAACAGTGTAAGAAACATAGAGGGTTAAAGAGCTAACTTTGTACTCGGGTCTCGTGCTGACCCAAATTTGTGAGCACGGGGTCCGTCTCGTCAGATGTGACGTGCTGAAACTTACGGCGCTAATTTTGGACTCCCGGTTTTAGAGAACGGGTTAAAATAATCAATGAAATTATGATTTTATGTAATTTAAGAGTTATTTTGGATTAAGATGCAAATGTGACATTGTGGATGTCTTTAGACAGTGATAATACATGTATTAAACATTTTATATAAGTTCCAAAGGCTCTAGTTGATCGAAAATCGGATTAAGTCTCGTAAATCGACAAAATCGTCGATTTTACGGATTTCGGCGCGAGGCGCGTTCCGATCTGGATTTTGGATCATTGTGGATGCCCAGAATACCTACGACACTGTCCTGGTTGGTCTAGTGTCTTGATATTATCATCGGAAAACTCTGAAATCCAAATAGGGTTTTAAAAGGGTTTCCAAGGGCAGATGGTAATTTAAACACTTAAATAAATAAGTTGACAATTTTAGATTGTTATGGTGATAATCGGGATGGGTTTGAGCGAGTCAGTCACTGATTCCCGTTATATGTTCAGGGCCTAGCTGTTCGGCACCTTCGACTCAGTAAACCAGCGGGAGTTCGGGATCGGCCTCCAATGAGGTGGGTTATCTTCGGTCTGGGCTTTATCTTTTCGGCCCTCTGGTTGCTTTAGTCCAGTCGGACACTTGTTTTTTATTTCAGCCCTGATTATGCCTACATATGCATATTCCTAAATAATGAGAATTCTAGTCTCAGTACCTGGCATGATTCGCATCAGTATCGATATCCCGATGGGGATTTCCTCGGCTTCTCGCCGACTGTCCGGTCTACCGACCGTGGACTGAGATTTAGCATTATGATTGCTATGGAATCTATACCTGCTCTTATTACTTGCTTGCATATCATGCTTATATTCCAGCAGTTGCTTGATTACCCTACTGAGACATATCATGCTTATATTCCAGCAGTTGCTTGATTACCCTACTGAGACATATCATGCTTATATTCCAGCAGTTGCTTGTTTATCATGTTGAGTTATATCATGATTTCTTCAGCAGTTGATATGCATTTCCTGGACATATGCCATGCTTGATTGGTCACTAGCATAGTTCTATATCTGTCTCTATTCTTCACTGCATAGGTGAGATTATTTCAGTACTTGGCATGTTATACTTGTATCCCAATGGGGATTTTCCTCGGCTTCTTGCCGTCTATGTGGTCAGTGGACCATGGTTTGAGCATCAGCATTATGATCGCCGTCGAGCCAAGCTTTCAGTCGCGCACACCAGCGGATTAGCTACCCGTGATGGTGTTCTTTACCGGTAGAGAGGTCTGATTGACCCGTGAGCCCAGTGGGGTTATGATAGCTTACAGGGTGTCCAAAAGGGGCTTTAGCCTCCCAATGACCAAAAGGGGCTTTTGCCTGAGGTCCATATGCTCCATGGCAGTTTAGCCTGAGGCCCTTGTGGCCAAAAGTGGCAGCTGATTGGGTATATTTGTGGTACTACCTTTGATTCATTTTCAAAATTGTGTCCGGATAAATTTTCGGTCCATAAAAACTGTGTCAAAATACAGTTTTCACAGTTTTCGAGACTCCAGGGTCGTCAAACGGAAATTCCGTCAGCGCCGTTGCGTCCGGAATGATGAGACCGTTAAAAACGGCTACCTGAAGTGCTATGATCGGAGTTCGGACAGTGAATCGGCCCAATGTTGGCGCGTGAGGGCTCGGGAATTAGGGTTTACTGTTCACTTGTACCCGCGACTTAAGTCGTGGGTCCCGCCAGCTTCAACGCGGATTTCTGAAAGATCCGACCGTCAGATCTGAACAAGCTTAATATGGTTTTCGCTCAGTTCGACGAGACGGTCGCTCTCGTGGTCTCGGATCTTGGAGATCAGGCTCGGATTGAAAGGTGATATTTCTGGCCCTATTTCTGTGCAAATTACACTGCAGAAAAGGGGCACCGAGGCTTCTTGTGCTTTTCGTGATTCAAATTCAACTTGGTTTCAATCCATTTCATTTATTTATTTATTTACAAAATTTCAAATTCTTACACTTTAGTCCAGTCGGACACTTATTTTTTATTTCAGCCCTGATTATGCCTACATATGCATATTCCTAAATAATGAGAATTCTAGTCTCAGTACCTGGCATGATTCGCATCAGTATCGATATCCCGATGGGGATTTCCTCGGCTTCTCGCCGACTGTCCGGTCTACCGACCGTGGACTGAGATTTAGCATTATTATTGTTATGGAATCTATACCTGCTCTTATTACTTGCTTGCATATCATGCTTATATTCCAGCAGTTGCTTGATTACCCTACTGAGACATATCATGCTTATATTCCAGCAGTTGCTTGTTTATCATGTTGTGTTGTATCATGATTTCCTCAGCAGTTGATATGCATTTCCTGGACACATGCCATGCTTGATTGGTCACTAGCATAGTTCTATATCTGTCTCTATTCTTCACTGCATAGGTGAGATTACTTCAGTACTTGGCATGTTATACTTGTATCCCAGTAGGGATTTTCCTCAGCTTCTTGCCGTCTATGTGGTCAGTGGACCATGGTTTGAGCATCAGCATTATGATCGCCGTCGAGCCAAGCTTTCAGTCGTGCACACCAGCGGATTAGCTACCCGTGATGGTGTTCTTTACCGGTAGAGAGGTCTGATTGACCCGTGAGCCCATGGGGTTATGATAGCTTACAGGGTGTCCAAAGGGGCTTTAGCCTGAGGCCCCAATGACCAAAAGGGGCTTTTGCCTGAGGTCCATATGCTCCATGGCAGTTTAGCCTGAGGCCCTTGTGGCCAAAGTGGCAGCTGATTGGGTATATTTGTGGTACTACTTTTGATTCATTTTCTTGATATTCCTGCTTGTTTGATTATCTGCATTTTCATATCTCTTATAGATTTATCATGTATAGTATGATCGTTTCTCTGCTCGCCAGATTATCAGTGATAGTATGACTATTTCCTGCTTGTCAGCTATAACATATTCATTCTTGGTTATAGATTTATCAGTTATAGCTTGGTGTGTGATTTCTCTGCACTGTTGATTAATCCATGGTTAATGGTACTTTGCTTAGAGTATATATTTGCATTCTACCTTTCAGTTCTCTCAGTACACATTGCTTATCAGTGGATTCGTTGTTTGATTATTTTAGCTTCTACTCAGTATACTTTGCTTATCTGTAGACCTGCTATCTGTTTATTCAGCCTTTATCCACTGACCTGTTACAATCCGCAGATTATTGTATCCAGTAGGTACGATTAGCTATTTCTCGGCTCGTCGTGCCCACTGGGATACACTTATGTGTGTCTCACACCCTCGGATGACTATTTTTCAGGACTGTTGGGTGGTGAGATGGCGGGACGGTCTGATGAGGTGATCACGATAGAGCTATTCCCCTGAGGATCTGACATTTGGGATATGATCAGATACGGTATTTTATTAGTTCAGTTGGTAGTTATGTTTTTAGTTAAGTATCTGTACTTGAACTCTGAATGTTTTATGTAATTACCTAGCCGTGCATGTATAGGGAAGATTCTGTCTGTATAGAGGATTTCCTATGCATGTGGCGGTCTGTTACGCTCAGTTTCTGCTAACTCTGATTTTAAAAAAAAAAAAAAAATTTAGACCGGTTTTCAAACTCGAGGCGTGACAGTGTGCTCTGCATTGAACCTTCACTTAGTGAAACAATGATCTCTACTCCAGAGCCAGAGTGGTCTCAGACTTGAACTTTGGCTGCTTAAGGGAAATAGAGCGTCACTGCTCACATATAGCAATCCAGGTGTTGACATGAGCTTTACTAGCTAGCACGTTACGGCCTTGTGCTTATCCTGGTTTTCATGAGCATTTTTGAGAAAAAGCCCATTCTCATAGGAAGCGGCCCCACTTCCATGCTCACATAGGTGAAATCCGTCAAGGGTGCTCCTGTAATTCTGACACCCTGCTCATAAGAGCCACAGACTCCATTAAGAGTGTAATAACTCAACCCTCATTCCATTACAGGATGAATGCACTCACATCATAGGGATAGGTAAATATTAGATCATGTAGATCTATATGTTATGCATTCTTTATGACCACCATATGATTCGTTTTTTCCATTGAACCCGACTTTCAGGATCTCTGATCATCAGGTTGGATATCCTCATACGTGGTTCATGATATTATAGGCTTTAACCCTATCCCCCTCGATGTATTCCAGATCCTTTCTCTTCCCAAGGCCTCAGTTAATGGATCTGCTAGATTATCAGTAGATTTTATATAATCTACATTGATAATACCATTGTTCATATATGATCTCACAGTACTGTGTTTTCTTCTCACGGATCTGGATTTATCGTTATAATAACGATTTCTTACTCTACCAATAGCAGCAATACTATCACAGTGTATCAACACAGATGAAACTGGTTTCTCCAGAAATGGAATCTCAGACAATAAGTCTCTCAACCAACTAGCTTCCTCGCTAGCTGAAGCTAAAGCAATAAGCTCGGCTTCCATGGTTGAATTAGCAATGATAGTTTGTTTTTTAGATTTCCAACATATAGCACCACCTGCTAAAGTAAAAATATAACCAGTGGTAGAGAGAGAATCACCTGATAAGGTATTCCAATCAGCATCACTATAACCCTCAATTACAGCAGGATACTTCCCATAAAACAAGCCATAAGTTTTGGTACCAATGAGATATCTCATCACACGTTCCATGGCATGCCAATGCTCTGTACCCGGCTTGCTTGTAAATCTACTAAGTATCCCTACTGCATATGCAATATCAGGTCTAGTGCAATCAGTCGCAAACCGCAAGCTTCCAATCATATTAGCATATTCCTTTTGTCTTATAATTTTATTTTCACTTTTAACGAAAAATAAGTGAACACTTGAATCAAAAGGTGTGATGACCCGGATCTTTGCAGGGTTTCTACAGTGTGACCGGCGGCTTCTGGAGGCCTATGGGGCATGTCGGCGGTGTTTGTGCGCCAATTTGGACACAAGTGATGGACTCCGAGCTTAAAAGGATCGCGTGGGTAATCGGGGGACCCCATCGGATGTTTAGAGGTGTTTTCGCGCAAAACGAATATCAAATTTTGACTCAGCGCGAAATTCGGATTAAAAATGCCTTTTCGGGAGACTTCGGCAACTTTTAGGATTGGAATTCGGCAAAACGGACACCGGATTTGGACTCAGCGCGCGAAAACGGTCAAAATGGGCTATTTACTTGTATTTTTCGGAGTTTGCTACAGTAAATTTACTGTTCACCGTCGGAACAGTAACTCCGGCGACCGGCCGGCGACGCGGCAGCGGCGGGCAGCGGCGGAGAGTGGCGGCGCGGCCTCGGGCAGGCGGAGAGCGGCGGCGGGCAGGGCGCGTGGGCGCGGGCAGGGCGCGCGGGCAGGCGCGCGGTCCATGCGGCCGGCGTGCACCGGAGCGGGGTGCCACGTGGCGTCTTCCCATTGGGTGGTTCACAGGTCGAGGTCTACGGAGCAGCGCGGTGTTTGGTGGACTGGGCGGGAGGACACGTGGCAGCACGTCATTGGTTCGGTGTTTGGAGTGTCGTGCACCGGGTGCAGCGAGCGCGTGGCCTGGACACGTGGCGCGCGGGGATTGGGCGCGTCACTGTACGTGTGCAGGCAGCAGGGGGGCGCGGCAGGTGGCGGTGGCAGCTGGCGTGGCGGCCACGGCGCCGACGTGGCGCACGCGTGCGCCACGTGGCGGCCCGCCATTGGCGGGTGCCAACTGCAGCGTTGACCGGGTTAGGGCCACGCGGCGCGAGTGGATTGGCTGGATCGGCTGTTCCGTGTTCAGGGACACGTGTCGGAGCACGGAGCGGGTCGGACGGGTGCACGGTCCGGCTGGATCGGGTGTGCGGGAGTGGGCCTTGTGGGCCGGGCTACTGTGTGGGCCCGGTTTCGGGGCCCGAATCTTTCGGGCGCCCGAAACCGGGGATAATTTGGGAATTATTCCAAATGTTTGGTTGGGCCTATAAATACCCCCTCCTCTCCCTCTTTCTCACCTTTTTTCGAGCTTTAGAGAGGGAATGGGAGGGAGAGCTTTATATAAAGTTTGTTCCCCTTGGTGTCCTGGATCTCGTGGTGGATTCCCAGAATTTTTGGAGGCTCGGCAACGGCGATATCGATTTTACAGTTCGCCTCGATTTTTTCCCCATTTCGGCCCATTACCGTCACTGTCCAGTCGGAAATTCGCTGTGAGCAAACCAGGAGGAGTTTTTGGACGATTTCTTCGACAGCATGTTCCTAAGAGGTAAGGCTTCGATTTTCGTGTTGATCGCTTCGCTCCGTTTTGTTGGTTTTTAAGGATCCACAAGAATCTAAATAGGTACTATCAAACACCTAGAGGGGGGTGAATAGGTGTAATATTTAAAAATCAAATCTCAGTGTAAAATAAAAACCAATGCGGAAAATAAAAACAGCACACCGAGATTTACGTGGAAACTCCAATCCAGGAGAAAAACCACGGGACCAACACGCAATAACAATCCACTAAGAATTGAAGAATAACAAGGTGATTACCGACTCCACGGACTCGACCCCTCCTTCAAGTTTTTCGGATCTTGCGCTTCACCGATTGCACGTCCACTGCACACGTTCGAATCCACGAACGCCACTCGAATCCACGAGCACACGTTTCGAATCCACGAAACGCCTTCAACACACCGAATCCACGGTGCCACGTCGAATCCACGACGCGAACTCAGCCGATAGAAAATATAGGCTTCGATGGTGACCCTTTGCTTAGATTATCATTGGAGAACCGTAGAAAGAATTTCTAAGCAAAGTTTAGATCAATTCGACAAAAGATAGATCTTGGAAGAACCGTCGAATTGACCTAAAAGAGGCTAAAGAGAAGAAAGATAAAAACCAGCCTCTAGAGTTGCTCTCGAGTGTTTTCGGTCTTGGTCTTCTAGTCGAGAAACCCTAAGTGTTTATTTATAGCCCTCGGAAACAAATTAGAGTCGGTTTAGGAAACTTTTTCCGAGATGACATTGTGTACCGGTACCAAATATTGTGTTCCGGTACTCAATGGTGCAAAACACAGATTTTTCTATTGTGTTCCGGTACGCGAGTCTGTGTTCCGGTACGCAATACAAATTTCAGAAAATTCTGTGTCGGGTTTGAGGAACTCCAAGTGTGGTTCCGGTACTCAATGTAAAAACAGATTTTTCCAAGATAAACTTTATCCAAAACAGACCAAGTACCAGAATCCAAACTTAAAATAAGTCGTAAGTTAAAACCAAGTCTAAACCGATTTTCATTAATTTCCTATTTCCAATGATTATAAACGAACTTTAATCACCATGATCAATATTTAATCATACCTGAGAGTTGACTTGGGCTCATGTTGAATCTTCAATGAGTCTTCGAAGGCTGATTTGACAATTTGATCCCTTTAGGACTCCGACTCAACTCACTGACTTGACTCACGAAATATGCCAACACCAAAATGCCGTAACAATCTCCCCCTTTGGCAATTTCATGACAAAACCCAAAAATACATAAAAACGCTCAAGTCACTCATCTTAAACCAAAAAATCGAAATTCAATGTTATCACCAAAACATTGATTTTCTTTGCGTGAAAGATCCAATAAATACAAAATTACATTTGAACCAAACAGTCCTAGAACATACTCTATGACTTAGGACTTGGAGTCTTAAAGTGATGTAATTCCTGCAAAATAAAACTCCAAACAAAATCAAATGTTAGTCGATAGAAATTAAAATCCTACATTTGATCCGTCTTCCTTTTGGTTCTTTTGTTTTGTGGCTCTTTCAATCTTTTCTTTATCTCCCCCTATCTTGAGCATCTCCAACATGTTCTCCATGTTCTCCATGTTCTCCCTCTGTCTTGAGCATCTATGTTCTCCCCCTTTGTGATACGATCATTATTTTCTGTTCTCCCCCTTTTTGTCACAAATTGTCAAACAGTCAAAATAGACAAAAAGAAACATACTAGCAGGATACGTTCATAGTTACATGCCCATTAGAGTTCATGTTCATCACAAAGTGAAAAGAAACTAAAAAGCAAAAACAAGAAGGAAAAGAAATCACTCATCCTGATCTGAATCATCATCGTCCTCATGTGATGTAGGTCCATGAGATGTACTCGATGCAGTTGCTCCAGTGACCACATCGTCATGCTTGCACCCAAGGATATCGAAAATCTTCTTTAAACCATCCTCGAATTTCTTGAAGCCTTGCTCCATCCTTTTCTTCAAAGATCGCACATCCTGATGCAAGGTCTGAAGAGTGACCACTTCATCTGGTTCCGGAGATTCTTGGCGAGGCGGTGCGCTCGTAGTTGCTTCGCTTGCATAGCCCTTTGTATGTCCAAAAGTCTTCAAAGTGCTAACTGACTTGGCTAATGTGATTCCATCAATTGAGCCTAAGCCGTAGTCAAATTTGGTACAAGAAATGTCAACACCGTGGTCTTCCAGAATACGAGTAATCAAGATTGGATACGGTAGAAGGTCACGTTGTCTTGATCCCTCAATGACATGTACCATTTGCTGCCAAATTAGAAATGGAATGTTGATGTTGATTCCATTTGCACTTTCCGGGTGACCAAGGAAAAAGAGAAGTAGCAATCGATCCCATCGAATCCTTTTGGTCCCCATTGTAGGCAATAAGTTGTAGCAGACGATTAAGGACAAAATGTGATATTCTGGTTTTAGGTCCTTTGATTCAACATATGACCTATTTGTGTGTGTCCCTGACTTGCAAATTGAATCCACAACAGTGTCCCAATGGGTGTCATGCTGGAAATCACCATCTGTGTAGTAAAGACCAGAAGTATCAACAGCTAGCCCAAGGTTTGCCCCAATTACTGCTGGAGTAATGTCAAATTTGATGCCTCTAACTGTTGTTTCAATAACGAAAGCCCCTGTGTCATGGTCCTTTTGGAGTATGTTAGCTCTCATATAGAATTCCCTGATGATCTCAACACAAAAACCCATCTTTGGTTGGACTCTGCCAAGTGGGCGAATATGACTTTGTTCCAAAAGCCTCACAAAGTCTGGCACCTCACGACATAGCTCGTTGAAATTCACGTGACGCTCTCCAATGCATGTACGGTTTGCAAATCTGGCACGGCGTTTTGCACTTACATGCTGTTCACTTTCATCAACATTAGATCTCCGTTGAGAGCGGTCGCGTATTACCGGTCCACCGGTACTTCTACGCGGAGGAGAATCCGCACCCTTCTTTTTCCTTGGAGCCATAGGTGCTTTCCCCTTTCCTTGAACCGTTTCTTCTTCATATTCTGATGAATGTTCAGAATCTGAGCTTGTCGTCCCTTCATCTCGTGATCGTTTAGTCGCCTTTTTCTTTCCAGAACCGCGACCACGTCCACTTCCAGTGGCCATCAAAATCACCAGTGCAAGTAGTCATGAAAATGCCATTTCCTACAAAGAACACAATGCACTATGATTTGATCGTATAGGAAGATTCAAACATGTCTAAGAAGCATTCTAAACATGTCACAATTGATGATTCATCATTTAAAAATCATTTACAATAAAAGCCCCAATTCTCAATCTTTTCTATGTCAAGAACATGTATAAAGTTAGATTCAATCATATGGGCGTGAAAAATCTGAATCTAATTGCATAGAGATGTACCATTAATGTTCTAAACATGAATTAAGGGTAATTTATGCAAGAGATTTCATTTAAAGTAAGAATCTACTCAAAAATCCCTAAATAAAATATCGAAACCTAAAAACTAGGGTTTTGAAGCAAAAGAAAGCAAGATTCATGAAAAAAAACTTACAAATGAGAGCAACAAATCTCTTGATCTTGAAGAGAATACCCTTAGAGATGTTTTAGAGAGAGAGAGGGAGTGTTTTGAAATGGGAGAGATGGAATAAAAAGCTTTAGTTCCGGAATATAAAGAAATCCAGATAGCGTACCGGTACCAATAAGTCGCGTACCGGTACACAGTGCAAAATCCAGAAAATCTACGTTCGGGTTCCGGACTGAAAATTCCTTTGATCCGGATCCGCAAGGTAGTTCCGGTACTAAACATGGAGTACCGGTATTCAAGTGAAAAACAGGGATTTTCATGATTCGGGGTCCGGATTGGGTTTTCTGATCCGGAATCTTGGTTCCGGTACTAAAATTCATGTACGGGTACACCAGAGCCAAAAAGCAAAAATTTCTTGAAACAAATCCAAATTTTGAAAACTTTTCAAACACCGATTTGTATTCCATCAAGAAATCAATTTAAGTGCTTTAAACAACGAATTCACACAGATGCCATTCAATCCAATTAATTTCACAAAATTAAAAAGATTTACTCCTAAATCATGAAAAACAAAGATAAAATATTATAAACAGTTTTTCATGTTATATTTATCAAACACAAGTCATCAAAAATAATCTTGAGATCCAAACTCTATCAAGATGTAACGGATTTACAAAGATGACTTACGGAGATTTCCAAATGACATCAATCTTGAATTCTACCCTTTCAAATTGAGATAAGCACTAAATACCTAAGGGTGGCTCTTTGAGCATCTTTTTAACTATCCCACCTTATACCAACCAGGAGATTGTTTAAAATAAGAATTTTGAATTTAAATCTCCGAATGCTTCAACTAAAGATTTTCTCATAAAATATTTTCCAAGCATCCAAAAACATGTGGTAGCACTTTCCAACATGTGGTGGTAGTTTTCACACTCCTTTCGGATGTAACTCTTTCCACATCTTTTGCAACTCATTTATTTACCCTTGTAAGAATGCAATCTCTTACGTGAAAGAATTAAATCCCAAATTTTAGTCTATCGGTTGTCTCACGTTTATCACAATGAATTCACACAACCGAGATAGATTAAGCATCTAAAGATCACACATGATTTCTAAAATTTGATGCTTATAACTATCAAAAACTCCTATAATGAAGTATCTTCAAGATTATGATTATGGAGTAAAGTTGATAATCCATATAAAATTAAATTGGAGTGAATGAACGTGAAACCCTTTTTATTCAATGCACTTGTTCGTTAAAAATCTTTTGTTCAAAAACAAAACATAAAACCGAAGGGCATTGAAAACATGTAATGCAAAGATTAAGAAAAATATGAAGGGAAAACCAATCAAAGCATTACACACAGTCATAAGCTATTTAGAACTTAAGACAAGGAAAGATATCACCTTTCCGAATCCAAAATCGCTGGATTTTGGGTTGTCTTGATTCGTTGTGGCCGGGGGTTGTCCGCTTTGACTGTTGATCCACCTTAGGTCTTTGCCTCGCAATGATCCACTTGTATGATTGATGTTGTGGCTCGGACCTTTGGTGGGTTGAGTGAACTCCTTTGACTTGATGTGTCTTTTGATTCCGTTGAGTCCGCTCCGTAGATGAAGTTGCCGAAGGACTTTTCTTTCTCTTTTTCGGGCAATTCTTCACCAAATGTCCTTCAAGTCCACATAGGTGACAAGTTTTTCCTTTCAATTTCATTGTGGAACTTGAAGCATGCACAGTTTGGTCCTTTTTAAATCCCAAACCAGCCTTGCTTGTTTGACCTAATCCGGACATACAATTAAGTTTCTTGGAACCGGTGGAAAGACTTTGTATGTCGGATTTGAGTTCATGAACTTGCTTGGTCAAAGCTTGGTTGGTGACATGAATCTCCTCAAACTGCTTTTCAAGAAAACCAATCTTGTCCATATATGATTTTGCATTCATCTCCGATTGGTTTAGCTTTTCTTGGAGGATTTCATTGTTATCCAATAACCGTCTATGTTCCTCCTCGAGATCATGAAGTTTGGTCTTTAAAGCTTGATTCTCGTCTTGAACTTCAAGTCGTTGCTTCCTCAACTTCTTGATATGCTTGGCCATCTTCTTCGATTCCGCAAGAAGTTGTTGGTATGCCTCAACGAGTTCTTCTTCGTCCGACTCCCCCTCACTTGATGACTCTCCTCCGGATGTTGATGTTTCATGCAAAATCAAAGGAATAGAGTCAGTGACTAAAGATGATAAGCACAAATTAGAAGAGGGAATTTGAGAGGCATGAAAAGCAACAATTTTTTCTTTTTTCCTCTTCACTTGAGGTCGATTCATTAGAAGTAGAATCGTCCCAAGTTTTTGCTTGCAAAGCCTTCTTTTTGTATGATTTCTTAGAAGGACAATCCGTTGAAATATGGCCGTAGCCTTTGCATCGATAACATTGGATTTCCCCTTCGAAATCATCTTTTTCTTTTTCTTTAGAAGGTTTTGCAACGCCTTTGAGTTTAGAGGATTTAGAACCCGATGATCCTTTAGATGGTTTCGTGGATGAAGATCCATCGGTTCGATTCTTCCAAAATTTCAGACGAAATTTCTTTGTGATCCGCGCCAATTGTTCTTCAAACTCGGCAAAAGAGATTTCATCGTCGGAACTCGAATCGCCATCTTCTTCCTTTGTTGATTTGAATGCAATACCTGTAAGCTTAGAAGAAGACTTGGAAGAAATTTGATTAGTAGGAAAAGTCATCTCATAAGTTTGTAAAGCACCTACTAATTCCTCTACACTCATCTCATCCGGATGACTAACGGTTTCAATGGCAGTAACCTTTGCCCTAAACCGTTCCGGAAGAGTCCGAAGTATCTTTCTTACAATTTTCGACTCCGGGATCTTTTCTCCTAAATTAGCACATGTATTAATTACATCTTGAAGTCTAGTGTGATGATCCGGACTCCCGCAGGAACTGTGCAAAATTAAACAGTGACTGTGGGGAGCTTATTTGGTGAAACAAAACTTGTAGAATTGAAATTGGATATTTAAAATAGACTCGGCATGAAAATCGGAGCAAATGGGATTTTCTGGGAGCTTTCGGCAAAATTTCGGATGAGAATTTGGCAAAACGGACGGCGGATTTGGACTCAGCGCGCGAAAACGGTCAAAACGGTATATTTACTTTATTTTTTCGGCGCAATGTACTGTTCACCGGAATTACTGTTCCGGCCGCCGGAATCACTGTTCCGGCGGCCGGCGGCAAACGGCAGCGGCCGGCGGGCGGCGGCGCGGCGGCGGTGCGGCGGCGGAGCGCGGCGGAGCGCGGCAGGGCGCAGCGGCACGGGCAGCGCAGGCAGGCGCGGGCAGGCTCGGGTGCGCGGTCCATGGGTTGGGCGTGCACCGGGTGCACGGAATTCCTGGTCTGCCACGTGGCAGCCTTCCATTGGTGGGCCGGCTTCTAGAAGCATGTGGGCAGCCGACACGTGGCACACCCTGATTGGCCGACAAACTTCCGGAAGACCCGGAGCGCGGACCGAGCACGTGGACCACGTGGCCACGTGGCGAATTTTCATTGGGCCTGCACAGGCTGTTCCCTGTTTTGTGGACACGTGGCGCGTTTCGGTTGGCCCGTTTCGGTGTTTCCTGTTCGGATCCGATCCCGTGTGGGAATATTCCCTTTGGCCCACTATATAAGAGCCCTCACCCCCCCTCTCATTCCCACCTCGTTTTGCGTGCTGTAGAGAGAGAATCAGGGAAAGTGTTCTCTACAAAATTTCTTCCTCTCTCTCTCTTCTCTCTCTCCTCCAAATCTCAGAATTTTGGGAGTTACAGATAGTGAGTTATCTGCGACGCGGCGCACTGCGACAATTTTCTTTTTAGGCCCATTTCCCGTCGCAGTTCCGTCGAAAATTCACTGCGGGCTAACCGGGTGGAATTTTTGGACGATTTTTGCGGCAGCGCGACCGTAAGAGGTAGGGCTTCGATTTCCGTGTTGCTCATTTTGCTCCATTTTGTACTTTTGGCACGATTCCCAAGTCCTCTTTGACCCCCCTTTTTACTATGGTAATTTTTGGACAGCACCGACTTCTCCGATTTTTATCTTGGCGTAGGAGCATCAGATCGAGGCGTTCAAAGAGTCGATTTTGATCTACTCTTCGCGAGGAACGTAACCGTGATTTTTCTGGGATTTTAGGAGCTCATTTTAGAGGTGAAAAACTCCTCTTTTCCCGTGCTGTCTGAAAAACAGCAAATAATGTACTTTTTGGGATTTGTATTTATACCGGGAGTGTTGATTTGCAGGATTTGAGGACTGTGGACAACCAGGAGACTACCTGGGGTGTTGTTTGAGCTGCTCGAGGTGGGCGGTTGTTGCTTACCTCATTTTTGACAAGCTCACTGGGATTACTAGAAATCCCCTAAAATATGACAATTAATGAGAACCATTGGGACAAACTAACAGGACTACTAACAGGACTACTAACAGGACAACTAACAGGACAATTAATGAGAATCATTGGGACAAATTAATATGACAAATGACAAGGACCGCTGGGACGAACTCCCCTAAAATTTAATATAACCCCACAAATGATATGATGACTTATATTGGGACACTGTGATTGAGACAAAGGCTATGATCTCGCATTCAGTAAATCAATTGTTTTAAACCTTTGACACTATTTTACAACTTTTAAAAATAAAGACAGTTGCATGCATGCCCGGACATCAGGTAAGGCCACTATTTATTGCTACACTATCATATTGGGATTTGAACATGTTTCATTGTTGTCCTTTGCATCCAGATGTTGTTGCTCAAGTGTGAGCAGGGGTTTGGGATAGTGTAGCCAAGGTTATGCTAGATTGTGGACTTGTGGGGTATTGCGGTGACCGCGGACAGTAGGCGGTCGACCAGATGTTTATCCTTGCATCAGATTGGGGTTGAGTCTGGTTTATTGCATCAGTTGGGGATCGGGTTTCCTAGTGGATGGTTTTCCCACTTTGATCATAGTCATGATCCAGTCCTGCTGTTTTATGGCACTTCTGATACTTATTACTGAGATATTTTACTCGTGTGGGTCGCTCCCCTCGAGTGCCACTCCGGAGTGTGTTGCAGACATGCTTAGAGTCTGTGAGACTCCTATCCCCTATCGGTGTTATGCATACCCGATTTGGCAACTATCCCCTATCGGTGATAGGCATTGGCCAGCACACCCGATTTGGCAAGGCATAGCAGGCAGTACCAGTTCTACTAGTGACACAAGATTGAGTTATTTCAGGCAGGCATGTTTGGTATTGTTGCATACAGTCATTTCGTGCTACATGGCATTTAGAGGCATAGTAGTGATAGTTTCCTTTCTTTACAGCAGCCTTTATAATTTACCACTGTTCTTTCCTGTTGCCTCTAGTAGTCCTAGTGGGTGCGTCAGAGTTGAGGTTTTACCCACTAGGGGAGGCTACTGGTTTATCTGGTAGTTCTCACCCCCATTGTTGTTTTTCTCTTTCTTCTTCTTTATTTGCAGAGTCGTCTGCGGGAGCCGCTAGGCCATCGGCAGCTGATAAAGGTAAGGGGATCGCTGAATAGATAGATCTCCTGTGAGGCTGAGAGCTATTAGACAGATATTGTACCCTCCACTCAGACTGTGATATTCTCCTTTTATTTTGGGTCTGGCTTCCGCCAGCTGGATGTACTATTTTGGTGAGCTGGGAGATTATTGTACTTATTACAGTTTTATTGTATTTCAGTCTGAGTACTATGTGGTTCTTCTATTTCAGCTCTGTATTATGCTCTTTTATTGTCATATTATATCTGAGCAGGTTACCAGCGCTTCGTGTACGCGGGAAATCCCGTGTGCACGGCGGATCTGTTGGCGAGCCCGGGTTCTGGTTTACACCCGGGGCGTGACAGATTAAGTTGGTATCAGAGCTTAGGGATAGGTCAGTTGGGACTTAGGAAACCCTAGGCTTTTGGCAGACCCTAGGATAATAGGGTATGAGAGACGTGATATTTTGCGAAGTCGTTGGGTTACTTATTTAACTCTTCCAGTAAAGTAAGAAGGATCGACTTAGCCTACTTCTGGTGGACAGTTATGTTGGCTGCAGACAACATAAAGTCACAGAAATAGGAGAATGTCTTTGACTTTCGCTAAGATTGGGTCGTGTGGGGTGATGATACTGAGTATGGTTTCTTGTGGTAGGATGCCTCCGCGACGTAGAATGTTGACGCGTTCGCAGCCTTCTTCCCCTGAGCCCGAGCCGGAGGAGTCCGAGCAGGGCCAGCAGAGTGAGGTGCAGGAGCTTCAGGCTCAGATGGCCCAGATGTCTGAGGCTGTTCGGCGTCAGGAGGAGGCCATGGGTCGGCTGACGCAGATGTTAGAACAGAGGGCGCAGCCTGTTGTAGCACCCCCAGAGAGTTCTCCCGTACCACCATCCCCTGCTGTGGCTTCCCCAGTTGTACCGGTGACCACGGCATCCCCTGTTGCTCAGGGAGCAATCCGGCCATTGACTCCTGCAGAGGAGCAGGAGTTTGCTGACAAACTTACTCAGTTCTGTAAGCGGGGACCGCCCAGGTTTTCAGGGCGGAATACTCAGCCTTGGGAGATCGGGACTTGGCTTTCCTCAATGGAGAAGTTATTTCGGGACTTCTTCATTGACCCGAAGTACAGGGTACATATGGCTGTACACTGCTTAGACGGGGATGCTGATGCATGGTGGCGCCGGGTGGAGCCCCTGGAATTTCAGATCACTCGACAGCTACCCTGGTCAGAATTCAAGAAAATGATCCTGGATACGTACTTCTCCACGAGTGTGAAGAAAAAGCTGGAAGATGATTTGAAGAATCTTCAGCAAGGCGACCGGACAGCATTAGACTACTCTCAGGAGTTCACGCGGTTGCTCAACTGCGTGCCGTATGTCGCCAGGGACGGACCTCACCAAGTGGAGCTCTTTGAGTCGGGCCTGCGCCCAGAGATCTATACGTTGGTGCATGCTCAAAGGCTACAGACCTTGCAGGAGGCAGCAGAGCATGCACAGTGGGTTGAGAGGGGAGACCGCGTCATCG
Source organism: Tillandsia fasciculata (assembly GCA_029168755.2). Taxonomy (NCBI): domain Eukaryota; kingdom Viridiplantae; phylum Streptophyta; class Magnoliopsida; order Poales; family Bromeliaceae; genus Tillandsia; species Tillandsia fasciculata. Next base: position 5,213,611 of record CM054941.1, on the reverse strand, counting down.
CCAGACGTGGGGGCTTAGTCGCTCAGAGTTCTGACAGAAAGCGACCAGCACAGACGACGGGGGACAGGCCAGTTCTTGGAGGCCGCCACGACCGCCACGGCCTCAGTTTTCCGGCCGCGGGCGTTTTGAGCGGCGAGGGCCTGGTGGATCCCAGAGGCCACCGCAGCATCAGCAGCAACAGCATTCGCATCAACAGAGATCGCAGTCGCGGCAGCAAGGGCCTCCGCGACAGAGGCAGCAGGCGAGGCAGCCCCAGGCTACGGTTAGGTGCATTTTCTGTCAGGGACAGCATAACTCTGATACATGTGATCTGAGGTTTGGCCGCTGTTATCGATGTGGACAGTCTGGCCACCTCCGAGCTGCCTGCCCATATGCACCATCGACGGCTCCTTCTTCAGCATCTGCTCCTTCTTCGTCTCAGCAGTGGTCGACAGCTCAGCGACCATATGCTCCAGCAAGCAGGCCATCTTCTTCCTATCCCACGGAGTATCGCCCTCCAGCTCAGAGTGGGCGAGTGTATGCTGCGCAGGTAGAGGACTCTTCGGCAGCAGATCATGTGGTGGCAGGTATCACCTTACTTTCTGGCATTAGGACTCGTACATTATTTGATACTGGAGCATCGCATTCTTTTATTAGTAGATCATTTGCATCATTACATGGGTTAGAGGTAGGACCTTTACCACGTGCACGAGAGGTTCAGATTCCCGATCACACTTTGCACGTGGAGGAGTGCTGTTGGTCCTGCCCGATGCAAATCGAGTCCTGGATTATGCCAGCAGACCTGTTGGTCTTGAGACAGCTGAGGACTTTGATGTGGTTCTCGGGATGGACTGGCTGGCTCGGTATTTCGCGACTATTGATTGTGCCGCAAGGACTGTCACTTTTAGAGAGCCAGGCCAGGAGATGTTGGTATACCGGGGATGTCAGAGTGCTTTCTTTGCCTCTATGGTTTCGACTTCCCGAGCGAGGCAGATGATCCATCGAGGATGTGTAGCCTTTTTGGCTAGTGTTGTTGAGGGGCCTACGGCGGCACCGGGACTCGGGGATATCCCTATTGCCCGCGAGTTTCCGGATGTTTTCCCACCTGAGCTGACTAGTATGCCGCCAGATAGGGAGATTGAGTTTGTGATTGACGTAGTTCCAGGAACTGCGCCAATCTCAAAGGCTCCTTACCGGATGGCACCGGCTGAGCTGCGAGAGCTTAAGGCGCAACTTCAGGATTTGATGGATAAGGGCTTTATTAGGCCGAGTGTGTCGCCTTGGGGAGCGCCGGTGCTATTCGTGAAGAAGAAAGATGGGTCACTTCGACTGTGTGTGGACTATAGGGAATTAAATAAAGTGACCATCAAGAACAAGTACCCTTTGCCGCGCATCGATGATCTTTTTGATCAGCTGCAAGGGTCTTGTGTCTTCTCTAAGATAGATCTGCAGTCCGGTTACCACCAGTTGAAGGTGAAGGCCGAGGATATTCCGAAAACGGCATTTAGATCACGGTACGGGCATTATGAGTTTACAGTTATGCCTTTTGGGCTAACTAATGCCCCTGCCGCATTCATGGATTTAATGAACCGGATCTTCCGACCATACTTGGATCGATTCGTGGTAGTGTTCATTGATGATATCTTGATTTACTCCCGAAGTGATGCCGAGCATGAGGAGCACTTAAGGATTGTGCTGCAACTTCTGCGAGAGAAGAAGTTGTATGCCAAGCTGGCAAAGTGCGAGTTTTGGCTTCGGGAGGTAGTCTTCTTGGGCCATGTGATTTCCGCCGCAGGTGTGGCAGTGGACCCGGCAAAGATTGAGGCAGTCCGTGATTGGCCCCGACCGACGACGGTTTCTGAGGTACGTAGCTTTATGGGTTTAGCTGGGTATTACCGTCGGTTTGTGGAAGGCTTTGCGAAGCTCTCCACACCCCTCACTCGCTTGACGCGTAAAGGAGTGAAGTTTATCTGGAGTGAGGACTGTCAAAGGAGCTTTGAGGAGCTGAAGAATAGACTGATGACCGCTCCTATCCTTTCCCTCCCTGTTATGGGGAAAGGATATGTGATCTACAGTGACGCATCACACAGTGGACTTGGTTGTGTGTTGATGCAAGAAGGGAGGGTAATTGCTTATGCATCGAGGCAACTCAAAGATTACGAGAAGAATTACCCTACCCATGACTTGGAGCTTGCTGCTGTAGTGTTTGCACTGAAGCTTTGGCGTCATTACCTATATGGAGAGCACTGTGAAATCTACACCGACCACAAGAGCCTAAAGTACCTGTTCACGCAGAAGGAGCTGAATTTGAGGCAGCGTAGGTGGTTAGAGCTATTAAAGGATTATGATGTAGATATCCTCTACCACCCAGGCAAGGCTAATGTGGTCGCTGATGCCTTGAGTAGGAGGGCGGTGCAAAGTTTGTCTATGTTGATCACAGACCAGGCACCGCTATTAGAGGAGATGAGACGGCTCGAGATAGAGGTTGTGTCCCCTGGGGTCTCTGCTAGACTGACATCTTTAGTCGTGCAGCCCACTCTGCTGGACAGGATCAGGGAGAAACAGAGTGAGGACCCCCACTTGACCAGGATTAGAGATCAGATTCCGAGTGATCAGTCAGGGGACTTTACAGTGGATGCTCGGGAGTACTGAGGTACAGGAACCGAGCATGTGTGCCAGTGGATGCGGAGATCAGAGAGCAGATATTGCGAGAGGCCCATTATACACCTTATACCCTACATCCTGGTGGGACTAAGATGTATAAGGACCTCAAGGCACACTTTTGGTGGAATGGCATGAAAAGGGATATCGGGAGATTTGTGGCTCAGTGTTTAACTTGTCAGCAGGTGAAAGCTGAGCATCGAGTGCCAGCTGGCAAGTTACAAAGTCTCCCAATTCCCGAGTGGAAATGGGACCACATTACGATGGATTTTGTGGTCGGATTGCCGAGGGCACAGGGAGGAGCAGATGCTATCTGGGTAGTTGTAGATCGACTTACCAAGTCAGCGCACTTTCTGCCCATGCAGACTACTTGGCCACTCGAGCGACTAGCCCAGTTATATCTAGATGAGATAGTGAGATTACATGGAGTACCAGCCTCCATTGTATCAGATAGAGACCCGAGGTTTGTTTCGCATTTCTGGAGGAGTTTGCAGACAGCCTTGGGGACTGAACTCAGGTTCAGTACAGCTTTTCATCCGCAGACTGATGGGCAGTCAGAGCGGACGATACAAATCCTGGAGGACATGTTGAGGGCTTGCGTCTGGATTTCGGCGGAGGGTGGATTCGACACTTATCTTTGGCTGAGTTCGCGTACAACAATAGCTTTCAAGCGAGCATTCAGATGGCTCCGTTTGAAGCGTTGTATGGACGCAAGTGTCGATCACCACTTTATTGGAGTGACGTGGGCGAGAGGCGGACCTTGGGACCAGATGTGTTGTTAGAGGCAGAAGAGAAGGTCCGAGTGATTCGACAGCATCTTCAGACCGCCCAGAGCCGACAAAGGAGTTATGCCGATGTTCGGCGACGAGACTTAGAATTTCAGGTTGGAGATCATGTATTCCTGAAAGTCTCGCCGTCCAAAGGAATCAGGAGATTCGGCATTCGTGGGAAACTTAGCCCCCGATACATTGGACCCTTTGAGGTATTGGAGCGTATCGGGCCAGTTGCCTACCGACTTGCACTTCCTCCGAGGCTTGCTGGTGTCCATGATGTATTTCATGTTTCTACTTTGAGGAAGTATGTCTTCGACCCATCGCACGTCATCGACTTCACACCGCTTGAGATTAGCGAGGATTTGAGGTATGAGGAGCGCCCACTGCGAATTCTGGATCGAGAGGTGAGAGAATTGCGCAATCGGGCCATTCCCTATGTGAAAATCCAATGGAGCAATCATGACGAGCGCGAGGCTACATGGGAGCTCGAGTCGGAGATGAGGGATGCTCACCCCTACTTATTCGAGACATCGGACTGAGGATTATTGTTTAGTCTCGTTTCGAGGACGAAACTCTTTTTAGTGGGGGAGGATGTGATGATCCGGACTCCCGCAGGAACTGTGCAACATTAAACAGTGACTGTAGGGAGCTTATACGGTGAAACGGAGCTTGTAGAATCGAAATTGGATATTTAAAATAGACTCTGCGCGAAAATCGGAGCAAATGGGATTTTCGGGAGCTTTCGGCAAAATTTCGGATGAGAATTTGGCGAAACGGACGGCGGATTTGGACTCAGCGCGCGAAAACGGTCAAAATGGTATATTTACTTTATTTTTTCGGCACAATGTACTGTTCACCGGAACACTGTTCCGGCCGCCGGAATTACTGTTCCGGCGGCGGCGGGCGGGCGGCGGCGCGGCGGCGGAGCGCGGCAGGGCAGCGGCAGCGCGGCGCGGGCAGCGCGGGCAGGCGCGGGCAGGGCTCGGGTGCGCGGTCCATGGGTTGGCGTGCACCGGGTGCACCGAATTCCTTCTGCCACGTGGCAGCTCCATTGGTGGCCGGCTTCTAGAAGCATGTGGGAGGTGACACGTGGCACACCCTATTGGCCGACATTTTCCGGAAGACCCGGAGCGCGGAGCGAGCACGTGCACCACGTGGACACGTGGCGAATTTTCATTGGGCCTGCACAGGCTGTTTCCTGTTTTGTGGACACGTGGCGCGTTTCTGGTTGGCCCGTTTCGGTGTTTCCTGTTCGGATCCGATCCCGTGTGGGAATATTCCCTTTGGCCCACTATATAAGAGCCCTCACCCCCCTCTCTTTCCACCTCGGTTTGCGAGCCTTAGAGAGAGAATCAGAAAAAGTGTTCTCTACAAAATTTTCCTCTCTCTCTCTTCTCTCTCTCTCTAAATCTCAGAATTTTGGAGTTACAGATAGTGAGTTATCTGCGACGCGGCGCACTGCGACGATTTTCTTTTTAGGCCCATTTCCCGTCGCAGTTCCGTCGAAAATTCACTGCGGGCTAACCAGGTGGAATTTTTGGACGATTTTTGCGCAGCGCGACCGTAAGAGGTAGGGCTTCGATTTCCGTGTTGATCATTTTGCTCCATTTCGTACTTTTGGCACGATTCCCAAGTCCTCTTTGACCCCCCTTTTTACTGTGGTAATTTTTGGACAGCACCGACTTCTCCGATTTTTATCTTGGCGTAGGAGCATCAGATCGAGGCGTTTAAAGAGTCGATTTTGATCTACTCTTCGCGAGGAACGCAACCGTGATTTTTCTGGGATTTTAGGAGCTCATTTTAGAGGTGAAAAACTCCTCTTTTCCCGTGCTGTCTGAAAAACAGCAAATATTGTACTTTTTGGGATTTGTATTTATACCGGGAGCGTTGATTTGCAGGATTTGAGGACTGTGGACAACCAGGAGACTACCTGGGGTGTTGTTTGAGCTGCTCGAGGTGGGCGGTTGTTGCTTACCTCATTTTTGACAAGCTCACTGGGATTACTAGAAATCCCCTAAAATATGACAATTAATGAGAACCATTGGGACAAACTAACAGGACTACTAACAGGACTACTAACAGGACTACTAACAGGACAACTAACAGGACAATTAATGAGAACCATTGGGACAAATTAATATGACAAATGACAAGGACCGCTGGGACGAACTCCCCTAAAATTTAATATAACCCCACAAATGATATGATGACTTATATTGGGACACTGTGATTGAGACAAAGGCTATGATCTCGCATTCAGTAAATCAATTGTTTTAAACCTTTGACACTATTTTACAACTTTTAAAAATAAAGACAGTTGCATGCATGCCCGGACATCAGGTAAGGCCACTATTTATTGCTACACTATCATATTGGGATTTGAACATGTTTCATTGTTGTCCTTTGCATTCAGATGTTGTTGCTCAAGTGTGAGCAGGGGTTTGGGATAGTGTAGCCAAGATTGTGCTAGATTGTGGACTTGTGGGGTATTGCGGTGACCGCGGACAGTAGGCGGTCGACCAGATGTTTATCCTTGCATCAGATTGGGGTTGAGTCTGGTTTATTGCATCAGTTGGGGATCGGGTTTCCTAGTGGATGGTTTTCCCACTTTGATCATAGTCATGATCCAGTCCTGCTGTTTTATGGCACTTCTGATACTTATTACTGAGATATTTTACTCGTGTGGGTCGCTCCCCTCGAGTGCCACTCCGGAGTGTGTTGCAGACATGCTTAGAGTCTGTGAGACTCCTATCCCCTATCGGTGTTATGCATACCCGATTTGGCAACTATCCCCTATCGGTGTTAGGCATTGGCCAGCACACCCGATTTGGCAAGGCACAGCAGGCAGTACCAGTTTTACTAGTGACACAAGATTGAGTTATTTCAGGCAGGCATGTTTGGTATTGTTGCATACAGTCATTTCGTGCTACATGGCATTTAGAGGCATAGTAGTGGTAGTTTCCTTTTTCAGCAGTCTTTATAGCTTACCACTGTTCTTTCCTGTTGCCTCTAGTAGTCCTAGTGGGTGCGTCAGAGTTGAGGTTTTACCCACTAGGGGAGGCTACTGGTTTATCTGGTAGTTCTCACCCCCATTGTTGTTTCTCTCTTTCTTCTCCTTTATTTTGCAGAGTCGTCTGCGGGAGCTGCTAGGCCATCGGCAGCTGATCGAGGTAAGGGGATCGCTGAATAGATAGATCTCCTGTGAGGCTGAGAGCTATTAGACAGATATTGTACCCTCCACTCAGACTGTGATATTCTCCTTTTATTTTGGGTCTGGCTTCCGCCAGCTGGATGTACTATTTTGGTGAGCTGGGAGATTATTGTACTTATTACAGTTTTATTGTATTTCCAGTCTGAGATACTATGTGGTTCTTCTATTTCAGCTCTGTATTATGCTCTTTTATTGTCATATTATATCTGAGCAGGTTACCAGCGCTTCGTGTACGCGGGAAATCCCGTGTGCACGGCGGATCTGTTGGCGAGCCCGGGTTCCGGTTTACACCCGGGGCGTGACATCTAGTGTAATAATCTGTAAACAATTCATGCTCTTCCATATGAATAGAGTCAAATTGACTTGTAAGCATCTGGAGCTTTTGAATTTTTACAAGATTAGTACCCTCATGTGTAATTTTGAGAATATCCCAAATTTCTTTCGCGGTTTCACACGCGGAAATTCGTGTAAACTCAGTCGAGGAAAGAGAATTAAATAAAGCGTTCATACCTTTTCCATTGTAAGAAGATCTTTCGATTTCCTCTTTAGACCATCTAGAGCGAGGTTTTGGGGTAGTAGAATTTCCTACTTCCTCAACAGGATGCACCCAACCGTATTCAACGGTTTGCCATACCGCTCATCAATTGAGATGAGAAAAGCTCTCATCCGCACTTTCCAATATGCATAATTGGTCCCATCAAAAAGAGGAGGTCTAAAAATATTACCACTTTCACCCGACATGATAGATAAACCTAAAACCCGCTCTGATACCAATTGTTGGTTTTTAAGGATCCACAAGGATCTAAATAGGTACTATCAAACACCTAGAGGGGGGTGAATAGGTGTAATATTTAAAAATCAAATCTCAGTGCAAAATAAAAACCAATGCGGAAAATAAAAACAGCACACCGAGATTTACGTGGAAACTCCAATCCAGGAGAAAAACCACGGGACCAACACGCAATAACAATCCACTAAGAATTGAAGAATAACAAGGTGATTACCGACTCCACGGACTCGACCCCTCCTTCAAGTTCTTCGGATCTTGCGCTTCACCGATTGCACGTCCACTGCACACGTTCGAATCCACGAACGCCACTCGAATCCACGAGCACACGTTTCGAATCCACGAAACGCCTTCAACACACCGAATCCATGGTGCCACGTCGAATCCACGACGCGAACTCAGCCGATAGAAAATATAGGCTTCGATGGTGATCCTTTGCTTAGATTATCATTGAAGAACCGTAGAAAGAATTTCTAAGCAAAGTTTAGATCAATTCGACAAAAGATAGATCTTGGAAGAACCGTCGAATTGACCTAAAAGACTAGGCTAAAGAGAAGAAGATAAAAACCTAGCCTCTAGGGTTGCTCTCGAGTGTTTTCGGTATTGGTCTTCTAGTCGAGAAACCTAAGTGTTTATTTATAGCCCTTGGAAACAAATTAGAGTCGGTTTAGAAAACTTTTTCCGAGATGACATTGTGTACCGGTACCAAATATTGTGTTTCGGTACTCAATGGTGCAAAACACAGATTTTTCTATTGTGTTCCGGTACGCGAGTCTGTGTTCCGGTACGCAATACAAATTTCAGAAAATTCTGTGTCGGGTTTGAGGAACTCCAAGTGTGGTTCCGGTACTCAATGTAAAAACAGATTTTTCCAAGATAAACTTTATCCAAAACAGACCAAGTACCGGAATCCAAACTTAAAATAAGTCGTAAGTTAAAACCAAGTTCCTAAAACCAAGTCTAAACCGATTTTCATTAATTTCCTATTTCCAATGATTATAAACAAACTTTAATCACCATGATCAATATTTAATCATACCTGAGAGTTGACTTGGGCTCATGTTGAATCTTCAATGAGTCTTCGAAGGCTGATTTGACAATTTGATCCCTTTAAGACTCCGACTCAACTCACTGACTTGACTCACGAAATATGCCAACACCAAAATGCCGTAACACGTTTCGCACTTTTGGCACGGTTCCCGAGGCATTTTTGACCCCCATTTTTCTGTGTTGGATTCTGGACAGCACCGGCTTGTCGATTTTATATCTCAGCCTAGGAGCATCGGATCAAGGCGTTTAAGGACTCGATTTTGATCTACTCGTCGCGAGGAACACAGTGGTGATTTTTCTGGGATTTTTGGAAATTGTTTCGAAGGTGATAATTAAGCTTTTCTTGGACAGGTTGCTACAGGAATTTTGTTGTGGGAGATTTTGAGTAGGCAGCGGTGTTTTATTTTTATCTTGGTCTACAGGTATCAAATCTGGGCGTATAAACAGTCGTTTTGGGGCTACTCTTCGCGAGGAACGCGACCGTGAATTTTTTGGATTTTTTGAGGACTGGACAGAGGTGATATTTAGCCATTTTTGGGGCTGATTTTGGACAGTAGGTATTGTGCAGTTTTGGGATTAATTGTGCGCATTGTTCTGTGCAGTGGGACACAGTTTTTGGTGGATACTGGTGCTAGAGGACAGCGGGCAGCGAGAGGTCTCTTTTGGTGTTGTGCGCGCTTTTCGAGGTGGGTGGTTGTTGCATGCCTCAACTTCTGACTTGCTCACTAAGTTTATTAGAGAACCCCACTATTGAACATATTGATTGATTATCATGCATGATTGACTGATATAAATGTGAGCCTATCATCTGAGATTAATTTTGTGGATATAGCATGTTGGGGATATTATTGGGATAATATTGCTGTTGGAACATGATATTGGAATAATTTAATAGTGATAGTTAACATGCCGTATTAGCACATAGATCTTATGAAAGTGGATTAAATGGACTAATTATCGGGACATGATGACTTATCCATGTGCGGGTTTCACTTTGGAATTTATTATGGATCAGGCATGTGTAGTTGACTGATGATTTTAGCATGATTGTTATATTTATGTGGATATTATTAATTGTTACACATGTAGAACTGTTATTTGACATTCTCTCTCTTTCACATTGCATGAGGACTTTTGCATGCTTATTTGGACATCTAGATAGGCCACTATTTTATTGCTACACTATCATATTGGGATATGACTTAGGAGAAACCATGATTGCTTTCTTTCTCCTTCTTATTTAGACTTTTGAGTCATGTTGCTCGGGTTCGAGCAGAGGATTGGGATAGTGTAGCCGGGACCTTAGGGTCAGTGACAGGGTGTACTTGATGTTGGATTGTGGGTTATTGCGGCAACCGCGGACAGTAGGCGGTTGACCGGATATTGATTATTTTTCCCCGATTGTGGATTGTGGGTCATTGTGGTGACCGCGAACATTAGGCGGTTAGCCAGATGTTGACTACTTTATCAGATTTTTGGGTCGGTGGAGTGTCGCGGGGACCGCGGACATTGGGCGGTTGACCGGATGTCTACTATGCATCAGATTGGGTATCAGATTTCTCTAGTGGATGGAGTTCCCACTTTTGAGTACTATTGCATCTGATTGGGGATTGGGGTTTCTTTAGTGGACGGAGTTTCCCACTTTGATCATAGTCTTGATCCAGTCCTGCTATATTGAGATACTTGACAGAGATACTTGTGATACTGATGACAGAGATACTTTACTCGTGTGGGTCGCTCCCCTCGAGTGCCACTCCGGAGGTAGGCGTTTCGGACCTAGCCTTGTGTGCCGGTCTGATACTTATTTTGGGATGCGAGCCGTGCGGGCGGATCCCACGGTTTCGAGCCTTGTGTGCAGATTCCGCTGAGCAGGCAGTACCAGTTTTACTGGTGGTACCAGATTGGGTTTATTTGGTCATACACTGTTTCCTGATGCATTCATACAGTCATTTCTTCCAGTATTGCATTTAGAGGCATACTAGTAGTGGTTTCCCCTTTTATTCAGTAGTTCTGTTTACAGCTTTACCACTTGTCCCTTTTCTTGCCTCTAGTAGACTTAGTGGGTACGCCGGAGCTTGAGGCTTTACCCACAGGGGGAGGCTACTGGTTTACTAGTGGTTCTCACCCCCATTGTTGTTTCCCTCTTTTCTTCCTCCTGTTTTGCAGAGTCCTCTACGGGAGTTGCTGATCTTCGGTCGTTGTCCGAGGCGAGGGAGTCACGAGCTAGATCTTTACCACCCGAGGAGTGTAGCTGTATCCCCTGGTTGGAGATTCCTGGTAGCTGTCGGCTGGTTTTTACTGTTTTCTTTGGAGAGAGATCTTTTGTATTTGGAGAGGCTGATGTAGAGACTGTTGTACTATAGTTTTAGTTTATCTCCCTTCTATAGTTGAGAGATGCTGTATTGTGGACATTGTATGTTGATTATCTGTATTTGAGGAGATGGATATTGTACTTTATTTCATGTTGTACAGTGATTGGATTTTATTTTACAGCATTCTATTTCAGCTCTGATATTTGTGTAGCTAGAGTACTATCTTCTATAGTTTATCTCCCTTCTATAGTTGAGAGATGCTGTATTGTGGACATTGTATGTTGATTATCTGTATTCGAGGAGATGGATATTGTACTTTATTTCATGTTGTACAGTGATTGGATTTTATTTTACAGCATTCTATTTCAGCTCTGATATTTGTGTAGCTAGAGTACTATCTTTTGCAGGTTATACGATTCGCCTATGCGGGTTTTAGCATAGGTGGCGGATCTGTTAGCGAGCCCGGGTCGCAGTTTCGACCCCGGGGAGTGACAAAAGGTGTAGTCACATGCTTGCAATTAAGAAAGTTGTACTTTCTTAAAATTTTCTCAACATAATGCGACTGATCAAGAAAAATATCATTTGGTGTTTTGGTAATTTTCATACTCAAAATGAAGTTAGCCTCACCAAGATCTTTCATTTCAAAATAATGATTTAGCATAATTTTTGTCTCATTAATAATATTTAAGTTAGAGCCAAAAATTAGCAAATCATCCACATAAAGGCTAACAACTACATGCAACTTTTCAAAAGTTTTGTAGTAGATGCACTTATCACACTCGTTTGATATAAAGCCATTCTCAATCATGCAAGAATCAAATTTTTCATGCCACTGTCTGGGTGCCTGCTTTAAGCCATAAAGGGATTTTTTTAGCTTGCACACTTTATTTTCTTGTCCAGGCTCTATGAACCCCTCAGGTTGGTCCATATAAATTTCCTCATCTAGGTCACCATTCAGAAAGGCGGTTTTTACATCCATCTGATGAATATGTAAATCATATATTGCTACAATAGCAATGAGAACTCTGATGGATTTCACTCTAGTAACCGGAGAAAAGGTATCAAAGAAGTCTAGATCTTCTTTTTGTTTATAACCTTTTGCGACAAGTCTTGCTTTATACTTGTCTACAATCCCATCCGGTTTCAATTTCTTTCTGAGGACCCATTTACAACCAATTGTTGTACAGCCTGGAGGTAAATCCACTAATTTCCATGTTTTATTAGAAATTAGAGATTCTATCTCATCAGTTACAGCCTCTTTCCAAAAAATAGCGTCATTTGAAGATAAAACTTCTTGTAAAGAAAATGAGTTTTCTTCAATATTAAGAATAACATAATCAGGGTCAAAAAAATTTTCTATTCTATTTCTTTTACTCTTTCTAGGTTCAAAAACATATTGTTCTTGGTTTTGCGAAAGAGAGTTTGAAGAGTTTGGTTTGTTCGAAACACTTTTAAATTCTTGGCCCCCACTATTTTTCGATTTTAAAGGAAACTTATCTTCATGAAAAATAGCATCTCCTGATTCAAAAATCACATTGTTTTCAATGTCTAAAAATCTATAGGCTGAACTGTTCAAGGCATATCCAAGAAATATACAAGTGGCAGCTCTAACACCCAATTTGGGTCTTTTAGGGTCTGATAGCCTCACATAAGCTAGACAGCCCCACACTTTAAGATATCCCAAATTTGGCTTATACCCTTTCCACAACTCAAAAGGTGTCATTTTAAACTTCTTATGTGGCACGCGATTCAAGACATACCTTGCAGTTAAAATAGCTTCACCCCAAAGATTTAAGGGTACACCAGTGTCAACTATCATAGCATTTGTTAGCTCAATAAGTGTTCTATTTTTTCTCTTGAGAAGGAGGTTCTTGGTTATTTGAAGTTTTCTTAAATTGAAGTCTACCACTATTCTTTCCAATTTTCTTCTTAGGCTTCAAATATGTATTTCTAGAATGATTGTTATTAGGTAAAGAATGAGATGATACTAAGTTTACCTTAGTGTCACTAGCATCATTTTCTTTTGCTTCAAGTGCATCTTGACCTCTTGCCTCCTCTTCCACGCGAATGCGTTCAATTAATGTCTCGAGAGACATCTCCTTTTGTTTATGTCGAAGGGTCTTTTAAAATTCCCTCCATGATGGTGGTAACTTGTCGATGATCCCTAGCACGATCAAGTTGTCTCCGAACTTAACTCCTTCGGATTGAACTTCATGGGCAATCATCTGAAAATCTTGAACTTGTTCCACCACGAATTTTCCTTCGACCATTTGGTAGCGAAAGAAGCGACTAGCAGCGTACTTCTTTGCACCAGCTTGTTCTGTATCATACTTAAGCTGCAATGCCTTCCAAATCTTCTTTGCAGAGGAGTATGTATTTTCATAATAATCATAAAATTGGTCTGAAAGGCAGTTGAGAAGATAATACCGACAGTTATACTCATCCTTCTCGTATTTTTCAGTTTTTTCGTAGTGTTCGTAAAAGATCATCCTCCGTCATATTGTCGGTGTCAGTCTTCTTTGGATTTTTCTCCGTAAGAACATATGCCACTATAAGTAGATTGAGGTAAAATAGCACTTTTCCTTTCCACCTCTTGAAGTGGACTCCCTTGAAGCGGAAGGGCTTGTTAAGATCCCCGGTTGTATCGTTGGACTTTTCATGTGTAGCCTCCATCTTTTGAATCTCCTTAAAATTGATGGTGTAAATACAGAAAATAGAGGTTAGACTACAAAAATATATGAAAAGTATTAACGAGTCGATCAAGCCGAGGCACGGGTATCTCGCTCTCTTTAAGGATATTCAAGCCCTCTGCGGTAGGCAAAGCCTTCGAACCGATGCAGCAGAACACTGACTTGTCCCCTCCAGGATACAACGGCTCGACCCTCGTCGTGTGGCTTCACCAACTCTGCACAAGTAGATGAGCCCAAAGCTCCACCAAAAGAAACACCTTTCTTTGATGTCTCTCTCTCTCAAGTAGTATATAATTTGTTTAGTCTTTTTTTTTTGATCTTTAGTTGGTATTTTCAAGAGAGTAGAATAGGTCTCTTTATATAGGCACCATAGGTCTTAAGGTTACTACTTAATTAAGTTAAGGAGTTAGCTTTATTAAGTAGTATACGTTAGTTCTCTTTGTAAGTTCAAAACTTAATTTGAAAAAAGTTACCATGCAAGAGTAAAGGAGTTGTAACTCCACTAGTTACAAATACATAAGTTTATTAAATTAAAAACTCATTTAATAAAATGTTACAACAATTACTAATCATATGGTAGAGTTTTTTCCTTTTTTACATGTCGATGATATGGTTATTACAGATGATGACACGGAGAGAATTTTCAATATGAAACACTAACAAAGTAAACATTTTGAAATGAAAGATCTTGGACTGATTCTCTATTTTCTTGGTATTGAAGTAGATTATCAAACTAGAGGTCTATTTCTTTTCCAAATAAAACATGTTTCTTAACTACTTATTCTTGCTAGATTAATTGACACCAAGATAGCCGACACCCCTCTTGAACTTAAAGTCAAACTTCAGCCTACTGATGGAACATTACTTTCCAATCTAACTCTCTATCGACAATTGGTTGGCAGTCTCAATTATCTTACAATTACTAGGTCCGATATCAGCCATGCTGTTCAGATTGTCAATCAAAAAATGGCAGCTTCCCGAATAACTCATTATGCTGCCGTTCTACGAATTCTTTGATATATTCAAAACACTTTATATGATCATGATCTACTTCTTCACAACTAATGGGCTCATTTACCTTGGAGATGCACTCATCTCTTGGAAAAGTAAAAAGCAAACTGTCCTGGCTCGTTCTAGTGCGGCGGCCAAATATCGCACTGTGGCCGCTACTACCACTAAACTTGTTTGGCTTCGATTGTAATTAGAAATGTAGCATGTTATCTGTTTCGTTTATTTTTAAAATAAACTTAGCTGAAAATATGAGCAACTAGGCTTCGACCTTGGGTATCAACTATCAAGTCCTTTGCCACTTGCGCTAAAAACGGTTGATTTTCTTACTGACATAGGTATTCAGATATCTTCTTCTTCTCCCAGTATTAATTCAGACTGCCTAGAATATATATATATATATATATATATATATATTCCATATATATATATATATATATATATATATATATATATATATATATATATATATATATATATGGAATTATTACCTACATATTCCTCGAACATATTCCACTTTTATATTTACTCCTGAAGAAATAATATATTACTTGCAAAATAGTACTTAATTACCACATGAAATTAGGCACTCTTAACATTACAATGAGAAAATTCTAAACTAAATTATCCGAATTAACAAACCACACCACAAATCACTTAAATTGGTTCCTTATCAAGCACCTAGAAACTCTCATCATCTCTTGGAAGAGGTTGATGGGTCCGAACCAAAAATATGTGCTCATAAACCAACCCGCCGAGCCCACCGCCGATAATCGGCCCGACCCAGTAGACCCAGTGGTCGGTCCAGTTCCAGCTAGCCAGGGCCGGCCCGAAGGACCGTGCCGGGTTCATCGACGCGCCCGAGAACGGCCCGCCAGCTAAGATGTTGCCACAGACGACGAGCCCGATGAACAACGGGCCGAGCCCGACAGTGATCCCCTTCTTAGGGTCCACAATCGTGCCGTAGACGGAGAAGAGCAGTGAGAAAGTGAGGACTATCTCCATAAGTACTCCTTGAAATGCCCCTATTCCCACTGCGAGGGCATGCACCGGGGTATCCTGCGAAGGCGAAATGAGTTAAACGTAAACAAAAATACTATTTGAATAGAGCTATTTGAAAACATAATTACTAGTCTTTTATTATATAAATTTCAGATGTTTAAAGGCATTGGTTAGATGGGTCTATAAAGTTTATTTCAACTTTTCCAAAATAGACACATAATCGAGGAGAGGTGTTTGTGAAGTCCCTCCAAAAAAAGCACTTGGTTTTAGATTGTTACCAGCAAAAATTTTGCTTCTTAAAATCTTACACTCCCTATCTTGTCAACTTTATTGTTTAATACAAAAAATTTCAAAAGTTTTTTGAACTCTAAATTGAGAGTGTATATATATAGCATTTTCCTATAAAATGAGCCCACTTTTGTTGATTAATTAGTCACGTAAGCAGCAGAATAATTTCTTAATAAAAAAAAATAATTGTCACATAAATTTTAAAATAAACATCCCCTGTGTAGGTATCCAATAAAAATTCATATCATTTCTATACTCCTATCTCAGTTAGTAGTACACTGTCTTGTAATAGGAGAAAATAGTTGTTACCATTACTCGTAACAGAAGAACATAATTGTTATAATAATAACATGCGACCTGTTTTGCTGTATGAAATCAACTAAGTTGAAAATATAAAGGGACAATGCTTCCAGCTTGGTACTCTAGTTATAAACTAACAAATCATTAACTAGTTGTAATAAATATGAGAGAGATATTTGTACCATTTTATATGAGGATGTACAACCCTCATGGGGTGTACATTTACATATACGCTTTACTAAGTGTACACCCCATAAGGGGTGTACATCCTACATCCCACCCTATTTTGGAGTGGGGCTTTATTTACTGGTCACTTCGATGTGACCAGTAAAATTCATCCCACTCCAGGATGGGGTGGGGTGTAGGATGTACACCCCTCATGGGATGTACACTTATATATATCCTTTATTTTATAACTGTACCTGACTTATTTAAACTATAATTTTTTTTTTTAATATAGACACTTATTTTAGATGACGCTGGATGGAAGCGTCTTCAAATATTTCTATAATATAGTAAATACCGACGCTTCATATAAATTTTCTAGCTACCATATCAAACTAATTTATTAAATAATAAATTTTGTTATTATTTTTAGTTTTTTGAGACTTTAAAATAGCAATCAATATTTAAAAAATCTTAATGTTTTAAATTGTCAGAATATATTTTTACCAACGCGTGAAGACTTTTTATTTACTATATTAAAATGTTTTTTTTTAGTATTATTAAATATGAAAAATAAAGTGTTCTTAAATATTAATTTTATTGTAGTGTTTAACATCATTCTATATAAAATTTTCTAGAAAAGGGCCTTTTCTTTTTTCTTTTTTTTTTTTTTTTTTTTGGTGTGTTGAATTTTAAAGCATCCAATTTTATATTTTGAAATTCACACGTAGCTCAATAATTTCTTAATAAGAGAAAATAGTTGTTATAATAATCAAAAGAATAATTAATGTCCCATGATTAGGCACAAGATATGGAATAAAAATGATATTGATTAGGCATGAGTATCCAATAAAATTATATAAATAATTATTTTTTTTTGTTTTTATTGGGACTGCTATGTAACAAAATTATTCATATTGTTTTAAAAACGGTACCTAATCTGATCGGCATTTCTCTTATTCCATACCAACCAACAACTTCTGCATTAATTATAAACCATAAAATTTTACGAGAAGATTTTTTTTTTTTTTTAAGGCCTAATTTAGTATCACATTTTTTTAAAAAAATAGTAACATCCAATTTTATACTTTGAAATTTAGCACAACAATTTCTTAATAAGAAAAAAAATAGTAACAACCCATGATTAAGAACGGGTATCCGATATGAACCCGTTTGTGCACAGGTATCCAATAAAAGTCTAGGTATCCAATAAAAGTCTATACTGTTTCTAAATAGGGGCAATTTCCTACGTACCCCTAAAAATTTTCCTGTTTTTAGATTTACCCCTCTTAGAAGGCTAATATTAAAACTACCCTTCTTACGTTCCAACTTCTTTCCAAAATACCCCTGAAGTTAAACTCCGTTAGTGTACCGTTTGAAACTGCCGTTATCTGTGTGTAATTACTATTTTGTCCTTTCAAATATACTCTAAACCCAAAACCCTAAACCCCTAAACCCTAAAACCCTAAACCCTAAACCCTAAAACCCTAAAAAATTCTAAACCCTAAACCTTAAAACCCTAGAACCCTAAAAAACCCTAAACCCTAAACCCTAAAATCCTAAATCCTAAACCCTAAAACCCTAAAAAATCCTAAACCCTAAACCCTAAACCGGGACAAAATAGGTATATCTGATAGTTTTCAACTCCGATTATTATTTAACTCTAGTTTAACCCTAGTTAACTTAACAAAGGGAAACGGTAGGGGTATTTTTAATAACGGTGGAACGTATGAAGGGTATATTGGAAAGAAAAAAATAAGAGGGGTAAATCAGATATTTCTTCATATTTCAGGGGTACACAGGCAATTATCCCTTCTAAATAATATGTCTCTGTCCTGCCTTGCTAGGCATCAAACTATATATATTGACAACTTTTGCATTATTTTATGAGGGATGCTACGTGTACACCCTTTTAGGGATGTACATTCTACACCCCATCTTATTTTGGAGTGGATATTATTTTATTCGTCATATCGAGTGACGAGTGGAATTCACTTATACTTACATATACCTTTATTTTATACCACAAAAAATTCTCATGATATTATTTTTTAGACGAGACATGCAGCTCAATAGTCGCATATCGAATAGAAATAAATTTATGATTAAATATATAAGAGACATAAACATTAATAATAATAATAACAGGATTTAAATATTTTGGGTCTATGATTTGAATCCAATAAAAAATAAATTGTTATAAACTATAACACCTAAAAGCTGGTAATTATACACTTTACACTTTTTTTTCTTTTTTTTTTTTTTTTTAGGCCCGGCTGTTTTACTGCGGATACCAGCTGCCCAGTTGCTTAATTCATTTTCGCCTTGAATAAAGCGACAGCATGTTGCCTTTCTCTCAAAAAAATTTATACACTTTAGCTAGCTAAAGATCAAAAGAATATATCCACTAATCGCATCAAATAATTAATAAAGAGAATTTTATCTTTAAATAAATAGTGTAAGATGTATATTGTTGTAAACTGTACAAATAGTATTTACCAAAATTATAATAAAAATTAATGAATAATTTTTTTTCCTATAATTTATGGTCCGTACGTATATAGTTACAGAAAATTCTCTTTGTAACACTTTTCTCATACGAGATATTTTTCCAAAGCCAATCCTATTGTGTTGGGTCCTGTAATTGATGGCAAAAGGTGTAATAAAAAATAAATTGATAATTTTATGTTAAATACTGTGGTACCATATATTTATTATTGTACTTCAACTTGCTGTACGGAGATCATAGTTTTCTTATTTTAGGATTTTTTTTAAAATAATAATAATTATTATTATTTTTTAATTAGTAGTGGTACTAGTAGATTCCAAAATGAGATGTAAAATTTATCTTCTTTTTATCTAAGGATCAAAATTAGATTTTTATTTTATTAATTTTTTATAAGTATTAAAATTTAAAAAATTTTGTGAATTGTAAAATGAAGGAGTATAAATCATGAGCAATGTATATACGAAACCGGGTGTACGGTATACACCCATTCATTTTTGGATGAAAATTTTTTTACTGGTCATTTTCGAAGTGACCACTAAAATTCATCTTATTCTAAAATGAATGGAATGTAAGATATGCATCCGATTTCAAATGTACAAGTAGTAATTTTCATAAATTATATTCAGCTTGTTGAAGGTATTTACTTACATATATTTTACTATTATTCAAAAATTTTAAATTTATTTTTTATTTAAATAAAATTTTAATGGGAAGTTATTCAATGATATATTTGGTTGCGGAGCTCTTCATGGGCGATGCTAGGTGTACACCACTTTATAGGTGTGCATCCTATACCCTCACAATGGGATGTGGCGTAAGATATACATCCCTAAAGGAGTGTATATTTATATATACTCTTTTTTCAATACTAATCATATATAAATTTTTATTGATATATTTTAAAATTTATTTATTTTAAAATAATATAAATTTTACTAGTAGTATTAATAAATAATATTTTATTTTTAAATGAATGAGATATATAATATATTATACACTACAAATACGGAGTATGAACAAAATTTCTGCAAGTAAAATTTAGGTCCTGCAGGTGTACAATTAGCATTTACTTTTTTTTTTTTTTTTTTTTTTTTTTTTAATAGGTGTGCATTTTTTCCCTATGGTGTACATGATGAGTAGGTACGTACCAGACCGCCAGTGACGTATTTGAGAAGTAGGCAGGCGAAGGCAGAGCCGAGCAGCTGCGCCAGCACGTACAGCGCGGAACGGAAGAGGGAGATGTGGCCGCCGAGGGCGAGGCCCAGCGTGACGGCCGGGTTGAGGTGGCCGCCGGAGATGTGCAGCCCCGCCGCAATCATCACCGCCACCACCAGCCCGTGCGCCACCGCCACCGCCGTCAGCCCCATGATCGTGTCCGCTCCCCCCGCCATCTTCCCTGTACCCTCCTCATCCATTGCCCCCATGAATACAAAATGTCAAAAATGTCCAACTTATATAAATTATAAATTATTTTGATTCGACTAGATAAAATTTTAATTTATTTAATTTAAGATTATTATAATTTATGCTAATTAATTATTTTAATAAATTTATAGTTATATCTAAAAAAAAAAAATGGTATGAAATCTATTAAATAGCTCAATGGTACATTTAAAATTTTGAAATTAAAATTTTGTTGAAGGATTCAAATTAAATAAATTGAAAAATTATTTAATAAAATTAAAATTTTAAAAGATTGAATAATTATATCAAAATGATATGAATTATGTATATTTTTGCCTTAAACAAATTATTTATATTATTTAGAAATAATTGCCTATATACTCCTCTATACTTAAGAAATATCTTCTTTATTTTTTAAAAAATTTTAAATATACATTTGGTATATTTTTTTTAAGTTATTTTTGATTAAATTTTTACTAAAATTAAAAAAAAAAAATTAAAATACTTATTTTATTTCTAACTTGAGAGCAAATAAAAAAAAATAATAATGATAGAATAGTAAATTTAAAAAGCCAAAAAATTAAAATATTTTTTTTTCTTACCTTTAAAAAAAAAAAAATAGTAATACTAAAAAAATAAAAATAATAATTATTTCTAATCATACACTAACAAAATTATTCTCAAGAGATATATATATATACACACACGAAAGGATTTGAAAAATTAAAACTATATTTTTAATATTAACCTTCTATAAATAAAAAAAAATTAAAAATATTTTAAAAAAAATTGTTTCACGAAAATACGTGTTCACACACTTTAATTGCTCTTCAAATTTTCTTCTTCTAGCCATTTAGATTTTAACACAAAAAGTTGAGGTGATTAGCATCGACTCTAATACCATGTTAACATCTAAGATGGAAAAACAAAGCAGAAAAAATAATAATAATAATTATATAAAATCTGTCACGCACCGGCGGCAATAGCAGCGGCGACACCGGCGAAGACGAAGAGGAAGGTGAGGATGGCCTCGGCGGCCACGGCGCGGACGCAGTCGGGCTGGGCCGCCTCCCGGTGGTGGCCAAGTGCGATCTTCGCCATCTCCAGATCTCCCACAGGAAAGCAAGTGTTTTTACTTGGAATGAGAATTAATGGAAATGAAAATTTTGAGTCTAATTATGATAAAAAACTGCCCACTGCCCAGCCCAGTTTTAATAGAATCAGAGTGAGAACTCGACAAAAGCCTCCTCTGATCTCTTTTCTTCTTCTTCTTCTTACTCCTCTTTCTTTTTGTATTTTTTTTTTTTTTTTTCCGTGGCGACACAAATTTGTCTATTGAAGTGCTTTGTCGCTTTTGTAGCCGTTGGTGTCTTTTTGTTATGCGCTTCCCCCACTAAATTAATGGAATTTGAGAAAATACATAAATGCACAAGAATAATTATTGCACGCACCAATTAACTGTTAGGGGCAGTTTCTAGGCCAATTTACATAAAAGAACCTATTGGTTTTGCGGTTTTATAAAAATTATTATTATTATTATTATTATTATTATTATTATTTTATATATTTAATTTAAAATTTTTAAAAATTAATTATAATATTTTTATTTTTATTTTTATTTTTTTCTTTCTTTTGTTTCGTTTGTTTTTTTTTTTATTCGCTTGACCGTCGCAGCCACTATGGATCTGGTTGGAGCGCCGCCTCTCAACTCTGCGCTCGCTCTCGCCACCCGCGCACCTATATCCACACATATTCGATAAGCACAACGTCGCAGGCGCGACTTCGAGAGACGGCGTTCCGGTGGGGCTCATGATGATAAGAGAGAAAAAAAAGATGTAGATGATAGAAATAAAAAAGAATAAAGAAAAAAAAAATCTTTGAAGACTATTATATATCATCGCTATTATAAGAAAGGTTAAGAACCAAAAAAAAAAAGAAGAAGAAGAAGATGATGAAATTGTACTATTAAGATAAAATTATACTATTTTCAGAAAAACGTTGCATTGTTTGAAATAAAAGTTATATTTTTTGAGATAAAAATTATATTTTTTAAGACGAAAGTTATACTTTTTAGATGAAACTTGTATTATTTGAGCGAAAGTTAAATTGTTTGAATGAAATTTATATTGTTTGAGATAAAAACTTCATTCTTTAAAAATTATACTGTTTGATGGCTCAACTTTTTCGAATTCGTTGTCTCGCTCCCACGCCCCGCGTGACGTTTAAGCCGTCGCCGCCGCCGCCATGGATCCCGCCAGAGCACTACCTCTCGAAACCGGAGCCGAAGACGGAGATGGAGGGGGTGGAGGGTAGCCACGGCGAAGTTTTCCTACGACGGACTTGAGGAGGAAGGGCTTGCGGTGGGTAAGGAAAACGACTCAGCTCCAGTGGGACTGACCTCGAGCGGTGAGGGCGATGGCAGAGTCAACGACTTCCTTGACTGCGCGGGCGCTAAGCGGGGCAGTAGTGGCATAGTCACGAGCGGCACGGGACGCAGCGCGGAGGCAGCAGCCATAGGCGCGCTGCTGATCATCGGTGCACCACTTGGTCTCGGCTGGGAGAGCGCGGAGCTGAAGGGGATCGGGTCGGAAGTGGTCAATTTTTTTTTCTGAACCAGAGTGTGTACGAGGAGGAAAAGGAGATGGAGAATATGATGATGGTGATGATGATGATTCAATAAGGTTAGAGAGATAAAGAGAGAGAAAGGGCGACGACGACGTCCGTCTAGGGCTTTAAAGAGTGTAAGCAATTTCCACTTAAACAATATAATTTTCACCCAAAAAATATAATTTTCGTCTCAAAGAGTGTAATTTTTATTTTTAAAAGTATAATTTTTCCTCAACTTTCGTAACTTTCGTCCAAAAAGTGAAAATTTTGTCTTAAAAGTATAATTTTCATCACAAATAGTATAACATTCTTCTGAAACAGTTTAACTTCATCGTAATGATGCAATTTCAACTTTTTCTTCTTTCTTCTCTAGTTTTTGACTTTTCTTGTAATAGTGACGATACATAATAATCTTCTAATGAGAAATTTTTTTCTTTATTATTTTATTTTTATTTCTATCCATCATATTTTCTTTTTTCAGCCGTTGCCTTTGCTACCGCCATAGACCCCGCCAGAGCGCCCTCTCGAAGCCACGCCCACTCCCGCTGTGCCTGCGCTCATGCCCGCAACGTCGTGCCAATTAGATACGTGTCAACGTGGGCCTGAGCATAGGCGCAGCGGGAGTGGGCGCGGCGTCGAGGGGCGGCACACCGACGAGATCCATGGCAACGGCAGAGTGGCGGCAACTTGAACATCGCATGGGCATAGGGGTTGACGACAAGTTCGGAAAGGGGAAAAAGAGAAAAACGAACCTCAAGCGTAAAAGAAAAGAACGAGAAAAAATAAATAAATAAATAAATATTTTGGTCAGTTTTTGAAAATTCGGACCAAATCTATAAAAATGATAAAGATGACCCACTTTTGTCAAAATGTAAACCAATGAATTTTTTATGCAAATTGGCCGAGTTTATGTTACATGGTTTAGATATGAATAAGATATTATAATTATTAAAAAAATCTACTGTTTTAATTTTAAATTATTTGGATACATATCTACAATTTTACAGAACCTCTAATCATTAAAATTTTAATTAAAATATCAAATTTTAAAATTTTAAAATTTAAAATTTAAATTTAAAAATTAAAATTTGAAAATTAAAATTTCAAATTTCAAATTGAAACTAAAAGTTAGAAATTTAAATTTTAGATTTTAAATTTTAAAATTTAAAATTTAAACTTTGAAGTTTGAAATTTAAAATTTGAGATTTAAAATTTAAAGTTTAAAATTTAAATTATAAAATTTTAAAATTAAAATTTAATTTTTAAATTTTTTATATTTAAATTGTAAAAGTTTATATTTATATATAAATTTTAATATTTAAATTTTAAAATTTAAATTAAAAATATTATATTACAATTTAAAATCTTAGGGGGCGGAGGTGTGTGGAGTTTAAGAATGATAGAATTTTTTTGGTTAGGTTGAAGTGAATTCTTATTTTACGCTACTTTTAAAATATAGTTTAACAATATTCTGAAATATTGGTACTCTTTTGAGCCTTTCAAATATTTCATATGATAACTTTTTTTATAAACATCGTATGCTAAGTTACAAAAAAAAATTTGTAATATTCTGCTTTTTCACTTTGTCCCTCTGTCTTTTAAAAGCCTACATTTTACCCCCTCGTAATTACTGAATTGTCTTTAGGGGGCAACGACGTTAACGGAGGAGATAAATTGACGAAAATACCCTTATCTTATATTGGAGCGAAAAGGTAATGGAGAGAAAAGAAATGAGTTTAGACTTATTTTCCGCCATTTTTGAAGGGTATTTTGGATATATCCAATAATATTTTTAAAAAAAAACTGATGGCTCACTCACGGAATCGTGACGGCGGGGATAAATGCATATTTCGGTAATTACGAGGGGACAAAATATAAGTTTTTAAAAGACAGGAGAGTAAAGTGAAAAAACAGGATATTACAGAGGAGTTTTCTGTAATTTAGCCAATATAGTATATAGGGGATTTTTTAAAAATAACCCTATAACAATTGAAAATTTGGAAAATAACCCTCCCAAATTTAATTTTGTAAAAATAACCCTACTTTTGCCACCTCAGCGCCACGTAGGAGAGAGGAACTGAAAACGCTGAAGCGTTCAGCGCCTTCACAAAAATCCTGTGAAGGCGCTGAATGGATCAGCGCCTTCAGAAAAAACTGTGAAGTTGAGGACTTGGCCACGCTACAAAGTGGTTTCTATGTAAAGGCGCTGAGTGGATCAGCGTCTTTAAGATAATTTTAAAGGCGCTGATTGGTTCAGCGCCTTTAAGATAATGTTAAAGGCGCTGATTGGTTCAGCGCCTTTAAGATAATGTTAAAGACGCTGATTGGTTCAGCGCCTTCAAGATAATGTTAAAGGCGCTTAGCCATTCAGCGTCTTTAACTTAAATGTTAAAGACGCTGATCCATTCAGCGCCTTCACAGGATTTTTGTGAAGGCGCTGAACGCTTCAGCGTCTTCAGTTCCTCTCTCCTACGTGGCAAAAGTAGGGTTAGTTTTGCAAAATTTTTTTTGCCAGGGTCATTTTGCAAAATACAAAATTTTCCAGGGTTAGTTTTAAAAAATCCCCTAGTATATATGTTTAGCTATTCTATGATTTATACATTTGGAGTCATTTAAAGTTGATGTATTAGTAAATTCAATGTTTTAATGTTGATGTATTAGTAAATTCAATGTTTTAAAACCTCACGTCGAATCCGTCGGTGTGAAACATTCCACGGTAATCCAGTTAATAAAATATTTCGATTTAATCTTTTGAAATGAATAAGCAAAAAATTTGCTTGAACTATTAAAATTGGCGATTCAACTAATGAATCGATCCGAGTCTAAACAAACCAACAAAAAAAAAAAATTATATATTTTTTTATTAGTATATTTTGTTATTTTATTTATGATTGATTTTTGTAGATTTTATATTTTATTATGACAAATAAAACTTAAAAATTTAAATCTACTTAATTTAGTCAAAAAGATCAGTATTTTTTTTTTTTTTTTGGTCATTGTTCTATTCCATTTTTAAAACATGGAACTTATTTGAGTAAATTTGCATGATATTTTAAATTGATATAACCACATCATAGGTGATTGATTATGTATCAAAGTATAAGGACAACATAATGGGGCGCATGTAGCAACTGTTTCAAAATAGATATCTATGGAATCTAATGTCCTTATTCAAATTTGTAAGTGTTTAATAATATTAGTGTAAATACACAAAAATAAATATTAGAGTATAAAATAATATAAAAAGTGTTAATGAGTGGATCAAATCGATCGTGATTGGCAAAATCTTCAAACCGATGCAGTAGAACACTGATTTGTCTTTTCAAAATACAACGACTTGATTCTCGTTTTGTGGTTTCACCAACTCTATACAACTGGTCATATAAACCCAAAGCTCCACCAAAAAAAAAAAAAAAAAATTGACCTCTCTTTATTATAATAAAATATAAATATATATAGAAAAAATAGTATGTGAATTATTTGATGTGTTAGGAAGTACGAATAAGGTCCTGTATGTAGTCTTTACAAACCTATAAGTTACTCTACACATTAAAATCATAAGTTTCATCTTATTTAATTTCAAATTCATACACTATAAGTAATAGGATCAAGATTAGTAGTGATGTACAAACCTTAAATCTCATTTGCTGTAGGTTCAAAAGTCACAAATGAATGGTATAGGTTACAAAGAATAACTTTCAATGCATAAGTTTTCAAAATTAATTTTATTTAATAATAAAATGTTACAATATTTTTTCATCTATTTTATTATTAAAGATATATGAGAGTTTAATGACAAAAGAGAGATCATTTTACATAATAAATTAAGATGTGTTTTATATTAAACCTTCACTTAGTAAAACAATGACCTGATTTTAAAATCAAAGTGATCTCAGATTTAAATTTTGACTATTTAAAAAAAAATAAAATATTGCTATTTATATATAACAATCAAGGTGTTAATATAAGTTTTACTAGCTAACACGTTATGGCTTTATACTGATCCTGATTTTAAGCATATTTGGGAAAAAAATTATTCTCACAGAAAGTGACTCTATTTTTATACTCATATAGGTGAAATCCGTTAAGAATGTAGACTAAAAAAATATATAAAAAATGATAAGTTAATCAAATCGAGACACGAAAATCTCATTAAATTTCTATCAATTAATATTAGAAATGATGATATAAAGTTTCTGACCTACTCTTGTAAGTAATTTATAGTGTGATTGATTTGAAGATTCTATATAATTCTTTCAAATCGTGTGACAGTGAAATTAGTTTGGTTGGCTCTTGTAAATATAATAAGCCTATGTGTTGGAAAAAATCAAAATAATGGGACATAATAATGCAATGCATATAGAAAAGCATGGTGAGGGGTTGTTGGTTCAGAAACCAGTGCACATATTCAAATCATTAATGGGGGGCACATGCATGCATATGGTGGCATATGCTACATGCTTCACTCATTTGTTTAGAAAAAAAAAAAAAAAAAAAAAAAAAAAAAAAAAAAAAAAAAAAAAAAAAAAAACTAACTAAAAATTTATTGCAACATATATTTAGAACTTGGAGGTGTATTCTTTGGAGAGTGGAGAATTAGGTTTGAGGGAAAAAAAAAATTTGTTTGGTCAACTGTTGAGGGAAAAAATTGTAAAGATACATATTTTTCAAATTATTTTAAAAATATTATTATATGAATAGTCTCATATATAGCATACATAATAAGGGTTTAGATCATAAAAATATTGTTTGTACACCCCTTGATAGACCCCTTAAGTAAGGGGGTGTACATCTAATACCCAAGAATTGAAGGATTGATAAATAAATTCTTTTGGAGTTTAGTAAAATAAAAAAAGTATAAGACGTGTGTGTTAATAAAGACCACAAGAGAGCTATATATGAGTGTAAATTTTTTACCTATGAATAGAATGTATTTATAGTATTATTTTTATATTATCAATATAAATTGCTATATAGAATTAGGTTATTATGCTATTGATAGCATCAAATTATTGATTCTATTAAGTTTTTAGTTTTTAGATTAAAAAATGTGCGGCTATGATGATAATGGACCTCTAAGATTTAGTGGGTAGTTGAAAAAATAATATGATCTAACGGATGGAAATAATTAAAAGAGTAGATCTAACGGCTAAAAATTTAATAGTACTAAATGCTTGGTGTTATCGATAGCATAGTAATCGGACTCCTGCTATATAAATCCAAACCAAAAAAACTTAGATTTGGGTTTGGATGAATTTTAATGGCTATGTCACATTCTTAGTCCTAATGAACTTAGACCACAGTTTTTTATAATTAATACATATGTAATAGTTTCTCACTTATTCCCAAAGATTTTTAGCCTCTGTTTGGGAAGGGGATAGAGGGGGGATATCCCTCCTTATCTCCAAACAGAATTGGGATATCCCCGGTTTGGGGATATCCCCCAAACGGGGATATCCTGGGTTTGGGGTGGGGATACCCACCCCAAACCCACCGGGTCCGGTTTTAAACAGCCCCTTCCCAAGGCTGTCAAGCCTTGGGAAGGGGTTTTTGTTTTTTTTTTTTTGTTTTTTTTTTTTTTCTTTTGAATTTTTTTTAATTAGAATATTTAAAATTTTAAAAAATATTTAAATTATAAATTTATAATTTTATAAATTTTAATTTTTTATAATTTTATAAATTATATTTTTAAAATTTTATAAATTTTATATAGTTTATATTTTATTAAAATTATAAATATATTTATATTTTATTAAATTATATATATTTATAAATTTATAATTTTAAAAATAATATTAATTTTAAAATTATAAAATTTATATAAATTTTTATAATTTTTTTAAATTTTATATAAATTTAAAAATTAAAATTTTTACTTCTACTTAAAATATTAAATTTTACTTAGTTTTTTTAATTAGAATATTTAAATTTTAAAAATATTTAAATTATAAATTATAAATAATTTAAAATTAATTTTTATATTTTATAAATTTATATTATTTATATTTTATGAAAATTATAAATATATTTATATTTTTATATATTATATATATTATAAATTTATAATTTAAAAAAAAATATTAATTTTAAAATTGTAAAATTTATATAATTTTTTATAATTTTTATAAAATTATATAAATTTAAAAATTAAAATTTTTACTCCTACTTAAAATATTCTAATACATTCTTTAATTATCAAATTTATAATATACATAAAAGTAAAGGTCACATCGTCATTAAAACAAAAGTCAACTTTATACCTCTTTTCTAAAACCCCAATCCAAACACCTATTTTCTTACACCAGGTTAAACCAGGTTTATCCCCTCATATTCAAACCAAACACAATTTAGGTTTAACCAGTTTATCCCTTAGCTTATCCCTATACCTGGTATAACTCATTCCGGTATAAGCCACATCCAAACGATACCTTAGAGTCATTTAACACTTCAAACTCACCTCATTTCATCTTCAAAACTTACTTAAATTTGCACGGTTTTTATATTATGGTTTGAAGTTCAATTAATTAGATGATACCATATGAGTCCAAGGATAAATTTAAGTAGTAAGCAAATAACTAAATCTGAGCAATTAAATTCTCTCCTTTTGTTATTGTTTATATGCCCAAAAAAAAAAAAAAAAAAAAAAAAAAAACTGAAGAAAAAAAAAGAGAAAAGAAAAAAAGACAAAAGCTTTATTCTTTTTGAGGACTTCGTTGATTTTGCTGATTCTTTAATAGTATTATTTTTTTTTTAAAGTAAATTTAGCTAAAAATATGAAACCTCTATTATCAATCACCAAATTCTTTGCCACTTGCGCTAAAGACAATTAATTATTGTTATCCATCTATCTTTCTCTAACTATCATCCAAAATAATGTACAAAAATATGTTCATTATTGTTGTCCATCTGTCTATCTCTCTCTAGCTAACTTATCATTTCTTCATTGGATTAAAATAATTAAATTGTTGATTTAATTATATTGGGCCTTGTTATTTGAGCTATGTAATTTGATGGAGTCAAATATTCTATTTTTATATTTTTTGATTATATATTTGGACCTCTTACTTGTAAGCCTTTGGATCATAACTCTTTTGATCCAACGGTCCATATTTAATAGCTTTATCTTTTAAAGCTAAAGTACGGGTGATTATAATATTAAGAAAATATAGAGAGCGAAAAAAGAAGTGACAGAAAAGAGAAAATCCTAGGGGTTTTGGTTTCATCTTGATTCTATCAAGAAGGAAGTGGATCTTCCTTGTGATGTATGGTTTACACCATTTAAATAGAGTTAGAGATTATTGGAGCTTCTCTTTACATTTGAGGAAATGTGATATATCTCTTAATTATTTGTCTCTCTTGTAATTTTCATGATTTGATAGTGACAGCTTCTTTGCTTGTTCTTCCGTAGATGTAGGCATAGCCGAACCACGTAAAATCATTGTGTTCTTGTGGTTTAATTTTTATTGTTATTGCTCTGATACTTGGATCTCCATTTGGATGTTTAGGATGTGAATTACAAAATTACCCACTAAGTATTTATAAAATTACCATTAATATTTTTTATTCTCATTTTACAACATAAATTGATTGACATTATTTTTGAACGACAAACCCTTGATGTTGATCTTTTCCTCATCTTAATTTGAACTTGTCTCTACTAATTGATTTTTGGATGAAATGAAATTCTATAAGAAACCATAGAGAGGGATAATGATATGCACCTTTTTCAATTTTAGAGACTGTTTTGTTAGGAAATAAACAACATGTACAGATCACTCACTCATCAATCAACTGTGCTTCTAAATATTATTTCAAATTTATTCTATCTTTTGATTTTTCAACTTAATCCAAAATTTGATCAACCAAATTGTGGAAAAAGGTCAGGTAAGAAAATCGAATTTTTAATATTAGGATAACCATTTTGGAATTGGTTGTAAAAGAGAATCATTTATAGTATCCTTTTGAAAACTTTATACATTAGTTAACTTTTTTTCTATCTTCCTGGCTAGAAAGTTGCTCTTAAAACTCACTTGACATTTTATGCAAAAAATATAGATATATATAAATATAAATGAAAACCCTTTGACATTTGTTGAGGATAGCATGAGATTATTAGGCATTTTATTAATATCATTAGCTTGATTTGTTCACTAATTTTATGAACTTTGAAGACAAGGATCAGCAGGAGTGTGTAATAAATAACAAAATGAAGAAGTAAAAGGAAGTTGTTGAAGTCTCCACATTAAAATTTTTCAGATGAAATAAAAAAAATAAAAAATAAAAAAATGATAATCCAGCCCGTGTTGACAACTCATGTTGTACATATCTCATGTTCAATCCTTTCATGTTTGCTTTTTTTTTTGTTGTCTTTTTTTTTTTGGGGCTGGGAGGGGGAGGGGGAGGTGGGGGGTAGTGATGTGACATTTCGAGCAATTGAAATATTTTTCTATATATGAGAGGGGGGAGGGATGATGTGACATTCGGAGCAATTGAACTAATTTTCTATATATAAAATATATAATAGGAGTAAACCTCTTACTCCCACATAATATTTTAGATGATAGTTAATTAGTTAGATTCAAAAGATTAAAAAAGTTAAGTATATTAGGACTAAAATAGTTCTAAAATAGATAGTCTTTTCGAAAGTTAGGGCGTCATAGTTAGTATCAAAATCAATCATATATCAGTTGAAAATATAAGATGAGCCTTGACTGAGCCAAAATTATAGAGTGGACAAAATGCGGCTCCTCAGCTGATTATCATTGTGGGAGGAACGTGATTCCACACAAGATGGGAGAAGCGCGATTCCACACAAGATTAGTTAAAAACTAACGAAACGAGTT
>CM054941.1:5119355-5181922 GCA_029168755.2 Tillandsia fasciculata | reverse complement strand
AAAAAAGCAAAGATTTCACTATATTTCTATCTTTTGGTTGCGAAACACCTACGGTAGTTTCGTATTCAGCATCCTTATTAATTGAGGAATGCTAAGTGTACATCATACACCCACCCATCCAATGGGTGGGGGTGTGGTAAGGGGTCACTTGAGTGTAGGATGTACACCCCACAAGTGGTGTACACTTAGCATTTTGCTTCTGATTTTATTAAAAAAAAAATTGCCTGTGACAATCTTCCTTCGTGTATGCTGAGGAAACCATGTTGATTATTTCTCGTAGGTACATTCTATGACGTGCTTGTTTCAAGAGATTATTGTCATTCTCATGAATTTGTTTCCAACAATAAAATGCTAATATTCATATAATTCAAGTAATTAACACCTCTTAATGCTTAATATGTAGCTCCGAGGGCTGTGGAGAAGAGCAAGAACCGGAACTAGCGCGGACTCTGCTATCCTCAGTTGAAGCGCGAGCAAATCCGGTGGCTGTAAGGGACTCCATCAAAACTGAAACCTCTTAAGTGTTTTTAGCTTGAAATTATCTTTTGTCTATCCTATTTTGTGGTTTGCCGTTTCGCGTGGACTACGTCTTTTATGTTAGATTGCTAAGTTCTCCTAGGGACATAAGCTCTGTTAGATTGCCATCAAGTCTTCGTACGTCTGCTTGTTATTCTATTTGTGTAAATGCTTGGTATGATGCTTGCGACTGCTGTGGTTCGGACACTATTTTCCTTGATTGCAAATGTATCCGCAAACTCGGTTGTTTTACTGTGGCAACTGTCGAAAGTCTAATCTAAGTAATGTGAGTCAATTTATATCCGAACATTAGAACCACCGCAATCCTAGATAACCCCGGCTTTACCTCTTCAATAAATGCCATTTTGGTCGTCGGGGCACCCAATTCTTACGATTTGCATTTTATGAACTCTTAGATTGTAGTTTTTGGTTTCTGGAAATTATCTACAATAGAAATTGAACTACACATAGTACCCATATGAAGGGAGTAGTACTATATCCCTAGAGAGATGTTTCTATATATCAACAAAGCACATTTAATCCCAGTGTGCCTTTTTTTTTTTTTTTTGTTGTTTTCTTCTTCTGTAGGAAGTTGTTTTCAGAGTTGCATTCATGTCATCACTGTAACCCAAAAAGCCTCATGAATTTAGTCTCTGTGCCTAGTTTTCAAGTGCAGGGATGCTTCTCTGCAGGCTTTTATCTTTTTTTCTCCTCTCACTGGAACATTGCATTGGTAAAACTACACTCAATGGGCTTCTTTTTTATTCAAGTTTTGTTGTGTGTGGGGACCTTTTATCCACACACTCTAAGCTACCTTTTTGAGGGCTATCATATTGTCTTCACAGGGTATCAATGGCTCCCTTGTTAACCATCATTCAGGTAAAAAAAATTAAAAAAAAAAAAATAAAACAAAGAATATAATAGAAGAAGAAGGAGGAGAAGAAGAAGAAGAAGAAGAGAAATGATGGTGATTTTGTTCCCTTAGAATCAGGCTTTTTTTAAACTGGAAATGATGCTTCCCTCTTCTTCTCTCTCTCTCTCTCTTTGCTTTTTAATGATGTGCATATGTTGGTGGACATGTGAAGCATTTGTAATATATTCCTTTAGATCCCTATATTATATTGATGGCCCAATATATATATATTTGAGCATCAGTATCTAACCCAATCAAGTACCTTTATCTACACCTAATTATGCCATCTTTTTTTTTTATGCTTCTTCTAAGACCTTCACTTTGCAAATCAGTATCTTTTTGCAGCTGCTCAATTCAGTGTTTGTTTAATTTCTCTCTCTCTCCTCTCTCTCTCTCTCTCTCTCTCTCTCTCTCTCTCTCTCTCTCATGTTGTCTTAAAGTACATTGGACTACTTAAGAAGTTATCATTTGGAAGTAGCATGCTTATTCTTAGAACTTATTAGTCTCTGACTCTGTTTTGTAAAGGGTTTGCTGAGTGTTTATGTGGTTCTTTGGAGCTTGAACAACTCCTCCATTGCTTTATAGTGACTTAAAAATCTTCTAAAGTTGTTCGTAGCGTCGAGAATTTAAGGTTTCGAAGGTCTAGTTTGGAAATGCTTTCGACGACTACACGACGCTTTGGAGCTGTAGTGGAAATTTAGAAGCACTTTCTGAGTTTTGCTCTTTGATAGTGGAAATCCTCCATTGGAGAAGATGCTGCTTCTCTCTTTTGTTCTTCTTTTCGGGTCGTGGAGGAGAGAATTTTTTGAACCTTTTTAAGTCTCTGAATTGTTGATCCAAGTGATTGCTTTTTAGAGAACTCCTTTGCTACATTCTTTCCAGTTAAGATCCATAAATTTCTGGGTATCAGTATCTAAAAAACTTGTAATGGTTATTGGGATGCATTGCCATCTTAAATAGAAGAGCCCAAAAAAAAAAAAAGAAAAAAAAAGAAAAAAAAAAAAAGGGGTATGATGGTAATGGGGTATGGGTGTAGAAATTATTAATAAGTGCATAGATATCGATTTCAAATGCTTAATTATTGAGAATGACTCAATAGCGAGGGTTTAGTACTATTAATAGCATGTAAGCCACGAGGCCAAGTTTTCCATTATTGTGTTTTTTTTTTATTATTATTATTTTAATTTAATATAACAAGGAAAAGAGTTTCTTTTTTTTTTTTTGTTGATTAGATTGTAATGACTTCGGCTAAATGATAAATGATATATTATTTAAAAAAGTTTAGAAGTAAAAAGAAAATTTACTTTTTTATTTTTTATTTTTTATTATTAAATAAATACTTTAAATGGAGATATACAAGTGTTTGTAAATATAAAAAGATAGTTACTAGTTATTATGCTGCAATGAATGAGAGGCATGTGGGTGTGGGGATATATATATATATATATATATATATATATATATATATATATATATATATATATATATATATAGTTGGGTTATTATGGTTGTAAAAGTATCAAAATAATTAGTGCTTTTAAACTTTTATCGTTATGTTTATTTTTTTTGACTAATTTTATTTTTTAGATCTTATTATTTCATCAATCACCCACTAAATTCAAGAAGTCCACTATCATTCTAACCACACGTTTTTTTCATTCATGGGCTAAAACTTATAAGCACTAATGACTTAATACAAAACGTATAGAAGTTCAATTAATTAGAGAGATATATATATATATATATATATATATATATATATATATATATATATATATATAGTCAGGCTATTATGCTTGTACAAGTACCAAGTAATTAGTGCTTGTAAGTTTCCTACCGTTAGATCTATTTCTTTGACTAATTTCATCCCTTAGATTATTTTATTTCACCAACCATTTATTTAACCCAAGGACCCACTATCATCCTAACCACACATCTTTTCATCCAAAGATTAAAAATTTACAAGTACAAAAAATTCGATACTTCTACAAGCATAGAAACTCAATTATATATATATATATATATAGAGAGAGAGAGAGAGAGAGAGAGAGAGAGAGAGAGAGAGAGAGAGAGAGTCCGCTACTATGCTATCGATAGCACCAAACATTTAGTGCTATCAAATTTTCTACCATTAGATCAACTCCTTATATTATTTTCAACCGTTAAATTTTACTATTTTTCCAATCATCCATTAAATCCAAGGGACCCACGCACTATCATCTAACTAAAAATATTTTAATCCAATGGTTAAAAACTTAATAGCACCAATGACTTGGTGCTATTAATAACATTACAGCCTACCCCCCTCTCTCTCTCTCTCTCTCTCTCTCTCTCTCTCTCTCTCCTCTCTCTCTCTCTCTCTCTATATATATATATATATATATATATATATATATATATGATATATAGTCTAGCTACTATACTATCGATAAAATCAAACACTTGGTGCTACCAAGTTTTCTATTGTTAAATCTATCCCTTTAATTATTTTCATCATTTAAATCATGCTATTTTCACAACCACCCACTAAACCCAAGAGGCCTGCTATCATCCTAACCGCACATCTAACATAAAATTACAATTAATCAAGTAAATCAAACGTCCTAAATTGAATAAATGAGGTAAAGGAATAGAAATGCAAACTCAAGAAGCACACGATCGATTTGTTTCAAGATTCGACACTTTGCCTAGATCCCTACCAACTTCTTAACACAAGAGAATGCTGGATCTCCACTAGATGATGCTTTTGCGGGCAAGCACCAAGCCTTTACACCAACTTTTTCTTTTCTTCTCTAAGAGAATTACAATCTTTTCTCTCTTTTACAAGATTTTTTTACTGCAAGGATCACTCAAGTTTAGAGAGAGATTTTGAAAGTTAAAAACAAATTAACACAAGTTTTTCAAGCTAAGTCTCTGCTGAAAGAAACTCCAAAACCTTCTATTTATAGCAAAAACAGAAATCTTCCCGTTACCAGCTTCGGGCGTCCTAAACACATTTCGGGCGCCAGTCCTGTTAAGTTGCCAATATGGACTTTCGGGCTCCCTCCATACTATCGGGCATCCGAATATGTGTCAAGCCGCCAACATTGACTTTCAGGCGCCCTGCATGCTGTCGGGCATCCGAATTCGCCAAAAGCGAAGCATGCGCATTAAATGCTTTCACATCTACTGTCTCCGCACTTTTGGGTGCCCTAAACAACTCCCGGGCACCCGGAAGCAACGTCGGGCGCATCCTGCTTTGAGAAGGGTGCTCGATGGTTTCATACATCCTCAATCCTGTTGCGAGCGCCCAAAACTGCATTCAAAATCTGTAGGAACTTTACAGAAAGAAATTTTGAGATTTCTGGTGCTTTTTAGATTTTTGTACATGAGTTTTGAGCATTAGTTTAAGCACAATTTTAGATAGAAAATCTTTTAGCTTATATGTGCATTGTGAAAACTAATAATCTTTATAATTAGATTGATTTGCCAAACTCTCTAAACTTGAATATTTTGAAAGTTAAAACCCAAAAAAAGAGAGATAATGGTCAATTTAACCTTTAGAAGCTAATAGGCTTCTTTTACTCATGATGTTTCAACCTTAGGTCTATGTCTTAAGTTATCCAAGATCTTAAGAATCTAACATTAAAACTCAAGCAAAAGGATTAGTAGTATAAGATTATCATTATTTGTGATCATCAAAATTGAACAAGGGATTAGATCCACTAGGCCAACATAAGGTTCAATGGATGGTTGGTTGAATAGTATGATCTAAAGGTTAGAAATGATCAAAAGGGTTGATCTAACAGTGGAAAACTTGATAGCACCAAGTGCTTGGTGCTATCGATAGCATAGTATCCCGACTATATATATATATATATATATATATATATAGAGAGAGAGAGAGAGAGAGGAGATAGAGAGAGAGAGAGAGAGAGAGAGAGAGAGAGAGAGAGAGAGAGAGTAGAGCAGAGTTTATATATATACTTTTAAAAGCACATGTCCAAATATACTTATGAATTTTTTACTATAGGATTTGCATTGAGATTTGTGCTATTGTAAAATCAACTAAAAAGAGAGAAAGCGAAAGTACAATAGCATGGATCTCAATACAAATCCAATGATAAAAAAAAAATAACATATTTGGACTTATACTTTTGAAAGCATATAAGTTCTACGCTATATATATATATATATATATATATATATATATATATATATATATATATATATATATAGCGTCGGACTACTATACTCTATAAGTATAAACCCCTTTATATTCATAAACTTTTCCGCCCTTGCATGAAGGGATGTGCAGTTAGGATGATAGTTGTCCCCCTAGGGTTTAGTGGGTTGTTGGTGAAATAGTATAAATCATAGGGGACCACTATAATCGTAACCGCACATTTCTTCATCCAAGGGTCGAAAACTTATGAGTACGAAAAAATTTTACTCATAATAGTAGTCGGATCATCTATACCATATTATGAATTCTCATATTTTTAAGGTGACGTGGCACATTCTCCATAGTTTAGAATTTTTTTTTTTTTTTTTTTTTTTTTTTTTACAATAATTGTCTATTCTCTCTCTCTCAACATCTCACATCTTCTCAATGTCTTCTCTTCTTCTCTAACATCCGTCCCTTCACCTCCCCATATGCATGCATTGATTAATTTAATAATAATCTCCACCACATACATTATTAAATTATTGTGGTGGTGGTGACGTTTGGTGCTTCAACAAATCATAATTGTCATTTAATAAGTTAATTAAGCATGGTGTTAATTTGCATTTTTTTTTCGTATATGCCATCCGCTTCCCCCAACTCTCCATAACCCTACCTCCTCTCTTTCTTTGTGGAGTTTTAAAGACCCCGTACAAGATGCTTGGGCGGCGTGGTCGTAGCGGTGGTGGAGGCGGTGAATGTGATGGCGGTGGAATCAAGACGGTGATGGTGGAGCCAGGGGCGTAGGCAATGATTGTGGAGATCGATGTGGCGGTGGCAGCAGTGATTGAATCAAGAGTTTTAGTGGTTGATTTTGGGCTCTGCTGGGGTGATCTTGGTGGAGTTTTTCGTGCCCTGTTGTTGACATTGCCCCGCCATAGAACGTGGGAGCGTGCTGCCGTTGTCTTCAAGTGCGTCGCCACCTCGAGAGGTAAAAATCGCCGCTCCTTTATTTTGATTCTTTGTGAGCGATTCTTTACAGAAACATCATGCAATTTTATTTTTATTTTTTGCCTCAGAAACCTATATCAGATTTTTCTATTTGGTGTTGCTATAAACCCTAATGCAACTTTTTTACCTAATACTTTATTTTATCACTTACTATGTATGTATTTTAATTTTTTACCAATTTTATTTTATTTTTTTACCGAAATCGTTGGCAATTTATTACAATGATTTATCTTTTGTCTGCTGGTGCATTTCTCTGATTTTCCGGTAAATCGTAATTCAACATATATTATATTGTTGCAAAAGGACGAGATCCTGGTGAGTGCCCTAAATTTGTCGTAGTATGATTTCATTCCGTGATTTGATATGAATTGATCTATATCGAGATTTTAAAATAATTTGTTTATAATATTGTAATAAATTTAGTATAAATTTAGCTATAATAA
This sequence comes from Tillandsia fasciculata, assembly GCA_029168755.2. Classification (NCBI taxonomy): domain Eukaryota; kingdom Viridiplantae; phylum Streptophyta; class Magnoliopsida; order Poales; family Bromeliaceae; genus Tillandsia; species Tillandsia fasciculata. The sequence continues at coordinate 5,174,895 of CM054941.1, read as the reverse complement.
TATATGTCCGCTGCATCGCGCGGATCACTACACTAGTGTATATATATATATATATATATATATATATATATATATATATATATATATATATATATATATAGTGTAGCTAGTATGCTTTTATTAGCACGGAGTCCTCTATGCTTATAAGTTATTTTCGATGGTAGGATTTTTGAATCGATGATCAACTCTGTTAAACTTGATCTAGAGTATTTGAAGTACTTAGAAAATAAATTTCGTGATTTTTCAATATTATTATCTAGTGATCGAAAAAGTTTAAAATCAACGGGTGAAAATAAAAATCTCACAAAATATAATGATATGACTCTAAAATTTTAGATCGAAAATATTGATATTATTTTATATAGTATAAAGATTTTTCTATCAAAATTTTACGTGATTTAGATTTTTCTACATCGTTAAACTTGCAAACGATTCACCACGATCATTAAAATTAAAATTTTGAGCCTTTCAATCACTAGGCAAATGATATTAAAAATTTATAAAATTTATTTTCTAATTACTTTAAATACTCTAAATCAAATCTAACGAAACCGATCGTCGATTCGAAAGTCCTAATATAAAAAATAATTTATAAGCACGGAGTATTTCGTGCTTATAAAAACATACATATAGTCCGGTTACTATGCTATCGATAGCACAAATTTCCACCGTTGGATCTATTGCTTGAATCATTTCACCTCTAGATCATACTATTTTTTTAATCACTCACTTAACCCTAAGGACTTATTATCATCCTAACCACACATCTCTTGATCTAAGGGTCAAAAATCTAATAGCAGCAATAACTATGTGCTATATATTAATACCCCCTACCTAACTACATTTGGAACCTGCAGGGATTTATGGGTCCTGCTTTAAACTTTGTGAACAGCATGTTTTTTAAATTTTTTATTACTCATATATATCCTTTGTACATATACATGAATTTGTCTTATGTTGGACCAAATTGTTGATGTAACCTCTCCCTTTGGCTTTTATTATTCTTGGGTGTTGCTGGGTGATTATGGTGAACTTGTCTTTTGTATGCATCTATATATATATATATATATATATATATATATATATATATATATATATATATATATATATATATATCTCTTGTAAAAAAAAAAAAAAAAAAAAAAAAAAAAAAAAAAAAAAGAGGTAAGTTTTTGGATTAGATTATGATATGTTCTTAATTTTTCATGGTTGACCTTTGTGCTTCAGAAAATCCTTTTTTTTAAAAAAAAAAAAAAAAAAAGTGTCAGGTGAAAGGGGCATTAGAAAGTTAAATATGCAGAATTAATCTTAACCATTCATCCTTTTTTAAATAAAAATTAGTACCAAATGGGTGGAATGTTTTTCATCTGAACAAAATTATAAACAAAAAAAAATGTAAACTCATAAAAGGGATAACAATAATATCTAGATTAATTCGCGTGGTTAAATATCAATAACAAAATATAATTGCTTAAAACATAACTTATTCATTATTCATGTTATATCTTGTCATTATTATTATATCTAACTATTACTAATAAACCCTAAATTTAATGGTATCGTTTTGTTTAGGAATAAGCATAAATTATTTATTTGTGAAATAGATATAAATTTTAGAATAAACAAGAATAATATAAATTTTGCGTTTAAATAGAAATTAGGTTGATAGTTAAATTAGAATAGTAATAATAAAAATAATTATGATTTTAAATAAGAATAATTAATAAATATAAAATTATTAATTAAATAATAATTTAACTTATTTAATTAACTAATTAATCATGAATGCTTGCTAGATAACCCTAATTATTAATACATAAATTAATTAATAATTTATTTTGTTAATTAATAATTTAATTAACCACAAGTAATTTAAATAAATTAATTAGTTAATTATTTAATAGTTCAATCATTAGTTAATAAAATAATTAAAGTAGTCAAAATATTTAATTAATTAAAGAATTTATATAATTATTTAAATTATATTTATTTTAATTAATTTTGTTCTTAAGTGGGAACAAGTTTATTTTTTCAAAATAAGTGAAACAGTAGTTCCACATTTATGAGACTTATTTTTCAAAAAAAAGGCCTCCCAAAATTATGTTTGAATATATAGGGTTAATTGCATACGGCTCCCTGTAAACATATCGAATAGCAGATATATTCCTACAAAGTTCAACTTTTTCATATTTATCCCTTTAAAAGTCCAACTTTATTCATATATAAACCTACCGTCTATCTCTGTTAAAAAACTCTAGGTAACCATAGGTTAAATACTTAATCTTGGTTAGTTAGTGAGGTAAATTTATTTTTTTACCCTTTTAGATATTTCAGAGATATTTTTGAAATGGCAAAATTGTCATTTTACATATAATCTGTTAAAAAATAAACAGCGAACTAACTATAATAAATTGGAGGATATATATGAATAATATTGGATTTTTGAAGAGATAAATATGAAAAGTTAAACTTTGTAGGGATATATCTATTATTCGATATGTTTACAGGGAGCAGTATGCAATTAATCCTTGAATATAAATATCAGAATAATAACTTATTACGCCTTTTATATGCAAACCAAACAGTTTCCTTCATTCTCTATTAAGGCCATCGTCGTTGTAGGTAGAGGTTAAAGTGGCTAGAATAAAACTCTGATTGAATTCGATATCGTATTCATTAAGGCCATCATCGTTGTCGGTAGGGGTTAAAGTGGTTAGGATAAAACTTTGATTAAATTCGATACCGTATTCGATCGGATGAGAATACGAATATCAAACTTATGCATCTGGTCGAGTTTGGATTTGAATTCAGATCCGGATACAAATACATTAGAATATTTCAAATTTGAATTCGAATTTGGATCTAGATATTCGAAAATTAATATAGGCTATTAATTCACATATGAGAGGTGTAGGGGAATAAGATGGTTTATTGTATTTTCGTTTATTTTATTATTAATTTTATATTAAAATTATAATTATGTTTGTTAGATTTTAGATATTATACAATAAAATATAGGTATATAAAAATTTGAATATAAATCTAACCGTATCCAAATCCGAAGCAATATTCGATCGTATTCAAATTTTTTTTTAGCGGATATGATAATAAAAATTTAGCATTCGATGTATATCAGCATTCAAATTTGCATCCAAAAAAAAAAAAAAATACGAATATAGTTTTGTCAAGTAACTACTGGCATTCAACCATTTTCGTGCTACTATGTTCGTTCGCTACTATTATTGCAATTGCCTTTGCACATTCAACTATAATAAGAGATAAAATTTTAGTGGGAAGCTCTTCAATAATATCTCGCTAGAGAGCTCCCGATCTACTGTTACGTATCAGTTTTACTTTCATCAAAGATTCCTCGGATGTCTTTTAATATAAAAATTTAAGAACAATGTTTTAAAGAAAAGATTATAATTTTTGGCGCATTCAACTATAATAAGAGATAAAATTTTAGTGGGAAGCTCTTCAATAATATCTCGCTAGAGAGCTCCCAATTTGCTGTTACGTATCAGTTTTACTTTCATCAAAGATTCGCCAGGTGTTTTTTAATATAAAAATTTAAGAATAATATTTTAAAGAAAAAATTATAATTTCTGGATAGAGACAAAACAAACACATGACAACAAATCATGCTTTATTGGGGAGCTTTTCACTAATTTTTTTTTTTCCCTAAACAAGAAGAGCTTTCTCCTATTACTATGGACAATAATGGGCCGGGAGAAAGCCCCAGCCCATGAAATTATTGGGCCCATTTAATATTAAAAGGCCGAAATACTGATTAGCTTAATTATATTTTTTAATACTTAAAGTTAGGGTCTAGCACTAATTTGATCCCTATAGTTTTTTAGATTTTATAAGGTTAAAATACATAAAACTTTCCTATAAGTACCTATTTTTTTTTTTTTACTTTCTCTCTCTCTTTGACTTTTATAAATTTATATTTTATCTCTCAAAATTTTAAGTTCACGCATTTAGTTTTCCTATATAAGAATTTTATCACTATTTCGTCTTTTTTTTTATAATTTATACTAAAAACGCTTTTAAAAAATGATAGAAGTATACTAATTTTTATATATATATAAAATAAGTAAGCGTAATTTGATTATTTCGTCATCTCCATCAACGCTGCAACCTCCTAAAAATATTTCCGAAATTTTTAAGAGACAAAATATAGGTTTTCGAAAATTGGGAAAAAAAAACTGAAAAATTAAGAATGTATTTATAAAAGGTTTTATATATTTTAGCCATTTTATAATTTAGGATCTATAATTTAGTTAATATAACAATTAAGTCCTCCTGTTATTCTTTATCTCTAATGAAAAAAAGTGGCATCTAATAATCTATTTAAACATAAACCATGACTTTGAAAGTTTAATTACATCTAAATATAAGAATTTTGATACTCAAAATGCCTTTCATGTTTTTTTTTTTTTTTTTTTACAACATATTTAAGCTTTAGTGGCAACTAGTTAAAGACCCGCGCTTCGCGGCGGACAAATAAATTGATATTTTCGAATGCACACTTCAAATAATTTATTTTCAATTGATATTTTCGAAGCCGATCAAAGATAATTTTCAAATCTGTAAGATAACACTACAACAAAAGAGGTCTTTTGTGGCAATTTAATAGCGGCAATTATAAAATTGCCACTATTAAATAATATATAAATATACTTTAGCGGCAATTATTTTTTTTTTTTTTTTTTTTTTTTTGCCGATTAATAATTTTAGCTTAAATATGTTCATATTTGACTTATTTGAAAAATAATTTTGGACAAAAAAGAAATAAAAAAAATTGACTCAGTATTTTAAAAGTGATTTTGATTTTTAAAATTTAATTTAAAAAATCTCAAATTTAAAATTTTAAAAATATCAAATTAAAAATTAAAAATTTAAAATTTTAAAGTTTTAATTTTAATTTTATATTTTAAGATAAAATTAGATAAAATTAAAACTTTTAAAATTAAAAATTATATATTTTAATTTGCAAATTATTATAATTTTTAAATTTTTAAATTCAAATTTAAAATCTCAAACCTAAATTCAAAATTCGAACTTGAGTTAATAAATTCAGAACCCAGCGTCTTAACCACTAGACCAAGAAACCAATTTAAGTAACCATAGTAAACTTATAATTTAATATAAAATTAATTGATAATTATATATTGAAAAGGATAACGACCTGGCATCTCCTCCTTCGCGGACACCTCACGCGTTCCGAGCTCGAGCTCACGCGAACTCCCCACCTCCGAGCTCCAGCTCCAGCTCGATCCTCACCTCCGATCGAGCTCGAGCTCTCCCCCTCTCCTTCACTTCTATTCACCTCTACTCGAGCTCTCCGCATCCTCTCCAAGCTCTGATCCCATTTCCAAATCACCCTCTCTTCGCCTCCGACCTTCTCAGCACCGCGTGGACGATCTTCCTCGACACAGCGATCTGATCCGAGACCTCGGTGGTGCAACTTGTCGATTTGGTCTCCGATCCATTGGTAAGAGCTTTCAATCTCAAATGCATAGTTCGTTCTTGAATAGATTTTGTTTTTTTTCCTTGATCTCATTTGGTTTTCCTTGATCTCATTTGGTTTTGCTGTCAATTTGTAATTACGATTCGTAGATTAGTCAAATTGTTGGTTTAGAGTAATGAATTGTAGGTGTTGGGATTTTAGAGAATTAGCATTTTGGGTGTTTGATGCTGCATTTGCTCAAATCCTACATAATTATGAATTTTTTAGTTATTTTCTAGGGAATCAAATTGATGTGTTTAGTTTGATTAGATTGAGGGGTTGTTTTTTCTGATGCTCTAAAAGGGGTGATGCTCTAAAAGGGGTGATAAGAATGAACTAAGAGTTGGACAGTCAGTTTACTTGTTATTAAGTTTTTTAGATGTATCCTGCTTGAAAGTTTAGTTATTTTTAGTTATGAATTTTTTAAATGTATAAATGTATCCTGCTTGAAAGTTTTTTAGATGTATCCTGATTATGAATTTTGTTTGGATAAGTTTAAAAAATTCATAATCAGGATACATCTAAAAAATTCATAATCAGGATATATAAATGTATCCTGCTTGAAAGTTTGCTGAGATGTTTGAGTTTTGTTTGGATTATCCGGTGGAAGTTGACTTTGTTGGAAACAACAACACCAGTCTGCTCATATTGTTAGAAGCTTGGGAAATGATGCTCCTTATTTTACATGTTTATTATATGCACTAATTTTATGATAAATTGTAGAATAATGTGACTAATGTATGATGGGGGTTTGACAGCTGTGAGAGCCTTGTAATGTAAGAAATTATTGTGATGGTTTTGCTCTGTTTTTCACTGTTCATGATGTACTTTTTGTTAGCAGCACCATAGTATAGCATCACTAAAATTTACTTCAAGTAACTATTCTGTTCACAAACAACATGAACTTGGCCCATCCCATATTGTTCTGAGCTTGACCACCTGATTGCTTTCGATTTGAACTAGTGCTCAACTGAGCAGGCTTAGTTGTTTGTGTCATTTGTAGATCTCTATCATCCTGTACATTTTATTGATCCCTTTTTTTTCGTTTTCTTTTTTCCTCTCTTTCTCTCTCTCTCTCAACTTAATAACTTATTTTGCAATTATAGGTAGTCAATGGTTTGCTGCAAAGGGAAGACTGGGACACTGCAATAAATGTGCCGCTTGGGATTATTCCAGCTGGTATGAATTTTCAACACGTAATTACTGCTAAGCTGGTATTTTACAGTTAATGTTAGTGCAGTGCTTCATACCAGTGTTCTTAAAGGTGCTAATAAGCCTGATCGCGTGATTTATGAACTTTTCCAAGTCGACTGTTTCTAATCTCTCATTCTTTTATAAATTCAACTTGATCGGTAATAGATTAATGTTAGATCATTTTTGCTATATCATTTCCCAAATTATGTTTTCTTTATGGTCTCAAACACTTTATCAGATATCACAATTATTTTTTTTTGTTCTTTTCTTAGTTTGTTTACTTATATTATTCGCCTTTGAGAAAGTTCAAATAATATATACTCTTTCAAATAATGCAATTAAGCAATTTGGGGTTAAGCTCCTTAAGAATGTCGTCGTCTCAATATCTGCGCATTATTTTGGGTTTTGCATTTTTCTTATTGATGTGTTTAACATTACATTGCTCTTGAATATTGTTGTAGAGCTGTTCTGGGCATGGTGTTAAGCTTTACAGATGTGTATGTATATAGGGATAGGATAAGTCAAAAGTGCTCGTGAGCATGCGTCCTCTTGGTCTTTTGTTTATATATCGTTATGTCCTGATGGAACATTGAAGTAGTATTGGAATTTTGTAGGCCATGAGAGCACATGTAATATGTATCAGATAATGGAGGTCTCCTTAGCTTCATCTGCATTCCGATGTTAGGATTTGATTAGATTTATAGTTAAATTTTAATTAGATTAAGATTAATATTTAAATTTGTTAGTGATAAGTTTGTTAAGATTTAAATATTAATTATAATAAAAATCTATTTAGATTAGAATTTAAATAGTTTTTTATGTATGGTATAAATATAGTATAGATGCTATATTTGACCGTGAAATCTATAACCACGGTGATAGTAATTAATATCGATAGAGGTGGTAGGGGTTAAAATTTTGCCACATCCATATGATGGTAGTAATATCTATGGAGGTGGTGGGGTAGTAATACCTATGGAGGTGGTGGGGGTTAGGATTTTGGTAGATGACAATTGCAAATTATAATTTCTTTTTTTTGTCTGATACCTTTTTATTTTACCATGCTGTAGGGTTTCAATGCAACATTGACTGAACCGGTTGAGTCATCTGGAATAAGACTTGGTGACCAAATTAAGGAGATGGAGCTCAATCTGCATCCCGAATTGAAAGTACCTTTGGCTACTCTTTGCAATGATTCACAGACAACTGTTGTTGTACTCACTGGAAGTGACAGAAGTGTCCTGGATGATGTATTATTCTATCAAACCATTCTCCGTTCTCCTTTCTGAAGCGATGCCACTAATTGCATTATTTTGCTACTTACTCAGAATTTTGGAGAATTCAACATGTGGTTGGCGGCAGAAAATGGGATGTTTTTACGCCTGACGAGTGGAGAATGGATGACGACAGTGCCCGAACATCTGAACATGGACTGGGTTGACAGTGTAAAGGTACTTAAAATGGTTGATTTTTAATCTAATACTATATTTTGATGTACTAACTTGGTGATTTCAACTGAACTTTTCCAGCACGTTTTTGAGTATTTTACTGAGAGAACGCCCAGGTCCCATTTTGAACACCGTGAAACCTCACTTGTATGGAACTACAAGATGCTGGTAAGGGTTTTTGTTCGCATTTCTTTTTTATTGCCTTTAATTACTCCTTTGCCTGCCACCACCTTTTACGACTTCTTTTTTTCCATTGCAGACGTTGAATTTGGTAGACTTCAAGCAAGAGATATGCTACAGCACTTATGGACAGGTCCAATATCCAATGCGGCCGTTGATGTTGTCCAAGGTAGTCGGTCGGTCGAGGTTCGATCTGTGGGCGTTACCAAGGTTTGTGATATGTTTTGCTCTTCTTCTTTTTTTGTTGCAGAATGTGAATAAATGCATCTGATCTTTGTTAGTGGACGAGGCCGCAAATGCAATTTATTTACTTAGTTCTTTAAGTTTATACTGTTTGTTTTTCTCTGCAGGGTGCTGCAATTGATCGTATTTTGGGAGAAATTGTCCATAGTAAAAGCATGATCACTCCAATTGATTATGTTTTATGTGTTGGTCACTTCCTGGCAAAGGTAATAAGTTTGTGTTCTTATTTGCTTGCCTATTTTTGATATTAATAGCAAGTAACATACAACAGCTGGACCAACTCTTGAACTTGGCAATCATGATGATGGTTCCTGGATTGTTTCCCATCTCTAATAGGGGTACTGATGGTTGCAGGATGAGGCTATCTACACCTTCTTCGAGCTGGAGCTCCCATCCGAACCGTTAAATGCTGCAAAAGCAAAAGCATCCGACGGTTGCAGGCCGAGTCTCGACCGCAGGACCTCAGGGAGATCATCAAACAGTCGGAACAACTCGAGAAGTTCGCAGTCGCGAACTCAGAGGTCGCAGTCCGGGTCAGAAAGGAGGAACTCGTTCAATCATAACTCCCAGCGATCTCCTCAGGAAACCATGTCGTGGCGCGAGGGTTCATCTGTGCTGGATCTCAAGGGCGAGAATTATTTCTCCTGCGCTGTGGGGAGGAAGCGGTCCAATGCGAGGTACCTACTCAACTCGTCGGACAAAGTTGTTTGTTTTCTCAAGGAACTGGCAGAGGTAGCAAGCCATTGTTATGGATCTGGTAATCAGCCTGGTTAGAGTTCTTTTGAGGTCGCAGGTCAGTTGATTTTTTCCAAAATTTCTTATTGTTCCAAAATTAGACCCCTGCGACCTCTCAAATCTTCTATTAAGTGCATCAGTTTCATCATGTCATATAATGCTATTGTGGTTTTCTATTTACGTGACTCGCATGCTTTCATTTTTCTTCTCTTTCTATTTACGTGAATATATTGTTGACAAATTGGTTATCTTCATGCAGCAAATCAAGTTGGTGCTGTTTTCGAATTTCATGCTCATCTGCAAATTCTGGAGTTGCTTGACAATGTAAGTATCTTTTTTTCTTCAATTATGAGGAAAAAAACAAACAGAAAGAGAAAAGAAGATTGTCTTTGATTGTGGTCTTATCAAAAAATTAACGTGACAGAAAAGAAAACCTTTAGTTGTGTGTTAATATCTTTTTCTAGTTGTTTTCCAAAATCTGGAAATTGCCTTTCACGATCTGTTATTAAAATGCCTCATTAATCATATGCCTTACCTACTAGTTGAGTTGGCGTTGGAGTACACTTAATCTTTCTATATGAAGATATCAAAAAAATCTGGATGAGTCTTTTATAAGATGCTTATTAAGAATTCGCATATCTTCTCAGCTCATTATCTCAGTTACTGTAATCTTTCAAATATAAATTAATGTAGTTATCTTTTTTCAGGTATAACAGATGATGATCTTCGTGAAACAGCATATGAAGTCCTCATCGCTGTTGTTTGACAATTGTATTTTTATCTTTAGATTGAAAACTTTGAATGTAATTTTTAATTGATAATTATATTTTTACTGTGCAAATTCTTATTTTGCTAAATAATTTGGCTTCTGTTGTTTGACAATTGTTGAATGTAATCCAATTTAAAATTATTTGCATGATTAATTTATTCTTAAATGTCAATTTAAAGAGTCAAAATAATTGCCGCTATAGATCCTATTTACTAGTTATTTAATATATTTTTAGTGGCAATTATAGATAATTATAGCGGCATTTATAATAGTTACTATTATATATTATTTAGCGGTATTTGTTTAGGCATTTACCAACCGCCGAAACAAATGCCGCCATAACTTTTAGCGACCCTGCCAATAGCGGCGATTATTATAATTGCCGTTAAACTATTTAGCGGCAATTATAATCGCCGGGAAAGTAAAAAATAATTGCCGCTAAAAGCCAGTTTTGTTGTAGTGTAATCAGTTCTATTTCGTGTCTTGACCACCAAGTCATCGATATAACATTCGACCAACTTGTACAACTCATCAAAAATGATCGTCATCGCTTTTTAATAAGTGACACCTGCATTCTTTAATCAAAAAGTCATGACTTTATAACAAAAATTACCTTTAGGAATTCTAAAAGCCGTGTGAATAGCATCGTCACGCTTATTAAAAAAAAAAAAAAAAAAAAAATCCTGATTTTTTATAAGCAAAAAAAAAAAAAAAAAAAAAAGAAAAAAAAAAAAAGCTCCACTCCTTTCTTCCTCTTTTTACTCTAGGAGCTGAGTAAACAATTTCCGCTTGGACCTCAGTGTCGACGGCGAATACGACGGCGGCGGCAACAATGGCGGCGGTTAAAGCTGTGGCGACGATAGCGGGTTTTGGATTGCCAAGGCGGAGGAGGAAGCTGCGGAGCGTCAGGTTAGGAGACGACTTGCTCCAGGGCGACGATGGGGGTGGACAGTGGATTACTCTCCTGCTCATCTTATTCTTCTTCTTCTTCTCTGTCAAGGTGGAAGTGATTTTTTTTTTTCTTTTTTATTTTCTTCTTCTACTATTTTTTTTTAGCCTGAGTATGTGTGGATGTGAATCTGTGTGTCTGTGTGCGGGTGGCTCCCCCCTATCCCTTCTCCGTTGAAGCTATTTTATAAGGTTCCGAGGACCCCAAATCCTCGGATCTTCGCCGGCAATTGACAGCGACAAGAGGGCTTGGCATGATCCACAGCTAGCTCCGCCGAATTTGCGTACAGCGACAATGATGACGCGCGGGATTTCCGGGATCTCTGGATCTCATGATGACGACGGCGATCTAAATTTAAATTGAAACTGACATGAGGAGCACGTCCGCAACATGACAAGGTCGTCAGACCACGTCGCCATTAGGTCAGAGATGTAAGAGTCTGAGAGAAAGTAGAGAAAAATGCGGAGAAGCCGAGATGGGAGTCTTTGAAAGAGTAGCCGAAAACGCGGAGAAGCCGAGTTCAATTCGCCCTTTAATATAATTATATTGATTATTTTATAATTTTGAGACAGCAATTGAGCTTTAGTGGCAAGTTTTAAAAAGTTTGATCCTAATAAAAACGAGAATAGTGATTCACTTTTACAAAAAAAAAAAAAAAAAAAAAACTAATTAATTTTTTTATGCAATATGTCCTGATTTTTTTTTTTTTTTTTTTTTTTTTTTCGATCTCTCTCAATAATATTCTTACTTCATCCCGTTTATATATAATTATAATTACATTACAGTTTGCAACTATCTACAACCAAATAGTCTCAAAAAGAGCCCACGACAAAGAGATGTAGTTGAACATCTAGTTAACTATCTAGCTATTAATACTTTAATATTTGTACTTTATATGTCATGAACAACTCATTATACCTTCTTTTAGTAAGAAGGCCAGCTCCTATTTTTTTTTTTTTAGGAATAATTACCTGTCTAACCTGAAATCTAAAAAAATATCTAATTTATCCTTCTTATTTTTTTCTTTCCAATATATCCTTCATACGTTCTACCGTTATTAAAAATACCCATACCGTTTCCTTTGTTAAGTTAACTAGGGTTAAACTAGAGTTAAATAATAATAATCGGAGTTGAAAACTATCAGATATACTTATTTTGCCCGGGTCTAGGATTTAGGGTTTAGGGTTTAGGATTTTTTAGGGTTTTAGAGTTTAGGGTTTAGGGTTTAGGATTTTTTAGGGCTCTAGGGTTTAGGGTTTAGGGTTTTAGGGTTTAGGGTTTTAGGGTTTAGGGTTTAGGGTTTTTTAGGGTTTTAGGGTTTAGGGTTTTAGGGTTTAGGGTTTAGGGTTTTTTAGGATTTTAGGGTTTAGGGTTTTGGGTTTTAGGGTTTAGGGTTTTAGGGTTTAGGGGTTTAGGGTTTTAGGATTTACGGTATATTTGAAAGGGCAAAATAGTAATTAGACACAGATAACGGCAGTTCTAAACGATACACTAACAGAGTTTAACTTCAGGGATATTTTGGAAAGAAGTTGGAACGTAAGAAGCGTAGTTTTAATATTAGCCTTCTAAGAGAGGTAAATCTGAAAACAGGAAAATTTTTAGGGGTATATAAAAAATTGCCCCTTTTTTTTAATAAAACTATTCATGCAGTCTAAATGGAGTGTATGATACATATTTTATTTATTTTAGAATAAAATCATCTTTATTAATTATTTTGAGTTAATCAGTAAAATTTATTATATTTTAAAATAAATTGGATGTAAAATATGTACATTCTATTTAGAATATATAAATAGTTTTTTTTTTTTTTTTCCCAAAAGTGGCTCTTTAATTCCAAGTGGAGAAGTTGCTAGAAATGATATTCATCTTCTTAAATAACATAACTTCTATAAATATTTCAATTTTAGTTCTCTCGTTTGTTTATCTGTACTTTTGCGCATCACAAATTTCTTCCTCTTTATTAATTTATTTCATCGATCCTTTCAATGCAATCATTACGACTCTAGTTATAGTAAAGATCCCAATTCACCTGTGAATAGTTTCTTGCGGACTAATTAATTATCCAAGATAAAGATTGGTATCACTATTATAATAATAATAAAATTATAGTATAACAATATTTTTAAATATTTTAAAATTTTAAAAAAAATAACGCTAACAAAAATATCAATATTTAATTAGTATCGCTATATATACAGTCACTAAGATGTATAGCGATATTATTATAATATATGTCAAAAATATATTATTGTAATTTAATTTTGGATATAAATAAAATATAAATAGTACACTTGTACAAAAATGTCACAAAAATATATACTTATAATCTAATTTTGTTATAGTATATGTTATTAATGGGTTCAAACATAATAGAGATTAGATAGAATAAATTTTATTAAATATGTCATACTCTTGATCATGGATTGTTAGGATTTGATTAGATTTGTAATTAAATTCTAATTAGATTACGATTAATATTTAAATATGTTGGAGATAAAATTTAAATATTAATAAAAATTTATTTAGACTAAAATTTGGATAGTTTTTTATGTAAGCTATAAATATAGCATATATACTATTATTTGACTGTGGTGGTAATACTCATGGAGAATGTGGTGGCTAGAATTTAGTCACATCTATATATTGGTGGTCACATTAATGTGACATGGAGGTGGTGGGAGTTAGGGTTTAGTCACATCCAGATGGCATGACCAAAGTGTTTATAATTTTCGATGTACGTACGGGTGCGTTCAAAAAGAAAAGTCTTCTAAATTTATGGAATACGAGCTCGAGAAGGGTGAGAGAGATTCAAGAGGAAGCCGTACTCGAGTTGAAGCTAGTTTATTACAGAAAAGGAGTCGGTGTAATTCTTTTCTTGGTTAATGAATCTTATTTCATCCGCATATTTTTCTATTTTGGTTTTTCTTCTTCTTAATACACTACAAGAAAGTTAATATTTAAGAACGCTTGTTTGTATACTTAATGATATTTAAAAGCGTCTCAATATAGTATAGCGTCGTGTTTAAAAGCGTCGGTTAAAACGTTGACAAATGAAAAGTCGCCATATATATATATATATATATATATATATATATATATATATATCGACGTTATACTAAGCATCGGTAAAACATATGATAACGCTTTAAAGCGTCAGGATTCTTTAAACTCCTGACGCTTTAGAGCGTCAAAAAATTAAAAATAATAATAAATTTTATTATTTAATTAATTATTTTAATATAATAAATGATTCATATGACAATACATTTTGAATCTAATATTGTAAGAATATTTGGAAACACTTATCTCAAGCGTTATCTAAAAAGCATCTTTATATTAACTTTTTTTTATAGTGGTAGTTGTGTTTGTGAGGACCCGAATCCCCACTTAAGGGTTTATTATTGGATTAGTGATTTCGGGGAGTGTGTGTGCGCGTGTCGGGCCCAAGAATTGAATTTCTGGAGTAATTGGAGCAAGGTTTGCTTATCGGGAAGTCCATATTAGGTGATTGAGATTTTTGCGCGCTTATTGGAACCAAGGATTTGACCCGGCATGAAAAATGGATCAAGTTTACTTTTTCAGGAATTTTCAAAAAATTTTAGGAGTGGAATTTGGCCGAACGGACATCGGGTTTGGATTCAGCGCGCGAAAACGAGCGGAATGGACTATTTACTTGTATTTTTTAGAGCCCGGACGCGAAAATACGAATTTCGAGGCGTGGGGTTAATGTTCCGGCACCGGAGGGGCGCCGGGCGGCGGAGCGCGGCGGCGGGCCGAGGAGAGGCCGGTCGGTCCACCGCGGGAGGCGTGCACCAGGCGCGGGCCACGTGGCGGCACCCGGTTGGCCAGCGCAGCAGGCGCGGTCCACGGAAAGAGCGCGGGTGCACGGTGGACCGAAGGGTGACACGTGGCAGCTTCGGGTTCGTCGGGTGCACCATATTTCCTGCACCGGGCGCAGCGAGTTATGGGTTGGCCACGTGGCGCGCTGTGATTGGGTGGTCAACGCCCGACCCCGCGGTGCCACGTGGCGCGTTTCCATTGGCTGGCGTTTGGACCCGGGAGACCCGGCGTGAACCGCGGCCCACGGTTCCCGCCGTGGACCGCGGTGCCACGTGGCGCGCGGGGATAGGAGGGCGCACGTGCTTCGGTTGCGCGGGGTGCGGTGTCGGGACACGTGGCGGGCCGTGGACCTTCCGGGCCTGCACAGTAACGGGCCGGGCCCGTTACTGTAGCAGCCCGGAAGTTCCGGGCGCCCGAAAGTTTGGGCCAAAAGTCCAAAAGGGTGGATTTTCGGGCTGGGCCTATAAATAGGCTGCTTGCTGAGCATTTTTGCCCCCTTTCTCGAGCTCCTCTACCCTTGGCTCCTTTAGCAAAGTTGTAGATCTTCGTGTTGCGTATCTTCTGGCAGAGGCGCGGAATTTTTGGAAGCCGCGGCGTCGACGTTTTCGGCATCGTAGCGCGAAGCGACGATTTTCTGTTGGAGGCCCGTTATCGCCGCATTTCGGTCCGAGAGGTCCACAGAGCTACCCCGACTGTATTTTTGGGCGATTTTTGCGGCGTTGGATTCACGAGAGGTACGTCTTCGACTTTCGTGTTTCGACTAGATTTAGGTTTTTGGCACAGTTTTCGAGGCTTTACTAAGCCCCTGTTTGCTGGTGAGATTTCTGGACAGCAAGATCTTTACGGATTTTTATCTCCGCATCCGGACATCGGAATTCGACGTTTCAAGGCTCTATCGACATCTACACTTCGCGAGGATTGTCGTAATATTTTTACTGGAATTTTTGGAGGCTGTTTTATAGGTAAAAATTTCGCAGAAAGAGGACTGTTCATCGCAGATTTTTTAATATGTAGAATTTTGAGGAATTAAGTGTAAATTTTGGATTGTATTATGTACCCAGGATGCTTTGAACACTATTTTGGTACTGTTGGCTTGGCGATTGTGCTGGTATATCTGTTTCTGGGCTTTCTTAGCTGTACGACCCTGGACAATTGTGCACCTTCAGGTGGGTGGCCTTGTCTCCAAGACTTATGGAACGTTCATTAAATCTGCTATAGTAGAACCATGCATAATAGTAACACTCTTGTGTAGTATGCTAGAAAGTGATAGCTGATAATTCTAGTGTTACTTGATGATCATGCAATTCTCTTATTTCCTATTATCTGTTAAATTAATGTTATCTTGGAACTTGACCTAGCACCCCCGTCATATGCAGCATGTTCAGCCAGACTTTATAAAACTCCAACTTGGGCTAGGTTTATTTTGCTTAGACATCCACACTACTTTTCTCCCTGGACATAGTGCTTTACTCGCCGGGTAGCAGGCCGAGTGGTCGGGTCTCTTTAGTGTGGGATGCTTTCTACACTCGTGCTTGGGAGCAGAGTGGAGTCTGGTAGAGGTAGTTGATCATACATCTGTGGCGGGAGCCGTTTAGGAGAACGGCGGTCCCGAGGTATTCCGTTTTCCTATTTTTATTTGTCGCCGCTGTGTTAGTGGCAGCGGTTTACTAGTGTTAGCAGAACCTTGAATTCAGAACTGTTTTTAGACACACATATGATTTTAGCCAACCAATGTTTTCTTCCAAGCGTCGTAGGGTCGCCCGAGTCTGTTCTTGTTTGATTGGACAAGGGCTTTAGCTCTACGAGGCTTGGGTATAAAAACTTGTTTTTAATGGTTTTCCTAAAAAGAACTAAAAATTATTAAATATGGATTTCTTTCTGATCAAATGGCTTTCCATAAGAAAGTCACCTTTTTCTATAAATGTAACCACTTGAGATGACTCAAGTGGTCTGGGTTCTAAGGTCTCCCTTTTCCTTTGGGACGAGAACAACGAGAGGCTATGCCTAGAGCCTGTTCTTGTTTGATAGGATTGTAGGTTCTAGTCTTTCGGGGTTCCCGGACCCTTCATTGTGTCAGTTGTGGAGTTTATCCTGTCAGTGAGTCTGCGATGTTTGGCCTGTTGAGGCAGTTATTCGCAGTGGATGCGATGTTCGGCCTGTTTGGCCTGTTGAGACACTTTCTCGCAGTGGATGCTATGTTTGGCCTGTTGAAGCAGTTGTTCGCAGTGGATGCGATGTTTGGCCTGTTGAGGCAGTTATTCGCAGTGGATGCGATGTTCGGCCTATTTGGCCTGTTGAGACAGTTTCTCGCAGTGGATGCGATGTTTGGCCTGTTGAGGCAGTTGTTCGCAGTGGATGCGACTTTGTGCTTTGTGTTGGTGGAGTTGCTTGTGTCTTGAGTTTCGAGAGAGCTGATCAGCTGAGTCGTCGAGAGTGCTCCGACCGTTGTGCGAGATGTTTGAGGATCCTGAGTTTGTTTCGTTCAGAGCGTGAGAATGGATTTTGACTATAGCCTGCAGTGCCAGCTCGACAGAGTGCGCGGATACCCTTGTCCTCGTTGGGGTCGTTCCTTCGAGTGCCACGTCCGGGGTGGGTCTGCACTTTGGTATCGCGACTTGTCGATGCCGTCCCTCTGGCTGAGCCAGTTTTGGCAGTTACGGACACAGTCCCTCTGGCTGAGCTAGTTTTGGCAGCTACGGACATACCTACAGTAGACTCGTCCTGTTGAGGATGTGCGGCAGTAGGTAGGCGCAGGTTTGACTGGACCCGAGGAGGCAGTCAGTTCAGATTGGGTGACTATACTGATGTGTTAGTAGATGCACCATTTTTATCATCTGTTCCACTTTTTGAGCATCTAGATAGGGGCATAGTAGCTGTAGTGTTATTCATTTCCAGCTCTTTTCTTCAGTATTTCATTTGTTTCAGCATGCCTCTAGTAGACTTAGTCGGCAGACCGTTGGGCTTGTTGGCGGCACCCACTGAGAACTACTGTGGGATGTAGTTCTCACACCCGTCGTAGTGTTTTCTTCCCCAGGGACTTCTGCACCTGTTCCTGTTGCTCCAGTTGCTGCTTCTTCAGACCGAGATAAGGGAGTCGCGAGATAAATCCCTTCCAGTTATCTCCTGAGAGAGAGTAGAGGTACCCTTACCAGATTTTGAGAGTGGTTTGTTGAGCGGCCATGTAGTGAGGTATTGAGTTGTACTTTTCGTCTTTCTTTGAGAGACCTTTGTATTTTGTTTTGGTGAGGATATGTTGTATATTGTGAGAGTTGTATTTTATATTTTATTTCTAGCAGTTTACTCTCAGCTCTGATATCTGTTTAGTATAGTATCTTTCTTTGCAGGTTTGATGCTTCGTCTATACGGGGTTCACCGTATGGGCGGCGGATCTGTTAGCGAGACCGGGTAGCAGTTTCGACCCCGGGGCGTGACAGTGTTGGTTCCAATTATATCGAGGATACGAATTTTTAGTAAAAATTTGATTTGATTTAATTTTACGCTGCGGAATCTCAATATTAGGCGGTATCAACGTGATTGCGGTATCGAAGTAAGTTGCGGATTCATAGAATCTAATACCGAAGCGAGTACTGAATTCCCAACATGGATTTAGCCTTTTATATTGTGTCTACACTCCAAAACATAAAATAGTGCAATTTATATAAAAGTATTAATTACAAATACTTATGCACTTGTCACAGGAAATACCTACATTTTGTGCAAGTATTTCTCATGCACGTACGCACTTCTGAGTACTACATGTAATTAACATCTCAAAATCAA
This sequence comes from Tillandsia fasciculata, assembly GCA_029168755.2. Taxonomy (NCBI): domain Eukaryota; kingdom Viridiplantae; phylum Streptophyta; class Magnoliopsida; order Poales; family Bromeliaceae; genus Tillandsia; species Tillandsia fasciculata. The sequence continues at coordinate 5,156,242 of CM054941.1, read as the reverse complement.
CTCATTGGATGTATTATATGGCTTTTAAATCACCTCTACATTAAAACCCATAAATAAATTTTGGAACACTAATATTTTACAGAATTAAACAACAGTTTAATTTTTATCTGATATAATTTTTTTTCTTTTTCTTTTTTTTCAAAATCCACGACTTTTACGCATAAGTTCTTCAAATATTATATATATAGTTTACATTAAATTTTTTATTTTAAATTTTTTAGGTTTTAATTTTAAGATACAGATAGATAAATGAAGTGAATGTATACGTACACACCAATAAATTCATGCCCATATGTTTCTGTGTGTACATGAGCACATATAATGCATGACGCGAATTAATTTAATTTAATTAATTAACACCCACCATTTTTGCTTTAATTAATATACGTAACATCAAATTAAAATATGCAAATATTTATATATTCAAACTCAATAAACAAGTGATGCAATAATTTCGCGTACACATGGATCAATGTATATATATAGTTTTTTAATTGCCTACATGGGACTCAATTATTTTTATCAAGTACAAAATCAGTTTAATTTGAAACACTACATACTTATTTCTTTACAATAAATTAAAGCTAATAATTTTGAGTATAAGCACATTTGGCGTAAGTGTGTTGGTACACAAATGGATTTGATTGAGCTCATTTTTATATCTCCATTTTGTTGACAGTAAACTTAATTAAAATTTGCATGCTGGTTTTTCGTGCTGAGTTGATTTAATTAAGCATGTTTTGAGTCGTCGGTGGATCGAGCCTAAATTCGGATTCGGTTGAGCCCTAACGTACGTATGTAACAAGTTCGTACGTAACATTGTGCATGGTTTTGCATGCATGCACGTACTGAAAATTTGGCTCAAATGGTTAGTACTATACTCCGAGCTGTGATTAAGATAAGAAAATATAACAAATCTCCAACAAGGTTCACTAATTTGGCATGCATGCATGTATATATATGGCTTAATTGGTAGAGAAATGATTAATAATTAAGTTTTATTAATTCCGTTTTAAGGAGTTTTTGGTGGCACCATAAAGGTAAAGAGTTTTATGAATGCGCGCGCCATGCATGCATTTAAAATGTTGCACATGTCTATGCTTCAGTTTTTAGAATATTTTTTTTTTTTTTTTTTTTTTTTTTTTTTTTTTTTATCACAATTTTGATAATTAATCGATGCATGTACAAATAATCGATAATGCAGCATTTTAGTGTCACGTCCCGAATTTCGAAAAGCAGACCAATTTTTATTTTTATTTTTATTTTTTATTTTTTTTAAAATCAGTTTAAAATATTTCAGGCGTGAACAGATCGCCACATGTATAAAAAATTTCCTGTCTACTTGGACGGAGCCTTTCCTATATATACACGGTTAAGCACTTACATCCAAAACTAAAGTAGTCTAAACTACGTATACAACATTAATCATTTTACAATACTTCGAAATATAAATGCGGAAGATAAAATAAACTGGTGACATAAGGGTCAGCACTATCGCAACAGCCTCACCAACAAGTATCGATATCCTAACACCCGGCCGACCTGAAAAATGATCACCCAGGATGTGTGAGATACATCAAAAGTGTATCCCAATAGGTACGATGAGCCGAGAAATAGCTAATCGTACCTACTGGCATACTGGTGACATAAGGATCAGTACTATCGTAATAGCCTCACCAACACGTCTCGACATCCCAATACCCGGCCGACCTGAAGAATGGTCACCCAGGATGTGTGAGATACATCAAAAGTGTATCCCAATAGGTACGATGGGCCGAGAAATAGCTAATCGTACCTACTGGCATACAATAACTATATATCGGATAGTAAAAGATCAGTAGGTAAGGCAGGTATAGAAATCAGATAACTATAATCAGGCTAAACATGTATGTGGGTACAACAACATAGGGCTAAACATGTGTATGGGTACGACAACATAGGGCTAAACATGTACATGGGTATAGCAACATAGGGCTAAACATGCTGAAAAATAAAGAGCTGTCATAATACTAAGCATGTAAAAAGTATAAGTGTTAAAGTATACTGAACAAATATATAATGATATACTAAAGTACCCAACCGATGCTGCCGTTTTGGTCGTTGGACCTCAGGCGAAATATCACAACAAAATCCCTAACAGAAACTGTCAGCAATCCTGTACCAAGAATACAATAGAAAGGATTTCCCAACAACCTGTACCAAGAATACAATAAAAAAGGTTTCCCAGCAGCACCACCGAAGTGGGGGTATCCCTGTATCGAGCGGTACGGCAGAAAAGGCTAGCTCTCTATACCTAACGGTACTACAGAAATGGATGGCTCACGGGTCACGTAGATCCTTTACCGGTAAAGAACGTAAGGTGAGGGATCAATCCCACAGCATACGCGAGAGATCAGTAGGTGCACGACGATGACAATGCTGATACTCCAAGTTGACAGTCCACAGACCGAAATAGTCAGCGCTAAGTCATAAATTTTATTGGGGATGCAAATACCTCAAACCTGTGCAGTACTGAATGCAAGGTGTACTAGCTATCTGAATATGTGAATGGCTAATCATACACATGGCATATGTCCAGATAAAAGTAGAGTATGAAGAATATCTATGTATAATCTGATCGCTACCTAATGTCCAATCTGGTATGGCAAATGTCCATATGCAACAGGTATACTAAAGTATAAGTATAAGCTAAAATAAACAATCAACTAGCAAGGGTTCAGAGATATAATATGGACTAGCTAGAAAAACAGAGGTCCAACCAACTAGGGCCGAGGAGATAAAGCTCGAATCGAAAAAAATCCATCTGTGTGTAGGCGGACCGACGACTCCACTAGAAGGCTCGCGGGCCGGAGTCAGACTGCAGAGACCTGAATCATGAACACAGATTAGAAACGAACTCACACATACCCAAACCACAGATTCACACTATACAAATAGTTTAAACAAGGAACTTCCCTGAATCCCTCGAAATTCACTGGAAATTTCGATAATCCGCCGATCAACCGTCTATGGTCCAATCTATGCCAAACAAAATCCAAATCTCACGAAACTTCACGTGCTGCCCAAGAATGTCTAACTTAAGACATTCGGGCCTTAACACTAGACTCTGTGTAATCCCATACACCGATGGTGCCAAAACCACTAAAATCATCCCGGAAGACCGATTACGGCTCCGGAACCCACCGATGCTAAACCAAAATCACTGGACTCTCCGGAACAGTATCGGAGTCAGCCAGGAATAGTTGGCAACCAGAAATGATCACCCAATATCCTCGAAATACGTGTTTAGTACAAACCCGCCGTTAAATCGATAATTTCGTCAATTTACAGGTCGTTAAGCAAATCCCGCTCATCGAAAACTCTCTCAGAACCCAAACAAAGGGTCCATAAATCATAAAAATACTATTTACAACTTTCCCTCATGTAACATTTACATATAGGCCCTGGACTAATCCAAAGATGCATAAATACATGTAAAAACTCATTAATCATGCTATAACTTTGAATCCAGAAATTTTTAAACCAAAATAATTTACCAGCAACTTTATCTTAACATGCTAAAAACCTATGCTCACTGTTTGGGAGGAAGTTGGGCAATAAAAACAGTAATCGGCCCATGAACCATGTGTATTGAGATTACAAGTTGGCTATTCTCATTTAAACTCTTGATCATTTTCAAATTAAATGTGAGCATCATGCTCAGGGGCCTCAAAATACTCAGAAGCTCACCTCTGGGCCTCAGAAAAACCACCCAACTAGTGTACACAGCAATGTGACCCACAATAGCATATATATATATATAGAACTTGGTTTTGGATATCTGCCAATCCAGGGGTTCCAGACCTAAAATAAAATTATCATTAGCTAGAGGGAATCAAGAAAGAGTGGAGGCTCACCTGTGGGAGGTTGCAAGCCTGCTGGAAAGCTCGCTGGAGCTAATGGACCTTGCACTTGTCTTGTTGGAGCACAAGGTGGCCAAACTCCCACTCCTCTGCGTCAAGCCTCACTTCAACGAAAGCACGGGCTTCCGAGGGCTCCCAGAGGTGGAATGACCACTAGCCGAGCAAGCTCAAAGCCCTCTGTGCGCTGGTCGGCCGAGGAAGAAGAAGAAGAGAGCTTTAGGGGGTCATTAATGGCAAGTTGGGTTTTAGCCGTCATGGGTCACATGCAACAGGCCTGGGGGAGTACACTGGACACAATAAGGCTTACCAGGTGGTTGGCCGGCAGCTGGAGGCGGTGGTGGCGGCCGGGGATGAAGCTCGGGCAACCGTGAGCCTCTAATGGCGGATCTTCACCCGAGAAGTCTAGGACCCATGCAAGGGTATAGGTCGTTTTCCCTTGATGCTGGGGAGCTTCCCAAGTCGATTACCGGCGGCGCGGAGGAGCGGCGGCGGCGCCGGGCGGAGGAGTGCGGCCGAAGTGAAGAAGCTCGGTTCTAGGGCATCGTCTCGCGGGCTCGATATTGCACCAAAAACCCCTAAAACTTCAGGGGCACCTTCCTGGGGGTCAGAGGAAGAAGCTGGTCATGTTTGATCCGGAGTTGAATGATCGGATGCGGCCAACACCAAGCTCCGGCCAAGCTTGTAAGTTCCGGCAGCAGGCTCTCCCGGCGGCTGCTGGTGGCTTCGCAGCTCCTGGGGTTGCACGCGCGTGGGGGATGTGTAGGAGGTCAGGAAGCTGTAGGTGAGGGTCTTGGAGCTTGGGTTCTGGTGCTACAACAACTCCAAGGAGCATGCCTTATATAGGCTCACTTTTGCATTTGAATTCAAACTCGAGGGAGTGGGCTGCTTGATCTGCGGCTGGGGAGGAGGAGAGGGAGTAGGAGTAGGCTGTGGAGTAGGAGAAGGAGGTGCAGGGGGAGTGTGGAGTAACACTTACATGTAATATCTTTGCATTTACACCTTCTACATTGCACCTTTTACTTTCTAATCCTCACAACATGTAACAAATGCATAAATGCCCCTCTAGAATAAGTTGCATGAAAAATAATAGGGTTTTATTGAATTTACACATTTTTTGTTGTATTTCACATTTTTGGAGACGATAGAGTCGTCAAACAGAAAAACGGACACCACCACGACGTCCGTCTCGATGAAACCCTTCTAGTTGTCATCTTGGTTTGTCGAGACAAGACCCAGATGTTTTGTAATTTTATCTCTTCTACAGTAGGTTTACAGTCCGACACGTAATTCGATAATTTAGAGTTGTCGAATGCAAATTCCGACTGCGCCATTGTGCTCAGAATGGCGAGACCGATCAAATTAGGTATTCGAACCGTTGAGTTCGGACTCCGAACAGCAGATTTAGCCGACTACTAGTCGGACATCGGAAAAATCGGGAGATTACTATTTACTTAAGTCATTCCCTATTACGGCTGTATCTTCTTATACAGTTGTCAAAGCTCACTGAACCTTTTTCTAACTTGACTTGTACTTATTTATTTTGAATTTAAATTTCATGAACCTTACACTTAACCAATATCCTTATTAACTAATCAAGATCCGTGAGAAAGGGTTAACAATATTAACATATTCAAAATTACTGCAGGCAAATAGGTTGATTGAATTCACTCATTAGTTGTTGAGGTAAATAAAGATCGAGCGCTAATATTACTTCCTTCTAACAAAATGCTTTTTAAGTTAAATTCCATTAGTAAGTGGAAAGGAAGAAAGAAGAAATCAAGAGTATGTTTTAATCAATGAATATCTTCTGAGTTCAATGTAGCATGATATATATATATATATATATATATACTCACTTTTTTTTTTTTTTTTTTTTTTTTTTTTTGATGCTTTGCTTTGCTCGACACTCTACTGTCTTATCTTTATTATATAATTTACTTATATGATAAATAAAATAGATAATATACTACGTACTTTTCTCGATTTTTTTTAAAAAAACATCATATAAAATAGATGATAAGAACCTACTACTAGCCATAATGTTTGCTAGTAAATTACACCAACAAACTCATTAGAAACAAACAGATATGAATATCTAATATACTCCTAATTGATCAAAATATTCTTATTGATTACGAAAAAAATCTTGGAATATATCCCTAGCCATAAGGTTTACTAATAATTAAGATTTGAGATATAAAGGTATTTTGAAAAATAAAAAGTAATTTAAAAATTTTGAATAGCAGTAAAAAGTATATAATTAAGCTCATATGGATCGGTCTTTGAAGTGACTCTCCAATACGCCACGTTAAATTCTAACGATTTGGTTGAGTATGGATTGATTCAACCAAGTTCTATCTCACTAAATAAGAGGAAGCCAAAAAAAAAAAAGTAGACTCGACTGGATGAGCCGAATTTGTTGCATTAAGAGAAAACTTGAGTTACAAGTTAAACTATTTTTTGAAAAAATTGTAAGGTTTTGTTTGGTTCGCATATAAGTAAGAACCGCTTATTCATTCTATATTTACAACTATTAATTAAAATAAGAAAGAACAAAACTAATTTTGCATACAAATAAAAGTTGAATTTTTTTTGGGAATAAAAAAAATAGTGTTTGAATAGTTAAATTGGAATAGTAAAAATAAAAATAATTATAATTTTAAAATAATAATATTTTATCTAATTAATTAATATAAAAATATTAATTAAATAATAATTTAACTTATTAAATTAACTACTTCTTGATAACCCTAAATATAAATTAATAAAATAATTAACAATGAGTATTGTTAATTAATAATTTAATTAATCATAAATAATTTAATAAATTAATTAGTTAATTAGTTAATAAAATAATTAGGTTAGTTAAAATATTAGATTAATTAAGAAGTTAATACAATAATTAAAATTATATTTATTTTAATTAAGTTTGTTCTTAAGTAAAAATAATCTTATTATGAAGAAAATGGTCCAAATGTAAATCAAGATTTAAACCCGTTTATTTTAGAAAAACAAAAATTACTATTTCCACCTATAAGACAAAAATTTCAAACTTTGTTCCCAATCAAACGTTACCTAAATGCAAGAAAAGAAAATGTTACACATTAGACTACTCGAAAATGTTGTAAATGTGGTCTTGTTATGAGTGTATAAAATTCTTATTATATGCTTTAAAAATACTATTTATAGTATTTTTCTGTCAGCCTGTGTTATTAGTCGGGGAGTACTACATTCACGATCACAAAAATCACGCTCCATGTTCCAATCTAAAATCTCTTCATCTTCAGATGTTCTTTTTTCGAGTTCTAATGCACCACGTGTTTTTGTCTTCTTCATCCATATAGACTAGCTAGGCGCATGAACCGAGCTGTCTACGACGTGGCGCGCCTTTTCTTAAGCCAACAGCCGGATACACTAGCTTGTACCTTACAAACTCTATACATTTTGTGGTCAATATCAAGCATAGCATCCTCTTGGTGAAAGACACAAGGGATTGAGAACACAATCCAGCAGCAGGTGGAATCTAGATCTCTCACTACTCTTCCTCTATGAGTTGTACATGTTCCTCTTCAATGCTCCTTAATATATACTTCCTAGCAGGGCGCATGAGTGCTCGTTTTACCTGAGTTTTCGAATAACTTCTCTATCTGAACCCAAATTGAAAATCAACAATACATATATACATTCGAGAAACGATAACTCTAAAATTTTTGTTGTAACAATTAAGAAGGTGAAATGAGCATCTGAGTTCGGACACTACAAGAAAAGGAGCCATTTTTTTGTGGAGAAGAAAATCAAGCACCATAAAAATCCATCTCTATTTGTGGCAAAAATATATAAGGGGCAATTTCCTACGTACCCCTAAAAATTTTTCTGTTTTCAGATTTACCCTTCTTAGAAGGCTAATATTAAAACTATCCTTCTTACGTTCCAACTTCTTTCCAAAATACCCCTGAAGTTAAACTCTGTTAGTGTACCGTTTGAAACTGCCGTTATCTGTGTGTAATTGCTATTTTGCCTTTTCAAATATACCCTAAACACTAAACCCTAAAACCCTAAACCCCTAAACCCTAAAACCCTAAACCGTAAACCCTAAAACCCTAAACCCTAAACCCTAAAACCCTAAAAAATTCTAAACCCTAAACTCTAAAACCCTAAAAAATCCTGAACCCTAAACCCTAAACCCTAGAACCCTAAAAAATCCTAAACCCTAAACCCTAAAACACTAAAAAATCCTAAACCCTAAACCCTAAACGCTAAACCCGGGCAAAATAGATATATCTGATAGTTTTCAACTTCGATTATTATTTAGCTCTAGTTTAACCCTAGTTAACTTAACAAAGGGAAACGGTAGGGGTATTTTTAATAACGGTGGAACGTATGAGGGGTATATTCGAAAGAGAAAAATAAGAGGGGTAAATCAGATATTTCTTCATATTTCAGGGGTACACAGGCAATTATCCCAATATATAACATATTAGCTGATAAGTTAGTAAGTAATTTGTGGCGATTTTAGAGAATTGCTAAAAGGCTTAGATTCAATTATAATAGTGGTTAATATTTGAAATGTGAATTGTGCTTTAAGTGACAAATTTTAATTGTGCCACAAATTTTTTTTGTATAACAATTTTTTTTTAATTGTGAGAAAAACAAAAGCTCTAATCTCAAGATGATTATTCTGATACAATATTCAATTAACTATTAAATGAATTTCAATAGTAAAAATAAATTTGATAATATTTTATTAAATTAGTAACCATATTAAAATAGTACTTTTATAGAAATGGTTAAACACTCTAAGTATCTTCTTATATTCTACTTAATAAAGCAAAATGATACACCTAATATTCCCACGTGGCAAGCACTCTTCTGAGACCCAACAAGCCTCTTGCTACCATATAAATCATGGTCAATCAATATATAATTAGTTGATTTAGATGAGCAAATTTAAGATAAATCTCTCATTAATGTGGCCTTAAATTTTTTAAACTAAAGGCAAAAAGATGCATGCACATCTTGTACCTAAATCATTATTCTGATTACGTACACTACAATAAAATTAGGTTATAGAAATATATTTTTATGACACTTTTGTACGAGTATCCTATCTATATTCCATCTATATTCAAAATTAGATTATATGGACACATTATAATAATGTGTCGCTATACACCCTAACGACTGCACATATAGTGACACTAATTGTAAGTGTCGATATTTTTGTCAGCGGTATTTTTTTAAAATTTTAAAAATACTTAAAAGTGTCCCTGTAATATAGTTTTATTGTAGTGTTACTTTGACATTTTTTTATGTATTATGAGAGAAATCTCGATGATCTTTAGTAACTGCCACCAAAACTATTTTTATAATGTGCATTGTACTCAATTATTATTATTATTATTATTTTGAGAAAAAGATAGCATGCTATCTTTTTTATTTATTTTTGAAATAAATTTAGCTGAAAATGTGAAATAACTAGACTTCGAACTCGGATATCGGATATCAACCACCAAACCTTTTGCTACTTGGACTAGCGACGGTTGAGCACCTCTAACGTATAGTTAGATTTTTTTTCCCCTTTTGAGTTGTCTTAATTACCAAGCAAATAAAGAGAGGCAAAATTTAGAGTGCAACTTTAATAGAACAAGCCCTTTAACAAATTCTTGTTGAGACTGTTTGGTGAACTGTATAATTCATCCGGCATCCAAAATTTAAATATTTATTCAAGTCTATAAGTTTTTCATCCGAATCTTATTATGTATTGAACTGCAGATTTAAAAAGAGGATCAAGAAATTTGAATGAGAAGCACCAGTACTAAAAGAGGACCAATAAATTTGAATGAGGAGCTCTTCATTTTAGTTTATTCGCAGAATTTAATGCAGCAATCACCTTTTCTTTTGGCCACATGCAGAATTTAGAGTTTTTCCCTTGTAAGTACCATCTCTCTCTCTCTCTCTCTTTCTCTCCCTCTCATCATATGTATGATGTATATAGTTCTAGCTAGGGATGCTTGGTATGATTTGTTAGAATAAGAGATATATATATATATGGGTAGGTTTTGTGGCTTGAGCTTGTGGAATGGAAGGGTTTTCAAGGAAGGGAAAGAAGAACAGTTGAGATAAGCCAAAAAAGCCATAAAGAGGTCGATCTTGGAGTAGCACAACTAGAAAAAGATTAGGTTGCAAAGTGAAAGGATGAGTTCCTACGTACCTTCACATTTCGAGACCCGAGTTCGAAGTCTAGTTGCTTCACATTTCTAGCTAAATTTATTTCAAAAATAAACGAAGCGGCTAGCATGCTACCATTCTCTCAAAAAAAAAAAGTTTCTACGTACCTTCCTTCCAATATTCTCCATTTCAAGGTGGAACCAACCAGGTTCTCTCTCTCTCTCTCTCTCTCTCTCTCTCTCTAGTTTGGGAATGCGTTCTTTTGACGCACATGCTTTCGTATAAGAGCGTTATAAAACAATAAAAAATAATAATAATTCTGAAAGCTTGTAAATTCGTATAATCATTCTAATACTATTAAATGGTGATGAGAATCTCCATGAGAGAAGCATCTTGGATGAGTGTAGACTTTGTTGAACATGATTCTAAGCTAGGCCTTATGTTGATATAATTATTCCTATTTGAACTTCATTTATATAACTAGCTAGCTAGGTAGAATTTTTAAGTAGGAGATTATATATGAAAGGACAAAGGGCATTTGCATCATCTCAAAACTTCTCCAACCACCACAGGACCCTCTTCATTCCTTAGCCACCCAAATTGTAGGGTGTCTATGCGTGTCCAATAGCAAACCTCTTATTACAAATAAATTCAGTGCAAAAAGTACTAGAAAAAGTTGTAGCAAAAGTAGTCAAGGTGCTGATTTTATCTTCTTCTATATAACTGCTTTTTAGCGTATATTTGTTTCTATTTTTCAAAAAAAAAATTCAAATTTTAATAATATATATATATATAGAGAGAGAGAGAGAGAGAGAGAGAGAGAGAGAGAGAGAGAGTGAGTGAATGAGTTCGGCTGCTATGCTATCAATAGCATTGGACACTTGGTACTATCAAGTTTTCCGTCGTTAGACCCTTCAATCATTTTCATCCGTTAGATCACACTATTCTACCAACCACCTACTAAATCTTAGAGAACTATTATCATCATAACCATACATCCCTTCAGTCAAGTGCCGAAACCTAAAACCATCAAGTCATTGATGCTATTAATAGTATAGTAACATATATATATATATATATATATATATATGTATATATAGGGTCCGGCTACTATACTCTTATGAGTAAAATCTTTTTGTACTTATAAGTTTTCATCCCTTGGATGAAGGAATGTGCGATTAAGATTATAGTAGTCCCTAGAATTTATACTATTTTTCCAACAAACCTAGTAAACCCTAGGGGGACCACCATCATCCTAACCGCACATTTCTTCATTCAAGGATAAAAAAGTTATGAGTCTAAAGGGGTTTATACTCATAAGAGTATAGTAGCCCTACGCTATATATATATATATATATATATATATATATATATATATATATATTATATATATATATATATATATATATATAATATCATTCAAGGATAAAAAAGTCCGACTACTATATCATCGATAGCAAAAAACACTTGGTGCTACATACCGTTAGATCTACATCTTTGATCATTTTTATCCCTTAAATCATATTATTCCACCAACCATTCACTAAATCCTATAAAATCACTATGATTCTAACCACACATTTCTTAATACAATGGACGAAAATCTAATAGAACCAAGGACTAATATATATATAGAACTAGGCTACTATACTAGTTATTGGTGCTACTCAATTTTTGACCTTCGAATAAAGAAATATGCAGTTATAATGATAGTGAGTCTCTAAAATTTAATAGGTGGTTGTAGGGACGAAGCCAGAATTTAATCCTGAGGGAGCCAAAAATATATTTAAATAAAAATTTTAGCACATAAATATTATTTTATCGAATCAATTTTTTTTTAAAAAAAATTATTAATTTAATAATTAATGTAAAAATATTAAAATTATTTTTTAATTTAGAGATGTTTAATTTTTAATTATTTTATTTATATTATTATATTCAAATAACTAAAAATTTTACTAAATCTAATTATAATTTAGTTAGCGATTGAATTATTAGTATTTTTAATAAATAAAATTATAACATTTAATGACTATTAGATCAAATAGCTATTAAATTTAGTATAATATTTTATTTTGTTAAATAAAATATCTCACCTAAAATAGTTAGAAATTAAAAAAAAATATAAAACAAAAAAATTGGAGTTAAGAAATGTATTTCAAAATATCTTATAAATATAAGACTCTTAGTATATTTTTATCCATTTAAAATGCATACAAAGAAGAAAAAAAAAAAAAGTTATATATATTGGCACAAAAAACTATTAAGTAAATATTAAAAAACTGAGAAGGGTCATGGCTATCTAAAAAAAAAAAAAGAGTTAAATTGGTATTCAGAACTATTAAGCAATATTAAAAAGTTGAGGGGGGTCATGGCCACTTTGGGCCTTAACATGGATCCGTTCCTAGGTGGTTGGAAATAGTATGATCTAATAAATGAAAATGATCAAATGGATAGATCTAACGGTGAAAAATTTGGTAGCACCAAGTATTTAGTGCTATCGGTAGCATAATAGCCAAACTATATATATATATATATATATATATATATATATATATATATATATATATATATATATATATATATATAGAGTAGGCTGGTATGCTTATAGAAGTACGAAGCACTTCGTGTTTATAAGTCATTTTCGATATTGGGACTTTCGAATTGACGATCGATTCCGTTAGATTTGATCTAGAGTATTTAAAATATCTAAAAGATAAATTTTGCTATTTTTCGATATCATTTGTCTAATGATCAAAGTGACTTAAAATCAACCATTTTAATCGTAGTGGTTAGCCGTTTGCTAGTTTAACGGTATAGAAATATTCAAATTACGTGAAATTTTGATAGAAAATTTTTTATACTATATAAAATAAGATCAATATTATTGATTTAAAATTTTAGCATCATATCATCACATTTTGTGAGATTTTTTTGATCACTTAGCAAATGATATCAAAAAATCATAAAATTTATTTTCTAAGTATTTCAAATAATCTAGATCAAGTTAAGTGAGCTGATCGTCGATTTGAAAGTCTCAATATAAAAAATAACTTATAAACACGAATGCCTTCATACTTATAAAAGCACTTCAACCGCACTATATATATATATATATATATAGTCTGGCTAGAATATTATCGATAGCACTATCAAGTTTTTAGCCGTTAGATGAAAAAATATACGGTTGGAATTATAGTGGTTCCCTAAGATTTTTACTATTAATTCAACCACCCACCTAGTAAATATTAGGTGACCACTATCATCTTCACCACATATCAACTAAAAATTTAATAGCACCAATGACTTAGTGATAGTATTCCAGTCTAATTATACATATATTTCTATTGTCCCATGAAATATTGAAATAATATCAAATCTCCTTAAACAAAGCAACTTGAATTTCTGTGCCCTCTTCTTTGGGCTTTTCATTTATGCTTGGTTAGTATTAGTATTCAAAATAAACAATATAAACAAAAGTATGAATGAGAAAATTATTCTTTTTGGCATTTCATCAGCTAGATAGGACACAATCCCAACTGATTGGTGGATGATAGCTATTGATCGATTAAGATGTGCCCCACATTACGAATGAATGCTAAAGTGCTTGTGCGCTGAGGTTTTCTACGGACCAGATTTGCAGTGAATCTTTACCACGTGATTAATCTTCCACTTACAACTCCATAGATTTCATGCAAAAGTACTTTTCGTGCGACTCCATAGATTCCACACCAATTTTATTATAATAATATATTTTATGCTGTTTTTGATTCAGAAATATATATATATAAAAAGCTAAAATTATTTATTTCAGAAATAGGTATAAGTTCAGTAATAAATATGAATAAAATTAATTTTTTGTTTGGATGAAATTGGATTGTTTTTTGAAATAAAAAAAATAGTGTTTGAGTAGTTAGATTGGAATAGTAAAAATAAAAATAATTATAATTTTAAAATAATAATATTTTATTTAATTAATTAATAAAAAAAAATAAATTAAATAATAATTTGATTTATTTAATTAACTATTACTAAATAACTCTAAATATTAATTAATAAAATAATTAATAATAATGAGTATTATTAATAAATAATTTAATTAATTATAAATAATGTAATAAATTAATAAATTAATTAGTTAATTATCCAATAGTTAAATAATTAGTTAATAAAATAATTAGATTATTCAAAATATTAAATTAATTAAATAGTTAATATAATAATTAAAATTATATTTATTTTAATTAAATTTATTCTTAAGTTGGAACAAGTTTGTTCTAGAAAAAAAAATTAGAACTGTAATTCTAATCTTATACCAGCTTATTTCAGAGAGACGAAAATTATTGTTCTCATTCAAACCAAACATGTTTGGAGAATAAGGCTCGAATATGATCTTATTCCAAATCTTGTTCCCGAACCAAACATTATCTAAGAGTTCACAATTGAAATGAGATGAAATGAGAAGTAAAATTGAATTGCATTGAAACGAAGAATAGAGAGCGATGAATCATTCAAAAATGTTTGACTCATTATTGAAATGAAAATCAAAATGGACAACTCCTACACCTCTTATTTGATTCATGAAAAGCGAGAAATGTAATCAATTAATTTCTGGATAGAGACATAAACAAACACATGACAACAAATCATGCTTTATTCTCGAGCTTTTCACTAATTTTTTTTGGTCCCTACGGAAGAGGTTTCTCTTTCTATGGACATAATGGGCCGGGAGAAAGCCCCAGCCCAATTATTGGGCCCATTTAATATTAAAAGGCCGAAATACTGATTAGCTCTAATTATTTTTTAGACTTAAAGTTAGGGTCTAGCACTAATTTGATCCCTATAGTTTTTTAGATTTTATAAGGTTAAAATACATAAAACTTTCCTATAAGTACCTATTTTTTTTTTTTTACTTTCTCTCTCTTTGACTTTTATAAATTTATTTTTATCTCTCAAAATCATTCTAGTTTCCTATATAAGAATTTTATCACTATTTCGTTTTTTTTTATAATTTATACTAAAAACGCTTTTAAAAAATGATAGAAGTATACTAATTTTAATATATATATAACAATAAGTAAGCAATTTGATTATTTCGTCATCTCCATCAACGCTGCAACCTCCTAAAAATATTTCCGGACATATTTTTCGAGACAAATTACAAAAATGTGGGAAAAAAAAACTAAAAATTAGGCACATATAGCAACACTTACAATAAGTGTCGGTATTTTTGTCAGCGACACTTTTTTTAGATTTTAGAAACACTTAAAAGTGTCGCTATAGTCTAATTTTGTTGTAGTGTGCATATATGCAAAACTTCTTCATTATGAATTTAAACAAATTTTTTAAAATCATCAATAATAAATAATTAGGTAGTCAAACAAAAAATTCAAACTCCATTTGGTTAATTGATTTGGGGAGAAGCTTGAAATGAAGGAATTTTGCTGCTGTTAATTATTTCTCAAACAATAGTATTTGCATTGTATATAATTAAGTTATCCTTAAGCTTATAATAGGTTATCTTAGGACCTTTTTTTTTTTTTGTTCCAACCCTTCCCTAGCTAGAATTATTTGTTGAATATAAAATATACAAATACCGTTTTCAAAATAATTTAAATTTTTAGAAAATAACGATTGTTCTGTAAGTTCGAGTCTTGCCAAACTATTAACGTTATTTAATTTTTTTCTATAAAGAAGAGTATTGAATATAAGATATATAATTAAGTACGATTTTCTAATAATTTAAACCTTGCATAACAATTATTTAATATTATTTAATATTATTAACCTTATTCCAATCAAGAGAATCGGTTGAAGGGCTCATTGATCTAGCAATCGCTGGTTCTTGAACTTTTAATCATGCATGTTTTATTTTGGTTCTCGGACTCTTCAGTTCGAAATTTTAAATCTCAAACATGCATTTTAAAATAATTATATATATATATATATATATATATATATAGAGAGAGAGAGAGAGAGAGAGAGAGAGAGAGAGAGAGAGTAGAGTTTATATATTTTTTTTAAAAAAAAAGTCAATTTATACTTGTAAATTTTTTATCATTAGATTTATATTGGAATTTGTGATATTGTAAAGTCAACTAAAAAAAATAAAAAATAAAAATATACAAATTCTAATACAAATTTAATAACAAAAGATTTATAAGTATAAATAAAATTAAACTTTTAAATATATATAAGCTCTATATTAATAATATAATATTTTATTAATGGTGTCCATACTGCGTCTGTGTTTTAATAGTTTCCAAAATATTAAAACCTAGACGCAGTATGGACACCATTAATAAAATATTATATTATTAATATAATATTATATATTTAATATTTATAAAATATTAATTTTGGTAAAATATTATTATACACTATAATAAAACTATACTATAGCGACACTTTTAAGTATTGCTAAATACTAAAAAAAAATACTGCTGAAAAAAATACCGACACTTGTCATTAGTGTCACTATATGTGCCGTTGCTAGGGTGTATAGCGACATATTACTATAATGTGTCCCAAAAATATGTTCCTATAATCTAATTTTGGATATAGATGGATTATAAATTGAACACTTGCAAAAAAATATCATAAACATGCGTTCCTATAACCTAATTTTGTTGTAGTGATATTTCTGCATGAATAAAAATTAATAAAAATTTTATTAATAATTTATATATTTTAATAAGAGAAATTTTTTTTTTCTATATATAATTTATTTATATTGGTCAAAAATAATTTGTATGAATCCATCAAAAGTTGAAATATTCATCATTATTATATATTATATGAGCATAAAAAAATAAAAATAATATATATATATATATATATATATATATATATATATATATATATATATATATATATATATATATATATAGTATGCATTATAATATGCATTAAATGGGCGTTCAAGAAATGTCCACATCGAACACGAGTTCGACACGGACACGCGCATATCCGATACGAACACACAAAACTTATAGAAATGTCCGTCACAATTTTTATTTAAAAAAAAAAAAAAAAAAAAAAAAGAAAGAAAAGTACACAGCTGGTTCCTGATCCACTTAATTGCTGACCCAAAAATAACGCGTGAAATGAAGCCCATGATCACAACCAATTATGAACTCATGAGACTCCTTGATTTTAAGACCCCATGCATGGCACTAACAAATATTTTGATCAATTAATCAAACCAGTAAATAAATTAATCAAAAACAGGAGATTCTATGCTATTTTAACTCCTAATAGTAATAGTGTTAAAATAAGATCTCTTCACTTGAATTATCTACAAAATAATAATCAAAGTAAAGTTGGGTGGAGCTAGAGGTCTCTCCAACTTTAATTACCATTTAAAAAAATTTGATTAAATTGTGTTTTTTTGGCCAAAGAATTAATCTAATATGAAGCAGTACAAGAATAAATTTTTGCTCTATGAAAGGTTCTAAAATTTATGATTTGATATATAGGATAGAACATTATTTTACTTATATGTGATTTATTTTACTCCAACAAAGTGACAATTTCATATTTAATGGCACTCATCATATGCCTAATACTACGATTTCTTAAATATATATAAGATGTCCATGCACGTAAACAGGGCGTAGATAAAATATAGCAAAGGAATAGTCGAGTTAACAATTTTAATATATAAGACCCTCGCAAGGGTAATTATGTTTATTTATAAAGTATTAATCTTTAATAACTACAATTAACCTAAAACCATGAATCAAGATCTAGTTCACAACAACAATTCAAATCCAATAATCAAATCCAAACTATTGTTAAGTAGTACAAGTAATCACCAAAAATACTTAAAACCCATGGGCACCATAGTGGAGAGCACAAACATGTTGAAATATTCCCAAAACCAAGAGCTGGACAACAACAAAAATTGTATTAATATATATATATGATCTACATGCAGGCATGACAGTACTCTTCTTTGAACATTGAATATATATATATAACATTCAAACTTTGCTAATTAATCAGCATTTGAATATGTATAGAATATTAACATAGCCAATATAAGTAGAGCCCCATAGAGTTTTTGTTCCTTCACAGCAAATCAAAGAATTAGAGGTGCCAAGTTAGAGGTCCTGCAGTCACAATGGCAATGAGGAAGCCGCGGGCCGTCCTTATCGCCTTCGCTTTGCTCGTCGTGCTCGATCGAGGCCTCGTGCACGCCAATTTCTACGATGAGTGCGACGTTACCTGGGAACCGCAGAACACTGCCATCTGGGGCAACGGCGAGAACCTCGCGCTTTCGCTCAACTCTTATCATATAGGTAAAAAGTACTAGGTACAATCGTCGCAAAAATTGTCACTAGAACAAACTTTTGGGTAACATGCAGTGTATGTAATGTAACATTTGGATATATAATTTGTTTTGTGGAATAATTTTCAGGTTCCGCAATTCGAACAAAGAAGCAGTTCCTCTTTGGAAGCATACAGATGGAAATTCAGCTGGTTCCTGGGAACTCAGCTGGAACTGTCACCGCATACTACGTAAGTACAATATTCTCGCTTATATATAACTGCTGGAAAATGAATCCCAGAACAAGATTTGATCATTACACATGCATGTTTCAGACATCTTCATTGGGAGACTACCATGACGAGATCGACTACGAGTTCCTCGGAAACGAAACCGGACAACCGTACACCATCCACACGAATGTTTTCGGTAAAGGCCAAGGAAAGAAGGAGGTGCAATTCAAGCCGTGGTTCGACCCGACTGAGGATTATCACAACTACACCATCTTTTGGAGCCCAACTGAGATTGTGTAAGTTCATAACTCATCGCGTTAATTGTCGACGATCGATCGAACACCGATTTACTACAATCGATCGAATTCCTTATAGTTGTTGCGTAACGTTTTTTTCGCAGGTGGTTCATCGACGAGATCCCGATCAGAACCTACAGAAACTACGAGAGCGCCGGGGTCCCGTTTCCCACCAACCAGCCAATGAGGATGTACTCCAGCATCTGGAATGCCGACGACTGGGCTAGCCAGGGCGGGCGGGTCAAGACAGACTGGCAGGAAGCGCCGTTCATCGCCAAGTACAGGAACCTCAAGCTGGACGTCTGCGAGTGCGAGAGTACAGACGGCATTTCCCAGTGCTACTCATCTTCCAACTGGTACAACGGATGGCAGTACTTTAAGCTGACCGACGCGCAGCTGGGCCAGATGAATTGGGTTCAGCAGAACTACAAGATCTACGATTACTGCACTGACTACAATAGATTTAACGGCAAGATGCCCGCTGAATGTTCTCTGCCGCAATACTGATGACTGCAGGCCGAGAAAATTGCCATACACAGATGACTCTTTTTTTTTTTTTTTTTTTAAAACGATGGTGAGTTTTATCAGGCTGTGTCATAGTTATTAATTCATATATCTATCGAAATAAATCTTTATTTCTACTTCTGTTTGTGCAAAATATATGATTACGAAAAAATGCTATAGAGATTTGGCTTTTGATGTTCAACTTTGTTAATACATTATGAGTAGAATTGTTCAGAGTGTGGAAACATATACACATGGCAAATTAATAAGATCATTTATTTAGCTCTTCCACATTTAATACAAGTGCTGTAGCTCATGCAGATTAATGGATTCAAGCAGCTGAGTTATGAAGATGTAATTGTTCTGATAATGCGAGAATTAACGTATACTACTCTGCAAAACTGGTTAAGGCATTTTCCAATTCCTACGTACTCGATCTGCAATAATATAACGTAAAATAAGATGAGAAACTCTTCATGTAAACATCATATGCTATAAGAAGTATCACAAACTAATCAGAAGTTTTACTGTATCAAACTAAGATACTTTGGAAAGAATAAATTGTCGAATAAAACCAGAACAATTATACACATGCAAATAAATCAACATTTCATTGTAGTCCAAGTACAACGATTTTCTCTTTCCTAAAGATTAGCAGGTAATGGGAATCCCCCACCAAACGACAAAAAGATTTGGTGTTTTGATGTTTATATTATTATCTAATATCTTAGCAGAGACCCACGAATTGGTATATGCCAACATATCAAAACTAAGATCTTTATTTTTTTTTTTTTGAGAGAAAGATAGCATGCTACCGCTTCGTTTATTTTTGAAATAAACTTAGCTGGAAATGTGAAGCAACTAGACTTCGAATTCGGGTCTCGGGTATCAATCATCAAGCTCTTTGCCACTTGCACTAGGGATGGTTGATAACTAAGATCTTTACTGATCTCAGTAGATTTGTATTTTTAGCTGTAGTAAAATCTAATCATTGTTATAAATATATTTTTTATTTTATAAATTTGGTGTCTCTGATTAAAGAGAGTATGAATATACTTTAGAGATTAGAGTTTTTGAATGAGTGCCATATTTTGTAGGCTATTTTGATTGTAATGAAAGTTAATATAATAATAATAATAATAATAATAATAATAATAATAATAAAAATATATAAACTTATTTCAACAATATCCGTCTATCTAATCTTCAAATATTTTGATTTTACTGTTCGATTTTTAATTTTTTTTTTATTTATAATTTTTTAATTTTGAAATTTAAATACGCCGCTTATCTTTATAAATTTAATTAATATATATTATATAATTTATGTAATTATAAATTTACTAAAATAATTTAAAATTTGTATATTCGAATAGCAAGAGATCAAACTACTTAAATCAAATAAATATAAAAATAAAAAATCAAAAGATGGGATAGTTAAATAAAATTAATTGGATAAATTGCCTGTGTACCCTCTGAAATATAACAGAATATAGGGATACTGTCTGTGTATCCCTTATCTGATTTACCCCTCCTATTTTTTTTCTTTCCAATATATCCCTCATACGTTCCACCGTTATTAAAAATACCCCTACCTGTTTCCCTTTGTTAAGTTAACTAGGGTTAAACTAGAGTTAAATAATAATCGGAGTTGAAAATTATCAGATATACCTATTTTGCCCCGGTTTAGGGTTTAGGGTTTAGGTTTAGGATTTTTTAGGGTTTTAGGGTTTAGGGTAGGTTTAGGGTTTTAGGGTTTAGGATTTAGATTTTTTAGGTTTTAGAGTTTAGGATTTTTTAGGGTTTTAGGGTTTAGGGTTTAGGGTTTTTTAGGATTTTAGGGTTTAGGGTTTAGGGTTTTAGGTTTTAGGATTTAGGGTTTTAGGGTTTAGAGTATATTTGAAAGGACAAAATAGTAATTACACACAGATAACGGTAGTTTCAAACGGTACGCTAACAGAGTTTAACTTCAGGGATATTTTGGAAAGAAGTTGGAACGTAAGAAGGGTAGTTTTAATATTAGCCTTCTAAGAGGGGTAAATCTAAAAACAGGGAAATTTTTAGGGATACGTAGGAAATTGCCCCTTTAATATAAGGGCAAGAGACTACACAACCTGTAGTCGACCTCTCCAGTATGAGAGGTTTTGTGAAATTCCGAAACTACCCCTCTCTTTTCTCCTTTTTATGACCACTCAGCTCTCGTCTTCGTTCTCCCACCACCGTAACTTCGAGGGCACATCACAATAACACTTCCCCCCCCCTCTCTCTCTCTCTCTCTCTCTCTCTCTCTCTCTCTCTCTTTCAACCCTAGGTGCTCGATGCGATTTTGAAGGGAACGGGCGAGATCTAGGGCATGGATCGGATCGTCGGGGGAAAGTACAAGCTCGGGAGGAAGATCGGGAGTGGATCCTTCGGTGAGATCTACCTCGGTGAGTTCTCCGAAACTCAAACCCTAGAATTCAACTCTTTGATCAGTTTGTTGGTTTTTTTTTTTTTTCTTTTTTTTTTTTTTTTTTTTCTATTGATATCGTTTTTGTTGGTTTGATCTGTTGCAGCAACGCCACGCCATACCGCTCCTTCTTCAATGCGGTGGAGTTGGTAGGAGGGAATAATTTATTATTTATTTTTTTTATATTATTTATTCAGAAAGGGCAACTTTTTCTTCACATTTTTTTTTTATTCCCGATCAACAAGTTACAAGGTATATACTTACTACCCATGACTCTCTCTCCCTCTCTTCCTTATTTTATTCGGCTATATATATAATTGGAATAGTGAATTTTTTTTACCCACTTGCTTCGAATCTTGCAACTTATTTTTCTTTCTATTCTTCTAGCAGACAGGATCTTATTCTGGTCAGATCTAAATTATAAGCTAATCTTCTTTTCTTTCTGTCAATTTTTTACTTCTCTAATTTTTGCTGGTCCTCCTAGCTTTACCATGGTTAACTAGGATATTGTGTTTGCTCAATTTAGATTGGCTTTTATTTATGATTTTTTCCCTCACTGGTTTACCTACTTCTCCTCTGGTTTATACTCTATTTTTTTTTCTCTGTACATCCCTGGGGTTCTCAATACTGCTGATGCAGATATGGATATCATCGCGATCTCCTTTAAGGATTTGCTATCGGATATAGCCCAAAAACTGACTATTCCAGCACCAAAGTACGGCCTTACGGTTGACACGTCTGCGCGACTTATCGCTTACGTTGATGTGGAGATCGAGAGAAACGACTCTGTTGTCGAAACCATTCGTTCATGGGGTTCGGCTGCCTGCGCTGCTGGTCCATCTGAGGATGAGGCAGCACGCAAATGTATTACTACTCTTCGTAGTGACCTTGGCTTCACTATTCAGGACGCAAATTTTGAGGATGCTAAATTTTACAAAAATTTATACACTCATCTCTCTGAACAATATAGCACATTGTCGTCGAAGTATAATACTCTCAAGTGGGATTACAAAATGCTCAAGAACTATTACAACAAGGCTACTGAGGAAAGAGACCGTTACTTCAGTGAGCGTTCTGAAATACATGAGAGTTTGGAGAAGGTGTTTGACATAATTAATGAATCTACCATGGTTGTTGACACCCCTCCGGGATATGGTACACAGGACCCCATACGCAAGCTATCCCCTTTTGATTGGTCGGGGTTTGATCTTGCAGTTCTGGTCTACCCGTTTTGTTCTGCCGGTATTTGGGCTTCCAAATGTTGCATTCTCCTTCCTTTCTTTACGACCATTGTATTTTTGCCTTTTGTTTTCCCTTTTTGCTTTAAAGAGATTCATGCTTTCTGTACTTGCTACCTCTTTTAAGGAAAACGACAACCATATATATATATATATGGCAATAAACATGAAGGAATAAATCAACCAGACATAAACCAAAGATGGAATAAATCAACCACGACATAAACCACAAAGATAAAAATATATATAGAGTAATTGGCTGCCAACAATATATATATATATATATATATATATATATATATATATATATATATATATATATATATATATATATATATATATATATAAGCTATCGTTATCCTTAAGGGATGTAGCAAGTACAGAAAGCATGAGTCTCTTTAAAGCAAAAAGGGAAAACAAAAGGCAAAAATACAATGGTCGTAAAGAAAGGAAAGAGAATGCAACATTCGGAAGCCCAAATACTGGCAGAACAAAAAGGGTAGACCAGAACTGCAAGGTCAAACCCCGGCCAATCAAAAGGGGATAGTTTGCGTATGGAACAACTATTCGGACACATTAGTAGGGTCCTGTGTACCATATCCCGGAGGGGTGTCAACAACCATGGTAGATCCATTAATTATGTCAAACACCTTCTCCAAACTCTCATGTATTTCAGAGCGCTCACTGAAGTAACGGTCTCTTTTCTCAGTAGCCTTGTTGTAACAGTTCTTGAGCATTTTGTAATCCCACTTGAGAGTATTATACTTCGACGACAATGTGCTATATTGTTCAGAGAGATGAATGTACAATTTTTTGTAAAATTTAGCATCCTCAAAATTTGCGTCCTGAATAGTGAAGCCAAGGTCACTACGAAAAGTAGTAATACATTTGCGTGCTGCCTCATCCTCAGATGGACCAGCAGCGCAGGCAGGCGAACCCCATGAACGAATGGTTTCGACAACAGAGTCGTTTCTCTCGATCTCCACATCAACGTGAGCGATAAGTTGCGCAGACGTGTCAACCGTAAGGTCGTACTTTGGTGCTGGGATAGCCAGTTTTTGGGCTATATCCGATAGCAAATCCTTAAAGGAGATCGCGATGACATCCATGCCTGCACCAGCAGTATTGAGAACCCCAGGGATGCACAGAGAAAAAAAAATAGAGCATAAATCAGAGGGGAAGTAGGTAAACCAGGGAGGGGAAAAATCAGGAACAAAAGCCAATCTAAATTGAGCAAACATAATGTCCTAGTTAACCATGGTAAAGCTAGGAGGACCAGCAAAAATCAGAGAAGTAAACAAACTGACAGAAAAAAAAAGGGGATTACCTTATAATTTAGATCTGACCAAAGCTGAGTAAGATCCTGTCTGCTAGAAGAATAGAAGGAAGAAGAAATTGCAAGATTCGAAGCAAGTGGGCAAAGGAACTCACTATTCCAACAGTATATATAGCCGAATAAAGTAAGGGAGAGAGGGAGAGAGAGAGAGAGAGGGAGAGAGAGTCATGGGTAGTAAGTATATACCTTGTACCTTGTTGATCGGGAATAAGAGAAAACATGCGAAGAAGAAGTTGCCCTTCCTGAATAAATAATATAAAGAAAATAAATAATAAACTGTTCCCTCTCACCAACTCCGCCGCAGAGAAGAAGGAGTGGTATGGCGTGGCAGGGTAGGCACAGGGCACAAAGTCGGCAGCAGGACAGAGCTCCGCGGCGGAGTTGGTGAGAGAGATGGGAGCCATGCCGCGGCGGCAACTCCGCCGTCTGCAACATGACACCAACTCCGCTAGAGGAGCAGGACGGGGCTCCGCGGCGGAGTTGGTGAGAAGAATAGGAGTCGCCATGCCGCGGCGGCAACTCCGCCACCTGCAACACCAACTGAGGAACAGGACAGGCCTTCGCGGCGGAGTCGGTGGGAGGTAGGTCAGAGAGAGAGAGACAAGCGTCTCAGAGCAGAGAGAGAGAGAAGAGAAATGTAAGAAGCCCCACACCACGGAGAGAGGAGGGTATGGCGCAGAGAAGAAGGAGCGGTATGGCGTGCTAGGGCAGGCACAGGGTTCCGCGGCGGAGTTGGTGAGAGAGATGGGAGTCACCATGCCGCGGCGGCAACTCCAACGTCTGCAACAGGACACCAACTCCGCTACAGGAGCAGGACAGGGCTTCGCGGCGGAGTCGGTGAGAGGTAGGTTAGAGAGAGAGAGAGAGAATCGTCTGAGAGCAGAGAGAAAGGTACTCCATGAGAGGACTAGTCAAGCATGTCTCAGAGGAGAGAGGGAGAAAAATGTACAGGAGAAAAGGAGAAAGTACTCCTTGAGGGAACCGCTCAAGCGAAATTGCGGAGAGCGCTCTAAATTGTTGAAGCTTCCCCCTTTAATGTATTGTATAGATGTGTTCATGAATTATCTAGGGAATTAATAAGATGATGATACGTATTCTCATGAGTTGAGAATTTGAGACATGTATCATTAGTGATTAATTTCTAAATGCTCATGATTAATGGATCATCACGGGGACAGTGATTAATCCGGTGAGATTGGTGCACATGTCGCTTTACTTTTATGGTAGACGAGTTTCGAGTCAATAGTGTAGAGACACTGGAGCGAATGTGTAGGTGGTTGGTGGAGAACAAGGATACCGAGCGTGACCATCACGAGAAGTCACTTGGATGTCTACTCACTCGTCAGTGACTTATGCGATGTTGCAGTAGTGTGACTGGTCTTTTGACCTACACTGTCTCGGCTATTCACAATGGGGTTGCTGTAGTTTGACTGTATATACACTTGGTCCCTAGCCATTCGTGTCCTTGTGGTGTATGTTGGCTGCAGTAGATTCGTTGTAAGAATAGGGTGTACACCTATATGGAATCTATCGCCTTAATAGATAGAAAGTTAGTCCTATGTGATTTATGAGATCGAGTTTAGAATATCTTGACCAAAACAGAGTAAATAATAGAAAGGGTTTCCGATATTAGAAACTCGAGTCGAATAAATTTGACATATGACAGACGGTGGGGTTTGACGAGCAATTTCATGACTTTCGTCTAGTCGGGACTCCTGATAGAATGATTGTATCACATGTTAACTGCACATAGAGGTTCAGTATTCCATTCTATTAGAATGCCACTACATGCTGCTAGGCGTCATTGGTGGATTGTGAGACTTATGAGAATTATCTGGATGATTGATAATTTTTATTGGGCTGAGTTGGAATTATTCTAATCCATTGAAAAGAGTTTTAACGATATTATTGATGGTGATCATAATATATTCCACTACTTGATAGAATAAAATCTATGGAGTCACACATATAAAAGGTTATGACTGATCGGATAGCCGGATCACGATTTTTGAATCGTCTCAGAACTTAATTATCAATATCTTGATAATTAGACTAATTTATATTTGTTACAAATTAGGAGTATTAAAGTGCAAATATTGTAAGAAAGAACTTACTAATAGTTAGCGAGTTGTGAGAGGACTTAAATGCAAATATTGCATTAATGATTTGATTTGATTTAATTAGGATTGAGTTCAAATCGAGTTAAATTAGGATTTTAATGATTGAACCGATTAGAGATAAGATAAATTTAAATCTAATTTTAAATTTATATGATTATTTTAATAATTATAAAATGAATTATAAATATTTCTTTTATACCTATGATATTTTTTTTTTTTTTTTTAAAAAAAGAAACAATCTCGTGTGGATACATGTAGGTCCAAAAAAATCAAAGTTTACGATCACCACATTACGACATAGATCTCCTCTAGAATTTTATTTTTTTATTTAATCTTAAATATATAAGAGATTCTATTTTGCGTAATTTTTAAGATCTGCTATATTTATTTTTGCACAAAATTCTAGCAGATACACTACAGAATATATATAATTTTTTTTTTTTTTTAAAAAAGCATCCTTATGATGCTATCATAATTTTGCAAAGAAGCCATTTTGGCCGGTCAAACCTTCAAACTTTGAGCCTAGGATGCTTGTGATGGCTTGCTGGAGACTCTTTTTGAAAAAAAAAAAAAAAAAAAAAAAACAGCATACTGCAGTTTCATTCATAGAGAGATGAATTCGACTTGTTAGAGACTTATTAGGCTCATTGAATCTTTAATAAATATAATAATATATCCTCTCTTTTGTGTTACAAACCTAATGAACCAAATGATGGTGCAAATATAATTTACACAAAACAAAACTTAATTTTCGTTTGATATATATTACCATTGCATCGCAATGCAACACATTGATAAACCCTCATTCTCTTATTTATGTTACACAATATTATAAAAATAAAAAAAAAAACTAATCTTAATATTGTTGAATATAAAATATACAATTTTTTGTTCTCTATAAGCTTAAAGTTTTTATTAGAGTACAAGTAGGGGTGTAAAACGGGCCGGGTGGCCCCCGGCACGGTTTCGGGCCGTGCTGTGACCCGACACGGCTACTGTAGTTTCGTGCCTGGCCCGGCCCGGTCTAGCTCGTCGGGCCGTGCTGGGCCGCCTCTTTGGGGCCCGGCAGCACGGCCCGGCACGGCCTGTGCCGGGCTTGGGCCGTGCCGGGCTGAATAGCAAGCATTAGCCCGGCACAGCACGGCCCGTATGGGCCTTGCCAGCCGGGCCAGCACGGCCCACGTAAAATATGGTCCGGTCTGTAGACTGTAATGTAATAAAGGCTTAATATAGCCTATAACTATAGGCCTGGCTTTTGCGAGGCCTACATATATCTTTCCCAAGACCCTTCGGAAAGAGCTCACCCTTGGGAAAGATTGGGTTGAGCTCTTTGCCAAGGGTGGCAGACCCTTGGGCCTTGGGCCTTTTGCTTGGAAAATAGATAAAGTTAAAATTTTAAACCCAACAACTGCTCTTTTAAATTATAAAAAAATTATTATTTTTTTTATTTAAGTTACTAAAATACTCTTACTAATATTTAAAATTTTGACGGTTAGAGAGGGTATTTTGGTCAAAAAAATTAAAATATTTTTATATTTTAAAAAATTTAATTTTTTTTATACTTATAAATATTTTTACAAATCTTCAAATTTATCACAACAAATAATTTTTCATCCATTCTCTTCTACACGCACAATACACTAATTCTTTCTATTATTTTTTTACGGTTTAATATTCTATTTTTTTTTTCAAATTATTTTTATTTAATTATTTTTTAGTTTTTTGTGTTTATTTAAATCTTAAAATTTATCACAACAACTATATTTCCATTCATTCTCTTCTACATACACAATACACTTATTTTTTCTCCTTTCAAAAATTATAGTTTAAAAATAAGTTGTCTTGTATTTTTTTTAAAAAAATATTTTTTAGAAAAAAAAAATAAAAAAAAACTGGAAAAAAAACTGCTAGGGCAGGAACCGGGTCGGATTCGAGTCGGACCAAGTCTGCCCCAAGAAATTAAACTTTGCTGTGGGTCGGGCTTTTATCCGATTTTTTAAAAAAATTAAGATAATTATAAATATTATTAATCCTACTAGAAATGAAACCTATCTCATCTCCTTAAAAGTGAAAGCAATTAAATTAAGATAAAAATACACAAAACTTATCTAAACTACCTACTGATCATTTTACATTGACTATTTAATTTTTAAAAATTTTAATTTTACTATTTAATATTTTAATTTGTTTGATTTGAGTCAGTATTTTGATACTAAAATTTGAATACACATTTTATATTTTTATGATTTTAAGAAATATATTAATATTTATTTAAAAAGTAATTAATTTAGATTACTGTAATTTTTATATTTATAATTTATTAAAATATGTAATTAATTTAGATTTTAAAGTTAAAATATTATTGACAAGTCAAATTAATGTAATATACAAAATTTATTGGATTCATTAAACATTAATTTAAAATCTCTTTGGCAATAATAAAATTGCTATGAATATATTAATATTTATTTAAAAAGGTCATTGGGATGAAAAAGGTATATACTTTTAAATAATTGACTATAATTGCAATACACACATGCAATTATTTATTAAGGATATTGATGGTATTTGCAATTTTGAAGAGATATTGATAAATTTTGAGTTTGAGGGCAGCAGAAACTTACAAATTTATTCAGAAATCGAAATTTGATCAATTAGCTTATTTTTCAAGCCTTCTTGGATCATTAATTCTCCTAGAATGATCATTTTTGTCTTGATGATTCTTGATATTTCACGAATTTACTGATTGCATATTGAATGCGCAAATCGGATCAGATGATTCTCGATCGGATGATTCTCCTAGAAAGATCATTTTTATCTTGATAATTCTTGATCTTCCACGAATCTCCTTCGAATGTGCAAATCGGATTGGATGCGAAGAGATAATTCTTGATCTTCCACGAATCTCTTTCGAATGTGCAAATCAGATTGGATGCGAAGAGATAATTCTTGATCTTCCACGAATCTCCTTCGAATGTGTAAATCGGATTGGATGCGAAGAGGACTACTAGAGTTCTCTTCTTCTAATCGGATTGGATGCGAAGAGGACTACTAGATGCGAAGAGGACTACTAGAGTTCTCTTCTTCTATGTCCACACTCCAAAACTCCGAAAAACGTAGATAGAAACTCAGAAAAAACGTAAAGAGAATAAGGGAAGAAAAAAAATCTCTTTTCGATCTTATTTATCGTATGTTATATTCACCGTATAAGGAAAGATGTTCTATTTATAAATTACTCTTAGGATATTCTCTTTCTCATATAGAGATAAAAGAATATATGTTATGATAAAAATAAGGATATGTTTCTTATCTTGATGATTTTAAAAGCAAAAATTAAATTCCTATCTTACTATAATACAAATAATAATAATAATAATAATAATAATAATAATAATAATAATATATAAAATTTATCTCAACAATATCCGTCTATCTAATCTTCAAATATTTTGATTTTAATATTCAATTTTTAATTTTTTTTTATTTATACTTTTTTTAATTTTAAAAGTTAAATACGCCGCTTATCTTTATAAATTTAATTAATATATATATTATATAATTTATGTAATTATAAATTTACTAAAATAATTTAAAATTTGTATATTCGAATAGCAAGAGATCAAACTACTTAAATCAAATAATTAAATAAAATTAATTTATAATATAGATAAAATTTATATATTTTTATTAAAATAAAAAATAAAAAATTATAGTGAATAAAATTATTATTAAAAATATTTTTAAACCGAACTCAAATTGAACCGGAGGAGTTCCGGTCCGACACATTTAATATAAGGGTAAGAGACTACACAACCTGTAGTCGACCTCTCCAGTATGAGAGGTTTTGTGAAATTCCGAAACTACCCCTCTCTCTTTTCTCCTTTTTTATGACCACTCAGCTCTCGTCTTCGTTCTCCCACCACCGTAACTTCGAGGGCACATAACAATTACACTTCCCCTCTCTCTCTCTCTCTCTATCTCTTCAAACCCTAGGTGCTCGATGCGATTTTGAAGGGAACGGGCGAGATCTAGGGCATGGATCGGATCGTCGGGGGAAAGTACAAGCTCGGGAGGAAGATCGGGAGCGGATCCTTCGGCGAGATCTACCTCGGTGAGTTCTCCGTACCTCAAACCCTAGAATTCAACTCTTTGATCGGTTTTTTTTATTTTTTTTTATTTTTTTTTAATTCTGCTGATATCGTTTTTGTTGGTTTGATCTGTTGCAGCAACGCACGTCGACACCTTCGAGATCGTCGCGGTTAAGATCGTGAGTTCATGCCGATCCTTTTTGACCTGTTTTGTGTTGGATTTGAGCTGTTGGTTTGGATTTTTATGGGCGTTTTTTTATTAGATGATCTATTTTTATGTGTAGAGTTTTGGGATTTTAGTAGATGTGGGTTGTATGGTTGTGTGGATTATCGATTGAAGTGATGGATTTGCTAGTGCGATGGAAAAAAAAGTTTGTCTTTTGCGATTAGGTACAATTTTTTTTTTTGTGTAATTGCTGTAGGTTTGCTCCTTCATATTAGATATAATTTTGTTTTTGTCTTAGATAATTTGAGATTGTAGAATTTACTTCGTTTAGTTGTTCTGATTTGATTTGTTTAGTACATATTTGTTATTCATTTTTAGTTATTTCATAGTTTTTCAGCTAGTATTACTGTTCTCTATTTGTGAATTGGTCCGTGTCTTTATGTATTTTCAGCTTGCCAATGTTGTAGCTTTTGCCGAATTGTGACAAAGAATCTGATTTTGTTTTGTTTATTCTCAGGAGAACACTAAGACTAAACATCCTCAGTTGTTTTATGAGGCCAAGCTATATAACATTCTCCAAGGAGGAAGTATGTTTACTTCTGAAGAAATGTTGTCAGTTACGCGTTCCTGCATGGATAGAGTGATAATTTTATTGCAAACTCATGCGTGCAGGTGGCATTGCAAGCATAAAATGGTGCGGCGTAGATGGAGAGGACAATGTTCTTGTTCTTGATTTGCTTGGACCGAGCCTTGAAGACTTATTTGTCTACTGTGGTCGGAAGTTCTCACTGAAGACAGTGCTAATGTTAGCAGACCAAATGGTACTGGAAAAATAACATCTTTTGAAATCATTCCTTGTTGCTTGAGTTTCGCTGTGCCTGCTTTAAACCGCTTTATAGTAGGTAATAATCATTTTAACAGAAAAACACGGCATTCTGTTTTTAAACTGCTGGTTGTGATACCAGCTTATCAGACTTGCAAGAATTTTCTGAAGAAGCTGCAAAACGTGAACATGTAATCTTGACTTCAAAGTTGATTGATCGAATTACGTAATTGGAGTTTGATTCAAAAGATGACATTGTCAATGAATAACATCTAATCTTTTGCTTTCATTGGATTTTGCGAGTGGAGTGAAATGTTTGAGAACCGCACCTCTTTTATTTTGCTTGTATATAGTGCCTGCAGGCCTGCTAATGTGAATGTTTTGGTTCCGCCCCCCCCCTCCCCCCCTCTCTCTTTGATCTGCATTCTTCTAGAATCCTCTTCTCTAACACTTTTAAAACTGCATTTGTGATCACCTTTTTGTCTACTAAGTCATAAAGTGGCCCTTATTTATCAAAGTTTGCTATTGTTTGTTTTTTATTCTTCCCTTAACAGTATTTTGTAATAAGGTTTTGTTTGCCTTGGCTTCTTCTTAAAACTATTGTTAAATAATGCCATCTTATTACAAATAACTATTGCAGATTACAAGAATAGAATACGTTCACTCTAAGGGTTTTTGCATAGGGACATCAAACCTGATAACTTTCTTATGGGCCTTGGGCGGAAAGCAAACCAGGTAATGACTTGCAGGGTTTCTTGATCATTTCGTGGGTTGGCATATGAAAGTGTTCTACATATCCTTGTCATAATATATTTGTCGGTATAATTATCTAGGTATACATCATTGATTTTGGGCTTGCAAAAAGATATCGGGATTCTGTTACCAATCGCCATATTCCGTACAGGTACTGTCTAAACTGCTTTCGACTTGTAGAAGTGGTACATGCCACTTTCCCTTTTCATAGTTGAACTGGTATGTTGTATTTATTGTGGTTCTTAAATCTTTAAGTAACGAGTTGCATACTAAACAGTAAGTTTAACTTCTCTTTTTGATAACAGGGAAAACAAAAATTTAACTGGTACTGCTCGTTATGCAAGTTGCAATACTCATCTTGGCATTGGTAAGTTATAGCCACTTACATTCTCATCGGAGCTGACACTTCTTATGGACTTAATCAATCCTCTTTTTGTCAGAGCAAAGCCGTCGAGATGATTTGGAGTCGCTTGGATATGTTCTTTTGTATTTTCTTAGAGGAAGGTTAGTTTATCTGAAAGCTGCATATTCTGGACAAATTTTTTATAAAACTTTACATATAACTGTATGCGCATTTATTTATTTTATAATTATACTATATTTTGAAAAGATCTATCCTGTGTAAATTAATAAATTATAACTAGCTGCCATCTTTGTTATTGTCTTGATAAGCTTTAGCACAATTTGTTTTAGTGAGAGGATTCACTAAGGACGCATGGAGAAAATAGAAGGAGAAATAACTTATTTGCATATTTTGTGCATTGACATTTAGGAATTTAGTCGTTGTCATGATTGCAGTCCATAAACTACTTTATTTCTCATGCTTTCACTACTTGGTCAAATTGACTTATTTTGTTATTACTGTGTGAAGTCTTCCATGGCAGGGATTAAAAGCTGCCACAAAAAGCAAAAGTACGACAAGATTTGTGAAAAGAAACTTCTACGCCTATTGAGGTTAGTTTTTTCTGAGTTGCATAGATCTTATACATTGATGCCAACTTTGCTAGCATGCAGGATTTATTTATTCTTGATGAACTTTTGGCAGTTCTGTGCAAATCCCATCCAGTGGAATTTGCTTCTTACTTCCACTACTGCCATTCTTTGACATTTGATCAGCGACCTGATTATGGGTTTTCTGAAGCGCCTCTTCCGTGAGCTGTTCAGTCGTGAAGGTATGGTAGTATGATGTGCTTTAGCTTGCTGGTTTATGTTATTGATATTTGTACACACTCTATCAACACCTCTTATTATATTTTTCCCACACATTCAATTTTGTGATCCCTCTTTTTGGGCAGGTTATGAGTTTGACTACATCTTTGACTGGACAATATTGAAATATCAACAAGCCCAGAAGTCTAAGGCTCAGACTCAATTTTCTGTTAGTATTATTTTTATTGAAATATAACAGTTGTTCCTGGATTA
This sequence comes from Tillandsia fasciculata, assembly GCA_029168755.2. Lineage (NCBI taxonomy): Eukaryota > Viridiplantae > Streptophyta > Magnoliopsida > Poales > Bromeliaceae > Tillandsia > Tillandsia fasciculata. The sequence goes on along the minus strand of CM054941.1, from coordinate 5,122,472 downwards.
TTAATTTTTTTCTTTCATGTTGTCTTACATTCTGTATGAGTTCAATCAAAGTGGCAAATGACTCTCCTGGAACGGAATGGAAATAAAATCTTGAAAGTGATTAATCTGTTGGATAATAATAGCTTTCTCATGAGCAAGACAAACTTTCTCTGCTATATATTTTTATATTGGTGCCATGATCCTATCTTTATTTACACTAATATCACATACTATCTGTAATGGCAGCCTGGATCTGGAGTAACAACTAGCCGAGCAATTCCCATGGAAGTTGACAAACATAAAGGTAGTTTCTCATTGCAGGAATTGTTTATATATGCAAAATCTACAGCCTCTTTTGGGTACACTTAAGCTTTTTTTTGCCCTTCTCTTCCCTTCTCATCACTCAAATTCTATGCATTTATGTGCCATGGATACATATTTTTTGCATTCTAAACCTGCGGGTTTTGTTTGGCAACCAAAATATGTGATATAGTAGTGACTTTACTCACTTTGTTATTCTTTAGAAAAAGTACAGAGTAACGAGCAATAAAGAAAAAAGAGAATTTCATCTGCTGGTGCATTTAATTGCATAGAATTTGAGTTGAGAAAACAAAAAGAAAATGAGTCCTATGTAAAATGCTTGCTAGTAGCTGTCATCTTTATACTTTTAGTCTACTTAGGACTATTGGAATGCATGAACATATTCTTTAGCATATATCTTTTGTTATTTGAAGATTGTGGAATTGGTTGTGGGGAGTATGAAGGGATGTCAACTAGGGGTGTCAACGAGTCGAACACGAGCGAGTTGGGGTCGGCTCGTGTTCGGCTCGTTTAATAAACGAGCCGAACACGAGCTGGCTCGTTTAAATATCGAGCTGAAAAATTTGGCTCGTGTTCGGCTCGTTTATTAACGAGCCGAACACGAGCGGGCTCGCGAACAACAAGTTTGTTTTCATTCTTACTATTAGATGTAAAGTTAAAAAAAAAATTAAAAATTTAAAATTTTAATCTAATAATTAAATTTACAAAAATTGATGACCTAAAATCTAAATAGTAATATATATATATATATATATATATATATATATATATATATATATATATATATATATATTCGAGCTGTTATCGAGCCGAACACGAGCGAGCTGACCCCAGCTCGTGTTCGGCTCGTTTATTAAACGAGCTGAAAAATTCGGCTCTTGTTCGGCTCGTTTACTAAACGAGCGATTCGATCTCGAGCTCATTTCGAGCCGAACACGAGCTGGCTCACGAACAGCGAGCTGGATTCCCACCCCTAATGTCAACTACCCTGTAGTATACATGTCCAACAATTTAATTTTTTCAATTAACATGATTAGTGCCTTGAAATGCAAAATATTATCCTGAAAAGTCAGAATTATTAAGGTATGACCAGCTTTACGTCTAAAGCCAAACTCCTAAGTTGTTATCAAGTGAAATCCCCATATTGCACAAGTTATCACCAGGTTGCCTGTCCCAGCACCCGAACTGGCTCTTAGTGAATATCGTAATGTTGAATTGTCATTTATGACCTTCCTTCCCTTTTAAAAAATTTTCTATGATTTGTGTAGTGCTGGTGATAGCATTATATATTTATTGATTGTCGAAATTTCAGGCATAAGTGGCGGGCTCTTCCAGGTGAAGTTACAGATTATATGGGACCAAGTAATGCGGCACGCCCTGCAGTCCGGATGCAGTTCAAATCTACAGTTGAGAAGCATATCAGTTCGGAGAATCATGGTTTTGATAATCTTGTAAGTCATACTGTACAGCTGTTAGCTACCTACACTTTTCACATGATCTTTTCTGTCAATTCAGTACTCTTATTCTTGTGTCAAAGTTAGTCCTCCTTGTAATTGTCACTTTGTCTTTCTTTTCCTTCGGTTCTTGCTAACTTCAACCTCTATATTGCTTCTTTAAGGTCAAATGAAACAACTATTCTGAATCGACTTTGCTATTTATTCTTAATTAGCATTTGGTGGGATTTTTTTTATGCAAGATGTCCTCGTCCGGTATTTTGTTCGATCTATCTAATAAAAGAGGAATCCTATTTTTTCAGAGAGTAGGCGCAAGCACTGAAAAGTTCAGTTGCCACCGCCATCATTTGCACTTCCTGGTATTCCAAGGCGAAATGAGATGAGCTCAAAACCACCTGACCGAAATGATGCTTCACGCCAGTCTCAGGGTTTTGTAAGCAATGTGGGCTCGTCAAGCAGTTGGCTTCCTGCATTACAGCGTAATGCTTCAGCCAAATGAATGGTGATTGTTACTGTTTGTTGCTCTTTGGCTTTCCTTCTCTTTACGTCATATGTCTCTGTGATATTCTTATTTGATTCTTAATATTCTTTTAGGTCCTCGAGATTCTGATGCAAGATAGAATGTTCTGAGAGACAAATTTCTGCGTGCTTTCGAAGGAGGCTGTGAAGTCAATTGCTGCTGAAGTCACTTCCGATATAGGGCTGCGAATTGTGTTGTTTCTAAGGTGACTGCAGCTGCATTGGGGCTGATGCTAAGTGCTTGCCTTGTCGAAGTATGATTACTTTTGCGAGGAATCTAGCAGTTTATTCACATTGGTCTACAATCTTATCTTTTCCATATAACCTGGATGCATGTCAAAACGACTTCTTTTGTTTTACCTGTTAATAGATCATATGTTTGCTTTTGATTGCATGCTAATTGGTGTCTCTGAAACACTGTTGCTTTATGGACTTGATTTGTGTCTTTTGACACTCTGTGTAATATTTTTGCTGTATAGTTTGTTAAAAGCTATGGGGCTGTTAATCTGAAGTAGTTTTAGCGCTAGGTACTCGAGTTACTCAAGGCCTGAATAGAGCAGTATAATGTAGGTTTCAAGTTTTACTCTTTTGTATGGGAGGCTTTCATCGAAGTGCACGCCATCTTTACTAGTAAGTCGTAGTTGTTAATTAGTGCATTCAAAATATGCTCTTAAAATGTTGGATGCTCGGCAGCTCATAAGTAATGTCTTTTTTTCCAGATGGGGAGGGAAATGCAGCAAGCAAGATACTAAGAAGATTGAAGGTAGCGCACATGGTTGCATATGATGCTTCAGGAACTAGAAAGTATCGATTCATTTTCTAAGAATTATCTCCGGGATCTCAA